>OZ005659.1:67606421-68863921 GCA_963930645.1 Salticus scenicus
AATCGCACCTCTTCATTTCCCCACCCCTAGACGCCCAGCTAATATACTACAAGTGGGGACTCTGCCGCGATATTACCACCAACAAGTTATAAAAGGTAACTGTTATTGTTATATATTTATCATTGTGTTTGATAGTGGATAATAATGATTAATGCATATATTGAGCAAAAAGAGTTTGAGTTACTATTTTGAATTAGAAATTAATGGTGAAATACTTTTGAGAACACTTTTGGTTTCAATGTGTGATGAAATAAAATAAATAATATAACTTGAGAAGAATGAATAAAAATAAGAATTATGATTGAAAAAAATATTCTGAGTAATCTTTTATAATTTTGCTTATTACTGTTTGCAATAATATTTTAACAATATTATAACAATATTATTTTAAAACGAAAGTGATAACAATTATTAAATAGAGAACAATAACAATAATATGGTGATATTATATGAAATATGTGTAATAATTAAGAAATATATAAGATGATCTAAGTATTCTGTTGTATATTACAAATTGTTCTGCAGGTGGTTATTTAAAAATCATGATAATTTTGATTTGAGAACAAAAAGCATAGAATCATTTTTAAGAAATATGTTCTCATATTATTTTGTTCCTATTTAAGTATGATATTAATTTGGTAGAAATATTGAAATATTTTTTGGTATAAGTAATTATTTAGAGTTATAATGGCCCAAAACGTGTTACAAGGCATTAGAAAAGCAGATTTAAGAACAATTGCTGAAGAATTAGGCCTAACTGTTCCGGCGGAAGCGAAGGTACTTGAAATCAAAACTTTAATTGAGAGTTCTGATATTTATAAAAATGATTTAGAATTTGTTAGAGGTGTTATTAAAATGTTACTAGAAGAACAAAAGTTGAAATCTGTAGAAGAACAAACCAAAATTGAGATAGAAAGAATTAAATTATCCCAGTTAGAAAAAGAAATAGAGTTACAGAATTTAAAGTTACAGGCTGCAGCAAATAATTCTAGTAATAATGTTGAGCAATCAAATTCAGAAACTACTTCACAATCATTAGAAAATTTAATTAGAAGTATTCGAACTTTAACCATTTCAGTACCTGAGAAACCGGAAGCTTTGCACTTATTTTTTCAATCCCTTGAAAAAGCATTCGTTTCTAAAAATGTACCCCCTAAATTTAAATCGGAAATATTGATTAATTTATTGGGAGATAAATGTAATCAGGTTCTTGCGTACGTAACCACCGAAGAAATTAACGATTATGAAAAAGTTAAGGAATTAATTTTAAGACAATTTCAACCAACGCCACGTGAATGTTTAAGTAATTTTAAAAATGCGTTCCGTAATCCTTCAGAATCTCATGTCCAATTCGCTTCACGTCTAAGCGCTTCTTTTGATTACTATTGTAGATTGAGAGGGGTTAACGATGTTAAACAATTGTGTGATCTTATAGTTTCTGATAAATTATATGAAACGTTGGATTCTAGAACTAAGGAACATATTAGTGTTCGAGAAGGTCAAAATTGGTTTAAACCCAACGAATTAGGTCGGGAGTGTGATTTATTCTACTCTTCTAGAGGCAAATCGTTAATTGAAACTAATAATAATACGCGAAACGAAAGTTCAGAGAATAAGCGGTTTGTAAACAAAACTCCTTTTAGAAAGACACATTATAATAATAAAGATCCCATAATACGTAATTCGGTATCTAATCAAACTCACGAAAAGCATGAAAGAATGTGTTATATTTGTGGTGCAAAAGGGAAAACATTTCATTTCGCCAGAGTGTGTCCTAAACGTATTTCAGAGAAAAAAGAATTCCGTGAAAATCTTCCAACAAATTCAGTAGTTCAATCCGAAACAAGTCCGATTAACCTAATTGTTAATGAGCTCGAATATGTTGATATTTTAGTGGATGATATTCCACTTAAAGGGTTAAAAGATTCTGGTTCTTCGATTCTAATTGTAAATAAAAATAGCATTCCACAGACTAAAAATGTTATTTCTTCAACCACTCTAGTTAGCTGCTTTAATGAAAAGAAAGATGCAAATCTGACTGAATTTAAAATATCTTTACCTAATCATGATTCAATAAACATAATCGGTGCTTTATGCAACAATTTGACATGCGACGTAATTCTGCCTAATAATATCTTTCATATTTTGAAACAACAAAATAAAGAGGAAGCAGATGTTTCGAGTTCCAGCGTAGGGGGGAAAGATAGTCTTCTAAATTCGGGGGAAAGCAATTTCGATGAAGCAAATGAGTGTTCTTTTCCTGTATTCGATCGAAAGGAAAATGAAATAGATACTTTTTTTTCAAGTATGTGCAATTTTTCAGAAGAAGAAAAATTCGATGTCAGTTATATTTTAGATAAGTCGTTAAAAGAGAAATTAAGCGAATTAATAAAAAGTTATAAGCCAGTTAAAACAAAAAGTACTGATTTAAAAATGTCCATTATTTTATCTGATGATATACCAGTGTGCTCACGCTCTCGCAGATTATCATTTGTAGAGAAATCAGAGGTGGACAGACAAATTGACCAGTGGTTAAAGGATGGTATAATTAGAGAAAGTACATCAAATTATGCTTCGCCAATAGTGGTGTGTAGGAAAAAAGATGGAGGAATAAGGTTATGCTGTGATTATCGTGCTTTAAATAAGAAAATAATTAAAGATAAATACCCGTTGCCAAATATTGAAGATTTATTTGATAGATTAGGGGAGGGTAAAGTTTTTTCGACACTAGATTTAAAGAATGCGTTTTTACAAGTTGATGTAGAGGAAAAAAGTAGGAAATATACAGCTTTTGTGACCGATAATGCCCAGTATGAGTTTCTAAAAGTTCCCTATGGATTATGTAATAGTCCCTTAGTATTTCAAAGATATGTAAATTATGTGTTTAAAGACTTATTAAAAGATGGTACTGTAATTATTTATTTAGATGATATAATTATTCCATCTAAAGATGAGAATGAAGGGTTAGATAAATTAAAACGTGTGTTAGAAACGGCATCAAAATTTGGTCTAGAGTTAAATTTAAAGAAATGTCAGTTTTTGAAACGTAAGATCGATTTCTTAGGTCACATAATTGAGAATGGCACGATTAAACCCTCAGTAGAAAAAACTCTCGCAGTACAAAATTTCCCAGAACCCCGTAATGCTAGGGAAGTGCAGAGTTTCTTAGGTTTAACGGGTTACTTTAGAAAATTTATTCGTTCATATGCCAACATAGCAAGACCACTCAGTGACTTATTACGTGCTTCCACTCCATTTAAATTCGAGCAAGAGCAGAAATTAGCTTTTCAAAAGCTTAAAGACATTTTATCTAATGCACCTGTCTTACACCTTTTTAAGCAAGGCTATAAGTTAGAAGTTCATACAGATGCATCTAAATTAGGATTCGGTGCGATCCTATTACAACAAGATGACGATGGACAGTACTATCCAATCCATTATATGAGTAAAAAGACCTCTGTACAAGAAGAAAAATACTGTAGTTATGAGTTAGAAGTATTAGCGATAGTAGAAGCCCTTAAAAAATTTAGGAACTATTTATTAGGTAGTAAATTTAAAATTTATACTGACTGTCAAGCGTTCACTAAAACTTTAGATAAACGTGAATTGACACCTAAGGTAGCCAGGTGGTCTTTCCTGCTACAGGAATTCGACTACGAAGTAGAACACCGTCCTGGTAAACAAATGCAGCATGTTGACGCTCTTAGCAGACACCCTGTAATGGCTGTAAATACTGATACCCTTACTCATCGTATTGCTACTGCTCAAGAAAATGATGAGTTTATCAATACTGTGAAATCTCTTTTACAACAAAACCAAAATGACGAATATGTGTTAAAAAATAATGTTTTATATAAAGTGTTAAATGATAGGGATGTACTAATTGTCCCAGAGATCATGCAAATTGAGGTCGTAAAGAAATGTCATGCCTTAGGACATTTTTCGGCTAACAAAACTGAAGAGTTAGTAAAAAGAGATTACTATTTTTCTAATATGAAAAAATGCGTAGATAACGTTGTAAAAAATTGTGTAGAATGTATTCTCGTAAATAAGAAACAGGGAAAAGGAGAAGGTTTTTTGAACCCTATCCGTAAAGGCGATATACCATTATCCACGTATCACATCGATTTTGTGGGTCCATTACCAACCACTAACAAAAATTACAATCACATTTTTACAGTAATCGACGGATTTAGTAAATTTTCGTGGCTATATCCAGTCAAATCAACTTCTTCAGCAGACGCCTTGCAAAAATTAAAACAGCAAGCTGCTATTTTTGGTAATCCCGCAAGAATAATATCTGATCGTGGACCTGCGTTCATTTCTAAGGAGTTTGCAGATTACTGTAAATCAGAGGGAATCGAACATGACACCATCACAACCGGAATCCCAAGAGGGAATGGTCAAATTGAGAGACTTCATCGAACAATCATTCCTGTATTATCCAAGTTATGTATAAATGACCCTAACAAGTGGTACAAGTTTGTTGAGGCTGTTCAGAGAACTATTAATTCCACCACATCGAGAAGTACCAAAAGAACTCCTTTTGAACTACTCACTGGAGTAACAATGAGAAAGAAAGAAGATAAGAGAATACTAGAACTTCTCGAAGAGGAAAGGATAAATTCCATGCTTGATAATCTTAACACCATTCGTGAAGAGGCAAGAAAAAACATTCTTAAGATTCAAGAAGAAAATCGCCGATGTTACAACAAGAAGAGAAAGAAAGCCCATGTATATAAAATTAATGATCTAGTTGCCATCCAGCGAACTCAGTTTGGAACCGGCATGAAACTAAGACCAAAATTCTTAGGTCCTTATAAAGTTGTGCGAGTAAAGAACAAAGACAGATATGAAGTCGAGAAGATAGGCGATCACGAAGGACCTATACATACTAGTACTTCTGCAGACCATATGAAATTATGGTCCACAAACTAAATAGACTGAACTAAATGGACTGATAAACATTACAGAAAAAGTTAACTGTGAATTTTTATGTACATAATTTTTTTTAATGTCTGTTTCTCTTTTTTGTTTTTTTTTCTTTTAATTGTATTTTGCAGATATCCTTTAGTATCCCAGGTTGGTTTACGGTGAGGTCACCGCAACATCAGAATGGCAGAGCGTTGTGGGAAGTTCCGTGCACAGCCTACAGATGGCGCTGCCTCGGATGCGTATCATTGAACGAGATGACAAACGGAGGAGTTGAGATCTGGCTGCAGTGGAGATCGGTTGAGACCTTCAGCGCGTAGGCTGACAGGCTCATTTTTCTGCTAATTAGAGCTTGTTGTGCTCTGTATAAGTGTGTAGAGCCATGGAGAGCTCTATACCATAATCTCACTTATTAGAAATAGTACGCGTAGGTACTAATGTGAATTGTAGAGCGAGTCAGTGCTCATATATGATACTTTCTGTTAGTCCTAGTAATGAAGAGAGCTTGTTATGTGTATTAGGCCTCGAAACCAGCAAATGTTATTGATGGAAACCCTGCTATTATTATCATTTTATCTTTGTGTAAACTGTGTTGTGAACGTAATAAATGTTTTTAGTTATCTTAATCGCACCTCTTCATTTCCCCACCCCTAGACGCCCAGCTAATATACTACATATATATATATATATATATATATACATATATATACATATACATATATATATATATATATATATATATATATATATATATATATATATATATACATATATATATATATATATATATATATATATATATATATATATATATATATATAATGTCTGCAACTTACTATAAATACAAAGAAAGAATTACTATGTTGCATGTATAGGCTTTGTTAATCATAACTTATATATATATATATATATATATATATATATATATATTTATTCATATATTGTTTTAATTTACACTCATTTCAGTCGGCAGCAAAATTATCCGAGCACTAGCAATAGTCCCTGTTTAAAAAAAGTACACTTAATACTGCTTTGTTAAATAAATCTCTGCCGAGTCATGTTCTTAGCCAGTCTAAGAACTTAAATTGGACAAGGATTTATTGAACAAAACAGTTTTAAGTGTACGTTTTTGATATCGGAATTAATGACTAGAGCTCGGATACTTATGAGAAGACTATTTAAACAAAATGCGTCGGCGTGAACGTGTTAAAGCAAATATAATTCTTTTACTTAATCTATCTAATTTTTTTTCTCTTAGAAACCGAATGGTTGCAGAATGGTTGCTACTAAACAAATTAATAACATTTTGTAGACGTGTTCTCCAATGGTCATCGAAATAAATGCAAAAGTACTGTTCCATTAATTGCTGATACCTCAAATACATAGATGTTTTCTTCCATATGTTAGTAAGTGATTAAGGAGAAAACATTCAAACCGTGTTTTCTTCAAAATAAATAAATAAATAAATAAATAAAATAAAATAAATAAATAAATAAAAAGAGTTAGTGATGTTTCTTTGAATTTAACATAAAAGTAGTATGTCTACATATCTTCCTAGATATTTCTACATATTTTTCTAGTATCTAGTAATACATCTTAAAAAAAAGGTAATTAGGTTTTAAGTTTAGTTTTTTTTTTTTTATTGTATTGATTTTTGTGTTGTCTGAAATATTATATCCGAAGGCACAGTTTGAATGTTTGCTCCTCAATTTATTATATGAAAATTATAACGTTATAAATAATGATAATAATAATCAATACAAAAACCCTTAACGGGTTAAAAGTTTGTGACGCAGCTACTTTATGGTTATACGAATTTTTGAAATATGGGTCTTAAAAATAATGATATCGAATTTTATGTGACACTTTGCTATTAATTAAAATGTACATAATTTTGTTTTATTTGATCATTTGCTTTTTTCTTCTATTTATAACTACAATGCAAACATAATATTTTTAACTTCAACATAGACGGATAATAAAATATACTTACTGATGCTTTTTCATTTGCATTTCAAATTCAAAATAAAGGTTTTAAAAGGAATGATATCAAAATTCCAGTGACGCCTCGATTTCACTTTAAAAGATTTGCTTTTAGATTGCATTAAAATTACATTTGTTTTGTCTAATAAATTATATTTACACATTGAAACAGTGCTTTTAATTTTCAAATATACTGTCAAATAATCACACTTTCACAGAGTTTGCATTTTAAATTAAATTTTTTTTTTCAATAAATTGAATTGTCTTTTGCGTCACGCTATCCAAAACTACAAGTAAAATTTGTGCAAATGTTTTCTTTGCATCACACTATCTCTGCACATATTTTCAGACAGTTGGATA
This sequence comes from Salticus scenicus, assembly GCA_963930645.1. Classification (NCBI taxonomy): domain Eukaryota; kingdom Metazoa; phylum Arthropoda; class Arachnida; order Araneae; family Salticidae; genus Salticus; species Salticus scenicus. The sequence goes on from OZ005659.1 coordinate 67,613,697, forward strand.
CTATGATACAAAGTAACATTTGCACAAATTTGACTTACAGTTTTGGATAGCGTGACGCAAAAGACAATTCAATTTATTGAAAAAGAAATTTTAATTTAAAATGCAAACTCTGTGAAAGTGTGATTATTTGACAGTATATTTGAAAATTAAAAGCACTGTTTCAATGTGTAAATATAATTTATTAGACAAAACAAATGTAATTTTAATGCAATCTAAAAGCAAATCTTTTAAAGTGAAATCGAGGCGTCACTGGAATTTTGATATCATTCCTTTTAAAACCTTTATTTTGAATTTGAAATGCAAATGAAAAATACACATATTTTCTGATAAAACATTTATACTTTAGTCGTTATTGTCATTTGAATTTGTATCTTTAAATAATTAGACATGTCAATTCATTTTCTTCACTTGTAAAAGCAAATATATATATATATATATATATATATATATATGAAATATGAGATCGATATTAACTATTAACTGGATTTGTTTTATTGCTGGAATAAAGAAAAAAAAAGAATATTGATTTTCAGCTTTATTTATTTATTTATAACGGAATTTATTGTAACATAAAATTTTTGTTTTCTTTAATACATATATATATTTTTTAAATCTGAAAATAAAAACAAAAATTCTTTTTAAATAAAGAAAGGAAGAAAAAAGTCTTGGCACTCCGAAGTAGAATTTGATAATATTTAAAAGAATCAGAGAAAGGTCTTCTAAAAACATATACTTAATAATATAATAAATAATGTGATATTTCAATAAATAAATGTGTAGTACAATTTAAAATCTGTTTTAAAAATAAATAATAAGGTGCAACTGAAAACACGTTAATCAATGTTAATACATTCAAGATGTATTTAAACGCATATTTAATTAATTTACCACGTTTTAAAAGCTTCTGTACAAAAGTCTTTTTACTTTAATTAGTTGTTGTAAATTTTAAACACCGTAAAAAAGAAAAAAAAAGTACGATATTGCTATTGGGTAAATTTATTTTTAATATTAGAAAATGCATGTTAGGGATTAAGGGGATTACAATCGGGATTTTTTAAAATACTTTTAATCATTAACTTTACAGAAAATACGACCCTTTTAAATTGTATGCTTTTAAATGCTTTGTTTGGTAACTATCGGATAATTTTTTAAAATCGATTTGCTTGCTTCAACGTTCATTATAAAAATATAAAGTGAACATTTTGTGTTGAATATTTATAATAAAATCTAATGATTTTCAAATTGAGTTACACTTGTGGTTTTATAGAATAGAAAAATAATCCAAAGTGGAAGTTTTCATTTTTTGTTTTACAATTTTCGAAACAGGATAAGGTTATGGTTAATATTTACATATGCATTTATGTACTTTTATTTGAAAAGTATCAAAAACTAACGAATGAATATTTTAAATTACTCTATATTCATCCACTGTCAAAAGTGAAATCCCCATTTAACCGAAAAAAGAGTTCCAAGTTACTTGCAACAAACATTTGGTTTAAAAAGCCTCGGAAAAAGGCCTCACATCGTGTAGAGAAGAAAAATCTTTTTTTTTTTTTTTTTTTTTTTTTTTCTTTGAGAATTGATTGATACCTGATTGTCCTAAAGAGGACTCGTTGAAATTGGTAGCAAATTTGGAATAGTAACTATGGTGAATTCCGACGTGCAATTTGCGTTAGGCTCATTTGTAATATTCGGCAGAATAAAACCTGTATCTTTAAATTATTAAGATTTTTGTAGAGTCGGTTAAAAAAAAAAAAAAAAAAAAAAGCAACACTCAACGTAACATCGTTGCGAAAGAATAAATTCTTGTCTAATTTTTGCACGATTTTAATTTTATTATTCTAAGAAAACAAATAACCCCTAATACATTTTTGGTTATAACTTTATGAATTATAAAGATAAAGTGTACAAACTGTATATTTTTCTGCCATGCCAGACTCTCTGAAATTCAAATATGCAGTCAAAATTGGGTGTTGCTATTGAAAAATCAATGTTGACGCTCATTCAATATGTAGTTGGTCCCCAATTGAAAATTTCACACCATTTTTTAAAAGTGTGCTTAATTTCCTGATGAATGATGTCTATTAGATTTTTCTGCGTCAATTAATAACGATATTACAGCGGGTGATGCGTTTCTTCTTCTTCTTTTTTTTTTTTTTATGTCCGATTGTATATCACAGACGCTGAATTATCGTGGGAAAGTTTTAAAATGTATATAGGCCTTTCTTTATATCAATTCTTTTTTGCAGTATTGCAAAGTAATTATAAGTCTCTTAAGCTCATACTTCGCACATAAAGCTCATTATACTTGTCCATACCCATCTTAATATAATGAAGCATTTAGATGCTACCTTACACACTCACACGTATATACAAACACACACATACACACACACATACCTACATATACACATCTTCCAGAAAATATGAAAAATAAATTGAAAATACTTCTAAGCGTATATAATATATATATATATATATATATATATATATATATATATATATATATATATATATATATATATATATATATATATATATATAATACTTACAGGGGGATCCTAAACTATATGTCAAAAATATAAAGGCAGGTAGAGGGGAGCTAAATAAGCAGGTTTCGTATAGGATTTATGAAATCTGCTTATTTAGATCCCCTCTACCTGCCTTTACATTTTTGACATATAGTTTAGAACCACCCTGTATAATAAATGAATAAATGCTAGTCAGATTAATGAAACCCTAATCCTAACTACTTCTTTATAATAGGGATCTTATAAATTAGCTTCTTCAGATGTCACTCATAGAAATAGCAAATTGTTTTACAATATAAAGAAATATTTCAGACCACGTTGTAGCTTTATGATAGAAATTAAAATTGAGATGTTTTCTAAACGATGGATTAAAAATGGATTCCAAATATTAAAATCTACAATAATGTAGAATTAATCCTTTAAGATAATTTCAAAAATTTATCACAAACACAATAATACAGTTGTATATAATCAGAAACATAACTCAAGAAATGTTAATTTTTTGGAAATTGTAATATTAACTATATATCACTCATATCAATCATTCATTTCAATTATTGTTTGGCTTTCTTTCAGAAGAGAAATAATGATTGGAAGATTTGGATGTAAGTTTTTATGGTTTTAAAAAAAAAGAAGAAAAAAGAAAAATTATGTACATTTCTTAAATTACAATGAGTCGGATACATTAAAATTTTAGCATTCCGCAAAAAATGCAGATAAAACAACAATCTATGAGATACTGTTTTGTAAAAGAAGAGAGAGAGAAAAGAAAGAAGAAAAAAGTTTTGTATAATTAACTTTAATGCAAAAATATACTCATGTCACTCCCATATTGTAATATAATACAGAGAGTTTTGTTTCGTGTTACAAAGAAGTATAAAATCACACCTCCCTCTTTTTTTGCGTCTGTATTTTCAAACAATAATCCCTACTCCATTTAAAATAAAAAATATTGTAAAAATAGAATAAAGATTTCTATATAGAAATTAGGTTAGAAGAAAAAACAGAAAATGCCATCCATACACATAAAATAATTAGTAAGAATTACAGATAATAAATAAATATATTTTTTTTTTCTTAATTAAGAGGGAGGAAAATCAGTAAAAAATTTCATTAATTTGCCATGAAAAAAGGATCGCATACTTTCAAAATTATGAAAGCAAAAATATGTATTCAAAAAATTGCCTAAATTTAAAACATTTAAATGTATGCAAAAAACAATAGTAAATTTTAAGTTATTACTTTATTGAATTACAGTAGGAAAGATTAAAAAATTTGGATAATAACTATTAATCAAATATAGTACACAAACATTCCCCATATAGTTAGAAAAATATACAAATAAATATATGAGTCCTAAAATTGCAATGTTTAAAAAAAATATTCAAACAAAATATTTTTCCATAAAATATGTCTCTTTCAGAAAAAGGAAAAGAGAAAAGCGCACAGAAAAAAAAGAAAATATAGTCATTTCTTGCAAAACTAAAAAATATTTCATCTTTACGTATTTCGTTGTTTGTCTTTTTGTTACAAAGACAAGAAAAATCACAGATTCTTTTCAGTTGAATACCATTTTTATATTTCTGTACTGCTTTCTATTCGCAAAAATAAAAAGCCTTATCCTTTCTATATGCTTTTACATATATCACTATAGATTTAAAGTGATTTCTTTATCCATATATTTTTTTTATCTAAATATATAAAATTTTAAAAAGACCGAATATCCGAAATATCAAATATATATATATACATATGTATATATATATATATATATATATATATATATATATATATATATATATAAGATAAAATTTAAAATAGGATGCAGCAAAACTTGAATTATTAAATATATAGAACTACAACAGAGTTTTTATAAACCAATGCGCAAATTCAGCAAAAGGAAATATAAAACAATAATAAATAAGCAAAATAATTAAAGCCAGATGAAAAATTAATCCAAAAACACATGAGGGCTTTCATCAGTGGAGTTTCCTCATGTAGGGAAAGGAGTATGAGAAGTTTCTGACGGAACGCTGGTAATTTAACCAAAAAACACGTTTCTACCCCAACTTCTCACAGATGGAAGCAAGACCATATAGCAAACGAATTTTAATTAATACAAAGCATAAAAAGCAATTAAATTCAGAAATCAAGCACAAAATATAATACATCAATATAAAATACAAGAATATATAAATACATACATGGACAAACTGGAATAGTCATTAAAATATGGAAAATTGAAAACCACCTCCCATTATAAACATAGAACCCGTTTCAGCTAGTAGGACCACTTACAAGCACTTAAATGTCGCCAAAAATGGAACAACAAACCTTAAGTGCGATTGTCATCAAGAATACGGAAATGTTTATTGATTAAAATAACAGGATAGCAGTTAACAGTTAGTATGTTTTTGAGATTTTTCATAGCCAGATTCAGGTCTAAATTGTTATTGCAAATCATTTTAATTCTGTTTATTTGGGTGAACATAATATTTTTTAAAACTTTATGACTAATACAGGAGAACGAATTTGTTAAATTATAAACTTTAAAATTTTGGGATTAATTTTTCGTCTGGCTTCAATTATTTTGCATATATATATATGTGTGTGTGTGTGTGTGGCTATTAAGTATCCGGAAAAAGTATTTGATAATAAATAATTAGTGAAATGGCAAACAAATTTAAAGCTTCTATTTTTGCAAGAAGTAACGTCTAATAATTGTTTTTTACTAAGAGTTTTCGAAATAGTTGTCATCGGCTTTGACGCAAGCTGCGATCTTCGTTAGAAGTGATTTGACGGTTCGGCGCAAGTAGATTGGATCTAAATCATACCATATTTTGCTCAGGGCTTTCTTGAGTCTAGCAAATTTATGATTTTCTGTGTTCGCAATTGCTCTTCTAAGAACCTACACACTGAAAAATCCATTGGATACAAATCAGAGCTGTTAGAAGAACACAGATTTTTGGTCAGATACCTTTTCACTTTGAAATCGATTAAAGCAAACGTTGATTTGGCTCCATGGGCCAGAACACAAACTTGATGAAAGGTCTTAGCTTGGTGATTTGTGCTCCCATGGAAGTAGAGCTTTCTCTAAAACATCTTTTTGATAAGCTTTTCCTTTTTTTTTTTTTTTTTTTTTTTTATATCATCGAAAGAAACCAGTTGAGTCTCTCGTTGTTTCTAATCTCAGCCAAAACCATGGAACATTTTAGAAACAAAGACCTTGTTGCATCATTTCGTTTTTTTTTTTTTTTTTTTTTTTTTTTTTGTATTCTTGAGAGCTAAATCCAAACGTTTGCGATGATTTTGAGAGTTTTTAGCGACTTAAACAGTAAAAAACTTCTCATCGGACAACAAAATATATGAGATGCCCGCACTTTGAAAAAATCATGAAACTTTTTCATTTATCTAATAGATTTTGCTTTCCCTGATAGCTCAAAAACTGCCTGTTGAGTAAATGCAAATTATTTTAATAAATAATATTTAAAGATAACAGCATTACGACAGCAAAACAATGGTTATAATGAAACAGGTAATCCGTAAAAACACCTCAATTTTTTTTTTCCGGATACTTAATAGCCACCCTGTATATATAAATAGTTTTTATTTATTTTTATTCTAAATCATAAGATGTAATCATCTGATCAAAGAGATTACGTTTTAAAACAGTACATAAATAATTAAATCAAATGAGCATTTTTTCTACATGAAACATAAATAAGAAAATAGTTTTAAATATTCACTAAAAGAATAAGAAAGCAAAAATATATTTAAAGAATATAATATTTTAATGTTTTATGAGTTAAAATAGGCTTCTTTGATTAAACGATTCAGTAGGGGAGAGCGGAGCTAGTTGGAATATATATATATATATATATATAATAAATATAAAAAATTATACTGTTTGGTTCTAAAGGAAAATTATATTAATTATCATGGGAAATTTTATGTTAATAAACAAGGCATACTAGTACTAATAATGACACTAAAATAAAAAAAAATTATCCTTCTTATTTAAAACTCATTAGTACTAATTTTAATCCTTTAAATGCAAATTTCTTGGACTTGGATATAAATATTATAGATAATGAAATGATTACACCTATTTTTGATAGAAGAAATAGTTTTGATTTTAATGTGATTAAATTGATTCATTGGAGCTCTAACATTAGTAAACTTATCTACAGAAATATCATTTTAAACTATCTTAATCGTAATAAAAGATTAATTTCTAATTATCATGACAAAATTAAGATATTCGGGATTTCTTTAACATAGCTATTGGAAATGATTATCCTATAGATTTTTTACATGGTTATCTCTATATATTAAAAAAAAATAACTGTCCCGGGCGTCAATTTTTTTTTGTCTGCGACAGCATCTCCTCGAGGAGGGCAAAGTGGCCTGCATCATGAGAGGTATCAGTGTATTCCGATTGCTTCAAGGAAGGCATTTCAGCTGCTTAGAAATTTCTATCATTTTAATTAACGAAGTTATTAAGAAAAACGTCGAGTTTATGAAGGTACTCTATTTGCCACCGGAGGGAAAAGTTTCTCTTATGACGTTTTTTTCTGTGTCTCTGACGTCACTTTCCTCAGGAAAATTAAAATGTGATCAATGGTGTAAATAAGAAAATTGAAATATTAGCATCTTCGAGATGCTCGAGAGAAGAAAAAAAATATTTAGAATAGCAAAACATGAAAATAACCGATATTTTAAAAACATTAAGTAAAAATTTAATAAAAATGAAATGAAAATTGGTTTATATTTTTATTTTATTTTATATTATTAGTTAAGTTTATACAATTAGTTTAGTTTATATTATTAGTTTTTATTTTAACGTTAGGCGAAAAAGATTTAGTAATGAATATAATAATTATGTTAAACAACGATTGGTATGAAGGTACAACTATAGTATTTCTGCTCAGCTGAATTTGGCGATTTTTCTTTGGCGCCGATTTGAACGATAACGATGTCGTTCTGGATTGTTTGCGATATAATATGGCAGCCTACATGCTATTTATTTTGGATTTATGATTTATAATTTAGCTTACGATTTTATCATTTATGCTATATGATTTATGATTTTTAGATTTATGATTTAGCCATAATCGCCAACGAAAAATCGCCAAATCTAGCTGAGGGGAAATACTATAGTTGTTCCGGTATGAATTTAGAAGTTAAGCCCAGAATTTTTTCAAATGAAATTTACGAGACAACAACATAAATTACTTTATATAAAGATTTAGTTTTTTCACTCAAAATATATTTAAAATGATGGATCTTTACTATGACCAATTTAGCTATTTTTAAAAATTAGAAATGAAGAAACTCGTACGTTTTTCGCCAAGGAATTCATTTACGCAACCACAATAGCCATTTTAACTCTAGCCATGCCTTAAATACAGAGAAAAAGGTACTTACGTATTAACGCCACCGCAGCTAGGTACAACAAGAGTATCTCCCCACAACTGAATTTGGCGATTTTTCTTTGGCGCCGTTTTGAACGATAACGATGTCGTTCTGGACTCTTTGAGATATAATATGGCAGCCTGCAGGCTGCTTATTCTGGATTTATGATTATATGATTTAGCTTATGATTTACGATTTAGCTTATGATTTTATCATTTATGATTTTCAGATTTATGATTTAGTCATAATCGCCAAATATAAATCGCAAATTCAGTTGTGGGGAGATACTATAGATGTTCACTCTGATAAATAAGATTCCAAAAGATGTCTCGCTGTCCCCCTATGTCTCTTGTGTGCGAACAACAAGATTGCTCTTTATTGGCGCATTAGCGCAACTTCTGCTTCGGTGGCGTTAATACGTAAGTACCGAGAAAAATTATAAAATAGTGAAATAATAATAATAATAATAATAAAATTCACAACCTATTTTTGTGTTTTAAGCATTGATGTAAAACTTTGCAGAAAACAGAATTTAATTTAATACAAACGGACTTTTCTTTGTGTCTATTTTTCCATGTAATGGAATGAAGTAACTGCATTGCTAAAATATTTTAGTTACGCCTAATACAAGACCTCACTGCCAGATTTTAAATTTTTCATTTATTTTGACGATGACTTAAATTATCTATCTCAGTTATGCATGTCAAGATTTTTGCGAGAAAAGTCTAAGCTACTTCGGTGCCAAATTTAAAATTTCGCCAAGAGGTTAAACTGTACCATTGTTTTAGAACGACTTTTTTTCAATTTTATTTTAAATATTTTTCAACTTAATTCACGAGGGAAAAAAAGAAGAAATTTTTTTATTTGGTCTAAATATACAAAATATCTCCAGGTAAAATATCCGATTTTCTTTCTGTTCATTATTAGAAAGAAAATGGCTGAAGTAGTTTTTCCTGTTAATAACAGGAGACTTGGCGTTGGAATATTAAAACCCGAATAAACTACTACGTCAGAAACGCCAAAGAAAAATATTGGAAATGCATACAGCTGTTTCGGTAGCGTAAAGCGTACCGTCTTCAGTGCAAATAGGATTCTGAATCAGGAGAAGTGCTCGTATATATAGGAGAGGGGCCGGATTTAGTTCAACCAATAGGATAACGGGAGAGGTGGGGAGAGTGGCCAATAGGAATTTAGGAAAGTTAGCTGTGTAAAACAGTAGAAAAATTAGGAAAATGTGGACTGAATATAAAATTTCCAACAGTCAGACAAATAGGGAATAGCGAAATCACAATTTACAAGGTTTTTAAAAATTTTATAAATATGGAAAGCTTCAAAGAAATCGAGTTTATGAATGGATTTGGGCCTGCAAATTATTTTAGCTGAATTAAATTTAAAATTATGATTTTCCTCCCAGCAATGTTTAGAAATAGCCGATTTATTGGTTACTTGTTGGCGGACGTAATTCATATGTTCTTTTAGACGAAATTTAAGACTGCGTTTAGTTTGTCTCTGTATTCTGTACTCTTAAAAAAAAAATGTTAAAGTAGTTTTTCCTGTACCTTTGATGTCTCGATAAATTAAATTAAATTATATTATCCTATATCATTATGTTTCATTCTCCACACGCATTTTTATTGTCTAAATTCAATATTATATAATATATATGTAAAAAAATCAAGGTGTAACCAGTACACATCCAGAAGTTGTAGCCAACAAATATTTAGAAGCCAATCATTAACACAAGTTCAGGAGATATCGCCAACAACTATTAAGATGTCATGTTCAATATATACCAGTAGATATCGCCAACAATAATAATTTTTCAGACTATATCGCCAACAAGTATTCAGGAGCCATCATGAATATTTATTCAGAAAATATTGTCAACAAACATTCAAAAGCCATCCAATTTATGAATGGTGATGGTCTATGTTGAATACTCCAAATCGGCAATTCGTTTTTACAATATAATCAAGGATGAATTTTTAACTTATTAGTAGGTTTCGAAAAGTGTGATTCCTCCCCCCCCTCGATTTAACTTAGTATTTAATATAGTTAAAGAAATGGTAAAATCAGATATTGACGGGCATCTTGGCACATTCATGGCTACAATACAAAATCGCTATCTGAAAGAAATTGTCCTGTCGTACTATTACTAATGAAATGTTTAAAATAATCACATAAGATATTTAATTTCAATAGATCTGACTAAATCATATTCTAGGAAAAATGCACTTTAAAAAGTTACATGTTTACTGTTGTAAGCACCATTTTAAACCTTGTTGTACATTAGAAATAAATGCAGAGTGTTACATATTGCCCTAAATTAACTAAAAAAATTTCAATAGTAATAAATATAGGCATTAGAAAAAATAAGTTCATAATTTCTTTCATCAAGCAATAATACCCGAAAAATTCATCGTCCAACAGTGACAAAAATTTAACAAGTGGATCGTATACAAAAGCTGTAGCGCTAAATCGTTTAGATAAGAATTTCTCTCTGTTCTAAACAGTTAGTGCTATCGTTGTTTATTTTGTGTGTCTAGCTGTTTAACATATGTTTTCTCTCAAAATAATGGCAAATTGTTATTAAACTGTCGAACGTTAAGACAGATTTTTCACATATTTTAAACGATATAATATTAAATATTGTGTATTTCAATGTGATACCATATATGGTGGATTTCTATAATATTGTTCAACTTTTCTCTTGTGTTATGTATTATTAATATTCCAATTCAATGAAAGGCAAAGTTGCGAATAGTCGGGCAAAATCCAGCAGGGGTTAATGAGCGAAGCAAGTCGGGGTGAGGGAAAGCCTTCCTCGGGGGTTGGTGAGCGGAGCGAGCAGGGGGCAGAGCCCCCTAGTATTATAGAAAAATATTCAAAACATTTGAAATATTTAAAATATTCCTTATTTTTCGATTAATTTTTCTATAATAAGTTTATTTATTGTTTTAATTTCTTTAATTTAATATAGATGGCGTTGTAATATGTTCTCGATTGTTTCGTATTTTGCTTAGTTGTCTTGCTGGAGATCTTATGAAATACATACTACTGTTTGTGTAAATGTTTGATCAATTTTCTTCCTAATCCATATAAGTTTTTGTTTGTTCCATGCTATTTTATTTTATTAATTTTATTTTATCCATATTGACTTTAGCCATATATCTGCTTTTTTATTAAACTGTCTGCCTAGGGGGAGAGTTTTGATCAATTAAAAGCATGCTTTAACCCCACATGTATGTCTCAAGTCATACGGGGCATTTTTTGACAGTTTAAATCATTTATTTTAGGTTTTTGCAGTAAGTTTTACTTAAGAATTGTTTCACATTTAGTAATTTTCTCGTAAGTTTTTCTTTAGTTATTTTTGTTACATATTTTCACATTTTATATGACTGAAAACATATATTATAATTTCTTATATATATATATATATATATATATATATATATATCATTATATAAAGCGCAAAAAATTGTATGTTTGTGGAGGGTAATCTCTGAAACTACTGAACCGATTTAAAAACTTCTTTCACTGACCAAAAGCTACAGTATGCCTGATTGTTATAGGCTATATTTAATTTTGATAAAATAAATTTTAGTTTAAAATCTGAGCATTTTAATTAAAATCCCCATAAAAGCCATAATAGAAATGGAAATAATGAAATATTAAAAAAATTAGCTGCTGCCAACATAAAAGAAACATTTAGTACTTGTTCATTTTGTTTTCAAAATATCTTGACATGAAAAGAAAAGAAATATATTTGCACGTGAATTAAATTGAAATTCATATAAAGCTTTGCGAAATGTTAAATTTACACGTTAAATCTGACGTTATTATAGCGTTAAAAGTGTTTATTTTTCTGATAATATAACTTAATATGATATGATATGATATGATATAATGATCTAAGCATTAATGTTTAAACTGACGTGCGTAAACGAAATTGGAATTTAAAAATAAATAAATAAAATAAAATAAAATAAAATTAGAAATTCTAACTTCTAAACCTTTATTAAATTATTTATTTTAATTTATAATTGTTGCCAAAAAAATTTACGAGTTAATTTATTTTTCGACTTCTAATAAAATATATTTTCACGCGAATACGCAAGCGAAATTATGACGTCACTGGCCGTTCGTAGATGCAAGAAAAATATTTCCTATGTTAAACGCCCATTGGATTTTTTGTAAAAAAATATTAAAAATCGAAGAAAATTATTTCCCGATTTTAATCCCCATATTTAGGCATAGATATCCATTAGTTATCATGTGCATGCGTTAGATTAAGTTGTTTTTGTTGTAAAATTGATAAAATTTGAATTTTAAATTTCAAAACTCTAGGGGAAAAATGGCAAACTTCCATATTCGATAAACAGATTTTAAAACTTTTGCTTTTGCCTCCAAGGCAGCAGTACGTGTTTTTGTGCACCTGATGAAGAAAGGCTAAGTCCTTTCGAAACCGGTTGTGCTAGCTTAAAATTTATGGTGTGTAAAGAAGTTTCAAAATCTATTTATTGATTGTACACCAGTTTTTGAATTTAGTTTGGTTCCATATTCGGTTGAAAACATAAACATTTCATTTCAGAGGATGATATTTACACAATAAATATCCAACTAATATACTGTGTAAAAGGAAAATGATAAATATTCTATCATAATTTGAAGTCAAATTTGTTTTCAAATGTCTAAATAAAATATCTGATATAAGATACTAATATGTTGCAGCGGAATAGATTTGATATCGGTCATCCTTGGCAGAAAAAAAAAAAATATTGTCAAATTATCTGGCGAGCGTAATTTAATTTCTTTCAAAAATCATGGTTATTTTAACAACTTATATTTAGAGAGTAATGAATAATATGAAACAATATTTCGTACAATACAAATTACGAAAATATACATCTGGCACGTATATTTTCGTATGACGTTTTTGATCGCCAAATACAAAAACGCAAAGGACAACAGAGTTTTGAAATTTAAAATTAAAATTTTGTCAATTTGACAGCAAAATAACTCAATCTAACACATGCACATGATAAATAATACATATATATACCCAAATATGGGGATGAAAATCGGGAAATAATTTTCCTCGATTTTTAATAGTTTTTTACAAAAAATCCAATGGGCGATTAACATAGGAAATCATTTTCTTGCATCCATGGACGGTCTATGACGTCACACTTCGCTTGCGTATAATAATATAAAAAGTGAACTAAAAAAATATCATCTGCATTTCATTATGCATTTTTTAAAAGAATAATTGAGAAGTTTAAATTTATTTGACGACTATTTTTACCAAGTAATAGTTATGACAAGTAGCTCAATATATATAGCGCATACAATTATTACTGAAATGCAAATAGCATTTAATTATTTGAGTTACATTATGTTGATTAGAAACCTATTTAATCTAGCTATGCTCTATCTATACTAAAATATAAAGAGGAAAGGTTTATGTATATATGTAGATAACGATCGCTAGAACTAAAAAGCCGATTTTTTTTTTTTCTTTCTTTCAACTAATCAAAGGTTACACTGTCTCTAAGTGCTAGAGTCTATAATAAATTTTGGTAAAATAAATTTTTAATTCAAATTTTCAATACTTTAATTGAAAATAAAGCATATATTTGATATATGTCGTCCTTGGCGATTTTTGTGTTTGGCGATCGAAAGCGCAATACGAAAATCTGTATATTTTCGTATTAAATACGAGATATATGTTTTTATTTCAATTATCCCACTACCGTAGGTAGTGAAAGTATTATATTCGGTCCAAAAATTCGATACAGAGTTTCACCTGATTTATACGTTTTAAGGCCTCCTGAGTCCAAAAAAGTAGTTTTTGGCAATGGGTCATTGTGTGTGTATGTGTGTACGTATGTGTGGAATCTTCTGGCTGTCATATCTCCGAAACTAATAAAGATAGAACTACGAAACTTCACAATTGATTCTGGTCTGGAGTACAGATAAATTTTCCAAATTGTAAAACTTGAAAAACCAGAAAACCGTAAAACTTGAAAAACCAGATTTGGGTCATTGAAAACCGGAAATGGGACCGTAAGCCCTTATCACAAAAACAGCTCTAACGATTTTCTTCAAAGTTGCTATATAAACAATCTATTAGATGCCCTTTTGAATAATATAGTTGGTTAGTTCAGGAAAATTGATAGACGTCCTCTATGAACAACTCAATTTCAGATGTCGCAAATGCGTTCCTTTAAAAACGCCTGTGCGGATTTTTTTCAAACTCGCCATGTTAACTTCCTATTAAATATCCTTTTGTATGTAATTATTGTTTTCCGGTCAATAACTGAGTATGCTAAGTTTTGGTAAATGTTGGTATCTCAAAAACGGCTCTAACGTTTTCTTGAAAATTGTTTCATTAATCCAACTTAGATAACCTTTCTCAAGTATAACGTGCTTATTACAGGAATATTAACGGTCATCCATGATTAGGTAGTTCAGTTTTAGATCTCGGAAATTCGTGTTTAAAAAAAATAACTATCTATTTTTTTTTTTTTTTTTTTTTTTTTTTTACTCGCTATATAAATTCTGTTGTATGTGTCTTTTATACGTGTATCAAGTTTCTCTTACTGGAAAATCTCAAAAAATGCATATAACATCTCCAAAAAATTGTATATAATACGTGTAATAGTGGGTAATGGAAGTCGTGTGGTTGTTTCACACAAGATTCTGTAACAGTATATATTGTACGAATATTGTTTCATATTATTGATTTCTCCCTTAATATACATTATTAAAATAACCATCAATTATGGAAAATATTAAATATATTTGCGAGATGAACAAATAAATAATAATTAAAGCTATTATGACGTCAATTTTATCAAAAACATCTTCATGTCATAGGTTTATTTTTCAATATTTTTTATTCATGAGTAAAGAAATGTTTCTTTTTATGAAATAAATAAATAAATAACATTAGGTAAAAATTGCCAACATTTAACAACTAATTAAAAAAATTGTAAAATTATATTTTGACTTTTTAGTTAATAATATTGCCTGACTATTACATATAAGCTGATATCTTTCTTGATTTTTTACATGTCAATCCATCTTTAACTAAAATTTGTTCATTCGTGCGAAGCCGGACGGGTCAGCTAGTCATTATATAAAGCGCAAAAAATTGTTTGTTTGTGGAGGGTAATCTCTGAAACGACTGAACCGATTTAAAAACTTCTTTCACTGACCGAAAGCTACAGTATGCCATATTGTTATAGGCTATATTTAATTTGGATAAAATAAATTTTAGTTTAAAATCTGAGCATTTTAATTAAAATCCCCATAGAAGCCGTAATAGAAATGGAAATAATGAAATATTAAAAAAATTAGCTGCTGCCAACATAAAAGAAACATTTACATATTCATTTCGTTTTTAAAATATCTTGACGTGAAAAGAAAAGAAATATATTTGCACGTGCATTAAATTGAAATTCATATAAAGCTCTTTTAATTGTTAAACTTACACGTAAAATCTGACGTCATTATAGAATTAAAAGTGTTTATTTTTCTAATAATTTAATTTGATATGATATGATATAATATCTAAGCATCAATGTTTAAACGAAATTGGAATTTAAAAATAAATAAATAAATAAAATAAAATAAAATAAGAAATTCTATTTTATAATATTATTTATTTTAATTTATAATTGTTGCCAAAAAGATTTACGAATTAATTTATTTTTAGACATATAATAAAATATATTTTCACGCGAACAATAATATAAAAAGTGAACTGGATTTTTTGTAAAAAAATAATAAAGATCGAGGAAAATTATTTCCCCATTTTAATCCCCATATTTGGATATAGATATGTATTAGTTATCATGTGCATCCGTTAGATTAAATTGTTTTTGTTGTAAAATTAATAAAATTGGAATTTTAAATTTCAAAATTCTACAAAAAAAAATGGCAAATTTCCATATTCGATTGAAAACATAAACATTTCATTTCAAAGGATGATATTTACACAATAAACATCCAACTAATAAACTAATTAAAAGGGAAAGGATAAATATTCTATCATAATTTGAAGTCAAATTTGTTTTCAAATGTCTAAATAAAGTATCTGATATAATATACTAATATGTTGCAGCGGAATAGATTTGATATCCGTCATCCTTGGCAGAAAAAAAAAAAAAAAATATCGCCAAATTATCTGGCGAATATAATTTAATTCCTTTCAAAAATCATGGTTATTTTAAAAACTTACATTAAGAGTGTAACGAATAATATGAAACAATATTTCGTACAATACATATTACGAAAATATACATCTGGCATGTATATTTTCGTATTACGTTTTTGATCGCCAAATACAAAAAACGCCAAGGGTGACAGTTTTGAAATTTAAAATTAAAATTTTGTCAATTTGACAGCAAAATAACTCAATCGAACGCATGCATACAATAATTAATACATATCTATACCCAAATATGACGATTAAAATCGGGAAATAATTCTTCTAGAATTTTAATAAAAAAAAAAAAAAAAAAAAAAAATAAATAAAATAATAATCCAATGAGCGATTAACATGGAAAATCTTTTTCTTGCATCCACGGGCGGTCAGTGATGTCATACTTCGCTTATGCGTATTGAGATGTTTAAATTTATTTGGCGACTATTTTTAGCAACTAACAGTTATGGCAAGTAGCTCAATATACATAGCGCATACAGCCATTACTGAAATGTAAATAGCATTTAATTATTTGAGTTACATTATGTTGACTGGAAACCTATTTAATATACCTATGCTCTATAGCTATACTAATATAAAAAAAAGAAAGGTTTATATGCATATGTAGAGAACGATCGCTTGAACTAAAAAGCCGATTGCTTTTTTTTTTTTTTTTTTTTTTTTCTTTCAATAATCAAAAGTTACACTGTCTCTCTCTAAGTGCTAGAAGCTATAATAAATTTTGGTAAAATAAATTTTTAATTAAAATTTTCAATATTTTAATTGAAAACAAAGCATAGATTTGATATCTATCGTCATTGGCGATTTTTGTATTTGGAGATCGAAAACGTAATACGAAAATCTGTATATTATCGTAGTAAATACGAGATGTATGTGCTTACTTCAATTACCCTACTACCGTAGGTAGTCGAAGTATTGTATAGGTTTTGGCAATTGGTCAGTGTGTGTGTATATGTGCACGTGTGTGTGTAATCTCCTGGCTGTCATATCTCCAAAACTAATAAAAATAGAACTACTAAACTTCACAAGTGATTCAGGTCTGGTGTACAGATAAATTTTCCAAATTTTCGTGAAAATTGAAAAACCGGAATTGGGTCATCGAAAACCAGAAATGGGACCCTAAGCCCATATTGAAAAACACCTCTAATGATTTTCTTCAAAGTTGCTATATAAATAATCTATTAGATGTCCTTTCGAATGATATAATTGGTTAGTTCAGGAAAATTGATAGGCGTCCTCTATAAACAGCTCAATTTCAGACTTCGCAAGTGCGTTCCTTTAAAAACGCCTGTACGGATTTTTTTCAAACTCGCCATGTTAACTTCCTATTAAATATCCTTTTGTATGTAATTATTGTTTTTAGGTCAATAATTGAGTATGTTAAGTTTTGGTAAAAGTTGGTATCTCAAAAACGGCTCTAACGTATTCTTGAAAATTTTTTCTTTAATCCAATTTAGATAACCTTTCTCAAGTATTACGTGCTTATTACAGGAATATTAACGGTCATCCTGATTAGGTAGTTCAGTTTTAGATCTCGGAAATTCGTGTTTAAAAAAATAACTATCTATTTTTTTCCCCTTATTTTTTAACTCGCTATGCAAACTCTGTTGTATGTGTCTTTCTACGTGTATCAAGTTTCTCTTACTCGAAAATCTCAAAAAATGCAAGTAATATCTCCAAAAAAATTGTATATATTACGTGTAATAGTGGGTAATGGAAGTCGTGTGGTTGTTTCACACCAGATTCTGTAATAGTATATATTGTACGAATATTGTTTCATATTATTGATTTCTCCTTTAATATACATTATTAAAATAATAATCAATTATGGAAAAAATTAAATATATTTGCGAAATGAAAAAATTAATAATAATTAAAGCTATTATGACGTCAATTTTATCAAAAACATTTTCATGTCATAGGTTTATTTTTCAATATTTTTTATTCATGAGTAAAGAAATGTTTCTTTTTATGAAATAAATAAATAAATAAATAAATAGCATTAAGTAAAAATTGCCAACATTTAACAACTAATTAAAAAAAATAATTGTAAAATTATATTTTGACTTTCCAGTTAATAATATTGCCTGACTATAACATATAAACTGATATATTTCTTGATTTTTTACATATCAATCCATCTTTAACTAAAATTTGTTCATCAGTGCGAAGCCGGACGGGTCAGCTAGTATATATATATATATATATATATATTAGCTTCTCTATTTTCTAACAATAATTTTTACTATGTTTAAAATAAAAAACATTGTAAAAATAGAATAAAGATTTCTATATAGAAATAAGGGTAGGAGGAAGAACGGAAAGTGCCATCCATGTGCAAAAATTAATTAGTGAGAATTACAGACAATAAATATATATTTTTTTTCTGAATTAAGAAGGAAGAAAATCAGTAACAAATTTCGTTAATTTACTTTGCCGTAAAAAAATTATCATATCCTTTACAAATTCTGAAAACAAAAATACGTATTCGAAAAACATGCCGAAAATTAAAACATTTAATTGTATGCAAATAACAGTAGTGCATTTTAAGTTATTACTTTATTAAATAACAATAGGAAAGATTGATAAATTTAGACAATAATTATTAATTTAATATAATACTCAAACATCCCCCATATAATTAGAAATATATATAAATATATGAGCCCTAAAAATTGAATATTTAAAAAAATTATATATATTCAAACAAAATATTTTTCCATGAAATATCTCTCTCTCAGAAAAGAGAAAAGTGCACAGAAAAATAGAAAATATAATCATTTCTTGTGAAACTAAAAGTATTTCACCTTTGCGTGTTTCGTTGTTTGTCTGTTTCTTTCTTTCTTTCTTTTTTTTTTTTTTTTTTTTTTTTTTTTTAAAGACAAGAAAAATCACAGTTTGTTTTCAGTTGAATACCTTTTTATATTTCTGTACTGCTTTCTATTCGCAAAAATAAAAAGCTTTATCCCTTCTATATGCTTTTATATATATCACTATAGATTTTAAAGTGATTTCTTTATCTATATTATTTTTTTTATCTAAATATATAAAATTTTAAAAAGACAGAATATCTGAAATATCAAATACATGTATATAGTTTTTATTTCTTTTTATTCTAAATCTTAATGTGTAATCATCTTATCAAAGAGATTACGTTTTAAAACAGTACATAAATAATTAAAACAAATGAGCATTTTTCTACATGAAACATGAGTAAGAAAATAGTTTTAAATATTCACTAAAAAAAAAATAAGAAAGCAAAATATATTTAAAGAATATTATATTTTAATGTTTCATGAGTTAAATAGGCTTCATGGATTGAACGATTCAGTAGGGGATATAGTCTAGGCTTAGTTTTTTTTTTTTTTTTTTTTTTTTTTTTTTTGTGTGTGTGTGTGTGTGTGTGTGTGTGTGTGTGCAATACTTGCAGAAATTTTGATGAATACTTCGAAAGGTCTACAAGTTATGTTTGGGTACAAATTAAAGTAAGATCTACCAATCAATACTTGTTTAAGTGACCTCCAAAACTCTTTTCTTAAAGATTTTAACTATGGCAACCAACTCCGAACACGGGTTTAGTCGGCATACCATTTTTGCCATACCATTTGCCATACCATATATGTTTTTATAATTTATCGTGTTTACTTACACAGTTTCTAATTTATTAGATTAATTATTATTTGAAATTAATCAGGTTAATATATCGACGCTCCAAACCAAAAATTTCTCGAAAATTAAAAATGATATCTTATTTTTATATATATATATTTATGAACAACTAAGTGTGTAATAGACATTTTAAAAATAAATTTAGACTTTTCAACAGAATATGCACGCACTGCCCAATGAATTGGAAATTTTAGACTGGTATTTTATTAGACATTCTTTTGTACGGATAACATCCCGTATTCTTGAGATCTTGCTTTTGGAGCATATTTAGGTCAAGATAATACCATACATTCGCTACACAGATTTTAACAGAGCTGCCAACATAATCCCATAGATGCCAATATTTTAATTTATTCCGGAATATTTTTAGCCCCGAATCATTCCATACCACTTATTTTTTAAAAGTAATTTTTTTCTTATTTTATCGAAGTTATATATTAAAGAAAAATTTTCTGTAATAAAGTGGTGCTAAATAAAGGCGGGGCTAAAAATACTTCGGAATAAATTAAAATGTTGGCATCTATGTAATCCGGATGATTGTTAGCGCCGCCCCTTTTCCAACACCAGTCTTTTTTTAGAGTTTTTTTTTTTTTTTTTTTTTTTTTTTTTTTTTTTGTTAATTCATCATAAAGACATTGAAGAGACTTGCTATAAAAATTAAGCGATGGGGAAAAAGGGTGATACTAATAATCCTCCGGATTAGGCTGGAAGCTCTGCTTTAATATCCTGTAATTTAAATGGAAATAGAGGTTGCTGTCGAATGCGCCTTTCCAACATGTTCTGAGCATTTTCTATTGGGTCAAGATACATTGTGTCTTTTGAAATGTATGAAAAAATATTGTGTATTATATTAAAATTAATATTTATAAAAAAAAAGAAAAAAAAAGAAAAAAAATGACATAAACTGAGACATACACGTAAGAATATAAACACATACACACATACACACACATAAAACAATAAGCATATACACACATACACACATACACACACATAAAACTATAAGCATATACACACATACACATATAAACACACATAAAACAATTTAGTCAAAGGGAAATTTTAATTAAATTTAGAGTTTGCTGTCGGATGCGCCTTTCCAACATGTTCTGAGCATTTTCTATTCGATCAAGATACATTGTGTATTTTAAAATGTATGAAAAAACATTGTGTATTATATTAAAATTAATATTTATAAAAGAAAAAGACATAAACTGAGACATACACGTAAGCATATGCACACATAAAACAATAAGCACATACACACATACACACACATAAAACAATTTAGTCAAAGGGAAATTTTAATTAAATTTAGAGGTTGCTGTCGGATGCGCTTTTCCAACATGTTCGGAGCATTTTCTATTGGATCAAGATACATTGTGTATTTTGAAATGTATGAAAAAACATTGTGTATTATATTAAAATTAATATTTATATAAAAAAAAAAGACATAAACTGAGACATACGCGTAAGCATATACACACATAAAACAATAAGCATATACACACATACACACACATAAAACAATTTAGTCAAAGGGAAATTTTAATTAAATTTAGAGGTTGCTGTCGGATGCGCCTTTCCAACATGTTCTGAGCATTTTCTATTCGATCAAGATACATTGTGTATTTTGAAATGCATGAAAAACATTGTGTATTATATTAAAATTAATATTTATAAAAAAAAAAGACATAAACTGAGACATACACGTAAGCATATACACACATAAAACAATAAGCATATACACACATGCACACACATAAAACAATTTAGTCAAAGGGAAATTTTAATTAAATTTAGAGGTTGCTGTCGGATGCGCCTTTCCAACATGTTCTGAGCATTTTTATTGGATCAAGATACATTGTGAATTTTGAAATGTATGAAAAAACATTGTGTATTATATTAAAATTAATATTTATTAAAAAAAAAAATATGTCATAAACTGAGACATACACGTAAGCATATACACATAAAACAATAAGCATATATATACACACACACACATACACACACATAAAACAATTTAGTCAAAGGGAAATTTTAATTAAATTTAGAGGCTGCTGTCGGATGCGGCTTTCCAACATGTTCTGAACATTTTCTACTGGACCAAGATACATTGTGTATTTTGAAATGTATGAAAAAACATTGTGTATTATATTAAAATTAATATTTATAAAAAAAGAATATATATGACATAAACTGAGACATACACGTAAGCATATACACATAAAACAATAAGCATATATACACATACACACATACGCACACATAAAACAATTTAGTCAAAGGGAAATTTTAATTAAATTTAGAGGTTGCTGTCGGATGCGCCTTTCCAACATGTTCTGAGCATTTTCTACTGGACCAAGATACATTGTGTATTTTGAAATGTATGAAAAAACATTGTGTATTATATTAAAATTAATATTTATAAAAAAAAAAAAATATGACATAAACTGAGACCTACACGTAAGCATATACACACATAAAACAATAAGCATATATACACATGCACACATACACACATACACACACATAAAACAATATAGTCAAAGGGAAATTTTAATTAAATTTAGAGGTTGCTGTCGGATGCGCCTTTCCAACATGTTCTGAGCATTTTTATTGGATCAAGATGCATTGTGAATTTTGAAATGTATGAAAAAACATTGTGTATTATATTAAAATTAATATTTATTTTTAAAAAATTATGACATAAACTGAGACATACACGTAAGCATATACACACATACACACATACACACACATAAAACAATTTAGTCAAAGAAAAATTTTAATTAAATTTAGAGGTTGCTGTCGGATGCGCCTTTCCAACATGTTCTGAGCATTTTCTGTTGGATCAAGATACATTGTGTATTTTTAAATGTATGAAAAAACATTGTGTATTATATTAAAATTAATATTTATAAAAAAAAAATACGACATAAACTGAGACATACACGTTAACATATACACACATAAAACAATAAGCATATACACACATACACACATACACTCGCATAAAACAATTTAGTCAAAGGGAAATTTTAATTAAATTTAGAGGTTGTTCTCGGATGCGCCTTTCCAACATGTTCTGAGCATTTTCTATTGGATCAAGATACATTGTGTATTTTGAAATGTATGAAAAAACATTGTGTATTATATTAAAATTAATATTTATTTTTAAAAAATTATGACATAAACTGAGACATACACGTAAGCATATACACACATACACACATACACACACATAAAACAATTTAGTCAAAGAAAAATTTTAATTAAATTTAGAGGTTGCTGTCGGATGCGCCTTTCCAACATGTTCTGAGCATTTTCTGTTGGATCAAGATACATTGTGTATTTTTAAATGTATGAAAAAACATTGTGTATTATATTAAAATTAATATTTATAAAAAAAATTATGACATAAACTGAGACATACACGTAAGCATATACACACATAAAACAATAATCATATACACACATACACACACATAAAACAATTTAGTCAAAGGGAAATTTTAATTAAATCCCATACAAAATTATATGTTGTAGTACATGATATATAATAATGTATTACAATACATAATATGATTTTTTTAAAGTCGAAAACATTACTACATTTAAACAAAAGAGCTTTAGGAAACTACATCAAATAATTTTATTGTGATTTAGAGACCTTTGTTGAAATGATCAAACAAGTTCCTGTATTCAGACATTTCGAAGTAACTGACATGTTTGCTTTAAAGCAAAACCTTGTTTTCCTTCAGAATGAAATAAGAAAAGTAATGATGACTAATACAAGGGGAAATGTGTGTAAACTTCAGGAAATATTTATTTTCTTTTGCAGTTTTGATGAAAAAAATATTTCTTTCGTCTAAAAGTAACTTCTTGTCCTTCAAAACGCCATTTATATATGTGGGATTCAAAAATGTATTAAGTGGAATAGTTAATTATAACGTATTTTTAAAAATTTTGCAAATGTAATGCAAAAAAAAATGTAGTATCATATGGTAATAAAATAAAGTTATAGAAGTTATAAAAGTTAAGTTATAAAAGTTAAAGTTGAATATTAAAAAAAAGTTACTCATTTTAATATCAGATTTTTTTCCCCTTTTACGTGGTGTGTATTAGATATGTGAAAATAATGTGTAAAAAATAAAATTTATATTATTCTTCTTCGATTTATTTAAGTTACACATACATTTATTTTTGAATCCATAGGCATTTTAAAAAAAATCGAGCAAAGTATTTCATGAAATTAAAATTAGATAATTTTCTATTACATCAATAAGATAAAGTTATACAAAATATTTCTTAATTTTTTTGTTGTAATATGATTGATAAAAATGATATGTAATATTTCAGTAATTTAATAGTTCTTATAACTACTGATTTTCAGAAATAACAGGAGTCAGTTTAACAAACAAATAATTGATATAAAAAATCCTTAAAAACTGTATTTACACGCGATCAGAAGAAAGACAGTCACTATTATACGCCTCGATGCTTATAGTGGGACAACTATAATTATTTAATAGGACGATGGACCTTAAATCTCAGCATTTTATATTCTCGATTTTGAATGCTGCTCATAAAACCTAGAAGTCATATGTGGTTTCTAAAGGCATTTAAACACGTTATATTAATATTTCATTTGTGTTAGATTCACCTAAATCTATATAGTTCGTGGGATTATGACCAATAAAATGCATATTTATTTACAACTCATTCGAAAATCGTGTTTAGACGCTATCGTACTTTAAATAGTTTGAGCTCATAGACCCTAATGATGGAGAATTTTTCTTTATGTTCCTGTAAAAAAAGGAAAAAAAATCTGTAAGTGCTATATTCAACAAAATCTATACATTTTATGCGACGGTGACCTATAACATTCATATTACTAACTTTCAGCTAATTCTATCCAATCGTTTAGACGTTATCGTGTTCATTGACATACATACAAGCATACACATGCATCACAGTAAAAATAACAAAAATGAATTCAGGGGACCTTAAAACGTATACATACACAAAAATGTCAAAATCGAATTTCTTTCATGGTTACAATACTTTATTTACATGTGTATGTTCTGAAATAAATAAGTAGTGTTTATATATTTAAATAAATAGTGTGTTAAATTTTATTTATATTAATAATTAAATTGATATTTAAAGAGACACTTATAATCTTGAAAATTACTGTTTGACATATTACTACCAAAAATAGCCCGTAACTCTTTAATATATCTAAATTTTGCAAAGACAATACACAATTGTATGGCAAAATAATCTATATAAATACTTCTCTTGAGTGAACCAGTTACGATTAAACTTTGTCGAAACGATGCGATAGTGCCGTCATAGGAGAAAAATTTTCTTGGATTCATTGTGTACAAAAATTTAGTCTAATACACGTAATTATAATTTTAGATTTTTAAAAGCGTTCTTAAAATTGTGTTATGATTTTGATACATCTAAAATAATGTAGACTTTATTTTATTTATTTATATATTTATTTATTTTCAAAATTTAATTCATGCAAGAAGTGACGTCAAAGAAAAGTTTGCGAAACTAATGTATGAATTGAAATAAAAGAGGGGGTGGGGGGAGGTTATTCGGAAAGCTTTTTGTGTTTATGGAAAAACGCACTATTTTTTTGACATATTTTAAATCTTTAATTGTGTAGAAGACGAAATTCTCAAACATTTAATGCTGTTAAAAGATTTAAAAGGACAAATAAAACGCCGAGCAGACAAATTCGATTTAAATATATATATATATATATATATATATATATATATATATATATATATGTGTATGTATATTTAACCTCTTCAGACCCGAAGCTATAATAGCAATATAAATAACATTTCAAGAATTTTAGACACATATCTTCGCATTATACATTACAAAAATGTGCATTTTTCTTAAATTTGTAAATCTGGGGGCTAGTAATATACGGTGCAAGTATAA
This sequence comes from Salticus scenicus, assembly GCA_963930645.1. Lineage (NCBI taxonomy): Eukaryota > Metazoa > Arthropoda > Arachnida > Araneae > Salticidae > Salticus > Salticus scenicus. The sequence goes on from OZ005659.1 coordinate 67,639,515, forward strand.
GGACTTTAAACAACTAAACTCTAAATTACTAAGTTAGTAAAATCTGCCTAACTTTAACACATTTTAAAAATTGATGCCCTAAAATAAACCAATCTATGTCAGTTTTTCATTTTATTCTGGTAAAGTGTCTAAGTAATTTAAGCAACCATGAAAATTGCGTACTGTTCTTCGAATTTGTGGTCGACTACTATTTTGAAGTCGTTTTACGAAAATCAACAAAATAATACTATATTTCAGAAATAAATTTAGTTTCATGCTGCCATATATCGGTATCTTTTTTAAGCCGATTTATTAAGCTTTTTATTAGTTTAGTCAAAATATAAAAATATTAAATGATATATATTTCATAAAGGAAAGAATAGAGGTCCACACATATGTGGACCTCTGGAGCGAAGAGGTTAAATATCACTGAAACTTATAAAATACATCTGTTTTATTTTAAAATCCTTTTTATGATACTTAATTTCAGCACAAAAATAGAACTTATTTAGCTGTTCCCTTCCTAAATGTATCTTGGTTTTTCTCAAAGATTGAGAGGACTCTAAAATGGCACTTTATGGTATGTTTAAAAGAATTTGTTGCGGAGTTTAAGAAAAGAGTTATAATTTTGCGATAAAAACTTAAGGTGCAGTAAAATATAATAATTTGCATACATTTTGCAATAAAAATTTTACATGCTCTTTAGAAAGCAAAATATTAAAATATAGCAAATGTTAATAAATAAATAAATAAACAAATAACAAAAAATTTTCGAGCGAAAAAAAAAATAAATAAATAAATAAATAAAATGTTTTTGCTAGGCATCGACAAATCTATTACTAATTTGAGAATTCCTTATTTTCACAATGACAAAAGGGCAAAGGTGGGTGAAAGGATGATAAATATAAATGTATTTGGAATTTAGAAAAATGTTAAGCCATTCATTGGAATGTTCTCCTAATATAATGGAATAAGAAACAAGTAATGTAAAACAAAATTTTTTAAGTCAATTCCTACTTACAAACAATATCGATTTTTTTTTTTTTTTAATAATAATAATTTTGAATTAGGAAATAAAAAGCGTGCGTGCAGAATTAAATGAAAATAATTATAAGATTAAAAAAAAAATAAATAAATATAAAAACTTTTCATATACCATGTTTTAAATTTTCTGATGGATCATAGAGCTCTTATCAATGTTCATAAATTTTTTAAGTTGATAATGACGTCAATTTTTCTGAGATGCATATTAATTTAACTTTTTATAATTTTTTAACGTTCACGTTTAATTCAATGTCTTTATTTTTATTTCGAAAGAAAATGAACTGGTAATTTTTTTTGGCAACAATTAGATTATAGCTAATATTTTAATGATTATTTTAACGCAATTAGGATGTTATTATTTTCATATTTTAAATAATTATAAGAAAATTAGTAAAAAATTTGAAAATCGGACTTCGAAGTATTGTGTTGTCACCAAGTTCTGAGCAATCCTGAAAGTTTGAAATTTCTAGCTAGTCGGGAAGTTAGTTAAAAATCGATTGCATGATTTGTACAAGATATATATAGGGAGTGTGTGAACTAATAGTAGGAATTGAAAAAGCATTTTCAATTATATATTTCTATTATTTTTTTCTTTTTTTTCTGTAATGAAAAAAAAATTTGATAGTTAATGGATGATTCCTATCTGCGATGTCATTCTACGTCATTGTGACGATATCCGTTCATTTTATCCCACAAACAGTCGGACTACTGCCAATCATAACACAGAATTTTTTTTGCAAACATTGCAAGTCTTGTCTCTTAAGAGTCGTCCATTAAAAGATATATATATATTACATATTTTCAACAAATATTACAATAATACATTATTCTAAAAAATATGTTTCAAGTATTCTTTATTACGAAACAAATTAATTCTAACAAAAATATGAATAAAAAATAAAACGATTTTGGCTAAAGATATTTGATTTTTCGTATTATTTATTTTTGTGTATATACTTAAATACGTTCAAAATGAATAAACTGTACATTTGAATTATTACAGTAATTGATTTTTTACATTTATATTTAGAATTTTTATCCGAAATTTTGATTTTCTTGTATTTTTTAAACAAAAAAAAAAAAAAAAAAAAAAAGAAAAAAAAGAAGAAAAGAAAAAAAAAATGAATGAGAATTGTTACATATTGAAGCGACGTAGGTTTAAAGTCGAATTTTTTTTATTTTCTGTTCGATTTTTTTTTTATCAAATTTTATACACATACAAGCATAAGGTAAAGCTAGGAGAGTTTGCGCACAATTCAACAAAATGATATAAAAAATCCAAATATTAATTTTCTGCTAAACTGTTGGCGCATAACTTTGAGTTAATCCTTCTTCTATGCATTTCCATTGTTTTGTGTTGCTTTGCTGTACAGTCGGCTGCAAAATTATTCGAGCACTGGCAAATAATTCCTATATTAAAAAAGTACACTTAAGACTGTTTTGTTAAATAAATCCTTGTCGAATCATGTTCTTAGACTGACTAAGAACATGACTCGATAAGGATTTATTTAACAAAGCAGTATTAAGTGTACTTTTTTCAGACAGGGGTTATTGCTAGTGCTCAAATAATTTTGCAGCCGACTGTATTTAAAACAACTGTAGTAATAAAACCAAGAGAGCTATTTTGCGCAATCTCTTCTTATAGAGTAGGAGTGATTGCGCACATGGGTAGGAGAGATTGCGCTTAATTATAACTAAAATTACCTTATCAATAATAATAATTCACTTAAACGACATTGTTGTAAGGTAATAATAAACAAATATTTTCGCAATGGGAGTGGATATTTCAATTCAATAATTAAAATAATCAGAAAAATAAAAGAAATTTAAAAAGAACTACAAAAAAATATTTAAAGAAAAATATATTAAAGAAACAGAAAAAAAAGTACAAAGCTAGATAAAGAACAAGATCAGAAAATAATATTAAGTTACCAGTTAACACGTTTAACTTAAAATTAGTACATTAACTTTTCAGCTAGAGTGGTTTTTGGTCTTTCATTTTCTAAAATCATTGCACTTATTATTGTACATGTGAAATTATTGTGCTACCACCTGCCACAAGATAACCTGCTAGAAACGGTGTATCCGTCTGAAACAGGCATTTCTGAGCAAAAAAAAAAAAAAAAGAAAGAAAAAATAGCACACCGTGCGTGTAATATGTGGCTAGTTTCGCCCATTTTTAAGCGTAGAATACGCCCATTGACTATTTACTAAAGTTTTTTTTCCTCAAAATCTTCCGCGAAAAAATCCTTTACGTTTTAAAATCGTTTACATTTATTTATTTTATTTTATTTTATTGAAATTTAGACTATTATATTCCTTAAAACAGGGTTTGTACTATCCGCCCTTTTTTCAGGACTCTCTCACAGATAAGAAATTTTACCTTTTTAGCCACCATTAATTTCATATAGAATTAGTCTGAATATATTTATGGCAATGTGCCACGATTATACAGGGTAGAGATTATAGAATGAATATGGTTGTAGCAATATATTGGAAAATTTCTAATTTCTGAGAGTGTCCTGAAAAAATGGCAGACAGTACGACCCCTGCCTTAAAAAAAGATTGAGTAGCCTGATATTTTATGCTTGCATTCAGTTTTATCTCATCTATTTTTGCTACCTACGGCTGCTTATAAAACTGAAAACTTGAGCATCATACTTGAAAGTATTGCAAAACTAAATAGATATACAATAACATTTAAATCATTTGCGATAAATTTCGCATAGGCTAACAGCATTGTAGAGGTAAATCCCATCAGAAGTGTGGCTTTTTTCGATTGTACCACTCCTGAATAATGTTCAATTTCAAATTCTGTGGATAGTATCCATAAAGGTGGTGTGCCGTCTCGAATGGTTTGAATTAGTCAAATTACTTGTCGAATTTAGGTTTAAGTACAGTCCCAGGCATTGTGCAAACTCATTATCATTATCTTGTTATCACCAATAAGCTTCAAAATCTCTGTTAGTATAGAATTTTAAATGCGCAATCTCTCCTAAACAGCAAAAGCACAAACTCTCCCATTTTGGTAGGAAAGATTGCGCAGTATTTTATTAAATAATTACACACTATTAGAGGAAATATCGGTGCTTGTACCGTTATTCTAGGTCAGTAGGTTATTAGCAATTGTTAAATTTAAAAATATTTTGTACTGCTACCATTGTATTGAAATTCTTAGAAAGGGTTATGAAAATTCAAGAATATATTTCTGAGAACGGGACAAAATAATCACGTTTTATCTTAAACTCTTAAAGCAATCAATATGCAAATTCAAGTCGACACTTCACTATTGATGTTGTACAACCATCTAAAGTTTCAACTCGCTCACTCTACTCTTTCCTTCCGATGCCCTATGTGCGCAATCTCTCCTACCGCGCGATCTCTCCCAGCTTTACTGCTTATATATATATATATATATATAACGTAAAATAAAAACAGGAAACAAAGACGAAGGAAAATATACATATCTATATATATCTATATATATAATAGTTTTATTAAAATTCTGCTTTTCATAATTTGCTGTCTACATTATTTCTCAAAATAGGTAGCGTCCATAATAAAAAAAAAATAATAATAATTAATTAATTTCATTAAATTCTTTCATTCATTCATTTCTTCATACGGAAAATATAAATAGCTTCAAAAACTAAATGCGTGTGAATACAATAATTTTCAGTGAAATGATTTTTTTAAGTTTTTGAAATAATATATGGTCTGTCTAAAAAATATTCTAGACTAATATTCTAGACTGTCTAAAAAATATTTTAGACTGTCTAAAAAATATTCTAGAGACTTATTCTATAAAATTAGTTTATTGGAATATAATTTTAGAAACACTCAATATTCTTCAACATACTCTTCTCTTGCAGTAATATACTGTCTCCAACGACTCTTCCACGAAATGATGCCCGCCGAGATATTTTCAACTGGAATGCTGTTCAGAACGCGCGTTTACGTTTATCTGCCAGTTCTCCAGATTAACAAAACAATGAACCTTCAAGCTGGATTTTAACCAAGTCAAAAAAACTCCCAGCGATGACCAATCAGAGCTGTGTGGTAGTTGGGGGAGCATTGTGATGCTCAAGAATTGAGTCAAGGTCTTAGCATATATATACATATATATATTCATTTGAAGTTCTTCCACGATGATTTGATGCACATTCGATTTTTTTTCCAGTGCCTCTGCAATCGTATGGACACACTGTTAAAAATTTCTGTAAAATTAATATAAATATTTATTCAGAGTCTCTATAAATTTACAGTAATTCTTAGTTAAAAGTGAATAATCGAGATTCTCAATCTTTATTCTGTATCTTTACATAATTTTATTATTTAATTTTTTTAATTAAAATTAAAAATGACTGTTTCTACTTAAGAAAAAGTATTCTAAGTCCTAAATATATTCTCACCGATAATTAATTAAATTAACATTAGTTATTAAAATGAATGTATAAAATAAGTGTTTTAACATCTCCGTTTATTTTTCTCTGTAAATTTATGTAAGACTTAAGGTAATAGATTACACAGAGTTTTCTGTTGAAATTTTTAACAGTGCATTCCTCCGACGATCAGACTCTAAAAGCGCTTTAATTTCAGCCACTTTGTGTAAAATTCGAGAACTTGATAGACACCTAGTGCGTTGTTCGTATTCGGCATCCTCTCTTTCGTCTTTCAATGCACAAAGCCTTCAAATAAGAAAAATAATTATTGGTGATTGATTTAATTTTTGGTGATTATTGAATAAAAATTTTGACAGATTTTTCAACATTGCGTGCTACTCCAAAAAGATTCGTAGAATCGGATGAGTTAAAAAAGTCCAGACATTTGTCAAAGCTATTTCCTGGTACAGCTCCAGATATTCAACATACTTATCCTCATTGTCTTGCTATTGTTAAAAATTTCAACAGAAAACTCTGTGTAATCTATTATCTTAAGTCTTACGTAAAATTACGGAGAAAAATAAACGGAGATGTTACAAAACTTATTTTATACATTCATTTTAATAACTAATATTAATTTAATTAATTATTGGTGAGAATATATTTCGGACTTAGAATGCTTTTTCTAAAGTAGATTCAGTCATTTTTAACTTTAATTCAAAAATTAAATAATAAAATTAGGTAAAAATACAGAATAAAGATTGAGAAACTCGATTCTTCACTTTTAACTAAGAATTACTGTAAATTTACAGAGACTCTGGATAAATATTTTCATTAAATTTACAGAAATTTTCAACAGTGTACCAATAAGCTGCGAAATCTCTATATAGAATTTCTGCTAGATAGCAAAAGCGCAAACTCTCCCATTTTGGTAGGAGAGATTGCGTAGTCTTTTATTAAATAATTACTCGCTTTTAGAAAAAATCGTGGTGCTTGTACCGTTAGTCTAGGTTATTATCTTATGAGAAATTGGTCAATTTTAAAATTGTTTGTACTACTTCTTTTCTATAGAATTTCTTAAGAATTGTTAAAAGAATGCAAGCATTTATTTTTGAAAACTAAACAAATTAACCACGTTTTATCCTAGAATCTTGAAGAAATATGCAGGCATATTCAAGTTGACACTTCACTGTTAATGCTGTACAATCACCTGAAATTGCAACTATCCCACTCTAATTTTTACGCTTAATGCAGTTTATCGTGTGAAATCTCTCCTACCGCGGCATCTCTCCTAGCTTTACCTTACTTATTATTATTTTGTTTTTGTTTTTGTTTTCAAAGAACATTTATATTTACGAATATACACTGTAAAAATTGCCCTTTGTTTTCAGTGTGTAGTGTCATAGCCTCCTAAACTAGATGCCTGTCGCGTGGCTCGAAAACATGGCAAAGTTCAATCGGTAGACAGCGCCACCTAGTACAGATTGCGCGACTTTTTTATTCAACAGCCACCAAAATTTTTAAAAGTCAGATTTGATATACATAAAAGGCGAATAGAATCGAAAAAACGTCGATGTTATATATCATATATCACTTCTTAAAGTTATTGGTGACAGTTGAATAAAAAAGTCGCGCAATCTGCACCAGGTGGCGCTGTCTACCGATTGAACTGTTGCCAAGTTTCTGAGCCACGCGACAGGCATCTAATTTAGGAGGCTATGGTAGCGTATACACTGTTAAAAGTAAAATACTATATTTCACCAGAAAAGGGTTCCAATTAGCTGCGACCAACATTCTGGTGCAAAGTCTTTACATTTTAGTAGTACTTACTACTGAAATGCCACTATTAAAATGGCGAAACATTGCACCAAAAAACTGGTTGCAGCTAATTAGTGGAATCCTTTTTCTGGTGAAATATAGCATTTTATTTTTAACAGTGTACATGCTATCCAAATACAAAGGAATACCCGCGTTTAAAAGAAACTGAACGCAACAGTTACAATGATTTTAAACAATTATTTTTAAAAGGCACAGTCCGGTTTTTTCTTATTTATATAGACAGTACGGTTCTTCTTATTTATATAGTCTCCAATATTCCATTTGAATATTTTTTTATTAAAGTACATATGGTGCATTAGGTCTTTTAAATTTAACATGCGTGAATTTGCAAGGGAATCCACCATGTATTTTCCTATTTATTTGTCAAAACTTTAAACGAGTGCATATATAATTTGTTTTGAAATGTCTAGTATACAATCAGTGTTAGGGAAAGTTAGTTATTTCCCCTCGATAGGGATGAACACGGTATTTTCTTTTGATGGTAAAACTTTAAATAAATACTTATTCCATAAATTTTATTCGAGTAATCTATCTGCATTCATACTTAATTAAACACAGAGCTTTCACTATTTCAAATTTATTCGGTAACATTGTTAGTAATTGCTTTACTTTCACATTACTTGTTTGAAGAGATTTTCTTACCTTAATTATAATTTTCAGAAAATTACTAAATATAAAAAATAGTGCAAAATAATCTAGTGTGGTACTCACACGTTTTTCCCTTACTTTGCATTTTAATACTAAAATATAAGTTGCCGATAAAAGGGTGAGGTAACAAGCATCTTATACAAAATTATAATGTAAAAACTGAAAATGAATGCAGGCAAAAATTTAAATCTAAAAGAAAACAACAAACAATAACTAAACCAAAACACATTAAGGCTATAACGTCAGAAAATTCCCTCAATGCAGGATGGAAACAGTAACATGTTTCAATAGCTACTAGTTATCTCTTTACATATTTTTGGATTAATTCACAGGTCGACATGTAAAATTTTGATTTTATAATTTTCGCTGATCTTTATGTTTTTTGGTGTGCTGAAACCGAAAATGAAGCCAGTTTTTCTCTATCACGTATAGATTTCTGCCAATACAGGGTGCCTTCATATACAGTTTCTTCCAATACTCTTCCACCAACATAATTATATAGTAAGTTTTATAGTATGTTTCTATGATTAATTAATAATAGATGCCTATTGTTGTAATTGTGAAGCACAAGTGCGACTGAAATCATATCAACCAACCAACCAACCAACCGATTGTTATGATGGTATATGTAAGAAATCGTGTCGGTAAACACCCTGTATTGACAAAATCTACACGTAATACAGAAAAATGGGCTGCATTTTCGGTTTCATCTCATCAAAAAACATAAAGATCAGCTGAAATAATCAAATCAAATTTTGTCAAATTCATTTTTGTCTGTTTGTGTTATTATATTCGCTCTGCTTTCATTTTTATTTTTTGTCTGTATTCATTTTCAACTTTTACATAATTTACATAATATATATATATATATATATAATGTTTTATTATAAACTAATATGAAAATAGAACCTAGAGAATTCTCAATGGCGTCACTTTATTTTTAATCAACCTGCATTCTCGTTTTCTATCTTTCTGAAATAAATCGTTATTTTGTCACAGGAAAATGCAGATAAAATTTGCTAAAAGAGTAAATTAATGGCAGGACTCCATGTAATAAAGTGTTTGCCTGATAAAATAAGATATATGGGGTTTTAAAATTTACATAGTATGAAGTTTGTAATAACAAGCTTTGCTTTGATTACAGCTTTAAATTTAAAAGGCAATATTTTGCTCAATTTAACGAGAAAAATGAGCCTCATATTTCACCCAAAAGACGGCTTCCTTCTAATGAGAAGAATGTTTCGCCCGGAGCTCTTGCTATTTAAAATAGATATAAATCATTTCAAAGCAGCATTCTTGATAAATGTATAAGATTATTTTAATTTTAACAGCCCTATCATATAAATATTAAAAGTTCCTTTGCAACGATCCTTTTCTAATTAACTTGTTAAAAATATTTACACTTAGTGATAACGTACTGATGTTATGTTTCAGCAGAAATTCATGGAACGTGTATGTACGCCACAGTAAAATACTTAGAAAATAAGTTATGAGAAATCTTATCTCTTTTAATAATCTTAACATGCAGGATAAATAATGTAATAAATTATTACATATTGTGTATTAAATACATTATTTCATAAAGCATATTTATAGGGAATATTTTATATCTTTAGATTAAAATAAAATTTTATTTTTAAACGTATTATTATTATTATTATTTTTATTAGCAATACACTCATGTCCATAAATTAAGGATAATTCAGGTTCACACTGAAATCGAACTTTAATGCTAAAATTTCACCTGTAGAAATACCATACACATCATTGAGAATAATATGCAAATTACAGGAAGCCATTAGATGACGCCGATATGATGTTATAATGTCGAAAGTGTAAGAAGGGGGTAGATAAGGAATGGGGGAAAAGAAGGAAAATTGTTCACGAGCGTTCTGTGTGCCGATCAGTGCCACAACCGAATGGTTATGACACAGAACACGCTTGGAGATAATTTTTTACGTGGTAGAATTATCGGCCGACTAGAATGTGGGCGTACTCAGATAGAAGTATCGGGGAACTTAGAGTCGCCCAAAGTGTCATCTCTAGGCTATGGCAACGATTCCAAAATGATGGAAATGGTAGTCGACGTTACAGTACTGGTCGGCACCGAGTTACAATGCCGAATGACCACCGGTATTTGGCAGTAACTGCCAAAATAAGCAGATAAAGCACAGCATCAGACCTGTCTCGTCAGCTGTCTGCAGCCACGAGTGCAAGACAAACCGTGTATAGACGTTTGGGAGATATTGGTCTATATACTCGCAGGCCTATTAGATGCGTTTCACTCACGGCAATGCACTGTGCCAGCGGTTAACTTGGAGAAGAGAACATGCAATGTGAACAGTGGCACAGTGAGCTTGTGTGATGTTTTCCGACGAGTCCAGGTTTAGCTTGCAGTGTGATTCACGCCAGACTTTCATATATAGATGTTTATCAGTAATGTTATCTTTAATGTTTATCAATTCTCACTCTTTTACGTTCATTCCCAGTATTCTTTTTTTTTTCTTAAGTTTAATAAAAATGCTGCTTTTTTTTTTTTTTTTTTTTTTTTTTTTTTTTTATCTTTTGTGTTGACAAAATTTTCTCATATTTTTTTTTATTATTATTTTTTTTTCCAGAATACCTAAAAAATTTTCCTAAAGTGAATTTTTGTTGCGAGAGAGCTGCAAAGAGTGTTGATCAAAAAAACTTTAATATCAGCTACAAATATTAGCGTATTTTGCGTTTTCATAGCAAAGTGTAGTTCTTTGGTGAATCTATTGGCTGAACATATCTTCGTTAAGTTCAGTAATAAAAAGCAACATACTTTTGTCAACGCATATTAATTGAGATTCAAACTCCAGTTATTAGTTACAATGTTTTACTGGTCTATTTTGTCTGTACATCGAAAAAGAAAATAGCAACAATAATAATAATAATTAAAAAAAAAAAAAAAAAAAAAAAAAAGATATTTGGTAGGCACTTTGTACAAAATAATATTTAAAATGCGTTGTAGCTGTAGCATGTGTTTATGAGGTTTCACTGATAAAAAACATGTAACACCTTCATCTAAAACGAATAATTAGTTATATTATGAATCCTTAAACTAGAAATATAACTTTCCAAGCTATGCGTATAAGGTAAGCCAAAAATCTGAATAGACGAAATGATCGAGAATTTATATTTTATCCACTTCCAGATAGCGAAACAATATTATGAACATTACGGATCATCTGTTTTACGAGAAATTCCCTCATAGTTTCTTAGATTTGGGTCATGAACTCGAATTATAATTGCTAAAACTCGCCTCGTGTGTTTGCATTTTTTCCCTAAGATTTTTTAAAATAATTTGACCTCGATAATAAATGAAAACGCTCTAGATTTCTAGAAAATAAGGGTTTCTAGAAGTAGCGTTTAAAGGACACTAAAATTTATAGGGATGACATGGAACTATTTTTATTAGAGCCACAATTTAGTTTCTAGGTATAAGTCACATAATTTTTTCACAGTGTTCATAGAGAAATTTTTGTTGGTTTGTATGTCTATATCCCTTAAATTCGTGCAGATATAAAAATTTATTTAAAGAAATTGAAAAGTGTTCGTAAGTTCAATTGTCAACGCACATTAATTTAGATTCAAACTCCGGTTATTAGTCCCAATATTTTACTCAAGAAAAAAAATATTTGGTAGGCATCTTGTACAAAATAATATTTGAAATGCGTTGTAGCTGTAGAATTTGTTTATGAGGCTTCACTGGTTAAAAACATATAACACATTATCTAATACGAATGATTAGTTATTTTCTGAATCCCTAAACTAGAAATATAACTTTCCGAGCTATGCGTATAAGGTAAGCCAATGAACTCAATAGACAAAAGCATAAAGAATTTATATTCTATCCATTTCTACATGGCGAAACAATATTATGAATATTATGAATCCTCTGTATTGCGAGAAATACCTGCTTGATTTCCTAGAATTAGGTCATGAACTCGAATTATAATTGATAAAACTCGACTCTTGTGTTTCCATTTCTTTCCAGAGATTTTTTTAAATAAGTTTGACCTCGATTATAAATGAAAACGCTCTAGATTTCTAATAGGCGTTTCTAGAACTAGCGTTCAATGGGGACAAAAAATTATAAGGATGACGTGGAATTATTTTTACTAGAGCCACAATTTAGTTTCTACATGACAGTCACAGAACGTTTTCTCAGTGTTCATAGACTAATGTGTGTTTATTTCTATGTCGATATCCTTAAATTCGTGGAGATATAAAAGTTTATTTAAAGAAATTGAAAAGTTTTCGTAAGCTCTTTATTGAAAACATAGAAGGTTTACAAGCTAATGGAAGTAATTTTTAGGAAACTTGACTTACTAAAATAAAGATAACATACTGCATTTAGAATACAAAAATAGAGAAATATCTGATACAAAATAAACATTTTTATTAATTTCCTTTTAACTGTGCATGCGTTAATAATATTTCATTTTGGATAGTTTATTAATCAAATGTATAGTGTTAAACTTAAAGGGAAAAACAAAATATCAAAAAAGATATCGTTGATAGAAGTTAATTAATTTCAGGTACTCTGAAAGAGAAGTAAAATGACATTTTTCTCATAAATTTATTTTTAATCAACGTAAACACATATTTCCCTTTTTGAATTCGAAATAAAATATGCATAAGACCCCTAGCATTTTGTTTCTCTTTCTAAGAGCTAGAAACTCAGTTGATACTTTTGACGATATCTTTCTAAATTTTTCGTGGTTTCTTTTTTCATTATTTCTTTATTAATTAATTTATTTATTTTTCAGAATGACTTTTACGTTTGGGTAAAAACTTATGAAAAAGAAACTTTGTTTACGATAGCAGATGTACACTTCACAAATGTTTATTAAAAATATCCATACTTTATCAGATATTCAATATTTTTATATTCAGATTTTAGAATTATGTTTTGTAAAATGAAATATGTCAAGATTTGTAAAGACAGCATTGTATTCGATTGAAAACCCTGAATGATATAAACAAAAATCGCACGAAAGGTTTTCGATAATGTTGAAGAAACCTTTATACTTCTATAAACATACACACTGTTCAAATACCGATTAACAGCGGTAATTAGAATAAGAAGACGCTTGATAACTATCTGCATATACAAGGCATTTCAAGTATTATTTTTTACAGATTGTTCTCATAAAAATTATTATTATTATTATTATTATTATTATTATTATTATTATTAAATTTGTTAATTGTCCAATTTTTCATTTCGGAACAAACTTGTCTCTGAAACGTATATGATACATTATTTGCACATACATATTTTCAAAGGAATCAATCATGTGCTTTTCTAGATAAAACGCTAACATGTGCACTTACACGTTTGCTACATTTGACGAACATGCTACAGTTTGAAAATCTAGCATGTATTTGGCATGAATAAACTCAATTTTATTCCTTTGGTGGGGGTTGGCCTAATATTTTCACCTGCTCATGAAGCTTAAAATCTTTATAGCATAATTTTCCTTCTTGTAATCTACTTAATATATGTACAAAGGTCTATCAAAAAAAAGTGTAAAACAAGTCCTATAATTTTCATTGGCGTACTTGGTTTTAATAAACCCATGCTTTCGTTTTCTATCTTTCAGAAATAACTCGTTATTATGTCATACTCAGTTACAGATAAAGTTTGCTAAAAGAGTAAATTAATGGCTGAACTCCAGATAATAAATTATTTGCCTGATAAAATAAGGTACATGGTGTTTTAAATTTTACAACGTTTTAACTTTGTAATAAAAATCTTTGCAATAATTATTGCTTTAAATTTAAAGGACAATGTTTTGCTCCATTAAACGAGAAAAATGAGCTTCATATTTCACTCAAAACACGTCTTCCTTCTAATGCAAAGTATGTTCCGTCCGTAGCCCTCTTCATTTAAAACAGATATAAATTATTTTAAAACATTCTCGATAAACGTAAAAGATTACTTCAGTTTTAACAATCCTATCATATAAATATTAAACGTGATTTCGTAGCCATCTTTATCTAATTAACTCGTTAAAAATGTTCATGCTTAGGGAATTCGCGCTGAGATTGTGTTTCAGCTCGCAAACATATGTAACATGTAATATCTGTAAATTATTTCTGGCTGTTTTGGAAAAATAACTAATGAGAAAACTTCTCTTTTATAAAATTTGATTTAAACATGTATTATAGTATATGTTTCAATAAAATATTATAGATTAAATATTAAGGAGAATGTGCATCAATTCATAAACGAAATTCACTTAAATACAGTACTTGTTTTATAATTTATATGCGCATGTTTAAAGCGACATTTTAAAGCACAGTTATTATTTATTAAATTAAAATGAATTACGTATTTAATAACGTTCTTTTTTACATTCACTTTCTAAGCTGCTTCTTTTCGTTTATATATATATATATATATATATATATTACTGTATAGTTATACGATACGTTAATATAGTATACGTATATATAGTAAACTATACTGTATTACAGTATAGTAAACTATACTGTACTTTTACTATATATATAGTATATATATATATAGTAAAACCTCTCTAAATTGGGCACCTATAGTTCCTGAAAAAAGTGAGCAACTTGGAGAGGTGTCCAACTTATAGGAGAAATATACAAATGGTACTTAAGGAAATGGAGTTTAATTGGTTATATGCTGATTATTATTATTGCGAGAGTTCCTTTAATTTCTAGAAAAATTTGATTTTGACTTAAACGGCTATTTCTTGGTTGTTGACATGGACGAACTTCTTGAGGTCGGTTTAAATGACGATTTTGAGGTTCGGGGGTGGGTGAAGTTTTCACGCCTTGGAAAGATATTTTCAATTTTTATGTTTTCCCGCCTTTGGTCAAAAATATTTACAGTTTTTACAGGCGCTCTTGATATTTTGACAAGGTTTGAAATAAAAATTTATAAGAAGCGACATTTTTCCTGTCCAAAATGTCTTGGATAGGAATAGTAAATAGAGGTAAAATAATATCCAAAAACGCAGCAAAAGACAGATTAAGGTCAAGTTCTTTGATTAAGTCTAATTTTCTAAGTAAGGAGGATTTAGGTTATCATAGAAAGACATTTTACGTGCGTATTACTCTTGATGCAGTTTGGCCTGATCATCAACCGAGGCAAAGTTATCTTCAATTTTTTGCTTTAAAGCGTCGTACGTGAGATTTTGACCAAATGAAATGGATACGAGTACAATATTACCGACCGTAATTTTACATCTTCCTTAAGGGAGTACTTCAAGAGCTTAAATTTATCATAATCATCAGTTTTAGATAACTCGAAATATTTTTCGAGGTTACTGAAGAATTCATTAACATTGCCTGATCCAATTAAATAAACTCGAGCGAGGGATGTGGTATCCAGTAAATTTGGGCGCCAGTGTAAAATCTGAGCCCCGGCATCTACTGCTTCAGACCCCATCATAAACTAGTACTTAAATTAGTAAATAACAAAATGAGACTCTTTAGATTAAAACAAATAAAAGTTTATTTCTAATTGAAATAAAGGGCAGGCTCGATGTAAGAGAGAAACTCAACGATCCAGTTAAATAAAGGAATTTATGTAATATAAAATTAACTATCACCACTTGTGGTTGACGTAACCTGACGAAGTTGCTCAGAATTTAACTCTCAAGAAACACCTTGGACTCTACTCCCCGTCAAAGAAGAGACGAGCTTTACCTCTAAATTATTTATTACACACTCAAATTATAACGTTTCAAAGATCATCAAATCCAATCTTGAATAATACTCCCGCAGACTAACTACACCACCAACACACCACTCTATTTCCATCTTCAGCTATTTAAACGCCTTTGAAACAGCAAACATTCATCACTTCAATTCCCTACCTCCACTAACTTATCGTATTCATCCCTCCTACTCAACCTGCGCTTTCATTTTACTTTTAAATTTCCTTTTTGTTACTCCACGCCGATCTAAAATCATCCCAACTTCAATCTATTGCTTCATCAATTGTGCTGGGCCCAGCCTTTGCGTTTACCATCTCCGATCGATATTCTACTTCCACAGCTGGCTACACCCTTTTATCCCGACTCGACGCCACAATCTTACTTTCTATGCCGCTTACCTGCGGCGACATTTTTTTGTCTCAACCTCCGATTTTACATCTACCTTACAAAATTTACGGCCCTTTGTACATGATTACCATATTCATTTCAATAATAAACATGACGAATTCAATTGAAATTCCAATTGTAAATTTCAATTTGATTGCTATTTTTAATAGAAATCATGAAAGTTTGGAGCAATTTTCTATGATTATTTAACATGATTTTTTTTAACTTAGAAATTGGTGTTAAAAACCGTACCCACACAGCCACTTACATCCATTAGACATCCATAAAAGTTAAAAAAGGATTCGTTAAAGTCTATAAACATCCTACAGATATATCTATTAGCACGACAAATGTCACTCTTTTTTACATCCATTAGATGTCAGTTACATATCAAGTAAATCTCCAAATATCGTATAATTCGACTTGTTAGATCTAATAGATACTAAAAATATCTATATATTGTTTTCATCCAACATGTTACATTTATTAGACATTGAAAAAGGCACGTCTCTATATCGTCTACATTTAAACATCTAATAGATATCTATAATTAGTACAGGATATCCAGGACTTTTAATAGACATTCTTAAGATATTTTGTACCTTTTGTGGATCATTGGATGTAATTTACTAGATACACAATGGATAGAAGTGGCTCTGTGGGACAATTTTAAAACCACTAAATGTTTTTTTTTTTTTTTTTTTTTTTTTTTTTTACGATAGATTAAACACTGTACAAAATTCAATTAAATTCCTGATTTTCTTGAAAATATATTGCACCATTTTTGTGCTAAATATCAATATTTTACGATAAATGTTCATTTTTAACACGCTTTTATTAGCTTCACTTGTATGTATGATTGTATGTGTGTTTGTAACAGCTCTGGGAGCAAACAAAAAATCTATATAGTAAAAAAAGAATATCCCTACTTGAACGCTGCGGCTATGGGGTAAAGCTCCGGGCTACGAACTAAAGGTCTAATGTTCGAGCCCAGTCAGGGGAGATTTTTTAAAAATAGTTTTTGTTTAATTCTAAATTATTTTATAATCACCCTGTAATATGGTGTGACACTCACACAATTTTTCCTTACCCTGCATTTTAATACTATAAACATAGATATTTTGTACTTTTTAGTTCACATTTCAATAAAAGTGTTTTCTTTAATTTTTAAAAGTATAATTTTATTATAATATATTTCAAATGTTCTATCTTGCCTTTATATGTATATATATATATATGTTATTTAAGTGAATTCATATATAGAAATAAAACGCACAATAAATTTTCCTTAGACATATTTCTTTGAAATTCAATAAAATAGTTTTATTTGTCTTTTTAAGAGCCTCAAAGTGAAGAAAGGGACGCCTTTTTCCAAGAAATTAGGAAAGTTTGCAGCTGCGAAAGATTGAAAAGTGTTTTTCAAAAGATATAATTTGATTGTTTGGACATCTGTAAATTTGTCATGTTTCTGAAAAATGCTTTTCACGACAACAAAATTATATGTCTCTCAAAGACAGAAAATTTGAAAAATATTCTTGGAAAAAAATGTATATTTTAGACTTGAATCATAAAACCTTTTCAATAAAATTAAAATAAATAAATAAATAAATAAATAAAGGGTGTAAAAAAAAAATGTTATTGGAGTTTTATAAATCATATTTTTTGTTTTAAGTAATTGAATTGTATATACAAACCTAATAATTCCATTTTTTTTTAAATTTTTTTAATACTGATTTTTACTTTCTCTTATCCATATACATTGTAAAAAAAAAAAAAAAAAAAAATATTATTTTGGGGTCAAATATTTTAAATTGAGTTGTTGTTATATTTGCACGTTTTGAGGTCCCCTGAATCCAAAAGTCATGTTTTTAGCGGTTTGTCTCTGTGCGTGTCTCTGTCTGTGTGATATCACCATATCTCAAAAACAAATAATAGCAGAAAGTCCAAATTTAGTATTATAAATTTATCATGTAGGAATGCTACAGTAAACTTTTTATTGAGATCAAGCAAATGGTTCGTGTACAGGGACATGCAAGAGAGTTCAAATATATTATGTCTATGGGGAAATTTCTGGTACGTACAGTATAACATCTATATTGTAACTTAAACGACATGAGCGAACAAAATTTATTATATTCAAAAAAGCATATTTTGCATAGATTGGGGTATGGCGTTATTCATCATTCGTTTACAGGGCTGCCCAAAGTATTGGGATATATTGGGGCTATACTTAGAAATTGCAGGAATCGTTCTTCTTTTTGTGTCAGATTTTTTTTTTTAGTAAGACTAGTTTTAAGTACGTAGTACTGTTTATAGTGCATATTGATTATAGGCTATAATATACAGGCTCTCCAGAATTGAGTAAAACTATGGCAAAAACGAATTACTTTCCTATTGAATGTAATTGGTGGAAGTGCTCTGTACATTTTACTATGTCGACGAATACTACAAAATTAATGTTTCATACCCATACTCTAAACAAAGTATTTTTTGAAGTTCTATTTTCAACTCTCTCTCTTTTTTTTTTTTTTTTGTATAATATCTACAAACGTACAATTTTTAGTGGTTGAACTGTATGTATATGTGTTATCAGCATATCTGAAAAATTAATATATGCAGGATATTCAAATTTGGCATTTTGTGTTTCATATTAGGTTGCCTTTTAAAAATTCGACCAAGACTGACAATTTTGAAGGCAAGTTAATAACAGCGTGGATTTTGTGTTTAAATATTTATACGTATTTGAATTTTTTTTTCTTAAGGTATTAAGATACCTAGTCTTATTGCACGTTAAGTAATTACAGAAATAACTTTTTTAAAATACATAATTTGTAGATAAAGACAGAGCCTTTAAGTTCAAATAATATGTAGCCCAAAATTTATAGAAATATTTTCGCTTACAATTAAACATATCATTTGTATCCTTATAGAGTTCATATGACCCGAAATCCGCTATAAATCCCACAACACCTCATAACTGAAAGTTGCCCAAATCATTACTCATCCTCCACCCATTTGTCGACTAGAGCATTCTTTTGGTTCCTTCTTCAAGTCATGCCAATAGCGTTTGTAACCATCGGGACCATCAAGGTTAAATTTCTTTTCATCAGAAAATATAATTTGTTAACACTCATCATTCCATGACATGACATTTTTAGCCCATTTTAATATTTCTTCCCGATGGCATTTCAATAACTTTGGTTTTTTCTTCAGTTTCATAAATTCCGTACTAATATTTAATTTAAGACTCTTCCAGACTGTTACATGTGAAGTTTTCTTGCTGAAACGTTTTGTAATTTCACGAGTTGAAAGACCCTTTTTAGTTGATAGTCCAGAATTTTGTCTGTTATCACGTGCTGTCAAAGTATTGTTTTTCTACCTGATCGTTTTATTTTGTTTGAATAACCTTTTCTAATTATGGCATTATGAATGGACGTTTTAGAACGGTTCATTAACCTCGCAATTTCTCTTTCAGATTTACCAGAACCTTTATAAAATATAATTTTTCTCACTTCGCACTCCGATAATTTTTTACGTTGAGGCATCGTCAAATTAATCGTAGATACCACATTGAAAACCCAAGTCTTTGCTTCTTAGGTAATGCTTTTACGAAATACTGACGCATGCGCTTTATATTGAGTTTGACGTCATGTATAATATGCTAATTTTCTCATGTGGTGTTATAATTTCTTAACAGTCACAGTCTTTAATTTTTAGAAAAATTAATAAGTTTTAATGAAATTTAATTTAATTTTAAAAGTTGGAATTAGTATAGGATGCGTTTTCCTATCAATTTTAAATTTGCATATTATGCTCTCTTCTTCAGAAATGCACCATTACGCTTGTGGTTTTATAATTTCTTAAAGCACTGTATATTAGTTTAACTTTGACATGGAATTGAATAATTTGAAATACTGTGATTAAGTTTTATGAAGCAAAAAAATTATATATAAATTCACCCCTATACTAATTATAGATAAATTTATATTTCTCTCTTCCCCTAGATACTTCTGTTTCTTCCTAGCTCAGTTTTATAAAACTAAAGTCCCCATAAATTAAGCACACTTTTTCTAGAGTTTTCAGAATTCCAAAAGTGCAATATAGATAGAGTTGGAAGATGGGAAGGACTTTAGATAAAAATTTTAATCTTTCATAACATCCTAAAAATGTATATTAGAACAGTAATTTTTTTTATAAAATATTTATCTTGAAAACATTTTACAGTTTGTGTTACATATATATATATATATATATATATATATATATATATATATATATATATATATATTAAATATAACTTAGCTGCTAAGATTATTTTTCATGCAACACGAAGTTAAGAGTTTCTTCATACAATTCCGCTATAAATATGACAAAAGTTCAAAAATAAACTAATCTGCTGTCGAAATCTTTTAGAGAGAAATTCCTTATATTGAATCACAGAGAAACCGTCAGAACTTCATCTGATACTAAGTGTCAATCAGTAATAATTACGAAGCAATGGGAGTTTACTGCAGTGATATCAATTTTATGTCCATAGTAAATTATTCTAAATGGATTAAACTAAATTCCATTTTTATAGAACAAATGATTCTTGTTATCTACTTTGCATTTAAATTACAAATAAATTTGAATTACATGTATAAAGGAAAATGCTAAAAGATTTGAAAATTTAAAAATAAACCTAACTAATTAATCTATTTTTGAGCATTTTTAGAGTATTTTCATTTAGCGATGAAGATTTATAAAACTAAATTATATATAAATTGAATTTTAGTGCGGAATTCTTATTGTGAAAATTCTTATTTAGATGCTATTCAAATTCAAGCATTTTCACTTTACGAAATTTTCATGAGTGTCAATCAGTATTGTAATATTTAAACATAGGTAAACAGCATTAGTTAAAAATTAAAAAGTACACTGATAATGTTATTTTATGTTTTAAACATTTGCGATTTATTGGACACTTTCGAATTTAGACATTTTGTCAAATATCTAGAAAAGTTCTTTAGTAATCATTTTGAACATATGTTATACATAATATTTTTCAGCAAATGTTGTGTCCTGAAAAAAAAAAAAAAAAAAACGGCCAGTAAAAAAAAAAAAAAAAAAAAAAAAAAAAAAAAAAAAAAAAAATCAAAACGTTTTGGATAACCCTAAACAAGTAATGCTTTAAATGCGTTTTAGCTGTAGAACGTGATTAAGAAAATTTTTCTTATTAACTGTACACAATTTTATGAGGCTACCACATATATTCATGGAGATATAACAGTTTCTTTAAAAAACTGCAAAAATAATGTCAACTTTTTTAGTTATAAAACGTAGGGTATTAGACCCAGTGCAAATCCAGTTTCAGGAAATATGGCATACTACATTAGACACTACATACAGAAATCAGAATGCAAAAATATTAAATATCTTACGAAATACGAACAATTTTACTAAGTAATTTTTAATTACTCATCCGCAAGCTTTATAAAAATTTCATTTGCAAAATTTAATAACCAAAGGTATTGTGCAACTTAATATGAAATTATATGAACTTATATGAAACTATGAACTTATATGAACTTATATGAAATTATATGAACTTATGTGCAACTTAATATGAAATTATATGAACTTAATATGAATTTGTGGTGATGGCGAACACATAAAATAGGATTTGTATGCCTGTAAACATTTGAATGGAAATATATATACGAGGGGAAGTCATTAAGTAAGTCACAAAAGATAATAAAAAAATAATTTACCATGATAATTACTTGGAAATAATTTTTATTTTTCCACATAATCTACAGCAACGTTGATGCACTTATCCCTTCGTTCTATTGGGGGTCCCAATTCCAGTTGCATAAAATTCTTTGGGTTGCTATTTCATTAACAGTAGGTTTTCATGTTGAACGTCGTCGTCATCTGCAAATTGTTTGCCTCCAAGATGTTGTTTCAATGGACCAAACGGATGGCAATTGCTTGGGACTAAATTTGGGCTGTACGGTGGATGCTGTAACATCCATAAACCGGTAACGTTTCTTTATGAATATTTTTTGATTCAAGTCCTTTCGCCTACAAAAATCGGACAACAACTCGCTGCTATTCTATCGTACAATCATTCAGCACCATCGCCATTTTTGAAACTGCATTGCGCATGCGTGTACATGTTACCTACTCAATATGAATTGAATATCATAAAACTGTATGTTGCTGCCGTCTATCACTATTCTTTGTGGATATCTGTTACTACTTTAAATCATGCCATGTGCATTTGTGACTTACTTAATGACTTACCCACATATACATATATATATATATATATTATATATATTCTTTTTTTTTTTCATGGAAATCTGTGATTTGCTTACATGCAGCGCCCTCTATCGAAGAAAATTTTAACTAATTTTCTTTTTTTCTTCACCAAAACAAATCCCCCTTCATGAAAAAAAATCTTTTCGCAAACCGCTTTGAAATCTAACAATTCTTTTAATAGTTGTGAATTTTTAAAATGCCTACAGACTTATGGGACACCCGGTAGATGTTTAGCTAAAGTACTTAATATTTATCCATATCAGTACCTATTATTCACATTTCTTTCTATCGCTGTAATAACTTAAATTCAAGAATTAATTCACTTTACATAAACGTAATATAAAGAAATCGAAAGATACAAAATGGTACAAAGTTATAAAAAATACTACCTTGAGATTTAAATATTCCATTTAATAATAAATATATATATATATATCACCCCATTCTATGTGCAGCAGTTTCCAAATGAACACAATTTAAAAGGGGTTTTAAATTGTCTTCTTTTGTAAATTATAATAAATGATTTGTAAGTAGGAGGATTTTCATTCGAATTATTAAAGTGAAAGTAAAAGTTTTTATTGTAGTAAAATTTTCGCAGACGATTTAAAAATTGAAGAAAAGCTTTTAAGAAAGTTTTCAATTTAATAGCTTTTACCAAAATCTTCATTTAAGTACGTTTCAAAAGGTAGAAATTATGTATCGGCATTATGGTTCTTGTAATGCAAGGAATTTAGCTGAAAAATATAATTCATATTATAATGGATTCTTTAAAACCTTTAAAATGGAGAATAATTTTTCAAATAAAATTTATCTAATTGATCAAATGTAAGGTCTCTTTAATATTAAATATATATAAAATGTTAGTTTAAGATATTTTTCAAGCAAGTCTATTTATTTAAGAAGTAAACAATTATTATAAAGATGTCACTTTGTTTATCTATATATATAAAATCGTTCTTCCTGACTGAGTGGGGGAGGGAGCGGTAAGGGGGGGTCTATGGGCAAAAACAAATAGAAATACAGTTAGGACGCTCAAAATTGGTACAGATAGGTTTTAGAGGCCTGCGAAGGAGGACCGGGAAGCGGGGGCGGAGGGGCAAAAAAAAAAAAAAATAGAGTTAGATCATTCAAAATTGGTGCATAGAGGTTTTCGATACCTACAAATCGATTGCGGATATTTTCGTATTTTTAAAATTATTGGGAAGGGCGGGAGGGGGGGGGAGCGGAGGGGCAAAAAATAAAAATAGAGATTGATCGTTCAAAACTGGTGTATAGAGGTTTTTGATACTTACAAATCGATTGCGGATATTTTCGAAATTGTAAAATTATTAGGATAGACGGGAGGGGAGGGGGCGAAGGGGTAAAATAATATAAATAAGAGTTAGAGCATTTTGGGAATTTTTTCCGAAGGCAGTGAGAACTCGGTGCGACATTTTTCCTAATCAGATTTTGTTTTTCTTTCTTTTTCACGTGATAAAAATTAATGCAATTTTGAGAATTCAGTAATTATAGTGATTCATTTAAAAATAGGGACCAGCGAAGCGGGCGTTGCTTCTAGTATATATATATATATATATACATATATATTATTTTAATAAGCTAAAAATGTTATAAAAAGAAATTCTGTCATAAATTTTATAAATTCATTGCATATTTCTGTAGTGATAAGTATAAAGGATTTAAGTCCAAAAATGTCGATTTTGAGTTAAGTACATAGTCAGATTCAGAAAAAAATTCTCTATCGATTGGTATAAAGGATTTAATTCTATGTCATTTAGTCTTTGAGAAAATCCATTGGTAAAAAAAGACCAATTTAGAAATTTACCATTCGTGTATGGTATAAAATATTTAATTCAATTTTTCCCGTTATTAAATGAAGGTTGACAACCACTGAATGGTATAAAGGGTAAAAATCAACGAAATACCTTTTCCCTAATCCATTCTTCTGATTTGTTTTTAGCTAGTTAAACTTTATTTTTCGTTTCCTGAAAAATCAAGAATATGGACTTAAATCTTTTATACTTATCACTACAGATTTATTCTTAAGAATATTATTGTGACATCCATTCTGTACTCTGAAGTTGCTGATTGTCGTCTGCGTATTTTTTATTTATATGTATGAGTAATTAAATAATTTAAATTTTCTTTTTTTTTTTTTTTTTCTTTTTTTTTTTCATACATAAAATTTTATTATACAACACATTTAATTATATACAATTTACAAGAATGATATACTAAAACATCAATATACAATAATAATAATTTAAAAAAAATGGTAAATTACATTTGTTTTGATCTTACTAATACCCGGGGAGGGGTGGGGGGTGGGGGCTCGGAATAAGCGAACATTCCATTCTCAGGAACAATTTTTGCTTATATTTTTTGATAAGGTACAAATCGCAATAAAGTATCTGCGTTATCCAAGTTGGTTCCTGGACAATGTGAAATAGAAATATACTTTTTAGATGAAAGGCCCATATGCGCAACCTGGGTTGCGGGGTATTCTTAGTAATAAAATTTAATATGATCAGAAATCAGTTTTATTTGTGAGCCGAAAATCCAAGTTTCAGACCGTTTCAAACACCAGATAGCTTCATAAGCATGTCTTTTTTATGGTTGAGAAGGCTTGCTAAATTTTATTCATTTTCTTACTAGCATATAACTTATCAGAAACAGAACACTTTCTAGAGACAGCCATGCACCGATGCCAATCAAGGGTTGGGTTGGATTGTGAGGATTAAGGCAGATTCATTGCTCTAGTGTCCTAGGCCTGAAGAGGAGTGCCTAACATGGAGGTCTTTCTAATGGGTCCTAGTCCGTATTTACAGACGTTTCGGAGAAAACCCCGGAAAACTCAGAACGACTAGGCCGGTGAGAGCAACCTGGGATCGAACTCGGCACCTCATGTCTACCAGCTTTAAGCGCAGAACCACTCGGTCGCTTTTGGACCCCGATGCCAATCGAAAAGTAATTAATAAGTTTCACCGCCTACGCTCACCCCTGTGTTCTTATGGTCAGGAAGAGACTGCTTCGCATTATTATTATAGTGGTCCGCTTACCTCTTCCTATCACTTAAGGAACCCTCCTATTAAACCTCCCAACTGGTTACAGAACGAAATTACTAGATCCTCTTTAATTCAAAAACAAAATTTTTTCTCTTCTTATGGAAATTTCAAACTTAATAGACTAAGTCAATTAAATACTGCTTATGTTTGTTTTCAGTTTTTTTTTTCTCTACTCATCTACTGGTTTTCAATTACTACTGGCTCAATGCACATATCACAATTTTACCATAAGCAATTTCAATAAACCTTTGCCTGCAATTCAACAGCATCTTGACTAAGTGCCCCTTGTCGTGAAAGGCTATGCTCGGCACTATCTTAACCAATCTCTGCTCTGCTTTGGTGCCCCTTCTCGTGATGAGTTTAAGCTCGGTGCCTACTATACTTCATCTAAGTGTATTTGCTGCACCCAGTAATAAATTGAAATGTGACTTTCACATTATCACCTGCTTATGAACAATCAATGCAGACAGGTAAAACAACTTTGGCACTCGTCTGACATCACTATAAAAAGAGCCATTTCTCCAGTGGCCTGAAGTTACAGTGCTTGTGCTTTTGACATTAAATCTTTCCATGTTCTGTTCATCTTTACCGCCGCTCCTTGTCACGTGGGAGACCTGTCCCTTGTATTTATTTATTTATTTTAGTTGTTAAATAAACGTTCTGGATTCTAGCAGGGAGTTCTGGAGTCGTGAGCGGCTCCTCCTCCCTGTTAATCCCTGTTAATTGAAAACTGATGCCGGATCATTAAATTGTAATTTCTGAAAAATAGATTTATGAAGGTGTAAAGTAAAATCAAGATTCCTTAGTATTTTATAAAACTTTGAAGGAAAAAAAAAATATTTTTTTTTTCCTTAAATAGTGAAAGAATTCCTTTCAATAATATCAAAATCACTATTTTATCAAAGATTTTAACTCTTAATTTTTTTAAATAGTGCTATCTTTAAACAGCTCTTTTTTAAATTGGTCGGAAATCTTTCTGAAAATAAGAAAAATAATTCCATTTTAAACAACAGGCTTTAAATTAAGTATTTATATTTAATTAACTTCATTAAGATTTTTTTTAATTCGCATTTTTAAAACTTCATATTCAAGAGAATGTGAATTACGTTGTGCCTGGTGAATATAATTTAAAGTAACCTATTTCAGCTTTTTTTCACTTATATGAGAATTTTAAAATTATTCCTGGTAAATCATTAGACATATATAAATATTTTTTTTATTATTATTTATGTATCTATATTGCACTAATGAATTAAAAAAATATTTTTTTTTTTAATATTTTTACTTCAGAGAAAATTATTTTTAAAAAATAATTTTCTACACTGAAAAAATTTCTGTGACTGACATCTAGAATCTAAATTGTGGTTCTAATAAAAACCATTCTATGTAATTTTTTTAAATTCTATTTCCCTTTGCGAGCTAGTTCTAAAAACGCATACTAGAATATTTTCCCATATTATCATGATCCTTCTTATTTAAAAACCTCTGCAAATAAATACAAACATAAGAGGTGAGTTTCAGTAACTATAACTTTTGTTTGTGACCCAATTCTAGGAAATCCAGCGAAAATTTCTCGGAATACAAAGAATTCATTATATTCATCATATGCATAATATTGTTTCACCATCTGTAAATTTTCGCTCATTTCGTGTATCTAGGTTATTTATTTACCTTTTACGCACAACTCTGGAATCTGAACTTCTAGTTTAGGAATTCAAAAAATTACATTCGTCCTAGATGAAAAAGGTATATGGTCATTTATCGAAAGGTGGGCACAGAACACATACCATAACTTTAAGCTTTAATAATAAATATAAATGTATTCGCACTGACTTCATTTTTTTTTTTTCACTGGAATCCTAATTCTGTTCAAAGACAAGAATTGATACAATTTGTTGCAAAATATTTGTGTAAATATCTTCAATTTTTATTATTATGGACTAAAAGTGTGAATTTTGGACATCCAAAACGTTAACTGATTCAAGATGTAGCACCAAAAAATAGTTATAACTTATTTTCGGGTGATTCTAACGGAAAATAATGGGTAGGCATAGGGAAGTTATGATTGTGACATAATTTCTTTATCAGAAACAATACTGGTTTGATGATATTTCGAAAATAAACTGGACTTTTACAGATGAAAATATTTTGCACTTTGTTATGTCCAAAAGTAACGATCAAAACTATGCTATTTTAACACAAACTATATTAGGTCTAATGTCTAATGAATCGAAACACTCTTATATTTCTTTAAAATAATTTCTTAAATATTTTTATTCTAAAATTTATGTATTATTGTAAAATTTCTTTTCAATCAATACACTTTTCTGAAGTAAGAAATTCCGAATGCTGTAACGATCGAAAAATATAAAATGGCAATAATTCAAATAACAATGACCTGATATCTGATGATCTGATATCCTAAAATGTTTAAAAACATTTGGTGCAATTCTTTCCTACATAATTAGTTGTTTTCTTTAAATAAAGCATATTAACTGACCATATATATATATATATATATATATATATATTTCAGTGTATGTAATTTCCTTGTGAATTTTAAATATTGATAATTATAACTAATTTTATAATTATACTCTTTCATAAATGTAATATTATAAATGTAGATATTTTCATCAAAAATAAACAGTACCAAGACAACTTTCTATTTCTATTAAATGGATGATCTAGTAGCATTGATCGGTCGCATTTTGTTCGGCGATTCGTCAGTTCCTCGAAATTTGGCTGGAGCATTGACATTCACATATAATTTAGTATCTAAGACCGATTTTCGAAGTAGACAACAGATATTGAATACCAAGCATCACCAAAACAGATATCGAAACGATAACAAATCACACAAAAATTCGAACAAAATCACGCCTGTCATCGGTTCCGATCATCGGATTAATCTATATCCGATGATCGGAATCATGATGATACATTTCAGATGAATTCCAGATAAGATTTATCGTTTTTTGATGAGTTTCTGATAATCAGTCGGTTATTAGTTCATCGATCTTCGATGAAAAACCAGTCAAAGGCTGCATGGATTTTGATGCTAGGGTTTGAATAAAATATATATATATCTGTGAGATAAGAAATGAGTGATGACTGTGTACGTGTAGTCGTAAATTTGTCGGTAAAATACCAAAAAAATAGAATTATCACATAGGTTAAATATAAGTAATTGCTAACAGCACTTAAGAAATCTTACCGTTTTTACCCTATTCTATATGTTTGGTAAATGGATTTGGATAATGAAATTAATATCGGCTATGAAACTAGTTTAAGACCTATTTACTAAAAACTCTCAGGACGATAACTTTCACAAACTGCCATGTTTCCCAATTTGTGATATGTTGGACAGGGAGAAGAAAGAATGAATAAAAATATTATATTTCTGAAAGAGTAAATAGAAGTACATAACCGTAAATTATTCTATCGTATTTACTTAAATAGAATTTCATAGTGAATACTTCAATAATTAGGTATAAGAAATAACATGTATTTTCATATTTATAAATTTAAAAGAATTCAATACGCGATACTTTAAATTCAATCCAAATCTAGAATTTTACAGAATTTTAAGAAATTTTAAATTTTAATATCATTTAACATTGCTTTCTCAAAATTTGTTATTTGTTTTATTGAATAGCTCTAACGCATGAAATGTGATCTTTGATGTATTTCAGAGAAAATAAATACTATAATTTCAGAAGCGTTCAATTGAAATATGATACATGGGAATTTAAGCGTTTTATACTATGAAACTTTATACAATTATAATGTCATATAAGAGGAAGATTTAAGGTAAATCAACAGAAATGAAAAGTATACATAGGAATAATTTTACGTAAACTTAAATTTTTATAAAATCGTCTCTGTAGCAAGACTTTTTTTTTTATTATATTGTCACTAGTATTATTATTAAGAAATTTATACTAAAACATGTGTAAACTTTATCTAGAAAAGTATTGTTTTAAAACATTGTTGACAATATAATACAATAACCCTAAAGTATTATGAACGTTGTGAGGCCTGTTTATGCTAACTTTATAGATAGTTATCGATAATGATTTTAATGTTGCTTTTTATGTTGCAG
Organism: Salticus scenicus; assembly: GCA_963930645.1. Classification (NCBI taxonomy): domain Eukaryota; kingdom Metazoa; phylum Arthropoda; class Arachnida; order Araneae; family Salticidae; genus Salticus; species Salticus scenicus. The sequence continues at coordinate 67,668,991 of OZ005659.1, forward strand.
AAGCCATCAGCACATATGGATATACAGAATATATTATGCTACTTGCACTCCGGGGCAGTACGCTCAATTTAGGAAACTAGAGCACGACGCGCCATTCACCTATAAATTTGCTCGCTTACCTTCAACAATTTTCGGACAAATGTCGGACGAATTATCTTCCCTTGTTCAACTTATCCAAAAACTGTGAAACAGTTAAATTGTACGAAGAAATAATAACAAAAATATCTGTAATATTACATATATGAACAACTGAATTGATAAAAAGTCAATATTTTTTCATTAATTGAATTTCAAAAAAAAAAAAAAAAAAAAGTGAATTAATAGATTATTTATATATATTTAAAAGTATATATACTTTGTACCAGAGCTGCCAACCAAATCCGGCAAATTGTTAGTAACGCTCCTTTTTCTACACCACTTAATTTTTAGAGCAATTCTCTTTAAATATATCTACTATGAATTAAGAAGAAAAATACTCTAAAAATTAAGTGGTGTATGAAAAGGGGCGGTGCTAACAATTTGCCGGATTAGGTTGGCAGCTCTGTTTATACGAAATACTCTATGTTAATATAAAATGTTCATTTAATTAGTTGATTGAAACTATAGAAGAATAACTTTGCAAATTAATAGGCTTGTCTGTATATTTGATATTATATTTATCGAAATATTTGTATAATACAGTCGAACCTCGGTAACGTGAATCTCAAGGGGAATAAAAATTTGTTCACTTTATCAGTAAGTCATGCTATCAGTAACTCGAAAACTCATCATCCTTTTGACGGGAATTGTGGAAACAATTCATGTTAAAAATAATTCACGTTATGCATGTTCACGTTAAGCGTGTTCGCGTTAAGCGTATTCACGTTAACAAGGTTCGGCTGCATAATATTAAGATATCATCAATAAATTAAAGGTAAATAGTTTGCTTTTTAATAAATAAAAGTGTAAAATCAAATTACTTTATTTTCTATAAAATAATCGTATTTCTTTAACTTATGGAACGGGAAACAATTAACTGATCAGTCAGTTAAATATGGTGGGGAAATTTAATCTAATTCATCAGTTGAATGAAAGATCGAATATTAATGAAATTCCATCTTTCATAACAATGTATGATGCCCTATCGTTTTCTTAAATAATTTTCCTCGCTGATGGCAGACAGAGTGTTTAGGAAATTCCCCGAAGATTAATATTTCACATTAGTTTTAAATGACTTATTTATATATTTATTTAATGTATAAAGAAGCATAACAAATAAAATAGGTTGCAGAATCTCTCAAAATATAAAAAATGATTCTTAAATGCCTTTGTGTCGAAAACAACGACATTATTAAGCATTTAATATTTGAATCGAATAATTAATTCTTGTAAATAAATGAATAAAATCAAATGGAAATAATTAATATTAGTGGGTTCGATATTGCTGAATACTGCGTATTGAGAAGAAGTACTAAGGAAAGTAATTAAGAATTATGACAAATGAATGTAGTTGTTTGTATTTTTACTTAGTATGAATGTAGTTGTTTATATTCAGTTAACTTTAACTGCAGATGTCTGAAACATATATAAAGAAGAAATATGCCTAATAATTGGATTTTACTGAAAATAACGATGAAATTTTTTAATATTGACGTGATTGTGATTGGAGAGAACTATGGAAAAATCGAATGCACGAAAACAATTAATTTGGTATTGCCGTGAATGAAAAAATAAAATTGTTTATATTGAATCTTATTTTGAAACGTGTGATGTTTCTATAAATTTCTTTGAATTCTTTTGTTTTTATAAAAACATTTAAAGTAAAGTAATGTCATAAAAATAGCAATTGAATAATGATTTCGGAAGGAAAATATATTGATTAGCAGTAGAATTGTTTGAATGTACTTCAATTCAAATAAAATTGCAGTGTGAAACAAATTGGTTAAATTGTATATCTAATTGAAATACAGGATTCTTCCTTATATAAAGTATAAGGAAGTATAGTAATCCCAATTTGCGAAATGGATTTTTTATCTCTCATCGTTCAAAAACAAATGATCGTAGAATGTTACAAATTTATATTCGTGTCTGTCATGATGTCTAGTTGTGCACCTGCAACCAGGGCCCGCTTTACCATTAGGCAAACCTAGGCGGTCTCCTAGAGCCGCCGAAAAAATTAGAACACTGAACAAAAACTAAATATATATATATATATATATAGAGAGAGAGAGAGAGAGAAGAAAAATCATAAACATTTTTTAATTTTCTCTCTTTTAATGCATATGTGTATATTCAATCATAATTTGTAAGTAACCTTCAATCCTTAAAGAATTAAGAATTTTAACTTTGTGCAAAAACATGTTACGATACTAAAATGTTGCCATTTAATAAATATATGCTTTGAATTGTATTGTCATAATGAACTAAGACTAGACCTTTTTCAAATTAGATGGGGAAATTAAGAAAAAAGAAAAGAGGAGAGCGATGAAGTGTTTTATAATTGCAAACCGATAAATTTGGTTACCTAAACATTCCACTACCCATTACCAGATCTTTAGAATAACAGAATTCAGTCACGATAGTTTTATAAAATCTGAAAAAGTCAAAGCCCCCTCTCCACTGTTTTTTTTGGCATTATAAATATTTTGTCACAATTTCGCATGACGGCCTTATTTTTAAACTGAGCCAACTTTAAATTCCAACTCCTTACATCATATTTATCTATAGTCAATTAAATACCGGAACAAAGAATAAGAAGATAGAAAACACTGTTTAATTTCTACGTATCTAAATAAAAATATCTGAAAGTTTTATAAGTTTGCTAAAAAATAACTTCATAAATAAGTCAGAAAGTAATTCAGATTTCAGAATGTCTTAATAATAGAATTGAAATACGCAAAATATTTTAATTAAGATTAAAATATAATAAGAGTAAACATAAATTATATAAGAATGATCTTTTCTCGACTATCGTGTCTAGAAAACCTTTTTAAAGTGTAACTTAAACAGTTTTTGCGTTTTCTGCAAAAGGCTTTACTTTCATGCGAAAATTGTAAACGCTACTTCGATTCCTACCATTATATCCAACATAATCACATATAAATGAGAATACCTAATAATATCGCTTGTTTATGAATGAAAAAGCTTCGTAACTGTGTTATAAAGTGACTAATTTGGAATTAAAATTAGAGCCTACACAAAACTTTATCTGATGAATCTATGAATTTATGAAAAATTTATTTCACATATACAATAAGAAAAAGGTGCAAGCAATAAAGGGAAAAGCATTTTTAACCATTTCCAACAAAGCTTTAAAATATTTATTATTTAAGTTTCTATACAAGACCGAATCCAAGTACCTCTTCTCCCCAAAATTTTTCAAATTTGTGTGAAGTTTTTGGTAAAGTTTCTCTTTTTAGATTTTCCTCACTGAAATAAAGTTATGGATATTTGAAGTAAAACATATGCGAATCACTGTAAAAGAAAAAAAAAATGTGTAAGAATACACAACAGTATATTGAGGCAGCTTACTTGCCACAACCATGTAGAGATATGTCACCAGTTGTAATTGCGTAACATTCCACTGTAGGCCTCTGTTGCACATTTATAGCTGATAACATTTCTCAACATGGTTGAGGGAAGTAAGTTCAATTAGTAATGTTGTGTATTCTTACACATTTTTTTTTTTTTTTTTTTTTTTTTTTTTTTTTTTACAGTGATTCCTTCAGAATAAATTTAATTTAAATGTATTAAAAATCATTTCTTTAAAAAAAAAAAAAAAAAAATCTGTAGAGAGGTGTGGAAAGTTGTCCTCTACAACACTGATAAATATTTTGCAAAATTATTTGTTTTTGTATTAATTATTAGGACAAAATTCCCCCATAGGTTAACATGGAACCTTGAATATTCGAGATGGTGGGTACACATTGAGAAAAAAAATATACCACTTTCATCTAGAACGAATAGGTGGTCCTTTTCTAAATCTCTAAACTAGAAATATTTCCGAGCAATGAGTATAAGGTACGACAATACACTGAGAAAATGTTCTGTAACTGACATCTAGAATCTAAAATGCGGCTCTAGAAAAAAAAAATAGTTCCATGTCATCCTTATAAATTTCTTATAAAAAATTTTCTAGTCCCTTTCTAAAGCGAATTCTAGAGACCTCAAATAGAATTCTTGAGCGTTTGCCTATACTATCGAGGACAAACGTATTTGAAAATATCCCCAAATAAATGTTTACTAGCAGCTATAATCTTGGTTTATGACCAAATTCTAGAAATTCAAGCGAGAATTTCTTGTAATACAAAAGATTCCGAATATTCAAAACATTGTTTCACTATCTAGAAATGTGTAGATTAGAAGTTCTCGACCATTTCGTCTATTCAGTTTATTGGTGTGCCTTATGAGCATAGATCGGAGATCTATATTTCTAGTTTAAGGATTTAGAAAATGACCATTTATTCATTCTAGATGAAAGCGGTATATATTTTTTTTCTCAGTGAACAATAACCTTATCCGACATTTTGTAAATATGAAATTATATTTCACAGTAGGAAAATTCAGGACTGAAGTAATTATATAAGTTATTATCGTGAAAGGGGATTTTATTTATTTATTATTTATTTTGTAAAGACAAAAAAAGTGAATAGAGGGTAATGTATTGATGCATAACGGGAAATATACAAATCAGAGTCCTTATACCGTACCTTTTTACAATTGATACAGCTTATTTCTTATTTTGCCTCCTACTTGCAAATACATGAAGTTTCAATTGCGGTGCTGGCTTGGTGAATAAAGTGTTATTGGTGAAGATGCATTTTCTCAGATAAGAACCGCCGACTGAAGCTGAAGTTAGCAGTGTTGTACCTTGTTTGCAAACTGTAATTTGTGGTGATTACGATATACAGAATGAATTTGCATGTCTGTAAACATTTGCATGCAAATATAGTTTTTCACGGAAATGTGCGATTTGCTCACGAACAGTGTTCACTATCAACGAAAATGTTATTTTATTTTATTTTTAATTAATTATTAATTTATTTTTTATTTTTTATTTATTTATTTATTTATTTATTTTTATTTTTTATTTATTTATTTATTTTTATTTTTTTTGTTACGGGAAAAAAAAACCTCGTTCACGAGAATATCTTTTTTGCAAACCGCATTCAATTCTACCAATTCTTTTAAAATATAATGAGTTTTTAAAATATCTATAGACTCATCGGACACTTGGTATATATACAGAATTCGCATTTTCTGCTCGTTATCCAGGGTACTTTTTAAGGACGAAAAATTTTAGATTCTTTTGCTACCACTATTTTATTGGAATATTTTTACAGTATTTTCACAGTAATGTGTCCTCATTAAGAGATTGAGGATTTTTCTTTAAAAATAGTGGTAATGAAAACAGCATGAATTTTTTATCCCCGAAAATGCCCTAAAAAAATGCGAAGAGTTCGACCTCTGTATATATATATATGCAGAGTGATCAATTTAAAAGAGTACCCGTTGGTTTTTCTTATTACCCTTAAATATGACGAATGTGGCAATTATTCTAACACTAGACTATAATTGTTTGAACCTTATTTAACTGTGGGAGACAATTTCCAACGCTGTTGAACTGTTACAGCATTATTTGTGAGGTAAAACAGAAATGGAGGTAAAACACAATTTTTTTTAATCCTATAATAATTTTATTTATGAAAAACAAAATTTAACTTTTTTTTACATTATCATTCCTACATTACATTTACATTACCATTATCATTTTTACATTATCATTTCATAGGCTTTTCCAGAGAAGTCCTGCAAAAATCGATGAATTAAAACGGATCATAACTGAAGGAATTTCGTCAATAACACCATCAGTGCTGCGAAGTTTGTCAAAAACTTGGTTCGACGTGTTCATGTTTGCATTCAAAGTGGTGGCGAACATTTTCAACATTTTTTGTGAGGAATGATAAGGTAAAAAAAAATTTAATTAAATAGTATTTTTCAAAAATAAAATTATTATAGGATTAAAAAAATTGTGCGTCTCCATTTCTGTTTTACCTCACAAATAAAGTTGTAACAGTCCAACAGTGTTAGAAATTGTCTCACAAACTTAAACAAGGTTCAAACAATCATACTTCAGTGTTAGAATAGTTGCCACATCCGTCAGACTTAAGGGTTATAAGAAAAAACTCCGGGTACTCTTTTAAACTGATCACCTTGTGTATATATATTCATAACTTGAATGTATTTATAAATAAAAAATATATAAAAAATAATTAATTGGTAATTAATAGACTAATTTTTAACATAGATATTTTATTTTTCAATCTATTATACATTATGCACTATTATGATATATTTATTCAATTATGAAATAAAAATTCTATTAATTTGCGAATTTTAAAAAAATATATTTTCCCGTATATCTGATAATATTTTTAATGAAATATTCATACAATATAGAATTGAATATTAATTAAATAAAGGTATAGATAATTTTGTCTTTTATTATTAAGACTTAATAAAAGAAAAAGCATTTTCTCTTCCATGAAAATAATCATATTTCTTTAGCTTATGAAATAAGAAAAATTTGATTAATCAGCGAAATATATTTGCGAAATTTAACCTAATTCACGTACAGAATGACAAGATTCAGTGTTAATGAAATTCCTTCTTTCATAAAAGAACTTCCATGCAATTAAATATTGTTTTCTAAACAAATTTTATCACTGATAAAAGAGAAGTATTTGGAGAATTTCCCCAGGAAAAATATTTCTCATTAGTTTTAAATGATTTTCTATTACTTATTTATACATTAAGTTATTTTTGATTATAAATATCTGAAAGCATAAAAATGTCTGTTAAATGGATTTTATAGAAAGTAATGATATTATTAGGCATTTATTTTTTAATACGAATAATATTTAATTTTTTTAAATAATTAAATATATTAGAAGGAAAGAAATTAATATTGTTATTATTGAAATTGATGAGAACTACGCATTGAAAGAAAGAACTATTGGAAGTAATTTTAAAAAGCTTTGAATAAATGTTTTCTTATTAGTTATATTTTCGAATGTAAAATATTTCCGTAAAATTCTTTCATTACTTAATTTTTTAAATATAAGCCAATATTATTAAAAAAGAAGGAACAATTAGGAATTGAAAATAATATCGAATTCAAATTTTTCAAACCCGAAATTGAGAAAATCATTATTATATACAATAAATTGTGTAATTTGCAAGTATATTACCAGGTTTTACTCACTTCGCTAGTCACTATATTAAAAACGTTTTCAAAAAACATTAATCACTATATTTTAAATCACTTTATATATATATATATATATATATATATATATAAAGTCATTCCATTAAAATATCTTAAAACCTCGCTTTGTGTCTCCTTTTTCTTTGGCAGAATCTCCGCGTCTATGCTATATTGGTTCCGGATCCCCACTGATTGCATTTTTTCTTTAGCTGGACATTTCAATTTAGGTGCCAACTGAAAGGTATATGCCGCACTATTATTTAAAAACTGCATTTTTCGGACAGACGTTTCTCTGACAAATTATAATCGTCACTCCATGACAACAGATGGCATCACCAGACAATCTCCCCAGCAGCAACATATAAACTAATTAAAATAACTAATCAAAACGTTGAATATCGATCTTCAAGTGAATCGCAATAGGATAACAGGGACCTCCAGCAAAATTTTGTAGCTGTTTGCCCACAAAGCAACTAACACCTTTTAAGTTTTTTTTTTTTTTTTTTTTACCCATACGGTTTGGGATACTATGAGGACACTGAAAGAAATTCTTTTATCAAATGACACCTTTTTTGTTCACTATCTGCAAAAAGTAACACGTTTAACTTGTAGGACAAACCCACGACCTTCACGTTATTAGCACGACGCTTTAACCAAATGAACCCACGGAAATAATTTTTAGATTTATGTTTCTACCTCCAGAGTCAACGATTGAAATTCACACATTTTGATAAAAAAAAATAATAATAAATAAAATCAAAAATCAAAAATTAGGCTTCGAGGTGCATCATCAAAGGTCAAAACTTATTTCCATGCACTATTCTGTAGCTCAGCGATCAGTCGTTTGGCTACATAAACGGAAACACGCGCAACCATACTCCTTCTCGTATAATATATACTGTTTCATTTATTGACTGAACAATAAAACGATCTCAAAAAGTCTATAAAGCAAAATTTTAGGTTTAATTTTTCCATTAATATTTTATATATTTTTAATTATTATATGGAGTTACATCATTGCCTAACAAAAAATTTTTTAATCACAAATCACGTATAATGTACACAGCTTTTAAAAATATAATTCATTCATTCAAATAAAATTTATTTAGGTTTCATTTCTATATCTCTGTCTCGTGTTTACCTTAGAGTAATTGTTTGAAAACGACAATTTTTTTTAAAACTAAAATATTAAATAAGTTCTTTTAAAACTGCATTTTAAAATCCAGATTTAAATATCTTATTAACAATATAAAACGATTATTTATAGAAATAATGTGTTGAAAATTTTTTTGGATATATCGATTAACAGGTGGCACTATTATGCAACAATTTCCCCACATTTAAAGAACGGTTATGCATCAGCTTCTATAATGCACAAGTGCAGAAAACATGATGTGTGTTAGGGCGATGATATAATATGAGGTTAATAATTTTAGTGCATATGAGCTGATGTGCTGCAATTTAACTGCGTTTACGTTTTTTCTGTCATATATAAACGCCTCAAATTTTGTATGTGACATGCATATTAATCAAAACGGTGCTGATTTTTTTTTTCTAATATTGAATGACAGGTGGTGATGCTGTGCTGAAGTATGTATTCATCTGTGAAAAGACTATATATAAGCTACTATGATACATAAATTCACGGATTTTTTTATGTGATTAATATAAAATCAAAATTTTCTTGGTTGAATTCGTGTTTATCAGCTGATTGAGACAGCTGCTATTACTTTCTTATTGGCTACATGTCAGTATCAAGTGACGAATATTGCCACAGACTACACAGCTAAAATATTAATTATGAGAAACTATAATAATTATATTTCTGTTCACATCAAACAGTGTGTGGCGCTGACTCTTCTACCACTACAAAATTAAAATATATTTTTTCTTAAGTGTGCACTAAAGAAAAAAAATATTTTACGATAATAGTGGTGAAAGAGGGATTATAAAAAGTATGGGCTGTGGGAATCTTGTTTAATTTCAAATACTTTTAAAGATTTCCATACAAAATAAAATAAAATTAAATTAAATTAATAAAAATTAAAGTAATTTTTTAACTAAAATTACTTTTTCTCTCAACTATTTTATAATAAATTAAAATTTACATAATCTTGAACCTATGAAATGTATCTTTTCTTTAAATTGATGTATTACTGCATCTTCCTGCGTATAATCTACTGGTGAGGTAAATCGAATTTATACTAGAAAGTCTCATTTACAGACAAGAGTATAAGTGAACTAGGAAAAAACCAGTTTAAAAATAACTTCATCGGTTAAATAAACGTTTTTCGGTGTAAACCTTATTTAGCAGACAAGTGTATTATATACAGGAAAATACAGCATTTTTAATAATTAAAAATGTCTAAAACAAATACTCAAATTTATTTATTTATTTATTTTTAATCGACATTGTTAAAAATTGTAACATAAAGTACATTAAAAATGTCATATTCAAATATATTTGAGCTAATTTCAAAATAATGGATAAAACGTTTCTTAAACTGAGGTATAAAATACATAAATGAATTTATACTTTTCATTCTTTTCATCCACGGCCATCATTTTGACATTTTCAAAATCACCATTTGTCAAATTTATGATAGGTTTGAAGACGCATAACAAAAACGTTTTTCTCAAGAAAATTACTTTTCAAACTTTTACAGCTGCAAAATTTCTGAGAATTCGGTTTTAACGTTCCCTCCCCCCCCCCCCCTCTTGAAACATTTGTGTTTAAAATATTTTTACAGAACTTTTGCTATATTTCAACATTTCGTTTTTCAAACATTGTTTACATTACAAAATGTATTTAAAGTATTAATTTTCATTACTATATTTTGTCTTCTTTATTCGTTTTAGCATCGCAGAATCATTTTACGGTTTAGTTATGTGCACTGATAAGTTAAAGTAAAGCTAGGAGGCTTTGTGTATAATTCAACAGACTGGTATAAAAAATCCAAACGTTAATTTTAGCAAGTGTGCCTGGTATCGAACCTGGCACTTCCAATCTAACGATTTCACAGCACTAACGCTCAGTCACAGATGGGGCTTTATTTAATGAATTTATTTAAACAATAAAAAATGCATAGGTGTTAAAATAAAATACTTGTACGATGGTCACTCTGAAATTTTAGAGATACGCTTAGGTAATTAATGTTAGATTTACCAAATTTTAGATGTGTTCAAAGTAGTCTCCTCCAGCATCAATGGACTTCTGTAGGCGAATTTTCGAAAGATTAAATGCCTTTAACCATTCATTTCTTGCAATCGGTGAAAAAAATGCATTTATAGCCTGATCAATCTCATCTTCGGAATGAAAACGACACCCACGCAAGTTCTTTTTCAGATTAAAAAATAGCTAAAAGTCGCACATAGCTATACCAGATGAATAGGGTGGTTGTTCCAGCACTTTGATGCGCTTTTGTTGAAGAAATTCAACTGTTAATCCTGCTGCATGAGAAGATGCATTATCATGGTGGACAATGAGTACTCTAACATTCACTTCTTTAAGAATTTCTGGAAGACATTTAGTAGTGTACCAGTTAGCTGTGACTGTCTTCTGTCCTTCCAGCTTGATACCTTTGACCAATCCTGTACTTCTAAAGAAAACGGCATACATTAGTTTTTTCATGGCACGTTGTCTTTTTACCCTTGTGGGTTTGGGATCATCTTCAAAGATCCACAGTTTGCTTTTTTGGCGTGTTGGAACATCAAAAAATGGTATGTATGTTTCATCACCAGTTATTAATTTAGAAATAATGCGGTGGCTACCACCATTAAGTTATTTAAGGGTTTCTTTGCTGATCCTGACACGCTCTTGTTTTTGATGCTCTGTTAAAGTATGGGGAACCCAACGGCAAACTAATTTTTTCATATGCAATTCTTCATGAATAATTTTATGTATTGCGGCGGATCCAATGTTATGTTCCTTCTGTATCATGTGGTAGGTACAGCAATTGTGATAGATTAACATATTCCGAATGGCAGACACATTATAAGGGATTACTGCTGACAAGGGCTTTCCTATGCGTTTTTCATCCTGGAGAGAATGACGACCTCTGTGAAATTCTGTAAACCATCTCAATACAGTTTCACGGGAAGAAATTTCATTTCCAAAAGCTAATTGTAGACATTGAATGCATTCTTCTTGATTTAATCTCAATTTAAAATCATAGAAAATTATAGCATGATAATGTTCTCGCGTCAACTCCATTTTCTTTTCTGTCTAAAATTTATTCTACGCTAATCTACTTGCAAATGGCCAGTCAAAAATTGTCAGACAGGCTAAAATAGTTCATATTTTCAAATCTAATCGATTATTTTTATCTAACGCTTATCGTCTGCGCGTATCAAAAAAATTTCAGAGTAACACTCATATATATATATATATATATATATATATGTGATATCTATTTATATCATAAAAAAAAATAATAATAATCTTTCACTAAACGTATAAAGTAATGCATTGTGAAACATTTATTATTTATAGTTCATATTTTTAAAAATACTGCTTGTCAAATTGAAAAATACGAAACTGTCTTTTTTACTTGTTTTCCATTTTATGCAACATTTTCAGTTAAACCGTTTTTTAAAATGCCCTTTTTGCAAAAACAAAAGAAAATACCTTATTGATTCTTCACGAAAAGATCTATTTATTTAAGTCAAAAGAAAAACAGGTAGTACACAATTTCAATTTTCTTATGGAAATTGGAAAAATTATTTTCTGCAATTTAAAAAATAAATAAAATTGATTTTTTTTTTTTTTTTTTTTTTTTTTAGAAAATAAATATATATTTTTTTAATTCTTATTAAATTAAATAAGTATAAGATATCTGAATATAAATTCATACTTATGGGTAGAAACAAAAAATATTTTATGCTTGTGTTTTCTCTAAAAACATTTAAGTTTCGAAAAAATATATTTCTAATGAACTATCACTATGGTAAAGTTTAAGTTGTGGATATAGGTTTTTCTTTACTTGTTGAATAACCTTAAACATATAAATAAAAACAATCCATAGATTGCGTAAAATATAAGTTTAAAAACATGTTTATCAAATACTTAGATTCCTCCCTTATACTTGGTAAGAGTCAAAATAGCTCCGTTAGCAGAGCGTAGAGCTTGTCCCCAGCCCGCCATAGAGCATCAGTTCATTTATCGTGTCTAGTACATGCAAAACTCGTTGTTTCGGCAAAGCTCATCAGGGTTTGTACTAACTATAGCGCAGCATTAGCATGAAGTAAAACCTAAACAACTTATCTTCATGTTAAGTAAATTTAATACCTCTCTAATTCACCAATGTGGAGAACGAAGGATTGTAATAGCAAATCTCCGAAACACATTTAAGGTTTAATTGCAAACCCTCCGTCCCTCATAGCCAACAGAGCAACTGTAGTGCGACGTAACCAACTTCGTCTTACGTAACTACTTCTTCGACGTAACCAACTTCGTCTTACGTAACTACTGCGCTACGTCTTACGTAACGTCTTACGTAACTATTACATCGCTCTGAAAAAAAAAAAATAATAATAAAAAAAAGGAAGAAAAATCCGAGATATGATACCATTCTTGCTAATTCTTATGTAAAATGACCTAATTAATCCGAATATGGCTCTCATTTTGCCCAGTCACCCACCGTTTTCTAGATACACCAACTCCTCCCTCAATTTCTTAATATTAATAAATATAAACATACCAATGAAACCCAATAAAAACATTTTTCAACACAGCCGTAATGAAAAAGACATCATTCAACAAAATACTACCGCTGGCATTTATAAAATCAAATTTGAGCACACCAACGGAAATAAAGCCTGTTACATCGGGATGACAAAACGTAAGATTTCTGAACGCGAAAAAGAACACCGAGCCGACCTAAAATTTGGAAAATCAACTACAGCTTTCTCCACCGCCCACAACAATAACCCTATAAACATTAACTCTATTAATATTAACAAAATCGCCCCTTACAATAACCATAATTACGCACTAAAACGGGAGGCCCTTGAAATAATAACCAATAACCACGCTGTGAACGACCGAGAGCACAACCTCATCCCTCCAGTCTGGCAACAATTCCTACAAGAAACCATCTCAAATAAAAAACGAAGTGAAGTGAAACAACGATATCAAGATTCCCCAACGACGTAAACAACGAAGTTTCCTCGTGAAGAACGACGTTGTAAAAGTACTTAGCTCTTAAGATGGACACGTAGATGTCTGAAATTAATTGCTAGTATGAAAAAAGGATTTTGTAAGGTATTGAAAGTTTGGTGTTCACATTATTTTGTCCAACACCTGTAAGTGAATACATTTTGCATAATAGACAAGGACATTTTTTTTTCTTTTACCTCTTTCCTTTTCATGACTTAAATGAAACATTTTATAATTTTTAAAGTTAAATTTCAGGCAAATTGCATATGCTATGTTCGTATATTTTTATTTTGTTTTTAATCCAGTTTTCATGTATTAAGTCTATGTATATGAATGCAAAATTTCGAATAATACATATGGAAGTTTCATTTTTCTTTTCCATTTTCATGATTTGAATAACAGATTTTATAACTGTAAAAAGTAGATTTCAGGTAAATTGCTTACGCTGCATTTGTATATCTTATTTTTCTTTTAATGCCGTTTTCACGCATTCATTCAATAGATATGAAAATGCCATTTTGTATAATACATAAAAACAATTCTTTTTACTTTTATTTCTTTTTTTCATGACTGAAATGACAAATTTTATAACCTTTAAAGATAGATTTCAGGCAAATTGCTCATGTTGTATTTGTATATTTTTATTTTGTTTTTCATTCAATTTTGGAGCATTCACTCCATATATATAAATAAAACATTAAACCTTAACAGTGCTTTAACAAAGGTTTCTGCTTTTAACAGCGCAGTAAAAACTTTATCTCCGATATTTATTATTTTCGGCCTCAGCTTGAATAAAAATAGAAAACCATAAAATCTTTCAAGTAAAAGCTATCGTAAGGTAAAGCACACTACCAAAAGAAAATTTTCCTTTCTAACAGCTCTTTTCTATTCAAAAAGCTGTAAGAAAATTTCCAAAAGCGAATTTTATCAGAACACTTTTATATAGTGAGGAGGTTTTCGATTTTAGTACATTTTTTTGCTAATAAATATTCATTTCTCCGAATAATGTCGATCTTCCAAATTATACAATTCAAAATATATCATGAATAAATATTTAATATATACTTTTCAAATAATTTTATTAAAAATTTCAATCTTTGGCAGAATATGTGCTACATGGTTTGACGATGTGTGCCCAACTAGAGTTATATTGTTACAAATTCGTAAATAATAATCATAATTCTTATCTAGTTTCACCTAAAGTCGTTTAGCCAGGTTATATAATGTTAATCTTCTGCATTTGTACCTTGATTTAGCATTAAAATAGCTCATTTTTCTTTAAAAACTCGTTAAAAATCTTCTCGAGGGTAGAATTACAATTGGCGATGAATTTGGCGCCATGTTAGTGAGTTTATTGCCCCTTGATGAGTTTGGCGAGAAAATCCTTATTATCAATATATCGATTATCTAAGCTCTAAATCGAATATTTCGTGAAATACTGAAAAATTCTAGAAATATTCGAGGCTATATAAAGGTATCTCATCCCAACCGTAGTACTCAGTTTTAAGCCATGTCACTGAAATATAAAGAGACTCTGCTTGACCGAGTCCCTGTTATTGACTACAGCTTATATACCTGCGTGTTATAGGCTTATGATACAGTATATGCTGTGATTCTTATATTGTCAGCAATTATTTAAGCTCTGCGTTTTGGTGAAATTGAAGCTGATATTTGGTGTATAGATTTGTAATCTTTTGGTATATTTTGTAAATAAACTCTTAAGCCTCTGCAAGACCTATCATTCATATACCGACAATTAACGAACCCCAAGTACGCAACAATATGTAAGATTATACACTTAGACTTGGATATAATAATAATACCTCCTGAGTACCTTGTCCAGCGGTCAAAGATATTTTTTACTACAAAGTTACAAATGCATGTTAGAAAAGAGTTTTGTGAAAGGGAGATAAAAGAGCTTCAATAATTTTACGTGTTATTTTTAGGAAGAAAAATTATTGCTTTCAGACAAAATAGACTATTTTAAAATGGTTTTTCGTATCTTCCTTTTGAAAAATTATTAAATATAAGTTTTAAAAATATCTTTTTTAAAAAATGAGAAAAATTCTAAGAAATAAATATAATAATCGTTGCTATGGAGCGTAACATAACTACCACGTGGACTTTTCTGTATAATAATAAGCAAACACTGAATTTGTGGCCCGTTTTCAGCATATTTTTAATATGAGAAGATTATTAAGAGTAGTATATAAAGCAGCCAAAAATAGCTTTACTAGTACAACAGGATTATTTCTTTCAGACAAAATAGACCACATTAAGATGTCTTTTATTTATTTATTTATTATCCCTTTGGCAACAAACAAACATTAAATTCAAATTGAGATAAAACGTGCAAAAGAACTTTTTTTTTTTTTTTTTAGACGCATTCCTCGTGTTTAAATTCCCTATAGAAGAAAGTTGTTAAATCTGCACATGCTATTTCTTAAAATGCAATACAATGTGAATTAGTTTTTTTTCTGAATTTATTTAATACTAGCAGGCATTGCCCGCTTCGCTGGTCACTTATATTTAAATGATTTCTTTTTAATTGAATAACTGAAATGGTTAAATAAATATATTTCGGTTGGCGACTGTTTTCGTCACAGCTTTAGTATGGTACCTCCTTAGCGATATCAAATATATATATTTTTTTTTAATTCTCGAATTTGTATTAAAACGAATATTTTCAAAAACAACCCATAAGTAGTGTGAATTCGTCGAATATTCTGGGAACAGTTGAAGCTGTCACTCTTACAGCAAAAGTCACTATTTAATAAATGTTCCGGATCAGTCTAAAAAGCAGTCATTTCCACAGGAGTAAAACAAATAACATTAAATATTCCGTATCAAAAATCTTTGCTAGCTTACAAAAAATTATGAGTCGCTTAGAGCTGCATACTCTCTCGCTGAAATCAACTCACTCTTTTTTATAATTTTTGGCGATGGGGCTTGCCGATAATTCCAGCGGGAATCCCATGGGAAGCTCGAGAACTATACTCCTGTGTGCTAAAGAGCTTCGAAACTTCAGGAACTTTAGACTACCTATTTTTAGCCAAATTTAGTCGCCCACTCGCCAAATTGGTCGCCAAGGCTCACCCTTGTGAAAGTGAATGATCTGCCATTTCATTTTCACTTTGTCTGTAAAACTACTTTAATTGCAACAATACAATTAAAGCAGGGCAAAGACTTAATCCCTGGTAACAATATGTTATGAGCACTAATTCTGCCGTATTTTAGACAACTAATTTTTTTTATGATTATCTGCAGGGTTTTTTTTTTTTTTTTTTCTTTAAAGTTTTTCTAAAGATTTTTTATAGATGGGAGTGTATATCATGAATATTCATCTACAATAAAAAGCTATAAAAGTTTTAAGTTACAGTATATTATATCACCAACCATCGGCAATCAAATAATATTTTATTGAATACTCCAACAAAATTGTTAGTAAATCTTGTTTAATTGTTTATTTTTATTTTCATCACAGTTCTTACAAACAAATTAACACGCAAAATATTTTTTCAGGCATATATTCGTTTCCATACAATCTTTGTTTGGAATAGAATCTTTTAAAAAATGCATTTTCTTAAAGTGTCATACGCTGCATAAAATGCAAATAATTTACGTCAAAAATCAATCATGTAAAGTGTTTTTTAGAGTAGGTAGAATTTTTAGACGCAACTGTAACACGGTTATAAATTTCCACTTGTCATTTAAAAAGATAAATGTCCTACATTACTTTAAAAATAAGCAGATCTAAAACACATTTAAGTGAATAACATTGTATAAAATAAACGCAATGAAAAAAGGAGATATTAAAATTCACTCAACATTTTGTTTTCTTATTTTTAAATAAATGTTGAAGAAATATATATCATATATAGTATAGATATATGTTTCAAAAAAATATATATCTATACTTTTCATAAAATCGGTTGTCCTGAGTGAGTGAGTGAGTTAGTGATTCTTCAACGACCAGCCCACCCACCTGGACCTAAAAGCATGAAAGTTGGTGAAAATATTCCTTCTGTGACATAGACAAAGACATCCACTAAGAAGCTATTTTACAAAATCCGCCCCCAAAAAAGAGTAGGGGAAACAAAACGTGATTTCACAAATACCTTTATATCTCAAACAGAAAACAGATATCTATAACATTTTTTCATTAAATTACAGCTAATACAAATAACTAAATACCATTTTGTGGAATTTTAGAAATTCGTTTATCAAGGGAGGGGAAGGGGAAGAGGGAAAACGTGATTTACCATAATCCTATATATCTCAAGCAGAAAAAAACAGAAATAGATGAAATTTATGCTCTAAAACATAGCTAACACAAATACCCAAAAACCAATTTTTAGAATTTTATATGTATAACATATATATGTATTTAATCCAGCAAAAATGTATATATTTTTAGTATGCCTGTTTCCTATGTTTTCTGAACAGAAGAATATTACACATGAAAGTTATTTTGGAGTAAAATGCAGCATTTAGTAAACATGTTAAAAAATGAACTATTTTAGAAAATTTTCAAGGTTTTTATATATTTTTGGTAAACAGAATTTTTAATGTATTTTATGATTCTTTTTTCTTTTAATCAACAAAACAAATAAGTGTGTTTTTATGAGGTTAAAGCTTCTATTTGTGTGTGTATCTGTATGCCTCTCTGTGGCACTATAACTTTCCATTTATTTAAATACGAACATTTGCTGTGATATTTTATTTCGAAACATTCATACAACTAAATAAATATATATATATATATATATCAAAAAGTTTTTAAAAAGTATAATGAATTTAAAATGTCTATTCACAAGCTTAATTCCAGACTGAAACTTTTTAGTCATTTATCTATCTATAACTATCTATCTATACATCTCTCTCTCTCTCTCTCTCTCTCTCTCTCTCTGGCAGCACTGAGGTCATTCATCATGTGTAGTTTCAGAATTGTGCTATTCATAGAAGGGCAGAAAAAAATTAAAATGTTTTCTATAGCTGCCAAAGTAAGTTTTTACTGATTCAGTTAGGTAGTAATTAAGAAATTAACTATTTGCTTAAATTTAATATAACTCTTATATTAGGCCGTGGGCCATAGCTTGATATCGTTCAAGTCCGTTTCAATCATCGAGGGGCAATTTCAAATTAATGTTAAAATTAAAAGAATATTCTATTATCTACAAATTCGCAATGTTCTGGTCTGAAGATGTGCACATTATTTTAAAATTCATTAAATTAATTCTACAAATTTGACATTTCTGCGGTCCTGCTATTCTATTTACACTTAGAGATAGTCAAATTCTCTACTTATTCATTTGCTTATCCTCCAATCAAAACAGTAATTTCCCTTTCGCTGTTATTTTTAACCCAATGGCAGCTGCTGCTAGGGCGCGCGCTAGCACTTGATATGTTTTGTTCACGTTTATTTATGTTTACATTATCTTGAGTATTGTTGACATTTTTATCCAATTCTATTATTGCTTTCTTTTCGTGTATTTTTAAATAATCTTTACATTTCATATAATGTGAGAAAAAAAATGACATATGTCGGGAATGAGGTAAATTAAAAAATGTAGTATTTTTCTCAAATAATATGTAAATTTTCTCTCGACATCATTATCTTGCGTATTATTAACATTTTGATCGAATTCTATTATTACTGTTTTTTACCCTTTATTTTTAAGTAGAATTATTACAGGTAATATAATATCTGAAGAAATTACTTATTGTTTGTACATCGGAGATGAGGTACATTAAAAAAAGACGTGTTTTTCTTAAATAAGCTGGGCTGAAGTGAGATTGTTTGCTGATCAGTGGAAAGTTTTACATGTTCGTGAAAGAAAAATATCTACCGATTTGCTTCTTCTTCAAATTAATGAACAGTCCAAACTGTCTTTAGACAACAGCATAGGTTACCATAGAAAGTGTTACACAGTAAGTTTTGCTCTGAAATGTAGCTAAATTATTACCGAAGCGTCAGTGGAGGCCTTCATATGGATCGTGTAGAGGGACAGACCAAAGCTTTTCTTATCGATATGGCCTATGGGGTGAATTTCGTTTAAGCGAATTTTATATTCGTTAATCTGTATTCAACGAAATTAAATTAGCGTGCATTATTGAGATGCTTAAATTTATGATTTGTGTAAAAAATATGTGTACTTAGGCTTCATAATTAATGTACAGGACCTTGCAAAAGTATTCTGACAATGTCATGTAATAATCCCAATTTTGTTAAATTTCGAACAATTATTTTTGAAAAACATAGAATAAGTTGATATGTTTTTACCGGTGTTCCTTTACAGAGAAACGCAAAAGAATTTCATAACATTAGAATCTATGGGTATATTTTTATCTAAGCGCATTTTAACGTGTTTATGCTGCATTTAGTGGAATTAACATATATTATAAACATATTTAAAAGCATGTTTTCTCGCATAAAAAAAAAAATGTTATATATAAGCTAAGTTTATTTACAGGACCACACGAAAAAATTCTGATGATAATCTGTAATTATTCAAATGATGTCAAATTAGGTTGAAATATAAGTGAGTTATAATTAATTAGGTGTATCATTTTTAGTGGTGTATATGTTACCGTTAAAGCTCGAAATCCGTTAATGTGCAGATTACCTAGCTAATCTGCAGATTAACTAAAATGAACCGTTAAAGTGTGGAATCAAGAGTTTTCCGCATTTTAACTAGGTAATCTGCAGATTAGCGGCTTCTTTGTCGTTAAAGTTCAGATGTTTGTTTCGAGCCTTAGTTTTTTTACATTCACTATGACGCCAAACAGTCATGTGATACAGATACGCGAATGACCTTCAAACACAAACCAAAACTTTCATCCTTTCCGCTCCGCTTCCGCTATGATAATTGGTAAACGCAAAACGTGGAGTATCGAAGACATGGTTATTATAGGTTTGTTATTATAACCAACACAAAACATAAAGTAACAAGTAAGTTATAATTGTTTTAATTTTGATTTTATTTCTTCTCTTTTTTAATTCTGCCAATATAAGTTTGATAAGGGTCTGCACTGCATTTTATTATTGAAATCTAATCTTAATTAAACACCCTATCTCCCGAAACTTCATTTTGAATTATGAATATTAAAATTTACAACACAGTAATTATTTCCTCTCGAAATAAAACTATTAAAACACAACTTTTTAAAACGAATTTATTTGAAAATTGATTTAAATTACTATTACTTACTGAAAAAAAAAGTTTTAATTTTTAACTCTGAAAAATATGGCATTCAATTATTATGGCTTTCTTTAATAAATACTTAATAAGAATTTTTTATGCATTTTTTAGCATTTCATTACATTTTGTTGTTATTTCTTTCAATTTCAAGTTTCCTTTATGTATTTTATATATCATGATTACATTTTTATTTTTATTTTGTTCACTTTTTCAGATAATTTCGTTGTAGTTTATCACATAAAATGTGTTAATAAAGTTTTTTTTTTTCAATTGTAAAATTAATATATTTTCTAAACTTGTACTTGTTGTTGTAATATGTATGCTGTAAAATGTAGTTTAATAAAGCATTGGAAAACAGTCATTTTAATTTTCCTGCGTTCTAAAAATTATTAAAGCAGTTTTAATTATTTGAAGTACTTCTGAAGTAATGCTTCTGAATTGTCTAATTTAATATTTCTTTATCGAATTAAAAATTGGTGCATAACTTTAAAAACAAAAATAGTAATAGCAATGTAAGTTGTTAATAAAACTTTTTTTTTTTTTTTAATTTAAATGATTAAATATTTTTAATTTGTAAAAAAAAAATCGTTACTGTATTACAATTCTAACATTCATTTATAAAATAGAATTTATTGAAAGCTATTAAAGTCATTATATTTCATATTAAAAATGCATAACATCTTCAAACTTATATTGAGAGAATAAAAAAGATGAAATAAATAAAAAAAATTAAAACAAATATAACTTTAAAAGACATAAAAATTAAAACACATACAGATTAAAATAAGTAAAGAAAGAAAGAAAAGGAAAGAAAACTATCCCCCCCCCCGAATGAAAAAAACAAATACAACACAGCGTGCTGTAAAATTACAACACCAGATATCTTATTTTCACTTTAACGAGTGCCTAGTAGGTAATGTGTAGATTATCTAGGTAATTCGCAGATTACCTAGGTAATTTGAGAAATGAAACAATTTTCCTCACTTTAACGGATTGCCCTAGTTAATGTGCAGATTACCTAGCTAATCTGCAGATTAACTGATTTCTGCACTTTAGCGGTAACATATATAATAACGGTGACTCCTTTTGAGAAACACACAAAAGAATATTGTACCATTATGGTCTATAGATGGTATGTATTAAAAATATATTTTAACATGGTTACACTAAATATCATGAAATGTTATTAGAATGTTTAAAAGCATGTTTTTCTATGAAATATTTTGCGATAGAGTTCATAATTAGTTTAGAGGGTTATACAAAATAATGCCGATGTGTTATATAGTCTTTTTGCAGGAAATTTGGTACAAGTTTTTATTATTTACAAGGAATTAATAGAAGGCTGTTTCTAGAAAAATATAGAAATATGCATATGTAGAGAGATAGATATAGACAAAGATATACAGCGGAAAGTTGATGGGGGGGTGGTAGCCCCCGTCACAAATGTATATGTTTATGTAGCGAGTCGTCATATATATGTATACATATGTATAATAAAGAGAGAGAGATACATGTTAGGACTCATCCGAAGAGACAGAAAACAAAACATTTGTATTAGATTAGGGAGCAAACCAATGTTACTGATGTTATTTCTAGAATTAAGTTAAAATGGAGTTGGACTGGGCTCTTCCAGAAGAAATTATCATAGAGTGACCACCACTCCTATTTTGGATACCGAGATAAAACAAAAGACCGAGAAAGAGGCCAGTGTGTTGTGGAAGAGTTGAAATTGTGAAGTTTGGAAGAGAGAATGGAGAAGAATTGCAGAAAACAGGGCAGATTGGAATCACCTAGAAGTTTACGTGCTAACTCCGACGTGCCATCTCCGGACATAGTCAAAGTCCCTCTTTGTAAGGGATTAAAGTGTTGAAAAATTCCCATTTGCGCGACCAGAAATTGCAAGACCGGGCTTTGCATGAATCTGAGAACGCATGTAACTCATTTTTGCAGCAATCAGTATCACGCACATATGTTCGCTTCGCTCACATGAAAACCAAAAAAAGCATCACTGGACACCCTTGCCTCGCTGTGCATGAATCTGAGAACGCATGTAACTCGTTTTTGCAGCAATCAGTATCACGCACGTATGTTCGCTTCGCTCACATGAAAACCAAAATAAACATCACTGGACACCCCTGCCTCGCTGTGCATGAATCTGAGAACGCATGTAACTCGTTTTCGAAGCCATCACTATCACGCACGTATGTTCACTTCGTTCACATAAAAACCAAAAAAAAAAAAAAAATCACTGGACACTTCTACCTAGCTGTGTATGAATCTGAGAACGCATGTAACTCGTACTATTCTTGTATTTTTACTTTATTCGCGCAAATGGGAATTTTTCAAATTACTTAAAACTTGTAAATTTATCGCCAAAATTCAACTTAGCTACATTTCCGGTCAATAGACTTTAGGGAGTGGGCCAAGTATAAAATAATCCTTTTAAGACACATTCCTTCAACACTTTAATCCCTTACAAAGAGGGACGCTGACTATGTCCGGAGATGGCACGTCGGAGTTAGCACGCCACCACCTAGAAGGGGCCTTCATCCTGCAGTGGACTGATAAAGAATGAAATTGATGATGATAATGATAGATATAAATATGGAATTAATAGGAACTATCAATGATCTAATGAATATTGAGTGATGAAAATATGACGTTGAGGCTCCTGATCTGCAGATCCACTAATTATTAATATTTTATCCTTTTTTTTGTATTTTTTCTCAGGAGTATGATTTTAGTATTTCTGTGCAAGATATTTTAAAATTTGTTCAACGAATCACAGTATTATCAGAAATATATTGCACACTGCTTTAAACCAGCATCCTAAATGTAAACTCAATTCCTTCAAATTGGAATCAATTTTCCAAATTTATGTGCAAAGTTTACTTCCAGAACATTTGATATTTTCATTACCTATCTTAAAAAGAATATATTAGCAACATTTTCAGGTTGCCCCCGAAAAGTTGAAACGAACTTGTTTTTAAATGACATTTTTAGCTTATGGCCCACGGTCTATATGGTGAAAATGCATAATCTTTTTTGTGTTCATGATATTCAAGAATATTGACAATTGCTCATTAAGCCTATTTCCTGTTTTATATGATCATGTGATGGTTGGGATGAATGGGACAATTTAAATGGGGATGAATGAGACATTTCCCACTATGTACTAATTTAAAATTTTACACAAGAATTGAATCGGTCATTTGAGAAACACCTCATATCCAAAAAAGTAAACTTTCGGTAAATCAAAAAAAACCCAGCTGATCCATAATTTACCATCATATATTTTTTGAATTTTTTTATATGTTTCTTCAGGGGTTTGGTAAGCTAATTCTACCAAAATAAAATTTTATTCTTTTTATTTTGATATTTAAAAAAATTATAAACGTTGTTGGAGATGTGTTGTTTCTCAAATGACTGACTAAACGATATGCTATCAGGTATGAAATAAAAGGTAAAACAATTCAAATTATTAATAAAAATCGGTATTTTATTTTTCAAATAATATATACACATTTTCCAACCATTGTTTCTTAAAACAGTTCAATGTCATCGATATCGATAGTTGGCCAGTCATAAATTTTTGAATAAAATTTACCAACAATGTCTGCAGGTATATAGGCTTCGACTTTCTTGAGGTCATTGATTTTGTTGATATTGATAGGTACATATTTTTGCGGGTAGGCACTGATTTTTGGAAGCTCTGGTAAACCAGTTCCCGGTTTTTTCAAGTCAAAAGTTTGTTCATTGAGTCCACCAATAAAGTTTTTTACTTTAATTTGGCCTACATGTTTATTAGAGTAATGAAACTCCATAAAAGTTGAAATGGTGAATTTTATTTTGTTTTCCTTTGGGATGTTCCTTGCTTGAGTCTCCGTAGATATTACATTTTTTTTTTTTTTTTTTTTATGAAATTGACCACACCATGATTTAAAATCCTTTACTTTTTCACTTTCTACTATTTCCACCAGGAACTTGTCCTGAATAGCAGCAGAGTGCAACATAAGGTCAGCATACTGTTTTACTGTGTAAATCCTGTCAGTTGTTTTCATTTTTCGTTTGATTACACTAAAGTCGCGGTCACACGGAAAGTACGAATGACCTCGAATAGGAAAATAGTGATGAATACTGTCGAATCGGTCAGTTAGGCTATCCAATCTTAGGCTATACAGATAAATTTTCCTAGGTTAATGACCTAGGTTATAGGATGTAAGATGTTCTAGGCCCATGGTAAATATTCTAGGTTAAGTTACCTGCAAGCAAATCCATGTCCTTTTGGTTTCACTACATTTCCTTTCCAGTTTGTATATTCTTCATTCTTAACACGGTACTTCTTTATTTTTTCACACTTATACTCAACTTGCTTCCCTTTTTTACGTTTTAATCGTGTAGAATTATTACTTTCACTTTTACTAGAACTCATTTTAACCTATAAACAACAATAATAAACACTACAGCACAACAGCTAGCTGTTTGGATTAAAATGGAATAACAAAAAACAGTGCTGCCACCAGCCACATTAAAACAGAATAACAAAAAACAGTGCTGCCACCAGCCACATTTTTTTTAAAGTCATTTGAGAAACAACACATTTCCAGGAGATGAGGTGTTTCTCAAAAGAATGGATATTTTCAAATGCGGCATCACCATGGTTACTAAGTGGAGATGAAATATTTTATGCGTATTGGATTTGTCTAGCCTTCACCAACAATTTAATATGTCTAACTCAATTTTGGCCAAAAATGGACATGAGGTGTTTCTCAAATGACTGATTCAATTATATTAAAACGCAAATTAGCCATATGGATTATCAGGATTCTTAAATTTGTGGACTTATAAAAAAAAAAAAAAAAATAGAAATTAATTGTTCTTATTTTTGTTTATAATAATTATGATTAAAAAAGTATAAGTTAGAATATGAAATGCAAATTAAATCGATAATTGAAATTAATTAATTAATTAATTAATAATAATTTGATTAAAATCACAATTTCAATTAAATAAATCCTGGTGATTATTAATGTAATACAGAGTAAAATGCTGATTTTTCCCGATCAATCGGAAACAAAAATTTATCTGGATAATGTGTACTCTTTGTAATGATTTATATCTTTCTAGTGTCTTATTTAATTATTTATTTTTAGATTAGATCTTATTAGATTAAATTCACAAAGCCTAAAGCATTGGAACTGCACGAACCAAAGGACTTTTGTCTTTTGATGTTAGAGTCAATACATCAGTTTATGTTAATTTTAGTGAATTCATAGTGTGTAATAAAATCACATAAATCAATTTAACTTTAAAAAATTATTTACTGTCCATTTTCTTTCCTTTTCTTTGTTAACTCCAGTCCTGTCCCATTCATCCCCAATCATGTCCCATTCAGCCCCATAGGTGGGGATGAATGGGACAATACACATGCATATAAAAAAATATATTATTAATTAAAAATACACTCCTTCTCATAATTATAAGGACACCCGTTTTTCTATATTAACTAAACACTGACCACTATTATTTAAACAAATATATTTTTAATTAATTTGAAGTTATTATTAGATTATATTTAAAAAGTTTTATCGTTTTTCTATCTTAAAAAACTTTAAATATGGTAAAAAGATGATTTTTCAGGTGTTCACAATTATAAGGACAGCTCGAATTTTAGTAATTTTTTTCAGTTATTCTTTAAATTATTATTTTATGGGGTCTCTTTTTAGGGTTAAACAGTCAGACATTCTCTCTGGTATATATATACACATTTTTGTTTAATATTAAGTTTCAATACCATTTCGTATAGCATATACGATATTCTTAATACATTTAAACTATTTAAAATTGCTTTCCACTTGCATGCACTTTTCTAATATCATAAGTTAAGGTTTTTTCAACTTTTAGGCCATGGGAAAGGCAATAATATAGGAGTAGTTTCTTTCTTCAAACTATTTCCTATTGCTCTAAAAGTAGAGCAAAAATGTAAGTCTTGTAGAAAAAAATATTATTACCCCCAAAATCTAAAAAAAATCTAATAATTTCACGTTCAAAATTTGCGGATATTCTCTTAATGTTCATAATAATAGAAAAAAATACTAAATTCTTTCTGCCTTCAGTAGAAGCAGCTCCCCAGAGCACCATAGATCCACCTTTAAAATGACCGATTCATATCTGACTTTAAAAAATCAGCTCTGTTTTTCGCTATCTTCAGATCGGGCCAATAACTGTTAAAATCATTTGGTTAATCAAAAATAAAATGTTTTTCATCCGAAAATGCAACATTTTACCATTTAATATTGTCTTTATTCAACGTTAACACAGACGTTCTTTCTCCCATTAAATGCTGATTGATTATTACAGGTTTTTTATTCATTTTAACATATTATTAATTTTTTAAAAAATGCATAAATGTGGACCCCAACCTTTCGTTACAAATTACGAAGAAATTCAGCAGCAGTCATTATAAGTAGAACAGTAAGAGGAATTATGAGTCTTCGATCTCTGTAAAACAACTCTGATTTTGCATCAGATCTCTTTTCTATCGAACCAGCAGTTCAACGTTTGATCACATTTCCTTCTGCAATTTTAGACCTTCGAATTTCATTAGAAATTCGGCGGATTGAAATCATCCTTCCACTTAAAAAACACATTTATCATACTTCACTACTTGAACGTTTTTTTTTTTTTTTTGGAATTATCAGTAATGTCCGTCTAAGAAAATTTGAAGGCTTATATATGAATTAATCTAGCCCAGTAGTTAACAAATTCGCATGTCAACTGTAATTTATCCGCTAGTAAGTTAAATAAAACGAAAAAATCTGGATTCTCCCTATAATTATGAACATCTAAAAACGTGGAAAAAAACACATTTTGCATTATTTTTTATTAATTTTGTTTCATATTAAAAAAAATTTAGCAATTTTGGTTTTTAGAATACTAGATATATTAAGTGCGCTTAGTATAATCTTGTTCACAATTATTTTTACATTAGTTATTTCAAAATATAAAGTGTCCTTATAAATATGAGAAGAAGTGGAATAACGTTTTATTAAAGTTAGTATGTTTATATGTAACTGATCACTGAAGTGTACTTATGAGCAATGTTGCAAAATTCTAAATTACATATGGCCGACGTTTTCAATAAAAATATGAAAAATGTCCCATTCATCCCCACTCTCCCCTATATTGTATATATAATTTTACAGCTAAGTATATATAATGTAGAATTATTTATACTGTTACTCGTCAATAATCTGGATTTTTGAGAGTTACAGTTTAATTGACTGTAAATTTAGGCAGTACAGTAAAAAAAAAAAAAAAAAAAAAAAAAAAAAAAAAAAAAAACTGCCTGTGTACATCAAACGCGCGGGTTAAGGGGGGATTCGCTTTTTTTTTTTTTTTTTTTTTTTCGTTACATTTTAAACGTGTTGTAAATAAAGGCATGATTAGAGAACATTGTATAAAACGCATTCAGTTTGGCAATATAATGTGCTATAAATTTGGTCAAAAACCGCACACATTAAACCCTTAACTGCCCCGAGCTTGTATATACGTTTTTCGGAAGTACATCCCTTTGTATTGTTCTGCTACCAGTGAAGCTATTGACACGTTGTGACAATGCAATAAAGTAGCCTTGAAAGTGATCTTGACAATGTTTATAAAGATCTACTCATTTCAATGCTGAAAGAGAACAGTGCTACTTTGAAGCGACTCTCATAAATTTTCGGCGGCAAGTAAGGTGTTAAATGGAACTCTCCCGTTTTACAAACCGGAAACAAAATCAGCTGCAACTGCAGAACAAATCAGAATGTTAGGAATGTCACCGATCTATCGATTAAATCCCTAGTAGCAAAATGTAATCGGTCATTGAATGGACTTTTATTGAAATCGGATCAACTGATGAATGCCGGTGATCGGAATCTAATCAAAGATGAATCTAATAGGACATTTATGCCAAATGCCACATTCGGGATAGTTGAATTCTATAATTGGAATCCGATATATTTTTAAGACGAGTCTGATTAAAATCAAAAGCAAAGACGTGATTTTCATCGTTTTTTCAGATTCGAACTGTAATTTCATTGTAAGTTTCTTCATCGAAAACTTATTAGATACTGCTCGAAACGATAAACGGGCAATTTTCAAGGATTCTATAAAAGGCGAAGCAAAACCACATCGACCAATGCCGCTAGAGGACAGTTAATTTTCAATTCAATAGCATTTAAACAAAGTTAATTATTTTATAAAGGGAAATTCATAAATATGACAATTGTATTTGATGGATATGTTTTTTGAGTAAAATTACAATATTTTTGAAATAAATTGCATTGTTTTGTCTGTACGACAGGACTATTTCTTTCAGACAGCGATTTTGCGTTGTCCTGTTTCAATATGCC
This sequence comes from Salticus scenicus, assembly GCA_963930645.1. NCBI lineage: Eukaryota > Metazoa > Arthropoda > Arachnida > Araneae > Salticidae > Salticus > Salticus scenicus. The sequence goes on from OZ005659.1 coordinate 67,697,992, forward strand.
AGGATGCCTGCCAATATCCAGTTTTACCATTTTATTTCTTAAACTATCTTAAAGTATTTTAAAATATTATTGAGAAACTCCTCAACAGTGAAAATACATTTTAAGTTGTTTGGAATATAAGATTGATTTTTTTCTAATACCAACCCTGTGAAAAATGCCAGAGCCGGGAATTGAACCCATGCCCTCAGCTTAACGTGCGGATGCTTTTTCACTGAGCCACCCTGGCTGATGACCAGCTCGACATTTCTCATATAATAACCGTTACATCTGCATTTGGAGATACCATGACCTTTCTAACGGTTATTAAGTGAGAAATGTCGAGCTTGTTATTGTCGAGCAAGGGTGAATAAAAACTTTTTTTTTTTTTTTTTTAAGTTACAAGGTTGCAATATATAAGTTAGTCCTGTGGAACTAAATTAAATTCTGTCAAAGATAGATTTTTTTCCCAGTGCTTTTTAAATATTTACTCAAGTATTTATTTATAACCTTCTTTAGAATTGCCGAAGAAGTTAGATATACCCCGGGCTGTCCAACTGCTTGTCAATGATCGAGAGCACTCAAATCATGTCTTGTTGACATGTTTTACTTAACTGCTAAATTTTACTAAAAATAAATTTAACAACATGAGGCGCTATTTTTTTCTCACACACTAAATGACAACTTCTGACCTACAAACACTCTCTACATTTATTTTTATTAAGATTGGTCGACTTTCTAAAACGCAACATTGCAAAAACCAGTTATACCTTAGCACTTTTCAAGCAGTATACAATTTCCCACATCATGAAATAAGCGTTATGTAACTTCATTTGAAATATCACTAAACATAACTTTGAAATAAATTATAACTATTTTCTCTCGATAAAGAATATAAACACTTTTTTTTTTTTCAGCGGCAAATTGTATTTCTTATAAAAATGAAAGATACATAACGCAATTTTTTGTAAATACGAATTCAATATATATATATATATATATATATATATATATATAAGTTGAAATATTTGTCTTACTTAACTGTCACATACAAATATTTACAATAATAGAAATGCCTACCTAAATAAATTTCAGAATTCAAAAATGATATAGAAGCTCATAAAAATCATATTCATAAAAGAATTACTATTTATTGCAAGGGAAATCATCATAAATAAGTCAATTTTAGAAGTAGCTTGAATTTTATTTGATAAAGAAAAGATGAATCGAAAAAATAAACATTAATGAAAGTATTCATTGCTGTCTGAAACATTTTTGAAAAAAGTATTTTTATTGAAATTATAAACTAAACGCATCATAAATTGTAAGTTAAATTACTCCTACTTTTCATAGTAGATTTTTTTTTTTTCTTTTTTTCCCCTACAAATGAGAGATGTAATCTTTTATTTGAAATTTTATAAAGTATGATTGTCGATAAGAAGTTTTTAAAATATCAGAAATTTCTAATTTTATACGATGTACATTTTATGTTATTTGTTTTTAAATGGGTATAGTATTTCACACAAAAAAAGTATTGCGATACCTTCTTAAAAATACTTTATAAAAATCATATTTTTTATATTATCTAAAAAATACTTTAAAAAGTTTAGGAAAGAAATAAGATATTGAAATGAAGGTGTGTTTTTCCATTCAAAAATATTTTTCTCCTTAGTTACACTGTAAAAAATAACGGAAGTTTTTACAGCAGAATGTGCTGGCACCCCTTTTTGGCAGCACGATACACTCTTAAACAGGGTAATTTTTAATTGAAAAATCTATAACAAGAGTCTCTTTTATAGATTTTTGTATTGTAAATCATTTCTTTTAAACAGCAGAATGTTCTGGCACCCATTTCTGTCAGCACTATATGCTGTTAAACAGGGTAATTTACATTAGAAAAATCTATAAAGAGAGATTCTTTTATAGATTTTTGTATTGAGAATTACTTATTTCTAACAGCAGATCGTGCTGGCCCCATTTTACTAGCATGATATGCAGTTAAACAGGGTAATTTACAGTAGAAAAATCTTTAAAGAGAGACTGTTTTATACATATTTCTATTATAAATTATTTCTTTTTAACGGTAGAATGTGCTGGCACCCCTTTTAGCCAGCCCATTCTACTGTAAAACCATTTTTTTTTTTCTTTATTTACAGTGTAGTTTATAGAATATAAAAATGTTATATGAAAAAAAAACAGTTGTATCAGTTGCTTATTACATTTTAGCGTCATCTAATTTTTAACCCTAATTATTTGATTGGTGTTTCTTAAATAAAATATGTACACATTGGTAAAATACTATCACTCAAATGCTTACATTTAATCAAGTTTATTTAAGGAACATTTGTTTTCTGAAATGAAGATTCTATATCTAAAAGTTTATCATTTCTACCTTTACTATTTTTTACAAGAGCAGAATACTTAATATTATTCACATTTATTTATTATAAACACTCACACTGTAAAATAAACGTTATATACTTTCCTCTCGCTAAAAATTATTTTGAAATGAATTCTGGTTATTTTCTCTCTATTAAAAAATAATAATAATAATAATAAAGGGGGTTTCTTTTTCTTTTACATTATCGGTAAATTTTATTTGGAATAGAAAGATTGAAAATATAACTAAATATTTTGAAGATTTGGATTTGATATACATATATTTATATGCTGCAATATTTGTCTTACTTAACTGTCACTTGCAAATATTTACAATAACAGAAATGTTTAAATACATAAATTTCAGAATTCAGAAGTCATATAGAAGCTCATAAAAATCACATTCATGAAAGAAAAATTATTGCAAGAGCAATCATCATAAATAAGTCAGGTTTTTGAAGTACCTTAAATTTTATTTGATAAAGAATGTATGAATGGAAAAAATAAACATGAATAAAAGTACTGAGTGCTTTTTGGGATATTTTTCAAAAATTATTTTTAGTAAAATTCTTAGTATATTCTTCATACATCATAAATTGTAAGTTAAATATTTTATACTTTTCTGAATAGAATTTTTTCATTCTTCTTCTTCTAACTAACAATAAATGCAATCTTTCATATGAAATTTTGTAATGTATTACTGTAAGTAACAATGTTAATGTAATCTAAAATTTGCAGTCTTATAATTTGTAGATTTTTTGTCGTGTTTTTAAATGGGTTACCAATATTTCAAATTTATTCCACTGCATGTAAACTCACTTTTTTTAACAGTAATTTTCCACTTCTTTAAACGTAAATACATAGTCGAGAAAACTAATTTTCAAAAAAAGCGGTATAAGAAATCTGTGGGTACTAAAATAATACGGAATATATCTAAAATGCTTACAATTTTGCACTATGTAAAATAATTTTATTTCGTACGCTACATTTTACAGATGCGTACATAAAAATAATTAAACGAGGGATATATTTTACATTGATAAGATTTTAATTTACGATTTATTGATAAGAAGAAGATTAAAATGTTTAAATTAAAATTTACGTTAACTGAAATAAATTTAACTGGTAAATTTAACTAGAAAAAAAAAAAATTAACGGAAATGTGAAGGAACCCCTTCACATACAAATATGTGAAGGAGTTCCTTCACAGGAAATAAATTTAAGACTTAAATAAATTTGAGAACCAAAAAATCGTATAGACAATCGTAAAAATCATATTCAAGAAAGGATTATTAGTGCAAGAGCAATCACCATAAGTAACAACGTTTTTGATGCAGCTTGGATTATATTTGATAGCAGTGTAGTACTAGTGTACAGTGTAGTTTGATAGATAGATAGCAGTGTAGACTAGATAGCAGTGTAAATTTAATTGGTTGAAAATTGGTATTTAAATAAATTTTCAAGGAAAGACACAACTCAACTTCTTGAATGCCATTTTCACCTTCGAAGTTCTTTGCTTCCTCGTGTTTTAAGTTCAGTTTTTATGGATCGTGTTTAAATTCATGAGGATATATTATGTGTAAATTACATGTCTTTCGTTTCAAGTTTTTTTTTTTTTTTAAGGTTTATGTTATGATTTCATTATTTTTTAAGGCTCTTGTTGTGTTTTTATTTTTCTGCAAAATATTCTGTCTTTATCTGATTTATTCATTTCAGAGTAATTTTTTCTTGTAAGTGCGTGCTATCAAATGATATTTTGCTAAAATGCATATCAATTACAGAAAACCTACAATTCTTTGCTCAATGCTATGAGGATAGCACTTGAAAACTTCTTATAGCATTTTGAGGTTTTCAGTTAAAATTCAGTCTTGTTCTGTTTTGGTCCGAAATTCTTTTGCTCATCTTAAAATTAATAGTTTTTTTTTTTTTTTTTTTTTTTTTTTTTTCAGAGTCTAATTATACGGTCCTGTTTTAATTTTCAACAGGTATTGTAGTCTAATAAATTAAAATAAGTAATATTATTAATCTTAAAAATTAAATCAATTTAAGATATCTAGTTACTTTGTTTGGCCTGTGTACGTTTCTTCGGTGATTTATTTGACTGGATATTCTTCGTTCTCATTCTTTTCTTTTATTATCAAATGGATTATATATATATATATATATTTAATTGTTTATTGATTTATTTATTTTAGAGGAATGTAAAAATGAAAAGTTAATCATAAATAGATTTATTTAAGCATAAACTTATTACATACTCATAATTATTTTATAAGAAATTAAGAAATGACGTAATTTATCAGAAATTTTTCGTATAAAAGAAATAATTCTGAAACCTGTTAATTAAGATTAAGTTGAAAAGGACTTCCTGTATTCTATCCAACCGCCGAAATAATTTTAAGCTCGTTAATATAACGTTTTAAAAATTAAAAGAGAAATAATTTATAATTAAGCGAATTGATTTTTATTTTTTGCATTTCGGTGCGTGTTATTTAGAACCTATATTACTGATTTCTTTCAGAAAATATTCCAGCTAATTTAACAATGGGATATTCTTAGACTGTACAGATTAATCAAAATTAAATGTTAATCTTTGTTAAAAATAATTTATTTAAGATTAGCTCAAGGAGTTTTTTAATTGCTTTAATTAAACTTATTTCTTTGGTAAAAATTTCTTAAAACTTTTTAAAATAGAATATAATCTTGCATTTCATTCTCATCATTCAGAAAATATTTTTCAAAAATTTCTCTTTCAAATGAAATCAAGTTAAAAGAAGTTGATGAAATTGTTTTAATTTTTCAAATTATCAGAAAGTAAAATTTAAAATATATGCTGCAGATTTTTATTTATTTTAAATGGGATTTATTTGAAATAAACAACATTCTTTTATGAAAGTATTTTTTATTTATGTTTCTCAATCTATTTAAGATAACTATAAATTTTATCTTTTAAAGTGTTAAACAGACTTAAGTTAATTGAAAAAAAACTGTGCAGAAATTGAAGTTTAAATTTTGTTTTATTCTTTTCTTTAATAAAAGGAAATATATATTGTTACTCTATAAAATTTTTCAGAAATAAAATTCACTAAACCATTGTTCCGATTAAAGTGATTTTAAACAACAACAGAAAAAGATAATAATTGATTTTAAATAACTAAAGAATTTTTACGTTTTTAAAAATAATTTATTGCATTAATTCATGTTAATAATTTACATTATAAAATTTCATAATACAATAACAAAAAATTTACACTATGTTCTAACAAAATATTTCTTAGAATATTTTTTAATTACTTTAAACCTTATAATAGAAAATATTCCGGCTAATTTAACAATGGTATATTCTTAGATTGTACAGCTTAATAAAAATTAAATGTTAATCTTTGTTAAAAATCATTTAATTAAGATTAATTCAAGGAATTTTTTAATTATGCCAACATTTAATATCGTGCTGGAGCATTTTCAGCCCCGGCACTTTATTTATAGGATATGTTTTTTTCTCCAATATATAACTACGATAAAATAAGAAAACATTACTTAAAACAAAAAGTGGAATGAAATAAAGGCGGGTCTAAAAATGCTCCAGAATAAATTTAAATGTTGGCGACTCTGCTATATCCTTATTAATATTGCGTAGTTTTCTTTTTCACACCAGTTTCTCTTTTTTAAAGTACTTTTTCTTTCTTATTTAATCAAATTTGCATTTGGAGAAAATTACTCTCCAAATTTACTAGTGTGATAAAAAAAGGCGGAACTGACAACATTAGGAAAATTAATCAATATGTTGTCAGGTATGTGTTAGTACCTGTCTTTTTTCACATCACTTTTCTTGAAGATAATTTTTCTTCTTATTTAATCGTAATTACATATTGGAAAAAATTTCACTAGAAATAAAGCTTGGGAAAAAATGACGGGTACTAATAGTGCTCCGAAATCATACTTGCCGACATTCTAATTAATATTCCGTAGTTTCGTTACTCCCGCCCTTTTTTTCACACCAATAAATGTTTAGAGTAATATTCTGCAATTGCCATTACGATTAAATAAGAAGAAAAATACTCTGAAAACATATTGGTTTGAAAAATAAGGCGGAGCTAACAATACTACGGAATATTAATTAGTACAGTCGGTATCAAAAGTATCCGAACACTAGCAAATATTCCTATATAAAAAAAAGGAGGGTTAATACTGTTCTATTAAATAAATCCTTGCCGGATCATGTTCTTAGACTGACTAGGAATATGATTCTACAAGGATTTATTTACCAAAACAATATTTACTCTACTTTTTTTCATATAGGAATTTTTCTAGTGTTCGGACACTTTTGTTACCGACTATATGTTGGCAAATATGTCCGAAATATACCTTATACCAGACATGCAAACATTTAATTTCATCCTGGAACATTTCTAGTACGCTATTTTTTCTCACATTGCTTTTCTTGTTATTTACTCGTAATTATACATTGGAAAAAAAATTCACTAAAAAAAAAAAAAAAAAAAAAAAGGGCATATGAAAAAATGTCGGGGATGCTCCAAATAATGCTCCGAAATAAATTAATATACGCAACAGTGAAAATGAATTCTTTAAAGGAAACTTTTAGAATTTTAATGTTTAATGTTGGCGTCGTGTTTAAGGCTGATTGTCAATTCTAATGACCTGGGCCTGTTTGAAAATGCTCTTCATTGTAGTCACTTTAAAGTACTCTAGCCCATAAGCTTGGGAGATTCTTAGAAAACTACAGAAAACTGTGAACGGCTACGTGCATCCAGGAAATAATTTCCTATATGTAGAAGCATAGCCTCCTTAACTAGATGCCTGTCGCGTAGCTCGGAAACTAGGCAACAGTTGAAACGGTAGATAGTGTCCCCTGGTACCGATTGCGCGACTTTTTTATTCAACAGCGACCAAAATGTTTCAAAAGAGCCTGATTAAGGGGGAAGCACACATTATTTATACTTACACCGTTATTTTTTAACAAATACTTTCCTCCTATAATAAACACAAAATTCTCATTAAAAATTATTTTTAAAGAACTCTGGTGTCTAATAACGGTGAGTAAATTGGATTGTTTTACACCGTTCATTTTTTATAAAAAAATATTTCCTCGTCAAAGCGTAGAATTTCTATGACATGAAGTAAAAAATAATTGTAAAAATATTCCTGTGAGAGCGGAGATAATGTGTGCTTCCCCCTTAATCAGGCTCTGGATATGATATACATAAAAGGCGAATAGAATCGAAGAAACGTCGATTTCATATTTCATGTATCACTTCTTTAAATTATTGGTGACAGTTGAATAATAAAGTCCTATAATCTGCACTAGGTGACGCTGTCTACCGCTTCAACTGTTGCCTAGTTTCCAAGCTACGCGACAGGCATCTAGTTAAGAAGGCTATGGTAGAAGCATCGTCTCTTTATGGAGAGCAAATTTTGTATATTTTTCTGAAGAACTTACCTATACTTTTAAAACGAATAATTGAGCAAAAATCTATGATAATTTGAAACTAAGATATCGATTTTTTTCCCCATAAAATAAAAAAATAAAATAAAAATAAAAATGACAATGAAAATAAAATAAATTGAAAAGGTGCTTTCCCTTAGATATTGTCTTTAGAATACACAATTGACTTCCTTTAAAAATTTGTAATTATATTCTCTGAGATGAAACTCATTTGAATTCCTCGGGGAAAATAAATTTGGTTAATGATAATTTTAAATAAGTAATATGTAGTAATTTTAATAAATAATCTGTCAATTTGTTTAGAAGGACATCGTAAAAATGTCCTGTGATGGACACAGCCTGATAGTTTTTACTTCATCAATATGTTTGGGTAGCAACCACAATTTTCTAACAATATTGTGCAATACAATTAACTGTAAATAATTAGTGGAAAACTGTTATTAAAAAATTATGTTAAAAATATGTGGTACTTCATCTTCCGGAAAAACCGAAAAAGTTGGCACATAAGCAATACTAATATCCCTGTCTCCTGTAATAATATTCCTTTTGTCACCGTTAAATTTGACTATAAAATTTAACGCTTCTTCAGTGCTTTAGTAATCCAGCTTCTTCAGTGCTTTATTGGATAGTTCAATTTAACCGAATGTTCACAGTATATTAATTTTTCGTTAGAACAATATTCCTATAAATATATCCGATTAACCCCTTAACGCGCGGTGTCCTCGCTGCGAGGACGCAAAATTAAAGATCCAGCTGCAAAAATTCATCCCGGAATTTTTTTAGCATAAACTCACGCTTATAACATATCAGAAAAGGCTTGTTTTTTAAACCCTAAAATTTAAAATTTCTTTTAGTTTAATTCAGTTTATGAATTCCGGTGTCAGTATAATTTAAATATTTCAAATTGTCTTGCGCCGCAAAGGGTTAAAAATATTTCATTTTACCTTTTTATTTCATTTTATTTTATTAACACTTTCGCGATCGCTTACGTAGATTCACGTCATTTGAAAATCTCTAGCTCCGCCAGTGGCTCTTTCTTTCGCAATTTGTATGTCATTTATTTCTTTAAAATATACACAATATTCATATTTGTACAACCAACATACTATGGATATACTTTGATTATAAAGAGTATAATTATAATGTATATCCATTTGTATTATGAATCTGAATGCAGAAAAGTTTGTTCTGAAAGTATGTAACTTGGAAGAATAACACCCACAGGCGGATCTTACTGTCAAAAAGACAAAAACATGCGTTCGCGAAAGTGTTAAGGACAAACAAATATATGCATTTTACGTTGTAGTTTTGGCATGATCGATTTTAATAATAATAATACCATTTTTTTTTTTTCAGAAAATATTATTATTTATTTTCTTTATACCATATACCAGAGCTGCCAACCTTTTCAACTTTTAAATCAAAATTGACACCAATATTTTCAAATTAAAAATTTTATATGTATTTCCGACGAATAATGATTTAAAGCTGTTTCAGCTTTAAAATTTTTCCGGTTTGAAGTCTCCCTTGAAAAACGGGAGACTTGTCACCTATGCCATATACCATGATTAAAAACACAAAATTATTTTTCTAGGATTTTTTATTTTTATTATTATTATTTTTTTTTATGCTGACAATAAATATTTTTTAAAAAAATGACATATTTATTAAAATTTTTGATATTTACAATGAATAAATAAATATAAAAATAAAAAAGAGGGAAAAATTGTATTAAGAACATAGTAAATAAAATTTATGGAGACTAGCTTGGGATCAACAAAATTCTTAAAATTTCCGACAGATCAAACATCTATATACCGAACAGAAAAGTACATGTTATAAGTTTATCGACTTAGCAGAACATTTATTTTCTATTTCCTCGATATTGAACAAGTATTTTCCGAACAATTCTTTTATAAATCTTTTAGTTGATGTTTTTCGCTTTCGTTTTCGCAAACAATGTTAAATATCTATAATACCAGAATTAAATTTAGTGCAATTTTGTTCACTAATATATTTGACAAAGATTTTTATTAAAATTCTAAATTAACAAGATAAGTTTTAAAATATCTTTCATAATAAAATCTTTTTGTAAAACAATAGAACCGTTTCCAAAAAGTTCAAACAACTTAAAAAAAAAAGGCATAAAATGAAACTGTAAATTGCACCTAAAAGTAAAAAATAATTTTATTCGCCAAGCAACCTATAACACTACAATTAATCATAACATTTGAATTCGGCACAAAATTAAATAAAATTTATTTCGTTTCTAAGATTTGTTTTTAAAATAGGTAGCTACAAATGCTGGTGTCTCGAATGATCCATTTTCATGTTTCTTTTATTATTTTATCACTGTATACAATTGGTCCATTAGTAACATCTACAAAGAACAGTGAACATCCTTCGCAATTCGGTATTTATGTTTTCATACGAAGTTAGAGTTTCCTTTGCAAACATGGTATAACTTTGATAACTATTATCCTTGGCGGCTTTTGGATTTGGCGATCAGAACGTAATGCAAAAAAATACACGCAAGATGTGTATTTTCATAATATATATTGTACGAAGTATTTTTTCATATTCTAATTTGCTCTCTTAATATACCTGATTAAAATAACCATGATTTCTCAAAGAAATTAAATATGTTTGCCAGATAATTTGGCGATTTTTTTTTCACCAAGGACCTTCAGATACCAGCAGCTCCGCCAGCTTTTGCAGTTTACGAAATCTTATTCGTTTTTTGAATCAAAGTAGTTTTCGGCTGCATTTTGCAGGTGACAATGTGAGATGTGTATTTTGAATAGAATTTGATGTTTGTTTGGAATAAAGCTATCAATTTTTATTTAATCCTGCGCCGACTTCAAAAGTTATGATTAATTGTAGTGTTATAGGTTGTTTGGCGAAGAAAATTATTTTATACTTTCAGGGCGCAATTTACAGTTGCTTGAACTTTTTGGAGTCGGTTCTATTTTTTTATAAGAAGATTTTATTTTTTTTTATTTTCAGTGAAAATTCATTCATATAGCAGGACATCAAAAGACGTTCGACGGCTGTTTCATAAATCACATCCCTCAAGAAAAGTTACATAACTCAAAAAATAGTTTATGTCACTGAAATAAGCATGAAATGTACCCAATGTGAACAAAAATGGTTACAACTAAATCTAGAAAATTATCCACTCGAGAGACAGTTGTATCAGTTTTATTCTAGTCAAGTTATCTTTAAGTTTATTTTTTTCAAATGCTGCATTTTTAAGTTGTGTCCCTTTTTTTGCCTTTATCGGATAGGAGGAAAAATCTATCTATTGAATGAGCATACGTTAAATAAACTAGTTGGCATAGGTGGACTCTTCTCAGTTCCCCATCATATTTATGTTCTCAGAAATTTCTAGTGCGAGACATATTATAATCATGTTAAAAGAAATGAATTTGACCAAAGCTTGATACAGTGACATAATGAAATCCCCGCCTAATAGGCTATCCACCGTTCACTTCGATATATATATCTTATTCTAATCTATTAATTTATTTTATCAGGGTCAATTCCGTTGTTTAGTTTTCAAGCTACTATTTCCAATGCAATAATCCTCAAAATTCATATTTATATAAAAAATTTAAAATTCCGCTAAGTTGATAAAATCGTAAATTACGAATATTTTACGAAATTTTTCTAGTAGAATATTTGTATTCAATTATGTTCAAACAAATAGCATAAACGTAATTTTGAAGTTGTCTGATATATTTATGATCCTCCAAATGGATGTTATAGCCCTATTCTGCCATGTTAAAAAAATCGTAAATTCCAAATAACTTACGAATTTTTTAATTGGAAAAATCATAGTCTATGATATTCATGCCAGTATCCTAAATAATATTTCGAAAGTGGTCTGACATCTTTACAATGAAAATATCCCTCAAGATTGACGTTTATGTGAAATTTTCCCTATTTTGCCATGTTAAAAAATTCGTAAATTTCCAATAACTTACGAAATATTTATATTGGAAAATTCATAGTCATTAATATTCATGCCCGTGTCCTAAATAATATTTCAAAAGAAGTCTGACATCTTTACGATGAAAATATCTCTCAAAATTGACGTTTATGTGAAATTTTGCCCTATACTGCCATGTTAAGAAATTCGTAAATTTCCAATAACTTGCGAAATTTTCAAAGTAGCATATTTATAGTTACTGATGTTCATTCCGGCATCAAAACGGATATTTTAAAACTGGTCTGATCTTTTTACAGTAAAAACTTTCCATTTAATGCACGTTTAAGTGAATTTTTGTCCTATTCTCCCATGTTAAGAAAATCGTAAATTTCTAATAACTTACGAAGTTTTTAAATTCGAATGTTGCAAATGAATAGGGTTCTTGCCAGTGTCGAAAGTAATATTTTAAAACTAATCTGACCTCTCTGCGACAATTTGTTCTTGAGATATCGTGTACACAGACTAACAAACTAACGGACTGACCCACTAACAGACTAACACACTAACACACTAACACACTAATAGACACCCTACAGACAGACACCATAGATATTTTGTCGTTTTCGGATTCCACACACCTGAAAACGTGTAGAAAAGTCAAAAAACCGAGGTCGAAAATTTTCACGATTACCTAAGTTCCCCATACCTATAGTATGATGGGGAACTAAAAAGGCTTTAAAAGTATAAAGAACGGATACTCTGTATTCGTAACCAAAAATTCTGTTGAGATATATTGAACTTTAAAGTGAATACGTGTTACCCGCTACGCTGGAAAGTACGCAACGTAAAGTTCAAACAAAGAGCAAAATATGTATTGCAGCTGACGGACAGAAGTTTCAACATCAAAATAAAAGGAGTGGATCGAGACAGCACATTTTCTCCTTTGAAATAGACTTCTAGATTTTTAATTGTTGCCTTTATTTTAATTTTTTCAACCATAAAATAAAATATGCTTTCACGTGAAATAATAATAATAATAATAAAATATTAATATTTTGTTTTGGCATCCAAATGCTTTAAAATGCTTATTAGATATTTTCTTTTGTAAGAACGCCTCGTACTACCTGAAACCCCTGTTATGAATTTAGATCCTTCCACTAAAAGTAATAGAAAACGAAAGATGTAATGGGAAACATGTAAACTTGTGTTGTATCATGCACGTATGTACACTTCACGCACATAAAAAAAAAATCGCTGGACATCCCTACCTCGCTGTGCATGAATCTGAGAACGCATGTAACTCTTTTTCCCAGCAATCGGTATCACGCACGTATGTACGCTTCGCTCACATGAAAACCAAAAAAAAAAAAAAAATCACTGGACACCCCTGCCTCGCTGTGCATTAATCTGAGAACACATGTAACTCGTTTTCGCAGCAATCAGTATCACGCACGTTTGTTCGCTTCGCTCACATGAAAAAAAAAAAAAAAAAAAAAAAAATCACTGGACACTCCTGTGTCGCTGTGCATGAATCTGAGAACGCATGTAACTCGTTTTCGCTGCAATCAGTATCGCGCACATAACTCCCCCGATGCCCCCCCCCCAAAAAAAAAAGAATCAATGGATACCCCTACCTTGATGTGTATGAATCGCAAATGTGCACGAAATTACGATACTTACGTATTATCCGTAAGTACATGCATGAACAAATTTAATATATATATATATATATATATATATATATGTATATATTTTTTTTCACGTGAAAGCATATTTTATTTTATGGTTGAAAAAATTAAAATAAAGGCAACAATTAAAAATTTAGAAGTCTGTTTGAAAGGAGGAAATGTGCTGTCTCGATCCACTCCTGAAATATACGTTTTTTTGGTTTGTTTACAGTGTAAAAAACTGCAGACAAACAGATGCTCTTGTTTTTAACACTTATGTCTACAAGGAGTGTTTCCGAACTGAATCATTGATGCTTTACAACTTTATGATTATTATTTTTAAATTTTTAGATAAATGTAAAGAAAAATCATTAGTGAAAAAGGTTGTATATTTGAATTTTCTAGAACATGGTGGGATGTATAAATTCAAATTGATTACAATTTTAACCTTTTCAAGAGCATTCCGCTCTGTTTATGTTATCGATACCAGGTAAACCACTTTATTTCTACTAAAAATTACTATATCTTTATAATAAAATCCGCATTCCATATAAAAAAACATTATTTGTTCTTTTTTTATATACCAGATTGAAAATGCCGAATGAAATTTTAACAGAGGAGTTTATATATATATATATATATATATATATATATATATAATAAGTACAAAACTGTGGATAAACACCATAAAAGGCAAACGTTGCCGCTTTGTTTGCAGCATTCAAGCCTGATTTGTTCTCTTGACGAAGGGTCGTGTCTTCTATTGATCCTGCGAGTTCTTGCCTTTTATGGAGTTTATTTAAAGTTCTGTATTTATTACTTTCAAACTCCAGTTTCGTGGTGATTATATATGTATATATTTAATTTAACAGATTATAATTACTATGTATTATTATTATTATTATTATTATCATACCTAATTATTATTATTATTACATCTAATTTTTTGTTAAACTGTAAAAAACAAGTTTAGAAATAAACTTAGTAATTTTAAATTAAATGTATAGTATTCCATGCAACATGCAGTTTTGATTTCGGAAAATAAATCATTTTGGAGTTGAATTATTTACTCTTTTTTTTTTTTTTTTTTTCTTTTCCCAGCACAAAATTGAACAAAGAGAAATTAAATTATAATTATATTTATAATTCAGTTAAAATTTTATAAAGAAGATCCTTAATAATTACAATCCTAAATATTACAGTAATTAAATGGCAGTTATTAATATATTAATAAATGGCAGTAATTAATATATAAATAAATCATTTTAGAGTTTAATAATTTACTCTTTTTTTTTTTTTTTTTCTAGCGCAAATTTGAACAAAGAGAAGTAAATTACAATTATATATTTCTGACTCAGTTAAAATTCTATAAAAAGATTCTTAATAATTTCTATAATACAGTAATTAAATGGCAGTAATAGTATATTGCTAATCTAAAAATACTTAGTATAGTTTTTTCTTTTCTTTTCTTTTCTTTTCTTTTTTAAATAATGCATTGTAGAAAGCCTATAACTTATTTAGTTATTTATGAATTCATAGAATATTATATATCTTATATAAGCATAGTATAGTATAGTCTTCTTATTGAATACAACTACATTTGATAAGAAATAAGTAATTTCTTCTATTTTAATGTATCTTACGTAATATACAATAAACACAGAATAAAGATGGTCCATATCTGAAGTAAAAACTTTAATATTATGTTTTCTTTTCTGGATTATTATATATATATATATATCTTTAAATGTAATATAAATAAATAATTTAAAATAATACACCAAAATATTTTTATTAAATATTTTTCTTCTGTAAAACTTTATCATTTTTATTATTAATATGATACTTCAAAGTATTTTTATTTCAAACTTCTAATAAAAATATCCATTAAGCAATAAATGAGTTTAGTTTCGATAAACAACTTTTATGCTATGGAACAAAAATGTTTTTATATGATTAAATTTTCAACAGACAGAAAATAAATTGCAGTTTGGCATCTATACAAATCCAAATTTTCGATAGGGATTAAGTTTTTATCGTTTGAAAAGCATTTATTTTAAATATTAAATTAATGCATTAAATATTAAATTAATGTCCTTCATAGTTGTTCAAGCAAATTCTTTTTCTCTTCAGAGGAAAATGATTCATTTAGAATTAATTCACTGTCAAACTCACTGTCAAAATTAATTCACTGTCTTGAATTCAGTTTAAAAAGTGTCATATACGGATGGTCAGAATTTAAGCGGGGACAAAAAAAAAAAAAAAAAAAAAAAAGTCTTACTTTTTAGGACACTATTTTGCATCTGAAATTAAGACTTTGCAATTATCTTAAAACACTGCCATTTTTTAGGCTGAAAAGTATCGCCATGTTAGGCTGAAAATCGCTATCATTTTTAATGGCTTTCAATAAATAAATAAATAAGGATAACGAGTGATTCTGCTTTTCTGTTAAGATTTTAGATTTTTCTAAAGCATAAATAAAATATCAATAATTAAACAATATATATATATATATATATATATATATAGGGGAGAGTTGTCTAAAACGGGGACGGCGGGTCAAATGGGGACGTTCAGTTTCTCATTGATTAGTGCTGTCCTTTTTAAATCCAATAGTCTACGATGATTCTAATTCGGCTATACGCAAGTTTGAATCTAGTTGTTGACATATTTTACCGGATCTGTTATTTTCTACAAAGTTTTCAAATTTTCGCGATTTTCATTTCGATTATGGCCGATTATTGTATCTTATCAAGTGACCTTTGAACGTTCGATTTTGGTAAGTACGTTATGGATTCGTCTAGATTTAATATACATTTTCACACATTGCTTTATAGTTTTGTCTGACACGTGTGCGAAGAGACGCCACGTTTTTAGCACACGTCATGGTCGGCTCAAACGGGGACATTGACGGTAGTCCAAAACGGGGACGGCGAACCCCAGAAATGTTCAGCTTTTAACACTTCGCCTAAAATAATAATGCATCTACCACAAGAAACTGAACGTTTGCAAAAAAGAGTGAATGACAAGAGGAGAGGTAAAACTGTCATATTCACTTCATCACCTTACAAAGCAGAATTGGAAGCTGTGGAACAGAAGAAAAATGCAAAGCAGAATAAACAGAAAAGGAAATTGGTCAAGAAACCCACCGAACCTAATCCAAGCTATCCAAAAGCTAAAAAAGAGAAGAAGAAAAAAAGAAAATTAAGACCCAATGTTATCATCTGATGAAGAACAGAATAGCGAGGACGCTTGCATTTCTTGTAATGAACTTTACATTGACTCGAAAGACAAAGAGGTGTAGATGCAATGTAGCAGCTGTCGAGGTTGGGCACATGAAGCCTATTCAAGTGTTGAAGAAAGTGATACCAATTTCACATGTGACTTTTGTGTTTGATTATTTTTTGTGTCATGCTAGTAACTGTTGAAAAAGATAACAAAATACTTTATCTGCATTTTGATTTTGCATTAACTTCACTTCTTCTTTGTAATCCAAGTTTTTCTAATAAGGAGGTTTATTAAGTCCTAATTCGCATTAGGACTTGAATTTACGCTATTTCTTATGAGTACCCCATTTTACCCAACCGGTTGTCCAAAACGGGGACTTTGCACATTTTTCAAAAAAATGTTTTTTCTGCCTATACTAATGATATTTTTTTAAAAAATAGCTTTGCCATCTGATAGTCTAAGACATGCTCTAATCAGGAAGTGCTTTGCCGAATTTTCTTTACTTATAGATTTTCTTTTGCGGACAGAGATATGTTAGCGTCCCCATTTTGGACAACTTTCCCCTATATATCTTCTGGCACTGAAATCAAACACATACCGTCCGTGGAATCGGAAACCTGATATCGAAGTCAAGCATCCTACCAATTAGGAATTTAGAAATTTCATTCCTCAACCCTGAAAACTCACTTCGATAGATTGGAGTGGAAGGCTGATTTTTTACTATGTGAAAAATACCAGAGCCTAGAATCTAATCCGGGCCTTCCGCTTAACACGCGGATGCACTAACCACTGAGCTACCCTGGCTGATAACCAGTTCGGCATTTCTCACATACACGCCGAGATGATTATCAGCCAGGGTAGCTCAGTGGTTACATAGAATCGACGTAAATAACAATACATAGCTGCCAAGTTTTTAAATTTATTCCGAAATGCTTTTAGCCCAGCCCTTTTTTCACACCGTAATCTTTGTAGAAAAATTTTCTTCAATATGTAATCATGATTAAATATGAAGAAAATTACTCTAAAAAGATTACGGTGTGAAAAAGGGGCGGGGCTAACAGCATTCCGCAATAAATTAAAAAACTTGGCAGGTATGATAATGTTGCCCGATCTGGTGATTTTTTATTCAATTATTACAAATAATTTTTAATTGTAACGTTTGCTTAATTATTCCAAAGGTTGATAGCCTGTTGTATATATCAAATATCACGTTTTAAAATTATTCGTGATTAATGAATAAATAATCCGCCAGATCTAGCAACACTATAGTTAATAAAAACTGTTACGTAGACTAGTAAGGCAGATTAAGAACTGCACTGTATTCTAAAACTTGTACCATTCGCTAATTTACTTGAAAAACGTTGTATAATTTGCATTTTTTTAATTGTTATATTTTTTTTACAGCTGTAATATGTAACAATTTTACAATGTAATACATCAAGTTTATTACTTATTAATTAAGCTTAATTTCATCATTTTTATTATACATAAATTTTTAATTGATTAATTTGTCCATTTTATTTTTCAGTCACATTTAATGACTTTAAACAACAAATTTGAGATTTGAAACAAACACTGATACTCAATTTGGCATTGAATAGATGCTCAAGACAAAAAGCTTCCATATTTCAAATTCTCAAATAAAAAACAAGTATAAAAAATTTAAATATATTATTCAGTATTTTATTTTACTTTGTTAATTTTAACAAATGTTTTGTTTTTTTTAATGCACTTACAATCTGATAATTCTTTTTTTAATCGAAAATTTATGTCAGATAAAATCGTCTTATCTTCATTTCTTAATGATCGTAAGTAATGACAGAAAATGGCAAAAATAATTGGAGCAGTGAACAAAAAAGAAAGATGGTAACATCCATTATGTCTCTATGAAAACGAAAAACGCATTAAAGAGTTTTAGTTCTTACATTACTTGTTACAATTCTTGCATTTAATTCCAAAGAAATGCTTCTTTAAGGGCTTTTACGCATTAAACTTCCTTAAGAAAAGGCATCTAAATTTTAGGACGATACATACATCTAAAAATTATACTTAAAATGTATTTTAAAATAGTTAAATCAAATGTACCCTAATATAGTTTTTAGTACTTTTAATTCAGATTTTATATTAATTTCCCCTTTTTCCCTTTTTTCTTTTTTTTTTTCTTTAAAAAAAAAAAAAAAAAATACTGCAATTGTTATAAATTTTCAATATTTCAGTATTAATCTACTATCCTGGGACTAGAAACAATAACATAAAAATGTAGTAAAAAAAAACTAACTTAATATTTTTTCGTAGAATTTCTTTTCTTTCATACACTGCCAAGCATCTTATTAACAACCATACAAATGTTAACGCCCCCTGAAAAAACACCACTTTTTTCACACCACTATTTTTTTAGAGTTATTCTCTTCAAATGTTGTTATGATTAAATAAGATTAAAATTACTCTAAAAAATTACTGGTGTGAAAAAAAAGGCGGGTACTAATAATTGTATGGTTCATAATGGGATAATTGACAAGTATGTTTTTTTTTTTTTTTTTTTTCAAGCATACAACAAGAGCTGCAAACTTTTAAATTTATTCTGTAACATTATTTAAACTACACGCCAATATCTTTTTCACATTAGTTTCTTTGTCAAATAATTTTCTCCGGCATCTAATAAAATTTAATTTAGAAGGAAATTACCGTTCTAAAAATAAATAAATAAATAATAGATAGCAGGAGTCATAATCTCCGCCTTCTCTGTTTTTTTTTTTTTTTTCTGGCACTTTGAGAAATTAGATATTTATGCAATTTTTGCTACCACTTGTTTTATACAATAATTTCGATGCTCTTTAATCGTGGCACATTACTTTAAAAGTACAAGTTTTAATTAAAGTAAATATGGTGAGAAAAGAGGCTAAATTTCCTCATTCTTTAAAATGTCCTGAAAAAAAGGCGGAGACTACGACCCCTGATAATAGTACTAAAAAAAAAAAAAAAAAAAGGATACTCACAATTTCATGTAATAAATTAAAATTCGTAAGCTCTGATTGCAACTTGTAATTATACTTTTATGCTACTGAATGATTGGAATCCTGTTCCAAGGTGTTTTTATCTAAATCAAAGTAATCTTTTCAGCATTATTTAATTACAATCCATTGAAATGTGTTTAAAAAATAATAATCTGGTACGTCACTCACACTTTCTCTTACACTTTATTTGATTGTTATAAAGACAGATTACTGTTGAAGAGTACGACAAAAGTGCTGAATATAAACGCACTTTAGCTAATTATAATAGGTTTAGTTTTTTAGGATCAATTTTATTTGAATTGTAATTTTATATGAGTCGGGCTACCGCACTCTCGAAACTCAGTTTGAACCTTAGAGGAAAGATATTTCTTCTCTAAGGTTTGAACATATAATACTTATACATTTAATTAAAAAAAAAAAAAAGTCAATAATATCGTTAAATTTAGAAGTTTTTTCAAACTTATTCAGTCAACTTTCACCCGTAATATTCCTTGTGTCATATCAATCTTCTTCACACTATACAAGCAGCAACATCATATAAACCCAAAATACCAAATATGAATTTTCACAATTTGTTTTTAAGTTATACTGATAAAAGGCTGACATATAGATCAAATAATAAAAAACTTGACTTTTGTACTCAGGGGAAGTCAAAATACGATATTATAAAAAACTACATCTAACAAATTAACTTCAAAAATCATTTACTTTACCGTATATGTATGAGTAATTATATTTTAATTCCTAAGCAGTCTATCAACAAATTACTTGAATGCAATAAATCACTTGAATCAATTGCATTCAATAGAAAAATATATTTTCGCTTAATTTTGGATATATTATACAGCGTTTTTTTCATTTCTGAAAGTTTCCTGAAAATGGGTGGAGACTTCGAGCTCTGACTATAAGCATCTCCACAAGCCCCTCCTCTAATATGGTACAACTTGCCCCAAAATTTTATTTCAGCTTGCCCCATCGTATAATTTTGGACATTTTGTTTATTTATAAAAATATATAACGATTTATACAAAAAAATAAACATGTATTTTATAAATCAACACACAGACTAAATAAATAGCTGTAAACATTTTTTTAAAGTATAAATTAACATATAATAATAACAGGAGCCTTGGCGTTGGAATATTAAAACCAGAATAAACTACTACGTCAGAAACGCCAAAGAAAAATATTTGAGATGCATACAGCTGTTTCGGTAGCCTTAAAAAACACACACACAGATATATATATATTATTTTTTTTTCCACTAACTAGTTAAAACGAAGCACGTGTACAGAACCTCTCATTAACCATTTTTGTGGAACGCCGATTGCATTATAAAGCACGTCATAAGAATTATGTTTATAAAAATATTTAATCACAAATGTTACAAACTATTTCGAAAATTGTGTGTTACTTCTTACCCTGTGACAACTAGCCTCACGCTCCCCTATAGCTTCAATGTAGCTACTTTTGTTGTTGTTGTTGTTGTTGTTGCTGTTTTATTTTGTTTAACCCTGAAAACCAATTATGAATGATCTACATACCATATTCTACACAAAACATGCTTTTATGTACATGTAAAAAGCAATTTATTTCAGTTTTTTTTTAGTGAAGACTACAATCTGTTAAACTATACCTACAAAAAATTTCGCCCACAGACAAAATTTATTTAAATTCTTTTGGATTTCCTTGCACACGAACCATTTCCTTGACCTCTACGAAATATTTAGTGTAGCAACCCTTTATGATATAGATTTAGAATGCAAATATTGACTTTCTGCTATTATCCGTTCTATGCTAATAAAAGATAAACAAACAGACAAATAGATACACAAACATGCAGTTAAACACACACAACTACCGCTCAAATCATGTTTTTGGATTCAATGGACCTGAAAATGTATAAAGGAAAAAAAAACTCAATTTTGAAAATTTCACGCAAAACAATCCTTTCTCTAACGTACTAGTAATACCATAATATACACAGGGAAAAAAAAATAGGTGAAGAGCAAGAAGAAGACGAAAATTATCATATTAAAGTGAATGCTTCACATTAAATATAATCTCATGTACTCCTGCTTTCCCTGTTGCTTTTGATGGATTTAGAAATAAATTTCTAAGAAATTCGTGTAAGTTTAATTATATCTCTCAAAAATTTTAAACATCTACAGTCCTGAAATGCAAGTCTTATTAGTAGTAGGAATTGCGCTGAAAAACTGAGATTTTAACATGATAAATGAAAAAAAAAAAAAAAAAAAATATGCAAATACCAAAAATTACAAAAAAAGAAAAAAGAAAAAGAAAAGAGAAAGAAAAAAGAAAAAAGAAAATCGTAACAGTTGTACAAATGGCGCATCAAAACAAAATTACCAAAAGCCACTTTGAAGCTGCATTGGTATATTGTTGCCACGTTTCCTAACACTAGCAGTGAGTCCAGATGCTTAGAGGGGTGCCAAATTGACGGACAGCGTAGGATTTGGAAAACATCCAGTAATTCTGCGCTCTCTTATCGCTTATTTTCTCTGAATCAGATGACTTATTACCCTATTTTAAGAATGGACTCTTCGACTCAGCACTTGCGCAAAAGTTTCCATGGTTTCAAGAAAAGTAGTCGAAGAATACGTGCTTATTAATCCAGAAACAACGGTTAAGAAGTTTTTCTTCAATTTGTAGTGTTTTTATATATTTTGTATCTCAAATATTATTACTCTATCTATTTTGAAAACTGAATGTGGCAAAGTTGCGGAAGAGAGAGAGATATGCATCTGGCAAATGATTAATCAGAAATAAGTAAATAAATAAATAAATAAAGCACGCACGCAATCACTTTAAATTTATGTATACCATAGCTTTCAAATCTCCCGCATTTTGCATACCATTATTTATATTATAAAACTTTTTCGTTTATTCTAAGCTCAATTTCTGCATTAAAATAATACTAAGGCAACACAAAAAAAAGGAAAGAAAAAGAAGAAGAATTTATTAAAAAAGCGGGAGATTGGGCAGCGTTAATCTCGCATTTATAGCAAGGACAACGCCATATTAAATTTTAAACTAACTATTTTATTTTTAATATAAACTTTAAAATATCTAACACCATTAAAAGTATTTAACACTCTTTAATCTCTTTCATTAAAGTTTTATATTTTCATCTTTACTACAAATCCATAGACGATGATCTATAAAAAATTATAAGCGGGAGTCTTAGCAACATATGGCATGCGTTGAATTACCATATAAAAGAAATTAACGCAGCTAACGTTGCATTAAATTAAAATAAACTTTTTTTTTTTTTTTTTTTTTTTTAACATAAACTTTGAAATATATAATCCCTTTCAAAACTTTAGCGTCCTTTAATCAATTTCATTACAGGTTTAAGACGCTCACGACTTTTTATCCTCGCTATATATCGATTTACAATGATCTACTAAAATTTATTTTTAAAAATAACGCTGCAAATAAAAAGAAAAAAAAATGAAAATGAAGAAATGTGTATTTTTTATTACTATTACGGAATTGCTAATTTTATAATTTATTCCGGCATATTGTAGGTCCGGCCTCTTTTTCATACCACTTTTTTTTTTTTTTTTTTTTTAGTTAAGTGTTTAAGTGTTATTTTTTTCTTTATTTTATCGTAGTCATGTATAGGAAAAAATTAATCTAGAAATAAAGTTTTGTGAATTAAAGGCGAGAATAATAATGCTCTGAAATAAAATAAAATATAAAAGTTAGCATATATATTACATATGATTTCTAATTATATACATAATAATAACTTATTTTACTTGCCTGTTTCTATATTTGCGTGCTATTTTTTATTTATCTATCAATAATTATAAAAACTTAATATACAGAAGATATTTCCCCTCCATTTTCTTTATTCTGTAATAAAACTTTGAAATTTAAATATATATATAATTCTGGCTTTTCTTCCTAACTTAAAGGCATTTTCTGAAGGTTACACGGGGAAATGCACACAGAAAAATAAGTTGGTCACAGTGACCTGGCAAAATGCTCAACTGACAATACAGAACTGACTAACCAAAAAAGCTGACTAGCCAAAAAGTGTACTTGCTGAACTAGTCACCAAATCTGAAAAGTGTACCTGTTGAACTAGTCACCAAAATTGAAAAGTGTACTGGCTGAACTAGTCATCAAAACTGAAAAGTGTACTTGCTGAACTAGTCTCAAAAACTAAAAAGTGCACTTGCTGAACTAGTCATCAAAACACTACTCCAGACTAGGAAGGTTAATATTATCAAACAAAGATGGCTAGTCCACAATCAAAACTATCTGACCAGTAAGATTAGTCATCAACCACATCAACCACTTTAACCAGACAAGGCAAGTTAGTCAGAATCTACACTTGATTCAGATGGTTAGTCAGCAGCCACCAGGTATCTGACTAAGCAAGCGAGTCAGTTTTTAATGAATATTTGAAGAGGCATGTTAATCAAGGCTATTTGCCTGACTAGCATGTCTGATAACATATGAAAAGGGAAATTAGTCTTTATTTGACTAGCTGTCTAATAATACTTGAAGAGGAAGATTAATCCAATATATATGTACAGTTGAACCTCGAAAATCCGGAATCGGCGGGACCGCGGTGATTCCGGATTTCGGAATTTTTCGGATTTTAGAGATTTATTAAAAATTAATTTTTACGACGTAATTACATACAAAATGCAATTTGTACGCTAGTGAAAATAAACGACGATCGAATTAGCGAATTAAATTACAAAATAGAAATACAATAGATTTAATTTAGAATTAAAATATAAACACATTAAACTATAAACTAATAAACTATTTATTTATTGAAATATACTCAAATAAAACTATAAAAAAATAAGTAATTTTTGTGTTTTTTTTTTTTTTTTTTTTTTTTTTTTAACATTTCAGCAATTTAAAGCTGATTTTTTGCAATTTAAAGCTAATGTGATTTTTTTTTTATTATTATTATTCCGTTTTTAACTTACATGTTTTCAAAAAATAAATTCTTTAATTAACAATCAAGTAGTATAAAAATATGTAAAATTATGACTATGTACACTGTAAAAAATGCTGCAGTAAAATTACGGGCAAAGCCCGGCAGCAGAGATTCCAGACAAAGCCCGTAAAAAAACATTTAGAGGATGAATGACGTATCGCCAGTAATTTTACGTTGCGATGAAACATACAGCCAACCTGTAATAAAAGTAGTATTGCCCGTAAAATTAAAAGAGAGCTCGGTATATTAAAATAGTAGCACTGCCTGTAAAATTAGAAGGCATCTTGGTATGTTAAAATAGTAGTGTTGCCCGTAAAATTAAAATAGAACCTTGTGTGTTAAAATAGTATTGCCCGTAAAATTAGAAGGCTGTTCAGTATGTTAAAAAAAAAAAAAAAAAAAAAAAAAAAGTACTAATGCTCGTCAAATTAAGGGAGTTTTGTATCTTTTACGGCAGCACTAAACTATGTTTGATATAAAAGTTTATTATTTATTAAGGGAACTATATTACGTCTGTTTATTCAATGAAATAGGTAACAATTCTTATGGTTTTTGATATATTTTTTACAGCTATGAAATTTTTAAATTGCGTTTTCTCAGTTTTCGTTTTATGACAAATTTATGATTTTCAAAATGCTAAAACTGCTTCACATATTTAAGAAGAGACTTAATTCTTTTAACGTTTAACAGAACGTACTTAAAAGAGTTAAGAATGATTTTGAAATTTATTGATTAGTCTTCGTGATAAAAAATAGAAAGTGAATGTCTATGTAAAAATTTCAGGGAAAGAAGAAAAAAAAAAAAAAAAAAAAAAAAAAAAAAACAGATTTTTGTTATTTTTTATTTTTAATATTTTTTATTTTAAAGATATTGCAAAACTCATACTTAATTCTTTTAAATAGGTTCTATTAAATATATATTTTAAAAAATTAAATCTTTTTTTTTTTTTTTTTTTTTTTTTAATATCTATAGAAATTTTAGCATTTGAAGATCATGAATTCATGAAAAAAAAAATTTAAACTGAGAAAACTCAATTTAAATATTTCGAATCTTGGGGGGAAAAAAGCATAAAAAACAATAAGAACTTTTGCCTGAATATATATTTCATTGAACAAGCCTAATGTAGTTCCATTTATAAATATTAAGTGGGAATATAAGATTTTATCTGACACCTACAGCAGTACTGCTGTAAAAAGTACCACGTCTCCTTAAAAAAAAAGGATTACGTATAAAAAAATATACAATTCTCTGTTTTACAAGTATATGATTATATGCAAAATTTTCTACCCCCCCCCCCCCTGAAAAAAAAATAGAATTTGTATGAATATTACAGATAGATTTCCAATAGAGGTCAATATTATTAAAGCCTTTTATCAGCTTTCCGATTTTGTTTACTATAATGGTAAACCTGAACGTAAATGCTTTTGTATTTTCAAACTATGTCTATAATATTCAAAAATGAATATTTTTAACTGTTAATCTGCATACTCTTCTTAAACCATGTCTCTTATAGTCTCATCATTGCAAAATATTTCCAAAATGTACATTTTTATTTGAATTGTTAAAATCGTTAACTTCGGTAATTTTAATACATCAAATACAAAATTAAGTGTATGTTTTAGAAATATTAAAAAAAAAAAAAAAAAAAAAAAAAAACACCCTTTAAGATGTCACAGAAAGTATAGTTAACAATATGCATTCATTGAGGAGATAGTTTTTGAGATTGCGATAGCATTCCACAACCATAGGATTAGAATTTATGAAAGAAATCATAGAGCTGACTGATGAGGGGGGGGGGGGGCTAAGTGACTATGCTCATATCATAAAAGAAACTCACAAGCTGTTAATCCCACGAGTTCGTATGCTTGATAAATTATTTGATTGCACTGTTTTTCAATTTTGGTTATAGTTTTTCTGTTCTGAGGTAAAAAAAAAAAAAAAAAAACTGCACATGAAATTGAAAATATTATGCAATTAAAAAATGTTCCAAGAACCTGCTGCCATGGATTAACATTAGCTTGTCTCTTCATGAACGTAGCCTCTCAAATGTAACAATATGAGTAATCACCAATAATATGATTACTAATCAAATTTTTAGAAAATTGATATTTAGAAATATTCTTTTCTAGCATTTTTAAACTTTCATTTACCACTAAAATTTAACAAAAATTTCTCATTTATTAAATAAGTCAAAACTTTAGTGGCAAGAAATAACTATATAAAAGGTGGCAATTATGTGGCAGCTATAGTTCATAACATTTGTATTTAGAACCTAGAGTTACGTTTAGATGTATGACATTTTTTCATCAAATTAAGGCTTTCATCACGAAAATAAAACTTATTTATGCTTAATATAGCATTGATAAAAAAAAATCTTCATATTTCAAATGCATAAACATACATAAACATTTGTTTAGTAGTTTGTCGTCTACAAAGATAGTTACCAATTCCTAGAGTTAACATGAGATACTACTGTATTCAAGATATTTTTTTCTAACTTTTACTATAGTACTTTATAAAGTTATTCTTTTATTTGTGTAACTTTTTTTTACTTCAGAGAGAATTTATATCAAATAATACAGAAAATTCATAAATGGAGTTTTGAAGATTTTTATTTGTTAAAGAATATGTAATATTTTTACTTTCAAAATTTTGTTTGACTGAATCTTGAATTAGGATTTATAAAAAAGCTTGCGAAATCTGGAAATTCAGATATGAAATCAATGCCATTATATTATTTAAGTATGAGAAAATATGAGACTGTAAAACTGAACATGAAATTATTCAGAATAAAACAGGAACAAAATATATTTAAAAAATAAAATTTTAATATTTCTAATGGGATATAAGACTCTTTGCAAAAAGATTCCCCCTCCCCCATTTTTAATTCAACATGAATTTTTTTAATTTTCTTTCTACACACCTAAAACTTTTGTGAGTGAACTTATTCCTAGAAAAACTTTTGTTTAGGGGAATTCAAAAGCATAGGGAAAGAATCTTAAAATTAAAAAAGTTTCTAAACAACATATATATATACATTAAGAAGAAGAAAAAATACTTTTGAATATTTTATCAAGAACTCATCCAATATAACAAAAGAAAATATTTACAACATATTTATTTATTAAGCATACTATTTTCAATTATTTACTACGCATACATAATTAGAGATTAAATTATAAACTCCACATTGATTTATATTAGCTTCATTTGACATTAAGTTTTTGCACTTGGCATTTATATTCGATCTTCTGGTTCTTTTGGGTGATTTCGATCTTTTTTCTTGTTTAATACACAAGCATGCCCTATTAAAAAATATATAAACATTATATAATACATACTATTTATTAATAGACGATGCTACTCTACTACTTACATTCTAATAAATATTGCAGATACTAAATAAAAATACAAACAGAATTTCAGTTGTGTCTCATTAAAAAAAAAAAAAAAAAAAAAAAAAAACATAACTATTAATTTATTAAACACCACACTTTGAAACTTCATTTAGATTCAAACAAATTTATTGAAAATTCATAAGATTAAATTTTGCACAATCCTAAACCACTAATATGAACTTTTTGCTCTTCAGTTTGTTTCTTTCAGTAGAAAGCTTATGAAAAATTCAAACGAGGAGGAGATACTGTAATTAAGGCATTTACAGAAGAACAAGTTGAGAATAGAAATTAACCCGATCAGGTTATCGTATGTTTCGGCATCTTGTCAGTTTATCATAGGTTGCTGAAGAACCCGGGCAATGTTAGAACACGTAAATTGTAATGAAAGAAAATGTGATAAAATTCTTGAATACTTCTAATTTAAGGGCAGACAATGAATATTGCAAAATAAATTTTAACAAATATTTCATATTTTATCAGAAATACACTCGTTTCTATAAAATTCAGGCATCTACTAAAAATTTATAACTTTTGAACAAATTGAGATATTTGAAAAATTCAAATTGCATAATAAAGTTTAAGAATGGTATTTTTACGAAAAAAGTCATGGACACGGTAGATAGGTATTTCTTTTATACGTGGATTCTGACGGATGAAAAATAAGAAAAATAGCTCGGGTATCCAATGACCCACTATAACCTGATCGGGGTTAATATTATTAAATGTACAGGAATCTTAACAAAATATAACTCTAATTAAAAAAGAAAATCACAGTTAAACGACGCTATTTATTGATCATTATATGTAGAAACAATACTTCTTCAAATACTGCTAGCATCAAGGCTTAATTTCTAATTATAAAACATTAAAGTCTAACTACCACAGCGTAGGTATCCTTCTAAATATTTGTATCATATTTTTTACAGATTTTTTTTTTTTTTTTTTAGCAGAAACACACTTTTTAAAATATGTAATTAAAATGAATGAAAAGTTATTAAGTAAGGTTGGTTGGTTGGTTGGCTGTAGGATTTAAGGCCGATTGACTCCGTATGTGTCCTAGGCATACAAGGGGAATGCCGTCCATGGGGGGGGGGTCTTTCTAAGGGGTCCTAGCTCAAATTTACGCGAGTTTCGGGGGGAAACCATGGAAAACTCCGAACGGCTAGGTCGATGAGTTCGAACTGGGATCGAACCCGGCACCTCCCATCTACCGGCTTTCAGCGCAGAACCGATCGGCCGCTGGTGGGCATAATTAAGCGAGGAAAAGTTGAAAAAATCTGAAAATGATTTTTTTTTCCTTATCAGAAAATCCTAAAACAAGCAGACGAAACACATACTATAAGCTACATAAACACATCGTTGAGTATTTTAACTTTTAAAACTATATTTTCGGCTACAGCAACGGGTACTAGAGAGCGTACGTGTATAACGCAGTATTTATAAACATTAAGATGAACTTTATAAGTTTTGTTGGGTTTAATTTTTTTTTTATATATTTATTTTAATTTATTACTCGAACTAGACTGGGCCTGGCTCAATTTCTGGGAGATGGGGGGGGGGGGGGTCACAAAATTTTACTTATAGTTAAAAATATCTTATCTAAGTAACACAGGTTTTTTTTTTTTTTTTTTTTTTTTTTTTTAATACATTGGAACAAATTTTGCCGCTTAGTGTCATTTCTCAGTGGAAAGATATTTCTATTTAAGTTTTCGTGCATGGAATACAGATTTCAGTCTTTTTAATTTTAGTTGGGGTAAAAAATTAAATGTTTGTTTTAATAAAAAAAAAAAAAAACTCTTTTTCTATCTGTTATTAAAAATTGCCGTGCTCCTTTGCTATAGTTTCATATCATACTTAGAAAATGGTTTATTAGATTTAAAAATACAAAAACTGGGATTAGCATGACACAAAGTTCTTATAAAAAATATGCGTTTCGCAAATAACTTTAAGCGAAATTTTCTTTTTCAGAATTAATGAAACTGACACTTTCCCGTGAAATTCGATGGGTTTATTTTTCGATTTTGGTTGACTAACTCAAGTTGTCAGAAGGAGACAAAAAATAAATAAACAAATAACAAAAAAAAAAAAAAAGA
The DNA here is from genome assembly GCA_963930645.1 of Salticus scenicus. Lineage (NCBI taxonomy): Eukaryota > Metazoa > Arthropoda > Arachnida > Araneae > Salticidae > Salticus > Salticus scenicus. The sequence continues at coordinate 67,728,132 of OZ005659.1, forward strand.
AAGAAAGAAAGAAAGAAAGGAAAAAAGGAAAAAAAAAATAATGCTCAGCTTTTGGACTAGCCAAACAAATTTTTCTTAGTCAATTGACAAAATAGAAATAATTTATTTTTATTCTCTCATCTGACTAACCGGTCAAATTTGAGGAAAATGAAAACTGTACCTGGGAAGTTAGTCATCTGACAAGTTTTAGAGCCAAAACGAATCATCAGACGAAGCACATTAAAGATACATGGTAAAATAAAACGACTTTTGTGTCTCATGACTAAATGGGATTGTCAGGTAGTGTTGTGAATGTTTAAAATTTTGCGTAATTTTGTGCAAATTTGTCAATGTACTTGACAAACGTTTAGTGTCACAAAGATGGCACGTCTCTTGACAAGTTTCGATTTTTCATTTTTCTGTGTGTGTGAAGGAGTTGCTCTTATACAGCAATCACAATTCTTAATAATTAATAAAGGCTTAAGGTTCACGGAATTAACACACACACACATATATACAACTATATATATATATATATAACTTAATTTGAAGGAAAGAATAAAATACGATAATTTTATATTTATAGAACCTGAATGACAGGTGAATGAATTTACAGAAATGAACGTTTAAATAAAGTAATCAGCAAAGCGGAAAAAGACAACTAGAGTAAATACATAAAATTTGTTTCATTAATACAGTTTAAAAAACCTAAATCGGTCTAATTTTTTTTTTTTTTAAATACACTGTTAAAAGAGAAAAAACAGTTAGTAAGTTTTTTTTTTCCTAGTGGAATAATACGAATAATGCTTGCTTAAAACAGAGCTATTCAAAAAAGGAACAGTGACAAATACTGATAAATATGTCTTAAATCTAAAACTATCACTGTCTACTAGTGAAAGAAAATCATTTTTCTTTAAATATATATACAGATTTAACCAGATAAACTTAAAAAAAAAAAAAAAAAAAAGGCCACTTTTTTAGAACAAATTGTTTAAATAAAATATTTACCCTGACTTTATTCCCATGTGATATTTTATGAGTATGATTAGCATACAATATAAAAGTCAAATATTAACTCACTAAAAATAAATAGAGATTAATACATAAATTAATTTTCCCCAGACAATTATTTAAAAAATATATATACAGATTATATTATTAATTAATAAAATATATTTGGTTTTTATTTATTTATTTATTTATTTTAACTAGAAATTAATACCTGTAGTACATACATAAATATAAAATAAAACAGAAATATTATTATTATTATTATTTTAATCATTAAAAGTTAATGGTTCTAATTAAATACATACAATATGGGAAAAAAGTCAAAATTTCAATCATCTAAAAAGGCAAAAAATACTTAAAGATTTTTATGGTCAGGATTGTCGAGAATATAAAATTTTATATAATATTTTTAAGCTTAATTAATTATAAAAGTTTAGTTAGAAAATTTAACTCGAAAGGATATATCTAAATTTTAAAATAGACGAAATATACTAACTTCCATGGCATTTAAGATATAAAATTTAAGCGTGTAAAATGAATTTATTTTCGTTTGATAATAAATTTTGTAATTACACTTAAAGTAAATTATATAAAAGTAGCAGTCTTGCAGGCGTAAACTTTTTTTTTTTTTTTTTTTTTTTTTTTTTTTTTAATGGTCTTTACATTTTAAAACTTAATTCCATTAATATTCGCTTAATGTTCCATTATAATTAATTTCAGTTATCTTGTAATTACAGTTGTAGTAATTTCAATCACAAGTTTTTATATTAATTAAATTCGCTTAATGTTCCAAATAATAAATCCATTAATATTCGCTTCAATTAATTCACCAGACTTAATGTGGGATACATTGCATAATCACTCTAAACCAATTTTTGGAATCAGGAGTCCTCAAAACATGTAAATATGTCAAAATGTCAATTTCTGAAATTCGTTACGATAACAATACTTTCTCTACCGTACGTAGGTAAGAGAAATTAAAAAATAAAACATTTACAGATGTTTAAAATATTCTTTGTATATATATATTTACTATTTTTTCTTACCTTGCAAGTAACTAACGAAAAATAAAATCTAATTTATTTGATGGTGAAAAAATTGAGAAACAATCTTTTCTCACTTACCTTAAAAATACTCAGTGATCTTTTGTCTCTGTTTATCTTTTCATAAACTTAAAATAAACTTTTGACTCTTTCGATGTGAAAATAATAGATAAAGTTTTAAATTGGACAGCTGATTGATGTATTTGGAAACCAATATTTATTTGAAAGTACTTTAGCAATAAATTTTACATAGAATATTAAATACGGTAACATCGCGATAAATAATTACAAGGCACTGAAAGTGTACTGGGGTAAGTATTTGACCTTTCCTAGAATACGAAATATTTAAATAACTATCTTTTTTCGTTTGTTTATAGTATTTCATACATTTCATAGATAAATTATTTTTAAATGATCAGATACACAAATGAGAACATTTAAAATATAAAAGATGAGAGCATACTCTATTTTAAGCACCAAATTTTTAAAGTATTAATTTTTATAAGGGCTCAAAAGAGCTCTTAAATCTCCTGGCCGCTTTCCAGATAGAGTTATCCTCTGAAGACAGGGATGCGAGGAATTCGCTCCAACTGTCATTGCGTTTTTTGCTAAGATAATCTTTAAGATCCTGCTGAGCTCTATTGAGAATAATTTTACCTTGGATTCTATGCTTACGTTACCAAGTTTTTCTGGCTCTATTTTTATTAGTAGTGAGAATGCGGACTTGCGGGTGTAATTTAAAAAATTCATTGGCAGGTTTGGAAGTAGTAGCATAATCAATAGCACTCTTAATATCATTAGTGATTGTATTTACCAGGAGATCTGTGTCATTAGTGCTGTTGATTGAAGAGAGGAAAGAGGGATATCGTTAATAAAGTTAGTGAATTGAGTCCAATTTGTTCGAGAAATAATTTTTTTTTTTTTGGGGGGGGGGATCAGGAGAAGACGAATTTGAATATTAATTTTAATTGGATTATGACCGGAACTCAATTCGGCCAAAGAGGTAATATTTTTATCAAAATTAAATCCATTAAAAAGACTAAAATCAATAGTGCTACTACTTAAGCCATAGTGATGGGTAGGGGTGTCAGGAAAAAGGATGTCCGCATAATCGAAAAAGAGAATGGAGACACCAAGGAGAATGGTGTTCGCGTCATATCTGAGTAAGTGAAGTAAATAAGGTGTTATATCAACTGCGCTTTCATTACAAGGAACATAAACTGAGAAAAAAGTCAAAGGGGGAATCCTGGAACCATAAGAGTAATGCCAGTGGCATTGACAACGTTCAGTGTAGGAATAGTTACCTGGTGAAAATTTAGATTATTTTTGATGCAAATACTTCGGAAGGACAGTGGACTTCGGAAGGACAGTGCCTCGGAAGGACAGTGGACTAATAGGGTTAATATAATCATTTCGAATAACAATATAGTTTGGAATTTTTAGGGACATACCAGGTCGTAATTTAGTTTCTTGTGGTAAAATAATATCAGGAGCATGCTCTTGTACAAATTCCCTAAGCTCTAAAATTTTACCCTGAATGCCATTGCAGTTCCAAGCGACACAGGGCAAACAACCGCTAGCAGCCATTATGCAGCAGAGAACGCCTGAGTGAGTACATTAAGTTTTGATATGGGGTCTGGACAACTTCTAAGTTGATTAAGGATATGTTTATATTTAGTAGATAATTCAGAAAAGTTGTTAACCTGAAATTCTTGGACTATTTCCGTTAATACACAATTGAGTTCTGAAAGGGGATCAGCACCATTATTTAAAGTGGAGGGGAAAGGTTTTGGATAGGCAAGTAAGGGGTGGAAGAATTGGATGGGTTATGGGCACTGGCGAAGGAGAAACTGGGATTGTAAGGAGTGGAACTAAATGTGGGAGGTTGTTTCCTGTAGCCATTTGGAAACTTGTTGCAACCTCTATAGCTGACAGCATGTGCACCTTGACAGTTGCAACATTTGACGTCTTGTACCTTTTTTTTCCTCAGGACAATCCCGAGTCACGTGATAGCCCGCGCACATAACGCAACGCGCTGACATTTTACAATTTTTGGACGAATGATGGAAAAACTGACATTTGAAGCATTGTACAGTGCGGGTGGGTCTAAGGTAGTCTTCTACTAGAATTGAATAATATAATAAATTGTCCAGGTTGAATATTTTACGGCTTTCAGGGATATTTTCAAGGTGAATTTGGAATAGGGGCATTGGTAATTGGGTTTTGAAACTAGTAAGATGATTTACTTTTAATATCTGAAAGCTTTTTTCGGTAAGTGCGTTTTGAATATCGTCTTTATCCGTGGTGGTGTCAAAGCCTCTAATGACCATACGGAGAGGCATTGTCGTACGATCAGGGAAAAGAAAATGTTTTATTTTATGCTGAACAAGTTGAATAACCAAATTTTTGTAATCTTGTTCATTTTCTGGATAAAGACGAGTAAATTTGCCTGCCGGTGTCGCTCGAAACTTGCATTGATCACTATGAAGCATTTTTAAGGTATTTGACATTTTACTTTCAGAGAGGATTGTAATGAATTTAGTTTTGGGTATAGAAATCCTTTTAGCTTGCTTTTGGACATTGGCCCCATTAGGGGGTTGGCCTTATTAAGGAGGGATGGTCCGCTAAGAGAAATCTCTTTAAGGGGTGCGAACCGATTGGTGGTTGTAGGGTAAAAAGCCATTCTGGCATCTTTTACTGACGGATCGTAGTCCAAATTTGGGGTGGGGGGGCCTGGTTTTAGGTCCTTTTACATTTCGATTGACTAATTGAAAATCATTGACATTTGGGATTGCAGTGAAATGAAATCCGGAATCACTCATCCCATTTTCAGCAGTGGTTGGAACATTTTCTGAAATCCCATCCATCATTGAGTCATTAGAGGGCTCATCTGGCCTTTTATCCGGGAAATCCGGCATATGAGCACGTATTTCAGCAATAGTCATCGATTTGATTTCTTTAAATTCGTGATACGGAAGAACAGGCAGTTGAACTTTAAGATAGGTCTCCATGATATTGTCGTAGTAATTTGAAGTCTATTTCGTCTAATTTTCTGAATTATTTGTGGCATAATTCGTTGTGCCAACGTTGTTTGCCATTATTATGGCGGAGGAAGCACTTAAAAGTGCTGTAAAAGGCAGTGAGGAATGAAAGGAAATCGAAAACGCATAAAAAGGCAAAAAGCCTTCAAATTAACAATTTATTATGAAAACGGCCGCCAGATGGCGACACTTGGCAGCTTAGAAAAATACGTTTGCTCTCTATGAAAGCAACCGGAACTCTCCGTCAGAAGGTGGAGTTAACAATCCTATGGAATATTAATTACTGAGCTGCCAACCTAATCCGGCAAATTGTTAGTACCGCCCCTTTTTCTACACCATTTAATTTTTAAATTAGTTTTCTTCAAATATATTTGCAATGAATTAAGAAGAAAAAAACTCTAAGAAATGACTGGTGTAGAAAAAGGGGCGGTACTAACAATTTGCCGGATTAAGTTGGCAGCTCTGTAATTAGTTTGTTGACAAGTATGCTTTTTGGTAAAAGTTATAGACGAAATGTGTTTTTTTTTTTTCCTATAGTGTTACTTTAATGTTTTTCAAGATGAATATCGAAAATAATGGCCATCACCAATGCAAAAACTCAGCAAACAAGATTTGCTACGTGTATGGACAGTATACATTCTTAAGTTGCAAGAAAGAAATTTTCTGAAAAAGTACTAATGCATATTTTCTATATTTCGGACGTACTGTGCATCAAGATAAGTCCTGTACTCAGCAACTGTTTTGCGCATCATGCTATGCTACTCTCCTGTCTTGTCTGAATAAAGGAAAATCATCCATGCCATTTGCAGTGCCGGTGCTGTGGCTCGAACTCAATAATCAGTACAACGATTGCTACCTTTGTATGGCCGATATACGAGAATTTTCGAAGAAAATCAAACATAAAATACAGTACCCTACTGTAAATTCTTTATCGAAACTAATACCTCATAGTAAACGGATGCCTCCTCTTTTACTTCCTGATAAAAAACCAAACTGTAGAGTTATATATGCTAAGCGATAAACATAACGACTCTCAAGCAATGGAAGCTGACAATTAAGACCAAGGTTTTTTACCTTCTTAAAGCATTCTACTCCATCCACATTTAATTGAACAACAGGAATTAAATGATTTGACACGAGACTTGAATTTGTCTGTTAGACAAGCTGAATTATTTGGATCTAGATTAAAAGAGTGGAACTTGTTGGCATCGGTTACAAAAATATATGTTCAGCGTAAACGAAATAAAGAAACAGCTTCATTTTATTCCAGTTCGGGAAACGTATGTTTCTGTAACAAAATCGTAGCTTTGATGGGCGAGTTGAAACTTCCCTACGATACGAAAGCTTGGCGTTTGTTCATTGATAGCTCAAAAACAAGACTGAAGGCAGTTTTTCTTCATAATGGCAATCAGCATCTTTCAGGGACAATTTCCTATTCAACTGTTTTAAAAGAAACATATGAAAATATGAAATCAGTATTGGATTTGATAAAATATGAAGACTTTAAATGGAAAATTTTCGATGACCTAAAAGTAATTGCTATGGTACTTGGTTTGCAAGAAGGGTTTACCAAATATTGTTGTTTCCATTGTATGTGGGACAGGAGCTATTGGCAAACACTATTTAATAAAAGGTTGACCAAAAAGGACGAAATTTGTGTGTGGCAAATCAAATATGAAACATTTGTACCAAGTTCCACTCCTTTAATCTACATCCAAGTAATTCAGCTTGTCTCACAGACAAATTCAAATCTCGTATCAAATCATTTAATTCCTGTTGTTCAATAAAATGTGGATGGAGTAGAATGCTTGAGGAAGGTAAAAAATCTTGGTCTTAATTGTCAGCTTCCATTGCTTGAGAATCGTTATGTACGTCGCTTAGCATATCTAACTTTATATTGAAAATTTTCAAGGCAAGGAATAAAAATGGTGGCGAATTTTTATATTTAAAGTTAATTTTTGCAAAATTAAGTGACGTAAAATTAAGAGAAGGGATATTTACTGGACATTAAATACATCAGTTAATGAAAGATCAAAATTTCGATCAAAGGCTAAATAATAAAGAGCTAGAAGCTTGGACATAGCTAAAAACTGTGATAGAAGGCTTTTTGAGGAATCACACAGCCGAAAATGCGGAACTATCATCAAAATATGGAATGCAGAATGCCGTTAAAATCCATTTTTCTTTTCAGTTTTTTTGCAATAAATGTACCAAAAAAATTGCACGTGTTAGAAAAATAGGCGAATAGGCTCCTGCTCATCGATAAGTATGGATGAATAAATAGCCAAATATGCAATGTGTTCTTAATTTTTTTTCTAACACAGTGTAATGTTAAATGAATACTAGTGAAAAATAAGAAACTGGATGTATCTGAATCAAATTTACTATAGAAAATGTTGATTAGACAGGAGGTTAATAAAATGGATAATTACAACCGGAAAAATCCTAATGACGTAAAAGAAATCTACAGTTCTTTAAAACTGTAGCTACGAAGTGTGCCGGATTACAAATGTAAATGTCTGTAGTGGACATGTACAACAAATAAAGCAACTAAAAGCAACAGGAAAGAAATACGTTACAAATTTTATATGTTTTGTGCATAACATTTGTTTTCAACGTTTTATATAGTATTTTCATGTTAGAAAATGTAACAATAAGAGTTTTTGCTATCTTTTTTTTGTTTAACGACTTTAATAAAACTAAAATATGTACGTATTGCGAATTCAGTATTTCAGCCTTTTAACCGTACATAAAAAATGGTACGTTTTAGATTAAAAAAAAAAAAATACATACATTCAGCGATACGTGTAAGTGAATAAACAGATAAAACTAAAAAGCGTACCTAACTTTTTTTTTTTTTTTTTTTTTTTTTTTTTAATACAGTGTCATTTGCTGAATTCCTGTTCCACACATATTATATATAATTATTATTTAAAAATAGTAACCATGATAAATACGCATTAATTCAAACTGGTACAGGTATAGAAAGAATTGAATAGAAAATAAATCGAAGTATTGTGTGAAATATTAAAAAATAAAATTAATACAACGAAATAGTAAATTTTGAAAAAAAATACAATGCGTCAATATTATGAAGCATTTGACACAATAAGTTCGTTTTTGTATTACGCTTACAAAGAAAATATTTTCGGAATCATCTTTATTTCAGTTGATTCATCTTTATCAGTTTTAAGTCCAAAATCTATAAATTACTTCAGATAAATAATTGGTTAGCTATTGTTTGAGTGCTATAAATGTTGTGTAAATTTAACAAGTTTTTACTGAAGGTTTTGTAAAAAAGTAGAGAGAAAAAGGATTTTTCAAAACATTTGATAAATGTAGAAAAGGAAAACAAATATAAATTAATCGATTGGAAAACAATATTATTAATAATCCTTCACAAAATAGAGGTTTAGAAGTAATTTTAGCAGTTGTTATTTTGTTTATCTTTTAGTAGTACGATATATTTTTTCAAGTGAAAACTTCTTTAGGCGCGTTGAGCACTTTTGGGTGAACAAAAATCATGGAACTCGCATCATCGTCATCGAACGCTTTATATTTGAATGAAAACTTCTTTAGGCGCGTTGAGCACTTTTGGGTAAACAAAAATCATGGAACTCGCGTCATCGTCACAGAAAGCTTTCCATGAGCTATACGTATACTGTGTATATATGTACATAGATATACCTCCGTGCGTATTAGTATACATTATATATATATATATATACAAAGAATATATCTCTCTACATATATGTAGCGCACGGCGCGGCATGCCTCATATACATATATATATATATATATATATGTGTGTGTGTGTGTGTGTGTGTATAAAATGTATACTAATACGAGTAGTATCCTAGTTACTGGCATCTGTCTCTTTCTAGTTCTATTCTCTATGTATGTATATACTTTTTCCACGGTATATACATAGTTCAAAAAGTACAATCATGTGTTTTTATACATACTGTTATATTCTTTTTGCTTTCAATATAAATTTTAAGTTTAAATGATTAAAGTTTAAGTTGGTCATTAACACTTCTTTACAAACCAAAAATAATAATCTAATAGCTCGACGATACAATTCACAAGTTACTTAATCTTCAGTTCTATCGTCAGTCCCCAAAGACTGCCCCGCATTTTTTTTTTTTTTTTTTTTTTTTTTTTAGACACATATTAAGAAACTTATCGGTAATTTGCAACTTCGATCATAAATTGTCATAAGAAATATTCACACCTTTCAAAGGCACAAGAAATGTACTAGTAAATTCATTTAATTTCAATATTTCAAATATGATAATAATCCAGATTCATAATATTTGTGAAGCGGTACATGCGACTAATGGTACTTGTAAACTAGTTGGCATAGGTGGACTCTGCTCAGTTCCCCATCATATTTATGTTCTCACAAATTTCTTGTGCGAGACATATTATAATCATGTTAAAAGAAATGAATTTGACCAAAGTTTGATACAGTGACAGATTGAAATCCCCGCCTAATAGGCTATCCACCGTTCACTTCGATATATTTATCTTATTCTAATCTATTAATTTATTTTATCAGGGTCAGTTCTGTTGTTTAGTTTTCATGCTACTATTTTCAATGCAATAATCCTCAAAATTCATATTTATATGAAAAATTTACAATTTCGCTAGGTTGATAAAATCGTAAATTACGAATAATCTACGAAATTTTCCTATTAGAATATTTGTATTCAATCATGTTCAAACAAGTATCATAAATGTAATTTTGAAATTGTCTAATGTATTTATGATCCTCAAAATGGAAGTGTATGCTCAATTTTACCTTATTCTGCCATTTTAAGTAAATCGTAAATTCCAAATAACTTACGAATTTTTTAAATTGAAAAAATTATAGTCATTAATATTTATGCCAGTTTTCTAAATAATATTTCAAAAGTTGTCTGACATCTTTACGATGAAAATATCTCTCAAAATTGACGTTTATGTGAAATTTTGCCCTATACTGCCATGTTAAGAAATTCGTAAATTTCCAATAACTTGCGAAATTTTCAAAGTAGCATATTTATAGTTACTGATGTTCATTCCGGCATCAAAACTCATATTTTAAAGCTTGTGCGACATTTTTAATGTGAAAAGTTTCCATTTAATGCACGTTTAAGTGAAATTTTGTCCTATTCTTCCATGTTAAGAAAATCGTAAATTTCTCATAACTTACGAAGTTTTTTAATTCGAATGATGCAAATGAATAGGGTTCTTGCCAGTATCGAAAGTAATATTTTAAAACTGATCTGACCTCTCTGCGATCATTTGCTCGTGAGATATCGTGTTAACGGACTAACACACTAACGGACTGACACACTAACGGACTGACACACTAACGGACTGACACACTGACACACTAACAGACACCCTACAGACAGACACCATACAAATTTTGTCATTTTCGGATTCCTCACACCTGAAAACGTATAAAAAAGTCAAAAAACCGAGGTCGAAATTTTTCACGATTACTTAAGTTCCCCATACCTATAGTATGATGGGGAACTAAAAACAAACAATGGCTGTAGCATTGTCATACACAAATATTTAACCCCTTAACGTGCATGCTCATGTTAATTCATGCTGTGACTCCGCCTCTTGTGTATTTTTCCCATAATATTTTAAGATACAAGAAAGCCCTAGCCACTGTTGCCAAATTTAAGGATTTTTTATTCAATATTTACCTGTAGTTTTTTATTGTAATGCTTGGCTAATCACATCAAAGATTAATAGTCTATCATGTATATCAAACATCACTCCTCTATATTATTGGTAATTATTGAATGAAAAAGTCCTTAAATTTGGCGGCCCTGGCACCAGCCAGCACCAAACTATATGTTACGTACTTAAAAAATATGTACTGAGTAAATATACATATTATTCATATATTAATTTTCAATCTATTTTCTTTAATTTAGCAAAAATGTGGATTCTATCAGAGTGAAAAATATGCGACCACAAAGGGCTTAAGTATGTAACACTTACAAACTTCACGAATTATGTTAATAAATTCATATAATATTCATATAATGCTTGGATAAAAATTAATTTTAAGTAATTCGTATAGATACTCACAGATGTCGATCTTCTAGTTTTTTAATCACATTTTACACCGCTATCTTATTAAAAGAATATGCCACATAAATTTTCAACTATTAAAACATTTATAAAATATATACAGAGAAAATTATATGAAACTATTATAAAAAAGTTCCGTTATTAAGTCTCCTTTGAAAAATGAGAAACCTGGCACCTATAGATATCATTAAAATAATTAGCATGTTATTTTAAGACTCAGTGAAATATTTTATAAAAATAATTAAATGTCTTTATTTTCAGAAACAACAAAATATTTATTTTTCTTTATCTTCCTCTATCAAAGATAATATTATCACATACAAGTAATTTTCTTTTCTCAGAATAGTCATTACTTCTGTAGGATTAATTTCCGAGCATAAAGATTAACTTTACTTCGAGATAAAACTAAATCAGACTTTGAACACAATAGTGACCTAATCTTTACACCTCATATTTTATTCTTGTCTTTTAATGAAAAACATGAACCCAGAATTATAGAAACTTTATTTCATAAGGTAACATTATTTGGTTGTAGTTACTCTAATAGAAAAAGAAAATATAATTTTGAGTTACATAGCTATAAGCATTTTATTACGGAGATGTTTTAGCTACGCCTTTATTTCACACGACTTTATTTATCGAAAAATTTTCTCTGATATATGACTTGAATAATACATATATATATAAATATATATTTAAAAAAAGTTTCTGTAGCTGGCGTCAAATTTTTTTTACTGCGACAGCATCTTCTCGCGGAGGGCAAAATGCTTTGCATCGTGGGAGGTATCAATGTGTTCCGAATACTTCAAGGTATGCATTTCAGGTAGTTAGAAATCTGTATCATTTTAATTAACAAAGTTGTTAAATAAAAACCTCTGGTTTATAAAGGTACTCTATTTGCCATAAAAGAAATAATTTCTCTTATTACATCATTTTCCACAATGACGTCATTCTCCACAGGGAAATAAAAATGTTATCACTGGTGTAAAAAAATAAAATAAATTCCACAAACATCTTATTTATTTACTTTTTTTTCCTACTTTTAGAAAATTAATTTTATTACTGGCAATATTTATGTTTATTTTAGTTATTTATTTATTTATTTATTTATTTTTTGTGAATAACGAAATAATGTCGTGTCTGCATAACTAACAGCGTTTCTCTTTACCATTAAAGTGTATTTATTATTTTTATTTGGAAACGTTTTTTAAAATACTTTGGATAGATTTTGGTATACAAAAATATTTAGATTTAAATACAAACTCAATTATAAACGAAAAATCTTATTTAGCATTGATAATTTTTTAACATTACAGAATTAGACATTTCCATGATAAATTTCATACTTCTAATTAAGGCAAAAAATATTCACCTAAAATGTTTATAGATTTTATTCTTCGTTAATGTAAAAAGTAGATAAGAGAGAAGGTACTTTTCCTTTGGTCGGCAAAATTCTCGCCAAGCAAACTTTATTGGCGACAACAATGCATTTATGGATTAAAAGTAAATTTGTAATTCATTTTTAAGAAAATTGGAGTGTAAAGGTTGATATTTTTTTTTTAATTTTACCAACTATGTGAAAAATACCAGAGCCGGGAATCGAACCCGGGCACCTCCGCTTAACGCACGGATGCTCTGCCACTGAGCTACCCTGGCTGACAACCCGCTAGGCATTTCTCACATAATATTCGTTGGCCAAGTCACCGAGTCTGCAAACGCAGCTGTATCAAGTGACAATATTAATTGCAGCACAACTCCATAGACCACGAAATTTCAATTTAGAAATATTTATTCATGAATTCATCAACCGTGAATATTCATTTTTAAGAAAATTGGAGTGTAAAGGTTGATTTTTTTTTTTTTTTAATTTTACCAACTATGTGAAAAATACCAGAGCCGGGAATCGAACCCGGGCACCTCCGCTTAACGCACGGATGCTCTACCACTGAGCTACACTGGCTGACAACCCGCTAGGCATTTCTCACATAATATTCGTTGGCCATGTCACCGAGTCTGCAAACGCAGCTGTATCAAGTGACAATATTAATCGCAGCACAACTCCATAGACCACGAAATTTCAATTTAGAAATATTTATTCATGAATTCATCAACCGTGAATATTCATTTTTAAGAAAATTGGAGTGTAAAGGTTGATATTTTTATTTTATTTTACCAACTATGTGAAAAATACCAGAGCCGGGAATCGAACCCGGGCACCTCCGCTTAACGCACGGATGCTCTACCCCTGAGCTACCCTGGCTGACAACCCGCTAGGCATTTCTCACAAAATATTCGTTGGCCAATTCGTTGGCCAGTTTCATGTCATAGAAATTCCACGCTTTGACGAGGAAATATTTTTTATAAGAAATGAACGGTGTAAAACAATCCAATTTACTCACCGTTATTAGACACCAGAATTCTTTTAAAATAATTTTTAATGAGAATTTTCCCATTATTATAGGAGGAAAGTATTTGTTAAAAACTAACGGTGTAAGTATAAATAATGTGTGCTTCCCCCTTAATCAGGCTCTGCGGAAGGCAGAGCGCCGCAGGGGTTAATAAGTGACGCGAGTCGAGAGGAGGCGAAACTTTATTCGGGGGTTGGTGAACGGAGCGAGCAGGGGGCAGAGCTCCCTAATATTCTTAAAAAATAAGTAGTATGAAATAAAGGTGGGGCTAAATATATTTTGAAATAAATTAAAATATTGTCACCTATGAAGGTATGAATAAATTCACATTTGTTTTTCTAAAACAGGCTTATTCAACAGAAAATTCTTATCGAGACACTTCGAAAATACATTTAATTTCAGCGAGACGCATCACGTGTGTGTCTGGTTTGAATATAAATGTATGTGTGTGTGTATTTGATGATACACTGCTCAAAACAATTAGAGGAACAAACAAAAAAGTGAAGAAAACCGAGCGAGACACCCATGTATTGGCATACGATGGATAGTACACGTGTATTAATGCGCAACACAGAAAAAAGACGTAAAAAAATATGGAATTAAGCTTTAATTCTTCGAAAATAAGGAAAAAAACATGAAACGATGATTAAGGGCAACAATTCTGTTACATGGAAACAATAAAAAATGTACTGTTTAGACATGATGCATACGTTTTTAATAGGGTGTGTGGTCTCCTCGAACAGCTAAGACTGTTGCACACCTGTTTGGCATGGATGCGATGAGGTTATCGATTAGTCTTTGGGGAATACTGTTCCACTCCTCAAGAAGTGCAATCTCCAATTCTTGGACAGTAAAAGGCGGCCTTGGTCGGGCAGCAATGCGTCGTCCGAGCATGTCCCAAACATGCTCGATTGGATTTAGGTCAGGAGAGCACGCTGGCCAATCCATACGCTGTATTGTTTCAGCTTCAAGCATGTTCTCCACCAGACGAGCTACATGCGGTCGGGCATTATCATGCTGTAAAACAAAGGAATTTCCAATGGCTGCAGCGTAAGGGATGACATGAGGTCGCACTATCTCGTCTGCATACCTCCGGGCCGTCAAAGTGCCATTTCGAATGATATGCAGGTCCGTACGTCCGCCTATGCTGATTCCACCCCATACCATCCAACCAGCTCGTCTGTATTGTGACCTTTCACGAATGAATGCGGGGTTATTTCGAGTACCCCTGTCCCTCCATACCAGAACACGTCGGGTGTCGCACTCCAGACTGAATCGGGACTTGTCTGTAAATAACACTTGGCTCCAGGCATGTTGATCCCAATCTCGATGTTCAGCAGCCCATCTTCTTCGGTCCGCACGGTGGCGGGGGGTCAACGGAATGCAGATCATTGGCCTACGAGCATAGAGCCCTCCCTCGTGAAGCCGATTACGTATTGTTTGGGTGGACACCCTTCGTCCTGTTGCCAAGAGCAACTGTCTTTGCAGCTGCGTAGCATTGTCTGTTCGGTTTCGACGGACTGTTAATCGTATATACCGGTCATCAGTTGCTGTAGTTGTGCGTGGCCGACCTTGCCCTGGTCGACGTCTAACATTTCCCGTTTCTTGGAATCGATTCCACAGCCTTGCGACAACACTTCTGGCGACTCCAACAGCGTCCGCGACACTACGTTGTGTTTGCCCGGCTTCAAATCTACCTATAACACGCCATGCCATGGATTCCGGTAAATCCCGTTGTTGAGACATCCTCAAGTCAGCTTGTCTCCAAAAAAAATTTGTGCGCAATCGAATTTCACAGTTACGACAGTAAAACAGACGTTTCTGCAACATCCCGATTTCTGCCCTTATCTCCTTTTTCTGGTTTTTGACGTCATGAACTTTGATTTGCATACGAAGTCGTCTTCTTCTGTTTCCTACTAGGCTTTAAATTATGGGTGATTCATTTTATGTTACTTACCGGTGTACATGTTCGCGTAATTTTGTTAAAACCATGTGCTCCCCTAATTGTTTTGAGCAGTGTATTATAGCATTGTAACAATCAAAAAACAGGAAGCATAATCTTCGTACAACATTATTAAAAAATTAAAAATACACAGCGTTGTAAAAACCGTAAATTATTATGAAAAGTATTTAAAAAAAATTTAGAAATGAAAAATGATTTATTTTGAAATTTTCTCCTCCAAACTCCCCCACTTAAAAAAAAGAAGCTGTTTCTTTGTAAAAGACAAGAAATAGCTGTATTGGTAACAATACATACCTGCCAATATTGTAATTAATATTTCCTAAAGTTGTTGGAACCTTTTTTTTTTTACACCAGTCTTTTTCCGGAGAATGTTTTTTTCTCACCTAATCACAATTACATTGTGGCCGAGGGGCATTTCAGGTTTTACTCACTTCAATACGATTCGATTCTTCGATTGAGAGAAAAATTATTCTAAAAATAAACTGGTGTGTAAAAATGGCATACACTAAGAGTTTTACAGAATATTGATTAGAATATTTGCAGGTATGACAATATTCTACGTTGTTTCCAGGTGTGTAAATTTAAAGCAGAACTCATACCAGTATTCTTTTTAAATTTTTCTCTACTTATAAAATCTTTGGTTTTAGAAGAAGAAGTTTTTGTTGCGTAAATACAGGTATGAGTTCTGGGCCAATCGTGTTTCTGAAACGTTAAAGTTTAACTATATACATTAAATTATTGTTTTACTTTTACTCTTAAATTAACAACAAGACACTTAAACTTTCATGATTATGTATAAAGAATTGTAATGATAGTAATTGATAAAACCAGTAAATTATATTTTATTTGCATAAATCAAGGCGACATTTGATCTTTTTCAAGTTTGCGAAATTTAGAAACTTTTTATTCAACATTAACCAAATATTTTGAGAAGTGATATTTGTTATATATAATAACGATTAAGCTTCGAAGTGGTTAGGCAATCGTTACAATTAAAATTTAATGGTAGGTGTTCAATAAAGAAAGTCTGTAAATTTGACAACAGTGTTTTCTTTTCTTTCACTTAGTATTCTCTTTTGATAACTATCATAACCTCCATGGTTACTTCTCTTAAATTTCAAAAGGAATTTATCAGTTTTTGCAGTGTTGGGAGATAAGAAATTTTAAACTTAGAAAAATTACAATATATTACACGGCAGACCGCTTGCTGGCTACCACTTTCCGAAAATAAAGTAAAATACAAAATGGAAAGGGGTTATTGAAAACGACATTGCTAAAAGGAAAAAAAAAAGAAAAGAAAGAAAATGAAAATGAAAATGAAATTGCAAAAATAAATTTTAAGTAAGAAAAGTAAATGGCTGAATATTTATTACAAGAAAAGTTCTAACGATACTACTACAATACAACTAGACAAGTTAAAAATTCCTCGCTAGACTTTTGTTAATAATTCTGAACTGATAAGTATAAAGGATTTAAGTCCATATTCTTGATTTTTCAGGAGACGAAAAATAAAGTTAAACTAATTAAAAACAAATCAGAAGAATCGATTAGGAAAAAGGTATTTCGTTGAGTTATACCATTTATACCATTCAGTGATTGTCAACCTTCATTTAATAAAAAAAAATTGAATTAAATATTTTATACCATACATGAATGGTAAATTTCTGACTTGAAACTTTTTTTACCAAGGGATTTTCTCTAAGACTAAATGACATAGGCTTAAGTTCTTTATGCGAATCTATTGAGAATTTTTTTCTGAGTCTGACTGTATACTTAACTCAAAATCGACATTTTTGGACTTAAATCCCTTATACTTATTAGTACAGAATTGATAAATGAAAACTATGTAGACAAACACCATATATTGCAAAACACTCACAACGATTGTTTGGTCAAAACTCATTGCCGAGAATTGTTTAAATATTTGCACTACACTTCATCATGCTGTTAAAATAGGCATGAGAGTAGCATTTAGGTGACAACCCAAACCTAAAAGAGAGACGAAAATAAGTAAATAAAACATAGGATTAGGATTATTTATTTAATATCATTATTATTTTCATCTACCCGCTTCTTTTCTTTTTTTTTTTTTTTTTTTTTTTTTTTTTTATCACCACTTTTTACGAGGGTATTTTTCTTCCTATTGAAACGTAACTGCATGTCAGAGAAAATTTCACTACAAATAAAGTGCTGTTAAAATGGGCAGGTAATAACAGTGCTCTGGAATAAATTAAAATTTTAGTATGTCTGCTAGAACAGAGTTCCCAATTTGTATAATTTATTCCGAAGCTTTTTACCCCGCCTTTATTTCACACCACTCTATTTATAAAATAACTTTGTCCAATATATAACAACGATAAAATAAGAAATTTTAGTTTCTATGTCATTGCCACATTGTCTGCTGCGAATAAAATTTGATTGATTTTTTTTTCCCCGAATATGTAAAAATTTTTAGCTCAACTGAATATTTTATTTTATAACCTAATATTGTATAAAATAGAGCGAATATCATTTAATATTATTAATATCGAAGCAAAATGTTTGTATCGACTTTTGAATTTGGTTATTAATTTCAAATTGAAACAAAATAATGTCCTTATCTAATATATTATATATCTAGGAGTTAATTTAACTACAAAGTGATATATCTGTAATGGCAAGTGTAATTTAATTGCTTCCTTGATTACGCAGTCTAATCTATACATGATTTGTATTCTAATCAGCAGCATTATATACTCAGCATTTTAGTTAGTAATAAATTTATTTCCGTGTATTTAGCTAATAGTTTGGGACAAATGTGCAAACGTATAGAAAACTTTCTAAATAAATACATAATAAATGATTTATCAGCGTAATCCCATAATGATAGAGTTGTTTCAAATGTTTTATTCTATTTTATTTTTTTCAAAATTCTCAGAAGTATTTTCGATAAAAAGAATGAAATAATTATATGCTATCGAAAAATAAAATCATACAACATAATTATTATTATTTTTCCCAATTAGTTGAATAAATACACATGCAGAAGTTTTCACCAAACTATATTTAAGCGCCACTATTTTTTAATAATGACCGTTGTTTCAGTTATTAGATGGATTTCTGCAATTTAATAAAAAATCAATATTTAAAAATAAATTCCCCTTCCCCCTCTGGTTGATTAAACTCTTGTTCTACAAAATACTCAGACTTTTTTTTTTTTTTTTAATTAAGTAAGACATTGCGGAAAACAGTTTTAACCAATAGGAGGAGTTTATAACTTCCATTAACATTTTGCGGTCAAATCCCGAGCGTTGCCCTTTTCGGCGAAGCAAACTAAGCCGGAGATTTTCTCGGGGTCAACTTTTAATTCTCTGAACTATAAAAGTACAGACGAAATTCGTTCGCTGACTTTTCAAATATCATCTACGAACCTTTTAGTTCGAAAATATATACATATAGTTAGCAGTAATAAACTGAAGTAAATAATATATAACGGTCTAGAATCAGAATTACTTCTTTGATTTCTTAGAGCGTTGTTATTTTAGAGCAAATTTTACTAAATAATGTATATTTACAAATAAAACCTATTTTCAGGCATTTGTACAACATTTGTACAACATTTGGGTAAGTTTTTATTCAAGTCTTTGTAAAATTTTATATTAAAAAAATGATGTTTTCTTATGTGGATTTTTTTTTTTTACTTTAAAACTTACTTTTTTCAATAATTTCTCATTAAATATTAATTCTTAACATATTTAAATAGTTCCTTCATTATGAATAAAAACAGTTAGAAGTTTATAATAATAATAATAATTATTATTATTAAAATACATATCTGCCAGGAATTTTTGTAAAAAATCATGAAAAGTACCGAAAACTCTCAGTCCACAGGGAGATGTGTGGTCGAAATAGCTCTGACCAGAAAGTGTTAAACTGATCGTTCTGAGAAGTAATAACAACAATATATATTGATAAACACTAGAAACTAACACAATGTGGATAATAGTTATAATTTAATATGCATAATACTAAAAATATGAAGCTTAAAAAAAGAAAAAGAAAAAATATGCAAAAACGATATTATGCTTGCTGAAAAAAGGAAAAATAAAAAAATTAAAAGTGGCTGAAAAATAACAAATGAAGGAAGAAAAAAAAAGGGCAAAAGTACGGAATAAACACATTTTTTCTGAAGTGATAGGGAAAAGAGAAGCAGATTCATTAACAGTCATATAACAATTAATAATTTTTCTTTTCTTGAGAAAATATAATTAAGAACAAAAATTAATACTGAATAATTACAGAATATATATATATATATATATATATATATATATATATATTCATATAAATAGCTGACAGAGTTTTCTTCCTGTTTGCCTATGTGTTCACGCAAGTTGATTGGCTAAGAGAGGTTTTCTTCTGTTTGTCTGTGTGTTGACGCAAGTTGCCATCAGATTTTCATACTTTAGTTAATTTTAAAAAATGGCACCAGCAACCGACGGATTCAGAAAAAATGTCCCTTTAATTTGGTACCTTATTTGTAACGAAATTTTGATTAGATTTTTTAAAATTAATTAAAATGTGAAAATAATAATCTGGTGAAAGCTTTCAAAATGGACATCTTTCACGCGAAAAAAAGAAAAATATATATATGTATATATATATATATATATATATATTAAATTTGCTCCTGCACATGAAAAAATGAAAATATGTAAAGCGAGTAAATAATGATAATAATAATAACAATAATAATAATAATAATAATAATAATATACCTCAATTTTAGATCCCCTCCCCCCTTTTGTTTAAATAGTATGTTTCTGGCACGGATGAATCGCGCTTGGCATGAAAGTTAATTCCGCATTACATTAAAGAGCTTTACTTATTGATAATCCTGTGTAATTTTTTAAATTTTGATGCTGAAATAGATCGGACATTTTCCGCCAAGGACTCCACTTTCGTAAAAGCCACTTTAAGCCAAGTAGCGCATAAAAATATAAATAAATTATAAAATTTTGAAAAACAGAAATGAAAGAAAAGAGAAGGAAAGGGAAACGAAAAGAAAAGAAAAAAAAAAATAGTAGTAACATAAATTATGTGTTTTTGTCTAAAGTGGCGATAAAAATTCAAAAGTCGCCAAGGGGAGCTACATTAAGGCTGTACCATGATCGACATTGAATGATGCAGGGCGGAAGCACCTTTGCACCTACGCGTTTTCCTCTGCATAAAGATAAAACTTGAATGGGGTGATATGTCTTGAAAATCAATTTTACTGCCGAGGGGGAACAGAAAAAATAAAAGAAGAAGTGAAACATACGCATACTTACCAACATCCTAATTAATATTCTGTAGCGTTGTTAGTCCCGCCCTTTTTTTCACACCAGTAAATTTTTTGAGTAATATTCTCCAAATGCAATTACGATTAAATAAGAAGAAAAATACTCTAAAAAGATACTAGTGGGAAAAAGAAGGTGGGGCTAACAATACTACGGAATATGAATTAGCATTTTGACAAGTATGCACAGGGGTTGTACTCTCCGCCTTTTTTTTTTTTCCAGGACACTTTCATGAATGTGAAATTTTGAAATTTATTGCCACCAGTATTTTTCTGAAATAATCTCTAGGCTGTATAATCATGACACATTACTATAAATATACTAGAAGTATTTCTTCATGAAACTAAAGGAGACAAAAAAAAGTGAAAATTTCTTATTTCTGAGTGTGTCCTGAAAACAAGGCGGAGATTACGACCTCTGATATGCATAAAGGGTTTTGGAACTAATACAGAAATGGGAAGCTCAAGTAATAATTAAAGAAAAATTAAGGAAAGAATTACAAAACTCGAAGAAAGGGGGTAGAGAGAAGAAATTGAATAATTAGAGAAAAAAAAATATATCATTTTACATTTATACTGTAGAAAAACAATTTTATGTTTTTAATTTTTATTTTATTTATTTATTGTTTAACACAAAACGAAAACCAGTACAGACGCATTACAACACAGGGACAACTTAGAGAAATAACAATCATTAAAATTTCTCGAGAATGTCATATTATCCAGGATAAATTTACGATTAAAAATTACTATTAAAACAATACTAATGAGGAATTTTTTTTACAAAGAAATAGTGGTGTTAAAAAAATACACAAATTGGCATCTATTATATTAGCAGGGATGGAACACGGGCGCAGAATTCATACCGGAATCTGCTTAAGAAATTTCTCTACCTATAATATCGTTGATATAAGAAGTAGAAAATTTTCTTTCATTGATAGTGGTATGAATTCTGCGCCCGTGTTCCATCCCTGTATTAGTAATTAATGGCCAACAATACAACAGACATAATGTGATACAATATGGTGAATAAGAAGAATTATTTTATATATTCATTGTTACCTTTTTTTTTCCTTAGCGCACTACGTTGCGCATGCTGTTTTTATGATACACAGAACTAAGCAAATGCAAAAAAAAAAAAAATTACCTTTATTTTTAAAGGTAAACGTATAAAGAGAGTTTTGGTGAGATTATTTCTTCCATTATTAAAAATTAAATATTTTTAAAAGTGCCATTACTGGTTATTAAATGATGCAATGGCAAAATCGAGTTGAATACCGTTTTAAAATCTATTCAAACAGCATAATTTTTCTTTTATGCTTTAATGGAAATCAGCTCTTTTTTTTTTTGGTTGATTTGTCAGGATTTTACTAACGAAAACCATAAATAAATAAGTAAATAAATAAATAAATTACCGGAATATAAAATCAGGGGTGCAAAATATCTGAGAATAATTTTCCTTTTTCAGCTGTCATTTTCTGTGCAGTTTAGTATACGTGGCAAATCACATGAATTATTAACTATCGCTCTACTTACACCCTTGTGCAAATTAATTGAAACAAACTCGAAAATTTGTTAAAACTCAGAAGAAATGTTATTTTATTTAAATTTATACAAAATCAAAAGTTTTTAGTACATAATACGATCCCCAAGACTCTTTATTAACATTTGGACACGATTTGGTATGGATTCTACCAGTTTTTTACAATCGTTTATAATATTTGTGTCCTTGCACCACACATGAATTGATGCTGTGATTAGTTTTTCCATAATTGTACAGTCCATATTTAATAGGCGATTCTTGCATATAGCCTAGAAATTCTCCATTGGGTTGATATTAGGAGAGTTCCCAGACCATTCCAGTGTCTCAATTGGTTTCTCTGACATGAATTTCTTCACGATTTTGGACGTATGGCACGGGCCAAAATCCTGCTGAAAAATCCCCGTTCTATTAGGGTATCGTTTCTTCAATTCTGGAACAATTTTTTTTATGCAAAATAGTAATATATTTCTCAGAATGCATCATACCGTCTACAGGCTACAAAGAACTAACCCCATTGTAACCGAAACAACCCCAAAACATCTTCTTTTGAGGGTGATTATCAAATTGGTTGACGTGTCAATCCCGAATTCTTTAGCCGGGTGATCTCTGCACATGTTGAGTTCGCTGGCCTTAGACAAAAAAATGGCTTTCGTCGCTAAATAGCACTTTCCTCCAATTTTCGAATGTCGAATTCTTATATTTAATGCCCACAAGTACGACTTTTTCTTCATTAGTTAGGCCAGAAGCTATTTCTTCATAGACTCTGACCTGGCTAGCCGACCGACTGCAAGAAATCGCCTCCAAACAGTAGATAAGCTAATATTTATTCCATGCTCTTTTAAATCTCTATTAAGTGCAACACTAGTCTTTTGAGGGTATTTTTTACTTTGTATAAGTAGAAAAGAGTAATCTCTTAGCGTTGTTTTCTTTTTTCGGTTAAATTTTACTCTCCGCTTTGGAGATATGGATCCTGTTTCTTTATTTTGTTTTATGATACGGCTCACAGTTGCAATACTAATGCCAACTATCTTCGAAATCTCTTTATAAGTCTTTGGAGTATGTTTGGAGAGATTAACAATCTTTGCAAGCTTTCGCGGCATCACATTCATCTCTAACGACAGTGGACTCTCAACAGATGTGATCATAGCTGGTGCTTTCATCTACAGAAGTTTCTGCGCATGCGCTCAACGAGCCCATCAGTTTGGAGGAAATTGTTACTAGAGAAAGGATTTATTCATCCCACCCACATTTTAATGCATTTTAGTATGTTTATAAAAGAATAATAGGAATGGATTTAAAATTCATGAAAAAAGTAGTTTGTTTCAATTAATTTGCACAAGGGTGTAATACATAAGAAAGTAACCAGAAGGAATTATTCTCCATTCAAATGTGTCCACCAGAGTTTTGCAACACAAATCGTTATCTATTTTTCTTGCAAACATATATTCAAGTAAGCGGCAATCCGAAGCAGATGTTTTCCCCTGCAAAATGAGCAACAGTATTGGAATCTGTGAAAAAGCAAGGTTACAAATACTGTCTCTTTATATATTTTTTAATTGTGTCCCATTCATTCAAATTAACGATTATAACGATTTATGAGTATTTCTCCAATAAGAACCATAAAAGAAAGGAGATAACCAGCTAAAAGAAACATTAAAGCAGGAACAACATCAGTTAGAGTGATTTTTCATTGGCTGGTTTCATTTTCCGGATATTTTATTAAAAGTTGCAAACTGTACAAGAATTTACTATATCTTTTCTGCAATTCAGTGTAAGTTAAATAAATTGCATATGGTAATGATTGACCCAATAATCAGAGATTATTTTTCATTTAGTCATAAGTATTGAACGCATTACAAATGCGCATGAATATATGCCTTAATACATTCACAATCTATCTGCATTTCATTTAAATCACTCTCTAGTAGAATATTATATCCACATTAATAGGTAATGCATAAACACTTTCATGACATAAATTGCTTAATTTAGCATGAATCATATTTTAGCTGAACACTTCTAAAATGATGCTATTTGATCGTACATCAAAGTTCATCAAGGTTGAAGTACATTAAAGTTCACATGTGAGGCGCAACAATTATTGAGTAAATGAAATAACAATCCTTAGATCCATTCGAAGTAATATAAGAATGTTAAAATTTAAAATTCGTTAAATTTCAGTGAAAATTAAACATTTGATTGAATTTAAACTATTACATATGAAATATTTTTAGTTCTAGGACAATAAGAATATATAGCATTTCCTTTCACTTACTGTAAAAAAGAATTGTATTAGAATACACAACATTATTGAGAGAGTTTATTTTCCTCAATCATGTTGAGAAATGTTATCAGCTATTGAGGCAGCTTACTTGCCACAACCATGTAGAGAAATATTACTATCTGTAATTGTGTAACGTTCCAATATATGCCTCTGTTACACAGTTATAGCTGATAACACTTTTCATCATGGTTGAGGAAAATAAGTTCCCTCAATAACGCTGTGTATTCTTACACAATTTTTTTTTACAGTGCTTAAACGATATTCATAATTAAGTTTTCTTTAGTCAAATGTGCTAAGAAGTACACGGTTACATATTTCAATTATTTTATTTAAGGAACGTTTTACTGTGCTTCACGCTATCGATTTTTACTTTTTTTCGATTTATTTATTTAAGGAAATCTAAAGAAAAATAAAATAAAATAAAATAAACATCCTAGAAATTAGGATTTGATACACTCAAAAATAAACTGAGTTTTCAATTATAAAATTTTCATTTTTTCAAATTAATCAACATTTTTGAATGTTTTATAATTTCTATGGGCATAATTTTCGTAGATATAATTTTAAAAAAATCGGAAAAAATTAGAATAATTTCATGCCTGAACTTAATATTATAAACCTCATCTATGTAATTTATAATAAATACAAAGCTTTGAATATACACCATAAATTGTAAAAACCCGTAACAATTGTTTCGAGTTGAAAGAAAACACAACCCTTCATCAAGTGAATAAAGTAAGCATGATTGTTGCAAACAAAGCGGAAACGTGCAGCACTCATGCTTACATTTTTCACCTGACGAAGAGTCATGATTTCTTTCGACTCGAAACAGTTGTTACAAAATCTTATATTTTAGGGTATTTATTCAAAGTTTGTACTTATTACTTTTTAAACGCCAGTTCTGTGTTGCTTTTTTTTTTTTACTAATAATTTATGCATTTTAACTGTTCTTCATTTATTTACTTATTTATTTGATTTTGCGTTTGTAAATTTGTTTTAAATAAAATTTATAATTTTTAGCCTACCATCTAACCAGATTGAAATTGTAAAAAGAGAATGATGACTCAAAAAAGGTATGTGATATTCTACGTAAATAAAGAAAAGACTAAACTAAATTAACCCTTAACTGCAATGTACTTCGCTACTTCTTCTCATGCTTCTAATTCCAAATTCAGTGACTGCTTTACAAATGTTGTACATTTATGTAAAGTTAATATTACTTATTCTGTAAAATTCAATTAATGCAATATGATACGTACTGGACAAACAAATGGCTTTTTACATAAACTGATTAACTTCCATGGGCTTGATATTACATCGGTGTTGATGTTTAACCCACAGACTAAGGAATCACTTAGATCTCGCAAGGCGGTTCTAAAAGTGAAGTCTCAACTTTAACCGAGCCGCCATAGTGGGACAAGCAAAACATTAATGTATTTTTCATACAATTGTATTGGTATTATTCTATATGAATTGTAAAAGAGGCTATATAATATAGTTTTTGTGTGTTTCATAGGCCTTATCAAGATTTATTTAAGAAGGGGGGAGGCAAATTTGCAAATGTTTTGAATTATGCAGTAAAACACTTACTAAATTAAAGTATTAATATTAATCTTCTTGTTTAAATACCTGACCAGTGACTATGAGATTTATTTTGTATAAGCTATTTTGCGTTTGCTACAGAGTAACATAATCAAATTGCACTTAGAACAAATTTTTCAAGTACCTGCAATGGTAATAAGTCCTTTTACACTGCACTGTAAAAAAACTTTCAATGCTACATATTGCATTTTTAATGGTGCATTGCAATAACACTTTCAGGTTTCATGACAACTTTATATATTTTTAAAAGTTAGAGCTTTGTTAGTCACATTTAAGTCGATAATCAGTAATGTTTTAAAAAAGGCTGATACTAAATGATGAAGAATGAAGAATTTTCATGAAGAGTCAAAATTTATCGAATTATTCTGGAATATCAAATTAAATGAATGATTTGCTGATTTTATTGCGTTTCGGGTAATTTATTTAATGAAAATTTAATCGTAAAATGTTGAACTTAAAAAAAAAAAAATTTAAATTAAAATTAAATTTTATACAAAATACAAAAGAAGCTGAATATTTTAATATTGATGCTTCTAAGGTTCCATTAAAAAAAAAAAAAAAAAGAAAAAGAAAAAGAAAAAAAAGAAAATGTGAATTTGAACAAGAAGAGCAAATTGCTATAGTTTGGTATTTACTGTTATTTATGCATGTAATTGTGAATGAGTTAAAGTTGATGTCATTATTATTGATTCTTTAGTCTGTGACTGGCACTGCTTGACAGTGCAGTAAAATAACCTTGGAAGTGAACTTGACAGTATTTTTGAAAGATTTACTCATTTCATAGTTGAAGTAGAATGGTGGCACTTTGAAGCGAATTTTGTAAATTTTCCTATGCAGGTAAGGGGTTAGCGCAGGTTGTGAACTCTAATGACATAGATCCGTCAATATTATTCTAACAATATTTTGCAATACAATTAACCGTAAATAATTAGTGGACAACTTTTATTAAAAATTTATATTAAAAATATGTGGTACTTCATCTTCCGGAAAAAACGAAATGTTTGGCACATAAAGAATACTAATATTCTTGCTACTTGTAATAATATTCTTTTCGTCACCTGGTAATTCTGTAAATAAGAATTTAATTGCCTCATTTGTGCTTTTTTGGATAGTTCAGTAGAACAATAAATCAATTAATCCACGTTATATTAATTTTTGATTGCACTCTTTTAAATATATTTCTTATTAAAAATAACACTAGTCGACATTTTTTTTTTTTTTTTTTTTTTTTTTTGGGGGGGGGGGGGACAGAAATGAAAATAACTATTTTCAACTAATTTTGTAGTGCAGAATTAAAAAATAATAGTGAAAAATCTGTAACACGTACAGTTGTTTTGTTATGATTATTTAATCTGCACTGGAAGCAATGCACAAAAGTCTTTAGAAGACATGCATTATTACTATCAATGTCATTAATTTAGCATGGGATACTGTTAATATGGAGATAATATACATATTGTAGACTAAGTAGGGCATAAAAACATGGAAAATACACTAAATGATTGAATTGTTATTATTTATTATTTTAAAACCAAAATAAAAAAAATAGGCTTTTTTACGTCTTGTGTTAAATGTCTACCTTGTGATTTTAATATGAATAGTTCACAAATACAGCAAAACTTATCGGGTACGGTTTTACAAGTTCTACACTGAAAACTTGCCATTTTGAACATGAAACTTTAACTATAAAACAGCACAATCATACTTAACAAAGAATATCTGTTAACTAGAATACCAGAAAAAAAAAAAAAAAAAAAAAAAAAAAACAGATAAGGTACGAATACATGGTTGCCAAACAGGGGTTGCTAGCAGAGAGGAGGGCCAGGAGGCAGGGTTGATAGCACGAAAGGTTACCATGTGTGATACAATCGGCAGCAAAAGTATCTGAGCACTGGCAATAATCCCTGTCTAAAAAAAAAGTACACTTAATGCTGCTTTGTTAAATAAATCCTTGTCGATTCATGTTCTTAGTCAGTCTAAGAGCATGATTCGACAAGGATTTATTTAACAAAATAGTATTAAATGTACCTTTTTGACATCGGAATTATCGGCTAGTGCTCGGATAATTTTGCTGTCGACTGTATTGTAAATATCTTAAAAAAAAAAAAAAAAAAAAAAAAAAAAAAAAAAAAAACGTTAAATTTGCCATTTTCTGATACTGTAACAAAATAAAATGGAACAAACATGGTTGTCGGGACTCTGAGTTGTCAGGACTCTGAGTTACCAGCAGGAAGGGTTATCACCTGTGATACTGTAAAAATGATAAAAAAAAATCGTGAAACTTGCCATTTTTTGATACTCTAACAGAAAAATGTGACGTGGTGGGACTTTTTACTTGCAGATATTTAAATAAAAATTGGAATTAATAATAAAAATAATAATTTGACCGTTGTTACCGAACCACTGTAGACCAGTGCAATTGTTTATTTCATTAAAAATATTTCATTTTATCTTTTTATTTCATTTTATTTTATTTTATTTTCTTAAGGACAAACAAATACATGTCCTTTTGACATTGCAAGTTTGGCATGTTTGATTCTATTACTATTATTAGTATTGCCGCTTTATTTAATTATTATTATTATTATTATTTATTTATTTATTTATTTATTTATTTTCTTTTTTACCAAAAATATTTGTGTTTGTTTTCTTTATACAATATATCATAATCAAATACTCAAAATTATTTTTCTAGGAATTTCTCTCTCTCTTTTTTTTAATGCTGCGCATAAATATTTTTAATGAAAGGTATATTTATCAAAATCTTTGATACTTACAAAAATAAATAAATAAATAAATGACAAAGAGGGAAAAATTGTTTTTGGAACATAATAAATAAAATTTATCGAGCTTGGGATCTAGAAACTTCTTAAAATTTCCGACAGATCAAACATCTATATACAGAACAGAAAAGTACATGTTATAAGTCCATCGGCTTATCAGAACATTTATTTTCTAGTTCCTTGACTTTGAACAAGTATTTTCTTAACATATTTTTTTTTCATAAATCTTTTCGTTGATAACTTTTGCTTTCGTTTTCGTAAACAATGCTGAAAGTCAATATTAAATTTTGTTTACCAGCATTATATTTAGTGCATTTTTGTTTACTCATATATTTGATTAAGGTTTTCGCTAAGTTCGAGATTAACAAGTTCTAAATTATTATTTTTGAAAAAGGTTCCAAAAGAGTGTATAGAAATTTATTTAAAAGTATCGTATATGCGCATATTTATTTACTTAATACATTAAATATAACTTATGATTATTATTTAAAACTTTTTAAATAAATATATAAAGAAAATAATAAAAGATTATCATTCAAAAGCTATGCATTTCATTCTCTAGAACATTGTATGGTGTAAAAATTCAAATTTAATACTCAAATATTTTAGCAATTTCAACAGCGATCCTCTCTGTTTATGTTATCGATACCGGATAAATCACCTCATTAATAATGGAATTATTATTTCATTATAATAAAATCCATATTCCGTATCATTATTATATATATAAATAAATAATATTGATATATATAAAGTGAATTTTGACATCTATACAATTAGAAATTTCCGATAAAGTTTCTACATTTGAAAAGCATTTACATTGGATTTTAAATTAATGCATAACAGCATAGATGCCAATATTTTAATTTATTCCGGAGTACTTTTAGCCCCGCCTTTATTTTACACCACTTTATTTATTACATAACTTCGATAAAATAAGAAAAAATTACTTTAAAAAAATAAGTGGTACGAAATAGAGGCGGGGCGAAAATTACTCCGGAATAAATTAAAATATTGGCAGCTATGTAACAGTTCTTCAGAGTTTTTCAAGCAAAATCTTTTTCTCTTCACAAGAAAATGGTTCATTTAGAATTAATTCAATGTCAACGTAAATGTCTTAAATTGAGTTTAAATGTGTCTTATACGGATGGTCACATTTTAAGCGGGAAAAAAATAATTAAAGCCTTGTTTTTTAAGACACCTTTTATGCATTTAAAATTAAGACATTGCAAATGTCTTAAAACACCGTCATTTTTGTAGGCTGAAAAACACCCCCATGTTTGGCTTAAAATCACTATCATTTTTAAGTATTTTTAATAAATAAATACATAAGGATGGCGTGGCTATTCTGTTTTTCTCTTAAAAATAGATGTTAGAATTTTCTAGAGAATAAATAGAATATCAATAATTAAACAAAATAAAAATCTATCCGCCAACACTGTAATCGAACTCATACCGTCCATGGAATCCGAAACCTAGTATCGAATTCAAGTATCTTACCAATTATGCTACAAAGGAACACAGTATGGCTTGTTTGTAATATGAATTATAGTCCAGTATTTCCGAAACAAGACGCAGTATTATGTTTTATTACGATTTTTTTGCCATAAAAATATTGATATTATAGTATCTTATAGTTAATAAATATTATATCATCTTAAATTTCATATTTAGAAGTTTAGAATTTTTTAAAAATCCATAAAAAGTATTTGAGTGTTAGAGCCCTCGATTTCTGGATGATAAACTTTTATTCAAAAGAAAAAAAAACTGCAATCGAGAATAATAGAAAATATGTTGCTTTACAAATACATTTTTTTCTTTAACGAAATAAGCGTTGTGTCTAAATATTTTGTTTATAAATTATGTTATATTTAATAGCATGCAAATATCATTTACATCTCTGGAGTATTATTTCATGAAAATTTTATCTTATAAAGCTACCATGCTTTAAGTAGCTTAACAGCTTATTATATAAAACTTCGCCCGCTAGCGGGTCAGTATTTTCAAATGAATCACTATAATTAATGAATCTCTAACAGTAACTTTTAGTATTAAGAAAAGAAAAAAAAAATCATTTCTGATCGGCTAAAAAGTCGCACCGGGTCCCCACTGCCTTCGGCAGCGCTCTCCCGTGCGCGCTGCGCGCGCGTATTCCTTCCTTGATCCTTCGTGCCCCTAAAAAAAAATTCCATTTCTGATCGAGTAAAAACTCACACCGGGTCCCCACTGCCTTCAACATCGCATACCCATGCGCGCTGCGCGCACACGTGTGAAGATATACGTGCGCTGCGCGCACATATTCTTTCTCAAATCAAATTTTTATTCTTAAGAAAATAAAAATAAAAACATATGCGCTGCGCGCACACATTTCTTCTCAAATAAAATTGTTACTCTTAAGAAAAGAAAATTTAAAAAATCATTTCTCGTCGGGAACAAAGTCGGACGGGTGGCCACTGCCTTCGGCAACACAGTCCCGTGCGCGTTGCGCGCACAAGTTAAGGTATACACACACTGCGCACGCGTATTCCTTCCCTGACCTTTCATGCCCCCTAAAAAAAGTAAAAATAATTTCTGATCGGGTAAAAACTCATACCAGGTCTCCAATGCCTTCGGCAGCGCAGACCCATGCGCGCTGCGCGCGCATATTCCTCCTCAAATCAAATTTTTATTCTTAAGAAAAAAAAAAAAGAAAAGAAAACATTCCTCATCGGTTAAAATTTCGGACCGGTTCCCCACTGCCTTCGGCAGCGCGGTACACGCCTGTTTCTTCCCCACTTTTCAGCCCCTCTTAATTAACCTACGTATGCCAATTTTGAACGGTGTAACTCAATTAACTGAGATGTAAAAGAAAACTTAATCAGGAGACCTCAAACGTGTGAATCTGGTGAAAACTTTCGACAATATAAAAGAACTTTAAAATATCTTTCGAATAATATATTAAAAATAATTTAATCATAATTAGAAATTGAAATTTTAAAATATTACAGCACCATCTGGCGGTAGAAATTTCTGTAATCTACTGTTCGATTCCAAATCAACAAAGCTTTCTAATGATATATTACTTATGAAATTATTTTAATTAGTAGCTGAGATACAAAAGAAAACCGATTCAGGACATCTCGAAACGTGTAAATCAGGTGAAAACTTTCGATAATATAAAAGAACTTTAAATTAGCTTTCGAATGATGTATTAAAAATAATTTAATCA
This sequence comes from Salticus scenicus, assembly GCA_963930645.1. Taxonomy (NCBI): domain Eukaryota; kingdom Metazoa; phylum Arthropoda; class Arachnida; order Araneae; family Salticidae; genus Salticus; species Salticus scenicus. The sequence goes on from OZ005659.1 coordinate 67,760,413, forward strand.
TAAAGAGAAATTGAAATATTTAAATTTAAAAATATTACAGCGCCATCTGGCGGTGGAAATTTCTGTAATCTAATGTTCGATTCCAAATCAACAAAGCTTTCTAATGATATATTACTTATTAAATTATCTTAATTAGTAGCTGAGATACAAAAGAAAACCGATTCAGGACACCTCAAAACGTGTAAATCGAATGAAATCTCGAATTCCACTTTCGATAATATAGAAGTACTTTAAAATACCTTTCGAATGATGTATTAAAAATAATTTAAACATAATTAGAATCTGAAATATTGAAATTTTAAAATATTACAGCGCCATGACACCTCAAAACGTGTAAGTCAGGTGAAATTTCGAATTCCATTACCTACGTAATCGGTTAATGGAAGTAAATAGAAAAACAAATATTTTTACCTTAAGGGCCCTCTTCACTCACCGCCGCCGGAAGCCGAAGCTAATGTTATTCAATGGGAAAATTTTCTATACAAATAACTTATTAACTAATACATATTTTTAAATTCTGTTTTCACATTCTAAAAATTCCTAGCTGTTAAACTGACGGACTTTTTAAAAAAAAATATTTTTTTAATTTTTTATATTTTATTTTGAAGCTGCAAAATACGAGTTTTCAATATGTGAATTTTTTTCATTTTGCAATTTCAAAATAAAATATTAAAAATTTAAAAAATACATTTTTAAAAAAGGTCCGTCAATTTAACAGCTAGGAACTTTCTGAATGTGAAAACAGAATTTAAATAATTATAAGATAAAATATATATATATATATACCATGTTTTTAAATAGCTTAAACTTCTCTTTAAAACGCATTAAAAAGCTCCAATAGGCAGGTAATGGATTTGGCGCCAAATTTGACAACTTTTTGCACTTCGCGACTTTTTTGGCGACTTTTGGCGAGAAAATTCTTATTATCGATATTCAAAGATGGACGTTCTAATGTGATTGGTTAAAGAGTTACCGGGAATTTGAATTTAAAAAAAAAAAATTGGTTTTAAAAATAAAATATTAATCCTTTCCGAACAACATATATTTGCATCATGAACTACATTAGCACTTTATCATTGTGTAGAAAATCTTTAAAATGATAACGACGTCAATTTTTGCCAAATGTATAATTTAACTTTTAACAATTTTTTAACGCTCACGTTTAATTAAATGTATTTATTTTTAGGTCGAAAGAAAATGAACTCGTAATTTTTTTTTGGCAACAATTAAATTATAGTTAATATTTTAATGGCTTTTTTTATTGCTATTAGGAGCTTATCATTTTCACATTTTAATTAATTAAAAGAAAACTATTCGAAAATTCGAAAATCTGACTTCGAAGCATTGTGTTGTCACCGGGTTCTGAGCTACTGTGAAAGTTTCAAATGTCTAGCTAGTCGGGAAGTTAGTTAAAAATCGATTGCAAGATTTGTCCCTGACAAACACACAAGAATCGAAGTTAATAAAAACATGGTAAAATACGTATTAGTTAATAAATTATTTCCAAAGAAAATTTCCCCATAGAGTAACATTGGCTCGGGCTTGAACGGTAAGTGAAGAGGGCCGTTAAGTGTATTTGTGTTGCTATAGAAACTGGCATCCTCTTTCGAGACAATTTAATTTGCAATTAAAACGTAAACCTTTTGTTTATTGACCAAAATCGATGAAATTTGAACTGCAAGTTTATTTTGTGGTGTTAAGATTGTATACCGAGTGTCGTGTTTGAATTTGAAAAATTGAAGAAAATAGAAATTTGCAATTTTTTATCCCATTTAAAATACATCTGATTATTAATCAGTGGCAGATGTTTTTTTTTTTTTTTTTTTTTCTTTTCGCTTCCGTTGTCTAGACGATCGTCTGCAAAGCTAAGATTCTTGTGATTTGTTGCCAACATTTTTTTATAGTTTAATTAATTTTAAAAAATGTAATTGTCCGATCGATAAGCCGTTTAACCATAGGATTAAAAAAAAAAAAAAAAAAAAAAAAAAAAAAAGCTCTTTCCAGTGGTACTTTGTTTCTAACAATACGACTGGTATCTCTAATTTATTTTCCACTTTTTCCGTAAAAATGTCTCTTTTTAAACATTTAGCCATGAATTCTCGGTAATTTTTCGGTAGAAATGGGTCGACGTTGTAATTAATATCTCCGCTAATTAGGGTCGCATCGCTTAGTGAATTATTGCGATATCGAGATGAAGAAATTCTGCGTCTGTCGATACTGGTTTCGAGGCGCTGCGACCATTAGCGCCGGAGCTTTAGTGCGAACAAGACATTTCTCACAGACAGACATAAAGACAGATGCGCACAGATTTTAATAATATAAGGAGATAATGTTATATTTATTGAAATGAAGTTTAAACAGGATAAACATGCTACTTAAAGTAGATTCCATAAGGCAGGTGAGCCAGAGATGGCCATAGTTAAGCTTTGAGAATTTTTTATAATTTTCTTGTTGACTGTATGTGGCTGGATTTTTTTTTTTTTTTTTTTTTTTCGTAAACTGCTACACTTATCTCTTACACATATTAAGTATAATTTTCTTTGTAAAATGTAATTCAGGTATTTTTGTAACGCAATTTCAAAACTGTACTTGTGGGCCACTTTTGATGTATAGTGTTTCATATGTGGTCCATACATTGAAATCACTTGTAAAATGGGCTTAAGACGCTCTTTTTTTGTTTTTCGGATTTTTCTTCTTATGCCTTTTACCTTTTGACACAAAAAGACTTTCAACTACTTTTTGTGCAAAGTAGTTGAGGATTTCTATTCTGGGATTCATTGACTTCTCTCGGGAGATCGCTGGTATTGTCAATAGTGAGGAAATTGTTAGGAAATAAATTACACGTTTTTTTTTTTTTTTTTTTTTTTTCAGTTATTTGAGCAGAAATTTCGAAAGGTACCTTTATTACAATAATTAGCTTATTTATTTGCTTTCTTAATCAAGTATCCCAAGGTTGGCCGACATTGGGTCACCTTGAGAACACTCATACAGTCTCCATTTCCATGGCATTAATTTTTTAATCTAATGCATTTATTAGAAATGAAGTTAATGTAGTTAAAGAGAATAAAATAAATTTTCAGAAAACATATCACGGCTCGAAATTCCAAGAATTTAAACACGTATAAATTAAAATATCTTCTTACCTGGAAATTAGAACGACTATTTCTTTAAAGTGCATTGTATGCAATAGTGGTTGATCAAGATAATCGCTTCATATTCAATCACATACCCCGAAAATACACGATTTACAATGCAGTAGCACCATTTTGTGATTAGAAATTAAATTAAACCTCTTTTAGGGGGGTGCACTGTCTCAGGAACACTGGTCATCTTTGGCTCACCTATATTATGAAAAATTTGCTAAGCAATGCAAGTGTCTGAATTTCTAAAGTATCTGAAAATTCAGATGCGTTTGCTGTCTGAAATTTAGCATATTTACATTTTTCAGAAATTTTTGTGTCGGAATTGGTATTTCAGAACACACTTCTGTTTGAAATTTAGATATCTATAACGCCTAAGCTCTATATTAAGACATTTATGTGTCTTAAATGCCTTTTGAGTTATTTTTATACTACTTTAAGGCCATTTAATTTTCAGTGTTCACACAAATATAAATTTTATTTAAACTAACAAGATACGTATCAAGTTTTATTCCTCGTTCGTATGCAATGTAATAAGAATGAAAAAAAGTTCAATGCAATGGTGTAACGAAAACAGTAGTCTGTACTAAATTACAAGCTTTAAATTAAGATTCAAATGATTGCCAGCTCTGTTTAAGTATCATAATTAGGCACTATATATTGTAATCTCCTGCTGATAAAAACTGCAGCCATTGATGAAAACCCATTTCAAAATATAAGATTCAGATATAAAGTAAAACAATCACGAAGATAATTTTCTTAAATGTTATAATTTTTTTTTTAAATAATAGACTGAATGTTTTAATTTTCTTCTTTTTCTTTTTCAGAAATTAAAAGTAAACATTACCACCTTTTTAAACAAAATTATTAACCCTTTCATTCCCAACTTTTTCCCTCCATAAAACAATAAATCTTATGTTTAGTCATAAATTTATTTCAAAGGTAATATATATAAATATTTTTTTTAAATAGGAGTAATAGCTGAGTACGAATTAATATAGCTAACAAAGCAACTGATAGATGTTTATTTATGTTTAGTATAACCACTGATGCCATTAAAAATCATAACTTTTCAATAAATAAAAATATCAAAATTTTGGAAGAAATACATATTGCAATTAATTAAAATACGTATTATAAACATTAAAGAATAAAATATAAAGTATTTCAAACAGTTAATTTACTTAAATTGCCCAAAACAGGAAACGGATTCCGATATTATTATCAGGATAGCGTAAAATATACTTTCAATTATCAACAAAGATAGTGAAATCATCTAAAATAGGTATTTTTTCGGTGGGAAAATGTATATAGATTTTAGTATTGTTCATTTTGAATCACCGGGAGTGATAGATGGTAAGAAAGAAAATCTGAAATGTTATCATTCCAATTGGAATCACGGGGAAGGAAAGGGTTAAATAAGGAGGAAATTTTCAGTTGTTCAAAAACTGATTTCAAGAAGTATATTTGTCCTTATATTTCTAAGTTTATACAATAACGTATTGATATGTAGATAGGTTTCGCCTATCTACATTCATAAAAGCTTAGTTGCCGTCTCGCGATTTTCGAAGCAGACTTGACACCATTATTTACATGTAATAATATTTTGCATCATTTTCTACTAAGATTAAATTTATTGGTAGTTACTACCAAAGAATAATGGTGTTAGTTCTTCAGGAAAGAAAAAAAAATATTGTAAACTATGCAAAAAAAGAAATATAACTAAGTAAATAATTTAACTTAAAACAAAATTCTTAAATATTAAATCAGCATATATATGAAATAGTAATAAAATATAATAAAACATCTTTCAGCATATCACATAATTTAAAAAAACTCTAATAAATAGTTACGCATATATAGTTACTACATATATAGTTACGCTCCATCAGAGATTTCCTATGACTCTGCCTATGTGTGAACGCAAGTTGCCACCTAACTTTCATATTTTACTTAATTTAAAAAAATCTCATTGTCCGATCGATAAACTGTTTAATCCGACGGGTTCAGAAAAATCACTCCTTTTATTTGGTGCACTATTTGTAACGAATTTTTGATAAGATTTTTTAAAATTAATTAAAATATTAAAACAACAGCTTTAAAATAGACATTTAAATTTTTAATTGTTGCTTTTTTTTTTTTTACTGCATGTGAAATGAAATATGCTTTCACGTGTAAACAAACAAACAAACAACAAAAAAAAAAATCACAAAATATTAAATTTGCTCATGCATATGAAAAAATGACATCTATAAAGTAATAGTAATAATTTTAAATTTTAAAGGTAACGAAGAGATAGAGTACGAAAATTTCGCACGGGCTTAGCAAACGAATTATTTGAAGTGAGAAATAAATAAAAGGAAATTATCATTTTTTAATGGATGCTTTAGTCGCCTTACAACTAACTAGTTTAATAGAATTTCTGTTAAGAGTGTAACCTAAGTCTTAAAACACTTTTAATAAGCAAAAACTAAAGCAAGTTTTGGGAAGGGAGGAAGAATCACTGTTCGACATTCTGATATTGTCGTTTTGCTCTTTTACGTTCAATTTAAACAATAGGGAAGAGTGTTTTACTTTGAGACACTTTTCACATTTTAATTTTTAACTTCTAAAATCGAAGTTAGATTTAAATTATAAAGAACTTTCTAAAATATTTCAACATTCTGCTCTATAATACTTTTTTTGTGTGTGTGTGTGTGCTTTTAAAACTTTGAAAATAAAGCAAGTCCTTCTGGCTCATTCGGAAGTGTAGGTTGACTTCTTTATCCTCATCAAGTAGCCGTCATTTTGTTTGAAAATGGCGGCTAAAAATTATTAATGGACTTGGTAGAAATATTGATGTAGGCTATGTACATATGGAGTTTTAAGCAAATCGGTTCATAAATACCTTTTTATGTGAATTTAAAATTTTCAAGTGGCCAGCACTTGGAAATAAGATGGCGGGTCAATTTGACAAACAAATATATCAAATGCATTTGTGAGATAAGTCTACTGTACAAATTTAGTTCGAATTAATTCAAAATCTCAAAAGTCATTGTGTTGAAAAATTAAGTGGCCACCTCTTGGTTCAAAATTGCGGAGAAAGTTGCTCGTTGAAGTAATCCAAGATATTTGTAAGATACGTCCACTGTCCAACTTCGGTTCGAATAAATTCAGTATTTTAAAAGTTATCGCGATAACAAAGTCTCAAGTGGCAGAATTCAAGTGAAAACGAACTTGCCTACTGAAAGCAAATTTGTTTGAATGGTAAATCCATTTTTAAACTTTTATTTGAATTGATAAAGTATTTCAAAAGTTACCTTGATAACAAATTTTCAAGTGACCGTCACTTGAAAACAATATAATGGAGCAAGTTGCCCAACAAACTAAACTAGGATATTTGAAGCAAAGGTTCACTATCCAACTTTAGTTCGAATCAGTGCATTTCAAAAGTTGTTGTTAAGGCAAATTTTCAAGTGGCAGTCTATGTGGCTACAACTTGGAAACAAAATGACGAAACAACTTGCCCAGCGAAATCCCCCTATATAATTGTATGATAAGTTCATTGTCCAGCTTTAGTTCAAATTAAATCAGTATTTCAAAAATTATCGTGATAAGAAATTTTCAAGTGGCACCATGATTTCAAGTAGACACCACTTGAAAAAAAAAAGCGGAGTGAGATGCCCAGCGAACTAATCTGAGATATTTCAATGATAATTCCATTATGTGAATTTGGGGCGAATTGATTCAGTATTAGTACAAATGCTATCATAATGAAAATTTTTCAATTGGCCGCCACATGGAATTAAAATTGCGGATCAAGTCACCAAGTGAACTTCAAGATATTTGAACCAATTCAACTTTTGTTTAGTATTTAAAAGTTACCGTGATGGCATATTTTCAAGTGGCAGCGTTATTTCAAGTGGCCGCAAATTGGAAACAAGATGTCAGAAAAAGTTTCTCAGTGAAAATACATCCAAGATAATTATGTGATAATATCACTGTCCAATTTTGGTTCGAATTTAATAAAAATTTATAAGTCATCAAGTTTATAAATTTTAAAGTTTTAGCCTAATTTCAAGTTGTCTCGCTTAGTTTATAACATACGCTCTTTGTTAAGAATGGCGGGTAAAGTTCATTAATAAACTTAGTTGTGAGCCTTATATAGCCTATGTATACATCAAAATTCAAGCAAATCTCGTTTTATATACGCTTTTTACAGTGTGAATTTGAAATTTTCAAGTAGATACAAAATGGTAGAGCAATTGGGTACACAAACTCATCCAAGATATTTATATGATAAGTTCATTGTCCAAATTTGGTTCGATTTGAAGTATTATTTCGGAAGTTATCACGTGGTTTTAAATTTTCAAGTGGTAGCCTGATTTGAAGTAGCCCCGCTTAACTTAAGATATCCCCCACTTTGTTAATAAATGACGAATAAAGTTCATTAATAAACTTCATTGAGACCCTTATGTTGTCTATATTTACATCAAAATTCAAGCAAATCCGGCCTTAAACTTTTTACAACGTAAATTTGAAATTTTCAAGTGACCACCACTTGAAAACAAAAAGTCGGAGCAACTTGGTTAACGAACACGTCCAAGATATTTATAAGATAAGTTCGCTGTCCAAATTTGGCTCGATCTGGGGTATTACTTCGGGAGTTATCGTGATAACAAAATTTTCATTATAGATAGATAGATAGATAAACGAAGTGGTAGGTCGATTTCTAAAGAAATCAACCCAAAATTGCCAGCCATTTTAAGTAGGAAGTTCAAACTTGCCCAAGGTACAACACCATGTTGTACCTTGGAATATGCTTCAAAATTCATGCAATAGTCTTAGCCTAAACCAGTTTCATGCAAATAATTAAAAGAAAATTTTATTTTAAGGCATTAAAAAAAAAAAAAAAAAAAAAAAAAAACACTTGGAGATGCATTACACAAATAATAATAAATTTGAAAGTTAAAATCTTATTCGTAAATTAATAAAGTATTGGTAAAGTCTCTATTTTAACATTATATGATGTAAAGTCAATTATGAGATTGCACGCTCAGAGTTCAGTGGGAGTTTTAACACCCAATGTCTGATAAGTATCACAATGTTTCTGGAACAGTGAATGCTTAACTACACGCATCTGTGCGAAAAATGGTGGCACTGGGAAGCGAATCTCATAAGTTTTCATCGGCAAGTAAGGGGTTAAAGGCCCTCTTCACTCACCGCCGCCGGAAGCCGAAGCTAATGTTATTCTATGGGAAAATTTTCTTTACAAATAACTTATTAACTAATACATATTTTTAAATTCTGTCTTTCCATTCTTAAAATTCCGAGCTGTTAAATTGACGGACCTTTTATAAAAAAAAAATATTTTTTTAATTTTTTATATTTTATTTTGAAGCTGCAAAATACGAATTTTCAATATGTGATTTTTTTTTTCCTTTTGCAATTTCAAAATAAAATATTAAAAATTAAAAAGATACATTTTTAAAAAAGGTCCGCCAATTTAACAGTTGGGAATTTTCTGAATGTGAAAACCGAATTTAAAAATATGTATTTGCTAATAAATTATTTGTAAAGAAAATTTCCCTATAGAATAACATTGGCTCGGGCTTCCGCTGACAGTAAGTGAAGAAGACCGTTAATTAACCTGCTGCACGCATCGAATTTTAAGCAAATTTGTTCATAAATACATTTTTGTATGGTGTGAATTCGAAATTTGCAAGTGACCGCCAGAAATAAACTAAATAGTAGAGCAAATTCCTTAACCCTTTAGAAGGCCGTATAAAGTATATTTCTGACTCATAGATTTAAGTCATAAATTTTTAGATGGGAAAGGCGTGTTACGCTATTTTATTACGCCTAGCATTTTTACTCTACTAAAATACATCCAAGAACAAAGTATCATACTAATAATAACAGGAATATTAAAACCCGAATAAACATACACGTCAGAAACGCCAAAAGAAAAATATTTGCGATGCATACAGCTGTTTCGGTAGCCTTAAGCGTACCGTCTTCAGTGCAAAAAGAACTTTCTTTTTAGCTTTTGGCTTCTGTAGCTTTCTTAAGGCTACCGAAACAGCTGTATGCATCGCAAATATTTTTCTTTTGGCGTTTCTGACGTAGTAGTTTATTCGAGTTTTAAAGTATCATACTCTATATTTATTCCAAATTTTCTGAAATTACCTTTCTAAGACTATGATCAGTAATTTTTACAACGAAAATGGATGCTTAGACTAATTGCAGTATGCGTACAAAAGAAGCATAGCACGACTTTCTTTTTTTAAATTAATGAATTTGGTGTGGTATGTAGATCTGCCAATTATTCTAATTTAGTATTCCGTAATAGCGTTAGGCCCCACTTTCTTTTTTCACACAGTATATTCGTAGTGTAATATTTTTCTTATGTAACCGTAAGTACATACTGCTGAATTTTTATTTCAAAATATACTGGTGTGGAGAAAGAAAAAAAAAAAGGTGGAGCGTAAAGTTTTTTCAGAATAAGAATAATTGGCAGGTCTGGTGGTACGTATACTTCTCACAGATTTATAAGGATTTAAAAACTCAATTTTTTCTAATAAGGTAAATGGATTTCTTTTCTTGAATCAATCTTAATTACAAAAGTATTTTAATATATCATTACTAGAAATAAATAGCCCTTTAAAGGGTTAACGGATTTATTCACTATATTTATAAGAAAATTTCACTGTCCAACTTTGAGTCGAATCGACTCAACGTACCGGAAGTTATTTTGATGATACATTTCTCTCTATATAGAGAGAGAAATAGACAGATACACAGTTGCTAAACCTATAATTTATTCCGTAAATGGATGATATTAGTATCCGCTCTTTTATCATACCACTTTTCTCGAAGAGTAATTTTCTCCTTGTTTAATCGCAAATATATATTGTGGAAAATTACACTACATAGAAAGTGGTGTTAAGGAGGGACGTTACTAACAACTACTAAATAAATTAAAATGTTGGCCGTTATAGATAGTTAGATAAAAATTCAATACGATTTTATGTTCTTTATATAATATTCTTTAAAACGCTCATACAGTATTAAAGGTTATACGCAGTACATTTTCAGTAACTTATAAAACTTTATAGTGATATATCGTATTTAATGTACTCTGTAAAATTTATTGCCAAAGTACTTTCAAATAAATATTGATTTTCGAATGCATCGATCAGCTGTCTAATTTAAAACTTTATCCATTATTTCCACATTGAAAGAATCAAAAGTTTCTTATAAGTTTATGAAAAGATAAACAGAGACAAAAGATTACTAAAAAATTTTTACGTAAGTGAGAAAAGATAGTTTCTTAATTTTATCGCCAAATTAAATATATATTTTGAAGATTTTATTTTTTCATTAGTTATTTGCAAGGTAAGAAAAGATAGTGAATATTTTCAAAGAATAATTTAGACATTTATATAGCTTTGGTTTCTTAATTTCTCTTACCCATGTAAGGCAGAGGAAGTATTGTTTTTGTATCGAATTTCAGAAATTCAGATTTTGATATATTTAAATGTTTTGAGGTCTCCTGAATCCGAAAATCGGTTTCGAGCGATTATTTCTAGCTGTCGGTTTCTAGCTGTGATTGATCTTCCAGCTGTGTGTGAGTGATTGGTTTCTAGCCGTCGGTCTTGTTTATTTGTTTATTTATTTATTTATTTTGCTATAATTAATAATGTTATAAAGTGTTAAACATAATAATAATGGAATTAAGTGTTAAAATGTAAAGACCATAAAACAATAAGTACTTTTAGGAGTGTAAAAGTTCTTCTTTTAAAATTTATTTTATATGCAATTACAAAAATTATTAGCAATTGAAAAAAAAAATTACACACCTAAATTTTATTTTAAAATATCATAGAAATTTATATATTGCGTATATTTTAATAACGCTATTTTGATATACATTTAAAAACAATCTTCTATAATTAATTAATCTTAAAATTAATATTCGAAAAGTATGCACTCAGTAATCTTAACCATAATAAACTTTAATTATTTTTTATCTTTCTTGATATTTGAAATTTTGATTTCTGTCCATTCTGTATGTATATAATTAGAATCATTAAATATTAATAATATTTAAGAAAAGAAAAAAAAATCTAATATTTCTGTTTTATTTTATATTTATCTCCTATAAGTTTTTATTTCTAATATTAAAAAAAAAAAATCCGATAAAATATATTTTATTAATTACTCATTACTTTGATATAATATAGTCTGTACATGTTTTTTTTTTTTTTGTTTTTTTTTATAATTGTCTGCTGGGAAAATTAATCTATATATAAATCTTTATTTATTTTAAGCGAGTTAATATTTGACTTTTATATTATATGCTAATCTTACTCATAAATTATCACATGGGAATTACATCAGAGTAAACGTTTTATTTAAGCTATTTGATCTAAAAGTGTAGTTTTTATTTTATTTTATGGTTGAATCTATATGTATATATATATATGTATATATATATATATGTGTGTGGGTATTTTTTTTCTTTCACTTAAAGATCATTATGTTTATAGATTTATGATTTATTTATCAGGGTTTTTCATTATCGCTTTTTTTTAATACCACTCTATATATAAGGAGAAAACATTCAAACCCTGTTTTCGCCAAAACAAAACAAAACAACAACAACAACGACAACAACAAAAGTGATTTTTCTTTGAACTTAACAAAAAACAGAATGTTTGCATATCTTTCTAGCTATGTCCACATATCTTCCTACTAACTAGTAATACATATAAACAAACAATAATTAGATTTTAAGTTCAATAGATTTTTAATTTATCAGTTTTTTTATGTTTTCTGAAAAACTGTATCCGAAGAAGAAAACTTGGTAAACAAATCAATAATGGTTCAGTTCTAGCCCTTATATAAGGAGTTTTCGGCTTGGCATTTTTTGACAGATTTGGCAAATGTCCTCCTGCGAGATATCATGCAAAATTTTGTCCAATTCGTGTGTTAGATTGGTGAAATCCAAAGCTGGTTTTAATCATTTTCATGATGCTCCAAACGTTCTTAGTATGGGAGGAAGCCGGCGACTTTGCTATCCAAGGTAATATTGGATAAGCAAAAAAAAAAAAAAGGAGTTGAAAAAATATCCGTGTGTGCGCGTGCATTATCATGCGGAAATATATGCTCTGTTTAGCGTGACATGAAAGGCAACACAAGAGGGAGTAGAAATTTATCGACATACCACTGTGCTGTAAAGATGCCGCTGTTGACGACCAATAGGGGGCAGCTATGAAATGAATTGGTACCCCAGATTATAGCTCCTGGTTGTCGGGCAATATGACTGGCAAAGTCAGGTTGGGATCCCTTCATTTTCCGGGGAGTTTCCAGACACGTCTTCGCTGGTAGCAACGTCGCTTAACGTAATTGTATACAAGCGAAGTAAGGAAAACACCAATCAGTAGGCCTGAGTAATATATGGTGCCAAACCTAAGCTGTTCAGTAAATGCTGCGATATAGCTATCAGTAAAATCGTCGTTTTTGAACAATAGTAGTGTCACCTATCATCCCTTAAACACATAAATTGAAGTTTGCGGAAAAGGCGTAGTCATAGTTAGTAGGGACGTGGATGCGAAATAGTGCAGAGGAGGAAGACGTTACAGAAGCCAGTAGGCACACGAAGCGAGGTTTTCATGAATTTCATGTTTTTATTTCATTATTTTTTTATTTCTAAAGCGATGCAAAAAAAGTATGGTAATTCTTTACATATAGTTATCAGCGAAAAGATCAAAGCTTACTAGTACACTTAAAAAAAAAAAAAATCGTTGTACGAAAAAAGAGTTATCCGAATGGGTCGAAAATTTGTAGATGTGATAGTCAGGAAAAGAAAAACGAATGATTATAGTTTCAGAAAAATTGGATGGTTTAAACAAGAGAAAGTGCTTCACAATGTGAACAAGTTAATAACGCGTTAGTCCACCTCTGGCCCTTACGTAAGCAAGTATTCAGCTTGGCATTGATTGATAAAATTGGTCCTGCTATGAAATGACATGCCACCCCAGACACACACACTTGGTTGTCGGGCCAATCGGCTGGCGATAATAAGACTGAGTTTCCCCCTTTTTTCGGGGCATCTGCAGTCACGTCCTCGCTGTTCATTAAGGATCCTACAGATACTAGCAACATACAGAGCGTCAAAACTCATAAATTATTCATTGTCCGAAAGCGACCCTTGACATTTTGCACACATTTACAATGAAGGACATTACTTTTTATTGCTCTTTTTCAAAAGAGACCCCCTTCTCATGCAATTATCGCACCAGGAGGCTTGTGATCTTCGATTGCAGCCAGCGTCGATCTCCTTAAACCGCATCAAAGAAATATCAAAGAAATATCAATAGAGCCGACTTGCAGAATTTCTAAAGTTGCCAGTCTCTGAAGGAAGCCGTAGGGCTCAAATGAAAGCGGAACTCATCACTGAAGAAAATTCTACTCCCAGTCAGTTTTATTTCAGGGTCGAATGTACCCAAAATATTGCGAATGGACTTGTTTGTGTACAGAGTTAATTAGAAGTCGGTGCATGGTGCGCCGTGAGCTTAGCCTCCTTTCTCTGAGTCGTTTATTAATGATCTTTGCCGTTACTGAAGCACGAGTTGCACGTAGGATCGATAATAATGATGAATATGAGGCATTGAGATAAGCTCTTACGATGGATTGATCCTCATGTTATGCCGTCTCTCTATGCCAACCTTTTGCTTCTTGACGCTGTGTTCAGCCATTGTTCACCTTATTCTCCTAAGGCATAATTCCTATTCAAAAGTTAAGCCAGTCACTGATTATAACAACCTGCTTCTTTGAGCCCAACTATACGTCCTCCCTGAAACACTGACATAAGCACATATTTTTCGCTCATCTGTATACAAGGCATATTCACCCTCTATCTGAGTACACGGATTGAAAATCTCAAAGAATTTCTGAACTGAATTCGAAATTTTTTCTCTTAAATATCTTTCCAGCTGCGCAGTTGAAATGTGCTACAGCGTCACACGTTCATTCATTGTCCACCAAACTTGAAAATTTTGCATTTTCTGTTAAAACGTGCATGGATATCAATTTGTACCCAATTTGCATTACTCGTTTCTGGTATGTTTTTTTTTTTTTTTTTTTTTTTTGTTTTTTGTTTTTTTAATTATAGTACAAAAAACGACAATTTGGTTCTGTGCTATAAATTAATGAACGTTTCTGAAAATTTCCAGAACTCTGTTCTTGTTGAAGTATTACAAATATCCACAAAAGTCGGTCGCTAAGATTCATTAAATGCATTAAATTCGATGCCAAACTTCCAAAATTAATACCAAGACCAAAATTTGCGTTGGTTACAAACATGGCGACTTGGCGAGGTTAGCGATCACATTTGGCGTCAAATATTGTTTGAGGATAACCAGAATTAATAAATATTTTCTCAGTTTTAACAGAATTAATTATTTTGGCAAAATATATCATTTCTCTTCACTAATTTTCGCCAAAGAGAACAAAAGTAGACCATATATACTCAAACGATTTTTATTGAACTCAAGCTGTTCATTTGGCAATAAGAGATTCTGTAATAAGCCGTGGGGCACTAATCCTGAAAAATCTACTATATTTGTCTCCGCGGTATATATAATCCAATTATTACGACTTTTGTGGCTGGAGTAGCTTTATTTATTTATTTATTTTTACCCTTTCTTGTTTTCAGGAATTTTTGTAGGCTGGAACCTGCCGGTTTATTTTTGAATCAGTTATCTCACAAAAATGTGAATGTTTTCATAACAATATATATATTATATCATAAACTCCTTAACTAGATGCCTGTCGTGTAGCTCAGAAACTAGGCAACAGTTGAAACGGTAGACAGCGCCACCTGGTACAGCTTGCACGACTTTTTTATTCAACAGCCAGCAAAACTTTTTAAAAGAGGGATATGATGTACATAAAAAGCGAATAGAATCGAAGAAGCGTCAATTATATATATCATATATCACTTCTTTAAATTATTAGTGACAGTTGAATAAAAAAGTCGCATAATCTGTAATAGGTGGCGCTGTCTACCGCTTCAACTGTTGTCTTGTTTCCGAGCTACGGACAGGCATCTAATTAAGGAGGTTACGATTATATATTCCAATGGGTGTATAAGGAAGCCTTGTGGTGTCCACATTAGATTTTTTTTTTAAATACTTATCTTTATGTTTTTTAAATGCAGAAATTAAATTTTAAATTAACTGAAAATTTTTATACAAAAAAATAGTGGATAATAAGAGTAAGATTTGGCAGCTATCTGCATAAATAATTTTAAACTTTTTAAGCACCTGTTTCATTTATTTAGTTATTTCATTGTTATTGATAATAAATTATTCAGATGCTTTTTTTTTCTCTCTCTCTCTCTCTTTTGCAACTATGCCAAAATTCTTTAGGTTTAATAAATAGGCAGGAAAGCAGCTTCAAAGCGGCTTTGATATTGCATTCACACAATTGTTGCTTCATTTTTGTAATATATGGTGTTCGTATAAAATGTTTCTCATATATTACGTTAAATTATCTGGTCTGTCACTCACACGACTTTTCTCTTACTATAAATACACTGTTAAAAATGGTTCCTTAAAAATGAGCTAAATTGTCTCAAAATAGCTCCGAAGCAATATATACTTAAATTAAAAAACCCATGTACTCATATTTGAGTATATTGACATGACAAACAAGGGGATATTGGGTTTCTTATTGGTCAACCCCATTTTTGAGCATGTCAATATACTCAAAAATGAGTACAGGGGTTTTCAAATTTAAGTATATATTGTCTCGGAGCTATTTTGAGACAATTTAGCTCATTTTTAAGAAACTTTTTTTTACAGTGGACAGATTGGATATTAAGGGTTTAAATAACGAATATTGTTATGTAAACCAATGTTAAAATAATTCAAATTAGGCTCCGGAGCAGCTTTATTTGACAAATAATTATATGCGGGGGGGGGGGCAGCTACCATCCCCTTATATATAATTATTAACTATACCACATCGAATTATTCCCCCCGTTTCATTATTGTACCTGCATTTATATAAAATTCAAATCTGTTATCAAATTCAAATGTTACCTTTGAAAGTTCATTCAGAAAATTTCACACGTAATATTCCTTGAAGCTTAACAATCTTTATCAAACTTTTCTAGTAACAAAAGTTTTAACCCCAAAAAACAACATTTGTATCGCCTGAAGTTATTTGTTTTCAATTTACTCTAAGAGACACAATCAAAGATCAAACGTTAAAAATTTGACTTCAGTGTTCAGGAAACCTTAAAACGCGTAAACATACAAAAAACCAAGCGATGAATATTTAACTTAAAAAATACATTATTTACCATATGGCTATGAGGCATTAATTTCAATTTCTGAGCAGCTTTCCTGGACATGGTAAAATGTTATAGTAAAGCACTTGCACTAACAATTAAAAAAAATAAATAAATAAATAAATTATGGCTTAAATATTGAAAGCCTTGCATATCTCCTGAAGGTTATGAGCACACCACATAGTGCAAATAAATATAATCCTATATTAATAACACACGGCCGAACCTGAAATACACTTCCATCAATTTTCAAGTTTTTTCGCACTATAATCTAGTAATTTTGTGAAGCCCTGTAAATAAATAGTGAATGATTCCCATACCATATTCTACATGAGACATGTTTTTACGCATATAAAAAACATATATTCGTTTCATTTGGTTCAGCGCAGTCTATAGATGTTTAAACTCTATTTACCTGCAACTTACCCCGTAGACGTAATGTATTTCAATTATCTTAGGCAATCTGTACCCGAACTATTTGCTTGATTTTAACGAAAAGTTTATTATGGCATCACTATATGATACGTATATAAAATACAAAGTTTGAACTTTCTGCTATTATTTATTATTGTGATAAGGTGATAACAGATAGACACTAGAGGTGAGTTCGGGCTCTATTTTGGCAATCCGAGCCCGCCCGGGCCGGAAAAATTTTTGAACTGAGCCCGCCCGAGCCCGATATTGAAAGTGGTACGCTATGCAACGCATACACAATAGTAAAATTAAATATCGTTTTCATTTTCAAATAAATTTTCTTATTATCAATCCTCAATTTAAATAACTATAAATGTTATTATAACAATTTCTAATGTCTGTGTCTCTGTATACATGTATATATTTATATAATAGATATTTATAGTGCAGCCCATTGTTTATAACGCGCCTATCGGGGGGGGGGGATTTATCCGAATGAGTGATATAATGAGGCCCGATATAACGAAGGAGGAAGGATTACTGTATAACACTATGACATAATATGCATCCCGTTGAAAAAAGAGTTCTATTTAGAAAAAGGAAAGTCAAAGTTACTAAGGTTTGCAAGATTATTTTGTGATTTATAACCTATCATGACTATTATGACATTACTAAAGGTGCTCTCAAAATGAATAAAATTTCTTTTTTTTTTTTTTTTTTTTTTTTTTTACATTTTCCAGTTAGTGAAGAATGAAATAAACGGAACTTTTAGCTTGAATCCGAGCCCGCCCGGAGCCCGAAGACTTGCGTAAGATTTGAGCCCGATCGGGCTCGGGCTCGGGCTTACGGGCTCGGACTGAGCCCGTCTCATCTCTAATAGACACACACGCAGACCAACTGAAAAAAAAAAAAAAAAATTGGATTCAGGAAACTTCAAAACATGTAATTCTAACAAAAGCTGAATTTAAAAAATTTGTCCCCAAAACAATACTTTCTCTACCATATATATGGGTAAGAGAGCGTAAAAAACAGTCATTCGCTTCATGTTTTACTGCTAATACGATTTGTATTCCAATGCTATAGAAGTTTAAAAACTTTGAGAAATATATCTGAACTTATGCAAAAATTTATAGATTTTTCTTTCTAAAACCATCAAAAACAAACATAGAAGAGAAGAGTATATGATAGTAACTTTAATGTGAAACGTCCATTTTACTCCGATTATTTTCTTCTTCATCATTATCTGACATTCTTAAGTGGATTGTTGTTGTTAAAGCAGTCTCGAAAAAACTATTTTGGTTTAGGGGCAAATAACTTAATGGAATTCAAACATACAAATGTATTTTTAAAAAAATTAAATATTATTATTGTAATTACACCCATTATGAATATTATTTCTTTAATATCTTAATCGTCTGCTATTTTAAAGTTGCCAACTCTTCGGAATATTCAGTATTAATAATTTGAAAAAAAATAATCGTTTATCGAAACAGTATTCGATCACTTCGTGGAAATAGTGGTACAAATATATATATATATATATATATATATAAATGGTGAGCAACTCCGCTACTATATAACACAAAAAAATATATTAATTCATATTCATATAAAAAATTGAAAAAAATTCATAAAGAGTACCCAGTTTCTCTGACGCTTGCGTAGAGGCTAAAGATGTCGATGATTAAATAGTTTGTTCAAATATAATTCCAGAGCTCGAAGTTTCCACCTTTTTTTCAGGGCATATTCAAAGATGAAAAACTTCTTCCATTCCTTGTATCACTATTTTCATACAGAAATCATTACTATATTTTTAAAGTAATTTTTTCTGTTTAAATTAGATAGAAATTATTGTATAAAAATAGTGGTAGTAACAAAGGCGGAAATTTCTCATCTCTAGAAATATCCCGAAATAAAGGGCGAGTATTTCGAGCACTGCAATTTATAAAAATATTCTAATTTTCTATCTAATAAAGCGAGAAGGTGTTCATTTTCTTTCTTCTTCTTTTTTTTTTTTTTTTTTTTTTTTTAAGTTTGAAATTTAAATGAAATTAATTATGTATTATACATCAATATATTAATTTTCTTTAATTATAAATTTTGATTAAGTTGTTATTTTCTCTTATTAGTTGTAACGTCCAAGAGGTTTTGTTCTCAAAGATAGTGCCCAAGTTGAGCTCGTCGGACCAGCCATTTGGAGCTTTCCGTGGTTTTCTTCGAAAATTGCGTAAATTCGGGCTAAGATCTTTTGAAAACACACTTTTATTCAAGCTTAGGACCCTAATGAAATCAATAGACCTTAATACTAACATCACACCACATCATGCTAGTTGTAATCAGAGATGTCAAATTTTAGTTTATTCCGTAACGTTGCGCGTATTTGCTTTTTTAATATCCCTTTTTTAGAAGAATAATTTTTGTAATTTAAAGTAAATTAGGTTATTAGAGAAAATTATTCGATAAAGAGAGTGATGTAAAAAAAAAAAAAAAAAAAAAAAAATGTTGTAGTGTATAAATAATGTTACAGAATAAATTTAAAAATTAGCAGGTCCGATTTGCAAAAAAAAAAAAAAAATTCTACAAAAAATTATGTGTTAAATTTATAAAAACTGCATATTTATATTATTGCTTCTATTCCCAGGGCAGTAAATTAATGGTTTTCATGTTGAAAAAAAAAAAAAAAAAAAAAAAAAAAAAAAACTTTACTTTTTAAATAAGGAAAAGGAAAATCGATATAAAACCTGAGTTAAAAATATTAAAAATTGAGTTAGGGTGCATTTGATAAATTTATTTTTAAATGCATATTAAGAATAAATTTTAGATGAATATATTTTCTTAACATTTAGATGTCTTTTACTAATAAAGTTTAATCCAAAAAACCTTTCAAAGATTCATTTTTTGGGGGGATTAAGCGCAACAATTATGACGAGTAATGAAAGAGGAAAGCTCTTTAATGCGTTTTTTTTTTTTTTTTTTTTTTTTTTTTTTTTTTTTTTATATATATATAGAGACATAATGGATGTTATTGTCTGTTTTTGTTCTCTGTAACAATTATTTTTGCCGTTTTCTATCATTACTTAGGATCATTAAGAATTGAAGATAAGACGATTTTATTTTACATAAATTTTAGATTAAAAAAAAAAGATTTAGCAGACCGTAACTGCATTAAAAAATAAATAAATAAATAAATAAAACCGATTGAAAACGTTTGTTTAAATTAACAACAACAACAAAAAAAAAAAAAAAAATACTGAATAATCAATTTAATTGTTTTTTTTTTTTTTAGATGTGTTTAAAATATTTGAGAATTTGTAATATGTTTTTTTTTTTTTCCTTTGTCAAGAGAATCAAATCAATGTCAAATTGAGTATCAGTGCTAGTTTCAAATCATTGAATAACGACTGAAAAAAATTGTTTAAAAAGATTAATTATATATTTTTGTAAAACAGCTATTAGATTATCTAAGCCCTAAATCAAATGTTTCTTCGCGAAATACGAGAATGTTCTGGAAATGTACGAGGCTGTATAAAGTAATCAAATCCCGATCGTTGAATCAGTTTTAAGCCAAGTCATTTCGGTTTAAAAAGCTCTGCTTGACCAGGCCGCTACTATTGATTACAGCTCATATGTTGTGTATTATGCTTAAGATACAGTTCATATTGTAATTTTTATGTTCACGGCTATTTTTTAAAGTGTTATTTCTGGTGAAACTGAAATTGATAATTGGTTAACAGAACTGTAATCTTCTAGAATATTCTGTAAATAAACTTTTAAGCCTCTGCAATACCTACTATTCATTCACAGGCAATTCACAAAACACCGAATAAGCATTTATTTTCGGGGGGGGGGGGGGGGTATGAGGTGTGTGGTGAATCTGTAGATCAAAATAAGTCTCTGCTAATGGCAGTTTTCGAAAAAGTATATAACTGCTATTGCATGCGTCTCTCATAATCAGATTTTATTATGTTTAGTATTCTATAGTATCCTTCTTATGTTATCTCTGTGGGGCTAGTTGCATAGATATAACACGGCTATAGCATAACCTTACTTTACTAAATGATAATTCAATAGCTGAAGAGCTTCTCCAAGATTAAGAGTTTACACCCTCAGCCTCCTGTGAAGAAGTAGGTTAGAGTTTACTTTCGACAGTTCTTACTATCCTCGAAGAATCTCAAAAAAAGATGTCTCGAAAAAGTCACATGAAGCCTCAAAAAATTTTCTCTAGAATCATCTTCTTTCTGACCACCCTGAATACAAAATAAATTTCTTTGTTTTGGTCACACATGAATTCTATCGGTATTTTAGGAAAATTGACGAAACCGATGGTAATGAAATCCGCATGTCCACCATGATCAAAAAGGGGAAAGTTTGAGATGAATCAGGTGAGAAGGATTCGATTTTTTACGATCAAAGCAAAATTGTCCAAAGTTTCAACCCACCAAATTAAATAAATGAGCGCGCAAATACTACATCCATGATTGATTTCAATGATTGAGCGAATTCTGTTTGAATAATTATAGGTAGCTATAATAAAAAAAAAAAAAAAAAAAATTATTTTTCTTCTTGAATTCATTATTTATTTATACATTTAAATGATTTTTCTCGAAAATTGCTATGCTTAAAAATGCAAAATTTCATATTGTGAAAATTTACATTTTATAACTTCAAAAAATCAATTTTTAGAAAGCGATTACCTGTTTAACAGTTCGAAATTTTCTGAATGTGAAGACAGAACATAAATATATATATATTAGTTAATGAGTTATAAAGGGGCAAAATTCTCCACAGATTAATATTGACTTTGGCTTCCGGCGACGAAAAGTAGAAAGTCTTCTTAAGCTTGAAGTTGAATCCATCAGAAATTTTCCAAGTATTGCACAAAAATCAGAAAAATCAAAATTCGAAATCTATGTTAAATAGTCCCGTTGACTTCTATTTAATAACCATAGTTGCCAACTTGTTAGTTTTTTTTTTTTTTTTTTTTTTTTTTTATTATTATTATTATTACCGGAAATTTCTTATCGAAATTTTAAATATGTTTTTAAGCAATTTCCTCCTATTAAACGCAACATTTTTTCTTTTTTCTTTCTTTTTTTTTTCTTTTTTTTTTTTTTTTAAGAATTTTTGGGGTTAAAAAACCGTACAAGTTGGAATCTATGAATAACACTTTTAAATATTTATATAATTTAAACTGTTTTATGTACAGTCGGAAAGAAAGAAAAAAAGTAACACTCGATGTAACTTTATTGCTAATCGATACACAAAAATGTAACAGGTATCATTCGACTGAGAATTGTTAGTACTTTTAAAAAATGAAGTGACATTTTGAATTGAAAGTCGTCTAAATATTAAAACGTGCACCAACATTGATTTTTTTAAATGGTAATACTCTATTTTTATTTTATATTTGAATTCCTGCGGTCGCGACAATGCGCAAAAGTATATTGGTTGTATATTTTACTTATTTTTTGTAGAGTTATAAGTGTTCAAAAATAAAAAAAAAGGGCTAAAGTTAAATTCATATTTCCAACTTTTATTAATATCTTCACAAAAAATAACTTTTTTTTTTTTTTTTTTTTTTTACGAGATACAGTGAAGAAGCCCAAACATAATCCATTATCACTTTGGATTCTGAAAAATATTTTAATTATGAAAAAATATTAATAAATTCATATTCAAAAAGTTTATGAATTATGATCTATATTATTTTTTACATAAAATGAATCCTATTCCTAAAAAATATGGGTGTGCAAATTTGCAGCTTATTCCAGATATTAGTTTTCGAGATATAAATAAATATTTTTTTCGAGTTGTTTAGGGGGCCGTCTCTTATAAAGTTTTGCCTGAGATAACAAATCAAATCTTAAATAATAACAAAGAAAATTAAACAAAATATTTTTATTTTTTACTTACGAGCCAAGTTATTTAACAACAACGTCAAACATAAAGAAATGAAATAAAAATGATGATTTTTAGTCATTAGTGTAGACTCATTGCAGTTATTAGTTTTCGAGATATAAATAAATCTTTCTTTTTGAGTGGCTTAGGAGGACGTCTCTTATAAAGTGTCGCATGTGATAACGAAGAAAATTTTAAAAAATAACAGAGAAAATTAAACAAAATATTTTTATTTTTTATTATGGGTCAAACTGTAAAACAACAACTCAAACGCGAAGAAACGAAACAAAAAAGATGATTTTTCATTTTTAATTCTTTTTAATATTTACTTAATGATACCTTACAATAATTTATCGGAAAAGATCTAGTTTATGCATTGTTATGTGAAAATATGAAATTATTTCATTTCGTATATTATGTCTCACCTACAAAATAAAGTGAAAGAAAATTTAAGTTTTATTGGTGATCAGTATAGCCACGATGTCACTTTTGAATTGGAAAATTCCGCACATTTTCGAAAGAATGCCGTCTGACAAATGGAAAATGGATTCTCTAATGCAGTGTTTAAATAAACACGTATTTAAATAGCAGAAACCATGGATCGCTACAATGCTGATGTAATAGTAACATTTAATTTTTATTATAATTTTTTTCTCAAAATATTTCCGGTGTGAATAATGAAATTTTTGTCTCATTTTTGTAGGATCTTAATTTTATTTTTCTAGATTTACAGATAAATACCTGACACATTTTTGGTTATAACTCTATGAATAATAAAGTACATTAACTGCATACTTTTCCGCACTCCCAGACTGTCAGGAATTCAATTATGAAGTCCAAATCGGGTGTTGCTATTGAAAAAATCAAAGTCGGCTCTCATTCAATTGACCGATAATCCCTAATTCAAAATTTGATTTCATTTTTGAAAAGTGCACCTAATTTTCTCTTAAATGATGACTATTAGCTTTTTCTGCGTCAATTAATAACGAAATTACACCGAGTTTTGCGTCTTTTTTCCCCCGACTGTACATGTTTGTCGTGTCATCAGTGGAATAATTATTTTATTAGTACAACAGGACTCTTTCTTTCAGACAGTGATTTTACGTTGTCACACTTCCAGTATGCCAGTATGCCTGCTAGTATCCAATTTCACCATTTAATTTCTTAAACTATCTTAAAATATTTAGAAATTTTATTGCTAAACTCATCAACCGGGAAAATTCATTGTAAGTAATTTGAAATATAAGATATATATATATATAGTAACGGGCCCTTACTTCCTGCAACAGCTGACTCCAAAACTGTCGAGTTTCCCTTTACGATTGATGGAGAGCGCAGAATCTTACCGGAAGGATGTAACTGTGACGTCAGACGGACGCTGTTTCCGGAACACATGTTTTCAGAGACAGGAGCTCAGAGCGTTCAGAGAGAGAGAGAGTTAGTCGACGGATGGATGGCAAGGATTGCACATCGACGAGTGCACCTTGTTCAGTAGATGACAAATTTCAGCTGTGACGGAGCTTTGTACTACGCCGCGTATTTTTTCCAACGTGCTCAATTCGAAAAACGGAACTTATGAACAACTCTCTGGTAACAAAAACTGTGAACTTTCATATGCAAATGCGACTATTATAGTCGGCCACTCAATAAGAATTTAAACTACAATACTGTAAATATTTGTACATAATACCTTAATTTTCTATTAAATTTTAAATGATTAGTAATTAATTGAATTAGTAGTTTTGTGTTTTAAACGCCCACACCAATCGGCCATCCCACATATATGTATATATATACATATATATATATATATACCAACTATGTGAAAATTCCAGAGCGAGGAATTTAACCCAGGTCCTCAGCTTTATGTGCGGATGCGCTTCCACTAAACCACCCTGGCTGATAACCAGCTCGACATTTCTCACGTGATAACCGTTACATCTGCCTTTACAGATACAGTGACATTGCCAACGGTTATTAAGTAGAAATGTCGAGCTTGTTATTAGCCAGGGTAGCAAAACATTTTTTTTTCTTTAGTTACAAGACTGCAATATATAAATTAGTCCTACCATACTAAATTAAATTCTACCAAAGACAGAATTTTTTATTACTAATTGTCCATAATGTTTTGTTCTTTTATTTATTTTATGACTGATTTTCTAGAATAGGTCCCTCCTAGAAAATCTAGTTTAAAGATCATCGCTGTCTCATTGTAGCATCGGTGTTCCAGATTTTCCCCCTTTTTTTATTCAATATCCATCACGAAATTTTAAATGCAACGGTTGTCTAACCACCATGCTTGCCAACCATCTCATTATGAAGCGTAGTACTTTTAGTCACCGCCTTTTTTTGTACATCAGTAATTTTTTAGAGTAATTTCATTCTTATTTAATCGTAACACTATTTGGAGAGAATTGTTCTAAATATAAAGTGGTGTGGGAAAAGGGGCTTATTTTCAAGGGGCGTTAACAAGTCTAAGCTTATTAATGAGATGGTTGGCAGTCCTGCTAACCACTTCGAAGGTTAGCATCTGCTATATACAGTAAAGTCTCGTACAACGCGAGTGCATGTTTACCTCATGAATATTACAATTTATGTTTTAACAACACTAATTTCGTATCAAAGCAACTGCTTTATACAAAAATATAATCGAGTGTATGAACCAATAGATTGGTACTCTAAAAGTTTAGTGGTGTTAAAAAATACAGCTGTGTTATTTATATGTCATCTCTTACCAACGCGTTGTACGAGACTCTACTGTATATGAAATATTCTCAAAGTTATTATTGACTATTGAATCAAAATTTGGCATATCTGTGCAGCATTTATTTGCTTGCTTATTGGAAGACGTGACTCAGCGAAACATACAATTTTGTTTATACATACAACATTTAGTTGGTTCATTTACCTGTACAAATCAAAGAACAATTGACTAAAATTTGTATTACCAAATCAATAATTGAATAAAATATCAAATGATAATTATGAATCACTTGATCATTCATTTTCTCCTAAACTTTCTATAGAAATATTTTCGATCGCAATATCTGGAAAAAAATTTTTGGTTTATTTAAGGAAAGAGAAAGATTTAAAATGAAATAACAATTAAACAAAGAAGGTTTAATTGCCAGAAAATCTGAAAGAAATTCATTCTTAACGAAAATAATTAGAAAAAAAAAAGACATTAGAGTATTAAAAAAATTAAAAAATGATCAATTAATTACTGAGCTGAAGTTGTTCTCTCTAATGAGTCAAGTTTAACTTATTTCGAACTGACGGAAACAAACAGATCTGATCACGAAAATGTGACTGACTTAATGAAAATTGCACTTTTAAAACAATGCGATATTCCCCGTACATTACGATACGAAAATGCATAATTTTTCGGTAAGTCTGGCAAATTTTCATGTTCAAGGGATCAAACCCGAAATAAAATTTGGCCAATAAAAATTTGATACCTTTTGGGGTATTTCAGACTCTTCCATAATCAGCATTTCAAGATGATAATGCACCTTGTTATATGGAGCTTGTGATACATTTATTTGATTCAAGTTGTTAAAATTACTTATCCTTTCTCATGAGCATCTATAGTTTTGTAAGTTATAACTTTTTTTTTTACTTAAAATTAAATCCCACAAAGAATAATCCCAGGATTTCTTCTTTATTAGACCAGAAAATTGTCCTAATCTCAATCCGCTCGAAAATGTTTAGTCTATAGAAGAGGGTGGGGATTAGAAATTTGTAGCCTACAACTTTGAAAGAACTAGAATAAAATATTTATGATATTTGGCACAGTGAAATTTCTGAGTTTCATGCTAAAAAACTGTAAAATACTATGCCATTGCGCATGAAAGCAGTAATTCCATATAAAGGCGGAATTATTCAATCCAGAATGCATATTTTTATTAAATAATTATTTAGATCTAACAAATAAATAGTGTTATATCATATATTAAACTAGCACTTGTTTATTTCATATAATAAATCATGATAGAATACAAAGTATATGTTTATTATATCATGTTTAAAAAGAAAATTTTATGTAGATTTTTATGAAATACTTAATAGAGTGTAATAAAACAAATTATTAAATCGAAAATGTACATAGGCATCATGTTATGACTTCCGTATTATACAAACATAACAATTTTATCTGTTGCAATCATTAGTTTTTAAATTATTACAAACGCAAAAGTTATAAGTCAATTTTTCTGCAGTGCGGCTTTTTTTTTTTTTTTTTTTTTTTTTTGTCGCTTAGTGTATATATATATGTAAGTATTATTCACACAGAATAGAGAATGTGAAATAATCGTTGTTAATACTATTTTTGCCATTAAATTCACAAGAATAAAATGAATGGGCAAAGAATCACTATAAGAATTACGCTGAAATTCTATAACACGCTAATCTGTTTAATGACGAACACAAATTTACAATTAATATATACAATGCATCAATTAGAACTCTTTAGAAAATAACATTAACTTCTGAGCACCGTCTGTGCTAATTTTCATAACTAGTGAGAACAACTCAAAGTCCTGAGCACTTATGCTCAAACAGCATATATCTGATCCCGTCTGATCATTCTGACATCTAGCGAAGAACTCCCGCTTCTTCTCGTAACTTTCGTTTCAGGTAACAGCTGTTGCCATTCTGCATCAACTAATAAATGAGAGGCTACGTGAAAGTGTTTTCTCTGGAAGTGGGAAAGTTGAATTCCTTACATATATATTAAAATATAACTTGTTTATTTCATATAATAAATCGTAATAGAATACAAAGTATATCTTTATTGTATTATGTTTAAAATGAAAGTTTTATGTAGATTTTTATTAAATACTTCGTAGAGTGTAATAAAGCGAATTACTAAGTCGAAAATGTACATAGGTATCTTTTCATATCTTTGGTATTATGCAAAAAAGAGAGTTTTCATTGTTTCAACCATTAGTTTTGAAGTTATTACAAACAAGAAAAGTATAACTCAATTTTTCTGCAGTGAGGCTTTTCTTTTCGTTTTTCTTTTCTTTTTAGTGCTAGAGGCCTATTTCAGTCGGTACAGTTGTCGATTTTTATAGGTCACTCTTAATTAGTGCTTGAGGCCTATTTCAGTCGGTTTATTGAATGGGGATTTATTGAATGAAGTCCCCCCAAGGCACAACTTTGACATGAGTCCCCCCCCCCCCCAAGGTACCCCTATTTTAGTCGGTACAGCGTTGACGAATTTTTATAATACACTCTTAATAATGCTAAGGGCCTATTTCAGTCGGTTTATTGAATGGGGATTTATTGAATGAAGTCCCCCCAAGGCACAACTTTGACATGAGTCCCCCCCAGGCCCAACTTTGACATGAGTCCCCCCCAAGGTACCCATATTTCAGTCGGTACAGCGTTGTCGAATTTTTATAATACACTCTTAATTAGTGCTAGAGGCCTATTTCAGTCGGTTTATTGAATGGGGATTTATTGAATGAAGTCCCCCCCAAGGCACAACTTTGACATGAGTCCCCCCCCCAAGGTACCCCTATTTCAGTCGGTACAGCGTTGTCGAATTTTTATAATACACTCTTAATAGTGCTAAGGGCCTATTTCAGTCGATTTATTGAATGGGGATTTATTGAATGAAGTCCCCCCAAGGCCCAACTTTGACATGAGTCCCCCCCAGGCCCAACTTTGACATGAGTCCCCCCCAAGGTACAACTTTGACATGAGTCCCCCCAAGGCCCAACTTCGACATGAGTCCCCCCCCAGGCCCAACTTTGACATGAGTCCCCACAAGGCCCACCTTTGACATGAGTCCCCCCCAAGGCACACCTTTGACATGAGTCCCCCCAAGGCCAAACTTTGACATGATTCCCCCCCAGGCCCAACTTTGACATGAGTCCCCCCAAGGCCCAACTTTGACATGAGTCCCCCCCAAGGTACAACTTTGACATGAGTCCCCCCCAAGGCACACCTTTGACATGAGTCCCCCCCCAAGGCACACCTCCCCCTCATTGGGAAAAAGAGAAAAAACGTTGTTTCGCGGCTATAAGACAGTTTGGACTTCGAACGTTATTTGTTACAATATATGCAGCTGAAACACATTGGTTTGATTTAATGAAAACTTTATCATGGAATTTAGATCGTCACGAATTAACTAAAGAAGAATTTGTCGATATTAAGAAGTTTAGCAGTAGGCCTCTGGCACTAAATTAAAATCTGTCAATGTCAGATTTTCATGTTTTAAATAATGAAATAATGTCGTGTCTGTATAATTTTTTTATTATCTTTTTTTTTTTTTTTTTGTCCCTAAAAAATCCCCTAGAAGTGGCATTCAACACGTACAGAACGCATGCCTCGGCGAAGTACCAGATATAATTTAAGAGTAAGAAACTACCTCTGTGTACGTAAATCAGTGTTGCCACTTGTGAAAACATTTTTTACTCAGTTTTCATGAAGCATTTTTAAATTATAATGGTTGTATGCTTGTCTGTTCGACTATCAAACATATCAAATATCATAAATGAAAATTAGTGATAGGTATTAGATAAAAAATCTTCTAGATTTTGGCAACAGAGAAATAAAACCGTAATAATATCATGTCAGCGTCCTCCGTTTCTCGTAGGGTAAAAATGTTGCATGGAATGCCAAAGCATAAAATGGATTTTTATTTAAAACTAGTTGCTTCAATAGTATGTATTTTATGTATTGAACTTTTACTACAAATTATATTTTATTATTACACGTTTTATTGAGATAGTTCTTTTATACGTGTTGCATTATTCTACCCCGTGCTCGATTCAGCCATGGCCTGACTCGATCTCCCCTTTCTCCCTCTTAAGGGCCCGTGTCACTCACCGCCGCCGAAAGCCGAAGCTAATGTTATTCTATGGGAAAATTTTCTTTACAAATAACTTATTAAATAATACATATTTTTAAATTCTGTTTTCACAATCTGAAAATTCCCAGCTGTTAAATTGACACACCTTTTCTTAAAAAAATATTTTTTTAATTTTTTATATTTTATTTTGAAGCTTCAAAATACGAATTTTCAATATGTGAATTTTTTTCATTTTGCTATTTCAAAATAAAATATTAAATTAAAAAAAAATACTTTTTTAAAAAAGGTCCGTCAATGTAACAGTTGGGAATTTTCTGAATATGAAAACATAATTTAAAAATATGTATTAGTTAATAAGTTATTTGTAAAGAAAATTTCCCCATAGAAAAACATTGGCTCGGGCTTCCAGCGACGGTAAGTGAAGAGGGCCGTTAAGGGAAGGTCGAGTTCGGCCGTGATTCACCTTATCTATTCATCAGACTCTTACACAAAATCCTTATATATAAAAATTTCTTTTGTACAAAACGCCTATACAAAATCGAAATTTTATGTTTTCCTTTTTCACAATCTTATAAAATGTCAGAGAT
The DNA here is from genome assembly GCA_963930645.1 of Salticus scenicus. Lineage (NCBI taxonomy): Eukaryota > Metazoa > Arthropoda > Arachnida > Araneae > Salticidae > Salticus > Salticus scenicus. The sequence goes on from OZ005659.1 coordinate 67,790,614, forward strand.
TCTATCTATTTATTACAGTATTTTAGGAGGGAAATGGAAACTTTGTAATCGTAATGTAATATTTATGTCTCTTGCTTTATAAAGTACTATATTATAATCATTTTATGTAACTTTTAAATTATATATATATGTCGAATAAAATCACATTTTATTTTAAAATTTTCACGAGATTAATATTTGTTACACGTAATAATTATTTTTTTAGTGTTGCTTCACTTTTAAAAATTTTAACACATTAACTGCCCCTAGCGTATATATCCGTCTCACTAAGCCGATGCGTTAACTGCACCGGACGTATATATACGCTTTTCCTAAGTACGATTCTTTGTAGATAAATATTTCGAATATATATATATATATATATATTAATATGTATTCAAGAAATTTAAATTATAAAATTGTTAAAATTCTAAATATTTAACTTTCTAGAATGAGATTTTCTTTATCCACATGTATTTCAAGCATTTATTTTCTTAGATGGAATTTAAATTGTTTAGTTAAAATTTAAACATTTATATACTTGTACATGTATTCATTTCATATTTATGTTTTATTTTTAATAATTTAATTTAAAGGATGGTCGCTGTTCAAAAACGTAATTAAGTTAGTGATTCCCTAACAACAATACATACTGAAGATGTCCATAGGATGTCCATATATGTCCTCTTCATCCATAAGACATCCGCCGGATATCATTTATAGAATATATGCTTTAAGGGTTTTTAAGGCCTTAAATGATATTATATTTGAAACTTTAAAGTGATTACTTACTGGATTTAGAGTTCAGTCCTGTGGTGATCGAGTAATAATCTAATGCAGGCAATATTTTTCTTTTTTAGATGTTTTTTTACATATTTAAATTATGTAAAACTGTAGATATGTGAAAAAAAAAAGTTGTGTAAATATTTTATAGTTTGTTTTCGTTATACACAGATTGTTTCGGCATTTATCTGCAAATATAAAATTTGAAATGTTTATTAATTATATTTATTAAACTTCACACATCTGTCTACATAGTAACAAACTGTTACACTTTTGTGCAACCAGAAATTTTAAGCGATATTTTTATCAGATTTAATTGATGAAAAACTGTTCAATAAATATATAATAATTTTTTATTAATAATTTCTCTAAAAAGCGTAAAAATTAGTAGCTATGCATATATATTTGTACTGATAAGTATAAAGAATTTAAGTCCATATTCTTGATTTTTCAGGAGACGAAAAATAAAGTTAAACTAACTAAAAACAAATCAGAAGAATCGATTAGGAAAAAGGTATTTCGTTGACTTATACCCTTTATACCATTCAGCGATTGTCAACCTTCATTTAATAACGGGAAAAAATTGAATTAAATATTTTATACCATACATAAATGGTAAATTTCTGACTTGAACCTTTTCTTTACCAATGAATTGTCTCAAAGTCTAAATGACATAGACTTAAATCCTCTATACCAATCGATTGAGAATTTTTTTCTGAATCTGACTATGTGTTTAACTCAAAATCGACATTTTTGGACTTAATCCTTTATACTTATCAGTACAGATATATACTAAAATTTATTATACAACATATAAGCGGTATCTATATATATAATACTTAGAAATACCACTTTTAAACACGTAAATATTTTTATTAAAAACTATACTTTCATTAAAAAGATTATAAAAATTTTACAAATATATTTAGTCTAAGCTTTTCGCCCAGCTAATCTGGGCATCATCAGGACATATTAAAAACAGAAGTTTGACAAATGCAGCACGAGACATTCATTATTCGAACAACATGTTGAATGAAAAAAACTTGCATATAGTTGAGGTTTTCAGCATGTTGCTCTATGATGACCCTAAAAAGTTTAAACTAATAAAATATTCTTTTGTTACTTAAGGACTGGTCGAAATTAACTGTAACTGTACTGTTACTTTTTATTATATAATGAATGTCTCTTGCTGCATTTGTCAAACTTCTGTTTCTAATATGTCCTGATGATGCCCAGATAAGCTGGGCAAAAAGCTTAGACTAAATATGTTTGTAAAATTATTATAATGATTTTAATGAAGGTATAGTTTTTTATAAATATTTACGGGCTTAAAAGTGGTATTTTAAACTAATTTATACAATGATACGTGGTTTTAAATATCTCTTTATGAGATGTGATTTCCTATATATACAGGGTGATTCAACGATGATGGGAAAAACTTTGAGGGGATGTAGGATACATCATTAGGACTCAGAATTGTATAGGAGCCCATGACCTCAAACTCCATTTTAACCCTTTACGGACCATTGTTTTCTGGGGGTTTTAACAGAAAGCTCCGCCTTATGCCTCTGCTTGTGAATGGTGCTCTATTTAACAAAAAGGTTCTGTCTCTTACTGTTAATCTTACAAAATACATGATAAAAATGTTATTTCCGAATACTTTCACACTGATCGAATAAATGCTTATATTGTGAATAATTTTTTAGATGCACTGTAACGCGCACGAAATGTAAAATTTACGCAGTAGGCGGAGTTTCAAATACATCGAAAAGTCCTACTTGTCAACCATCTCATTAATAACCGACCGTACAATTGTAAACTCACCTTTAAAAAAAGAAATGGCCTTTTTTTCACACAAATTTATTTTTAGAATAATTCTCTCCAAATATTGTTATGATTAAATAAGAATAAAATTACTGTGAAAAATGACTGACGTGAAAAAAAAAAGCGGGTACTAAAAATTGTACGGTTCATAATGAGATCAGGGGTCGTAGTCTCCGCCTTTTTTTTTTTTTTTTTTGCAGGACACTCATAGAGATAAGAAATTTTCTTTTTTGCAACAATAATTTCATGTAGAAATATTTCTGGTATACCTATAGCATAACTGCCAATATTTTTATTTATTCCGGAGTAATTTTAGCCCCACCTCTAATTCGCACCACTTACTTTTTTTTTTTTTTTTTTAATTCTTATTTTATTATAGTTATGTATTGAAGAAAATTTTTCTTTACATAAAATGGTGCGGAAATAAAGGCGGGGCTAAAAGTACTCCGGAATAAATTAAAATATTGGCAGCTATGAATTATAGTAATGTGCCATGATTATATAGGGTAGAGATTATTTTATAAAATTAGTGGTAACAATAAATTTGACAAATTCTTATTCACGAGAGTGTCCTGAAAAAAAAGGCGGAGAGAGATGGTTGGCAAGTGTGCAAAGTGTTTTTTTTTTTTTTTTTTTGCTGTTATATTGACAATAAACGCTAAACTTGCAATCACCATCTGTAAGACAACTAAGCAAAATTGGGGTAATTGGCTGGTAATGCTGAACGTAGAACTTAAGTGGACCTGATCATTCCTTACCTGCATCTGCTGTAAGGTGTAATTTTAAACTGTGTTTTTCGACGGTGATGGGAGATTTTACTAATAGTGAAAAAACAGACATGCATGTAATATACGGTGTTGCTAATGGGAGCACTACAGCAGCGCTACGACTGTATCAGGAACGATTTCCGAACAGGCGCATGCCGAATCACAAAAAATTTGAACGGTTGCATCGGAACATTCGTGAAAGTGGTACATTTCTCGCTAATTCTGACGCAAGGACTGGAACAAGAATTGCTCGACATCCAGACGTGAAAGAAACCATTCTAAACATTGTGGATGATACATCCGGCACAAGTGCAAGAAATATTGCACGTCGTGTACATGCGAGTCAGTCCACTGTTTGGAGAGTCTTACATGGAGAACATCTACACACATTCTATATTCAGAAAGTCTAAGCATTGCAAGTAAGTGATTACCGTCTGCGCGTAGAATTTTGCCAATGGTTCTTGCAACAGTGTGCGTTGCAGCAGGATTTTTCAACTTTTGTTCAGATGAGGAGATGTTTCTCAGATGAGGTCGTTTTTTACACAGGGAGACGTTTTCAGTGTGTACAATACTCATCTTCTGGCAACAGAAAATCCACACGCTATACGTCCACATTCATTCCAAAAACGTTTCTCTGTTAATGTTTGGGCAGGTAATGTGAACGATGACTTCATAGGCCCATATCTTTTACCAACACCGCTCAACGGCTCACGTTATGCTATTTTTCTAAAAGAGGTTTTGCCAGAATTGCTGCAAGATGTTCATGTTATCGTGCGCAACCAAATGGGGTTTCAGCATGATGGTGCGCCAGCACATTTCGACATGGAAGTGCGCAGTTACCTGGATACCATTTTTGCAAGGCGATGGATTGGACGGGGCGGGCCAGTCCGGCGGCCACCCCAATCCCCAGATTTATCGAGCATCGATTTCTTCTTATGGGGGGATCGGAAGGCCATCATTTACGAGATTCCTGTTGATTCACCAGAGGACCTCGTTGCTCGACTGTCCATTGCGGCTACACAAGTGCGCGAAAATACCTGGCATTTTTAGAGCAGTTCGCCGATCCACACTTCGACGCTATCAAGCATGCATTACGGCTGGTGGTCGCAATTTTGAATACATATTGCAAATATTGATGCAAAGAAGCACTTTGTTTTTACTATTTGTTTTTATACGTTTTTACTTTCGTTTTTTGCAGAATGTTTTTTATTTCATATTTAATTTTTTGTGTTATGCCTATACAAAAGATGCATGTTTAAGTAAACTGTTCTACCCCTTAATGTTTGTTCCATGATTGTAGAATTATTCGTATTTCAAACTCCATCTACGTTGTAACTTTTAAATTTTGTGTGTTACAGTACATCTAAAACATTTTCACATTATTAAAAGCATATTTTACATTATTTATATATTTTGCATTATTCAAGCAATGTGCATTATTTGGAAATAAAATTTTTATTATGTATGTCTTTTGTATGATAAGAAATTATACATAGAATCTCTCTGTTAAATAACACATCATTCAAGAGTAACGGCAGTAGACGGAGCTTACTTTCAAAAAACACAGAAAACACATGGTCCGTAAAGGGTTAAAATGACGTTTGGGGACATGGGTTCCTATGCGATTCTGAGTCCTAATGATGTGTCCTACCTCCCCTCAAAGTTTTTCCCATCATCGTTGAATCACCCTGTATATAATAACCGTTCACGTGAAAAAATGTTATTCCAGTTTAATGCATTGCAACTACATAACGAAGTTTTTTCTTTTGTAGTATGTAATTTTTGATAAGATTTCATTTCTTCCGCATATAGTATGAAAACTAAAGAAAAAACATTTAAAGATAATAAATAAAAGGAAAGTGGATGCACATTTGTTTTTCGTTTTCGATTACGAATAGCCAGTATTCTTCCCCCCCCCCCCGCCCCCTTAAAGCAAATTTAGCGGCATTATGGTCTCATATCGACTGTTTCCAAGTTAGTGCAGAGCTGCCAACATTTTAAGCCCTGCCTTTGTTTTGTATAACATTTTTTAAGAGTAATTTTTTATTATTTTATCATAGTTTACATTGGAAAAAAAATTCTACGAACATAGTGGTGTGAAATAAAGGCGGAGCTAAAAATGCTGCGGATTACATTAATACTTTCGCGACAGCATGCTTTTGTCCTTTTTCACTGTAAAGTCCACCTGTGGGCGTTATTCTCCCAAGTTACAATATTTTAGAACAAAATTTTCTGTGTTCAAATTTATATTACAAATGGATATACATTATAATTATACTCTTTCTAATCAAAATATTTGTATCCATAGTATATTTGATTGTACAAATATGAATATTGGGTATATTCTTAAGAAATAGGTGGCATGCAAATTGGGAGAGAAACGCCTACTGGAGGAGTTACAGACTTTCAAATGATGTGGATCTGCGTCAGCGGTCACGAAATAGTTTTAAAATGTTGTCAACTTTGGTTAGTGACGCTAAAATCTCGCGATAGTTTGTAATAAGAAATGATGACGTATCTAAATATAATGAGCTTTAATTGAAATAGACAGAACTTTCTGGTAGATTATATCTAAATCATGCTGTATTTAAATTTCTCGTAATAACTGCATTACTAAACTAAACGATAACGTTACAATAAACTAGAAAAATCAACAACGCAGAAACAAAAGAAAATTAAAAAAGATAATTTTAAATATTGTGCGCGTAACTTACAAATGATTTTAATTTGAAAGTATAAATTGTGAAGTAAGTTTAAAGGCAGTGTTGTCAGATCTGGCGGTTTTTTTACTCAATAGTATTTCTCAATAATTTTTAATTGTAAAGTTTGCCTGATCACTTCAAAAATCGATAGTCTGTTATATGAAACATAACTTTTTAAAATTATTGGTGATGAATAAAAATTCTGCCAGATCTGGCAACACTGTTGGAAAGTCACACACACACACACACACACACACACAAAAAAAAAAAAAAAAAAAAAAAAAAAGAATCTGAAGCTTTATCTACGACATTATTACTGGTTTGTTCAAATTTAGTTTATATCGTACAAGAATAATTTTATAATAAAAATCATTCAGCTTTGCCTACCACTAACATACCACAGGACATTTAGCAGTCCTAAATCAATACCACTTTTTTTTATTAAGGAAGAAAAAAACTATAATTGTTTTGAGTGATTGTCAGAGATTTTTGAATGATTACTGATTTTTTTCATTTTAAAAAAGTGGCATCTTATTAAAATACCGTAAAATGCGCTACAGTTTTACTAAAATTAATTTTTTCACCAACCACTAACCCGTTAGTAGTCGCTAGTTGGTCGATTTGCCGCCCGTTCTTCAGTGTTGCCAGATTTTTTTATTCAATAGCCACCAAAAATTTTTAGAAGTGGCATTTGATATACATAAAACGCGAATAAAATCAAAGAAACGTTGATCACATAACTTCTTAAAATTATTGGTGACAGTTAAATAAAAAGTGCGCATTTTGTAATAGGTGGCGCTGTTTATAGCGACTACTAACGGGCTAAGCTCAGAGAGTACTATTTCATGATTCAATTGTAAATTAAATTATGTTACTATTGGTGCCAATTTTTACGATTTTGTAACACCACAATTTATTTGCAAAAAATTTCATTACGTTGTAATCACAGAAAATTGCTAAACAATTTATTAAAAATTTCCGCTAGCAAGAAAAATGTACAAATTGGCAGCTATGTGTTACTATAAAAACACGTAATTTAATAATTGATATGGATTAGACAATGCTCTAATAAAGTGAATATTTGTAATGTGTTCAACCGACTTTGGACTTTTAACTTAATTGGATTTACGAGGATTGAAAAATTCATATTTCTGTTAACTTAGTTTCATACGTGTCAGCATAAAAGATCAAGGGGGGGCACTTGCCTCTTCATGGAAAATTCTAATCAGCAAAAAAATATTACTTTTTAAATTTTTATTTAAACTTCAAATTATATAACTGGAGTTCTGATAGTTATCTGAACTTTCAAATAAAATTTATATCATATATCCAATCAGAGGCGAACCGATACAACACATGCCTCATGTTGGTTTTAAATTTTTACTGCAAATAAAACTCGAATCTATTTAACAATAAGTTTTCCAGATTCGAATTGATTCGAAACAAACTGTATAATATTTCAAAATAAAATGTCTTAGAGTGTAACCACGTTTCCTACGCCTAGCAGTGAGGACGAGTCGAAAATCTTGGAGGGTTTCCAAGTTGACCAACAGGTTTGAATTTAGTAAGCATCCAGTCATTCAGTATTCCCTTATCGCTTATTTTCTCTCAACGAAAAGCTTGTCTCCCCTATTTTACTAGTGGACTCGTTGAATCCGCACTTGCGCAGAGGCTTCCATGGTCGCAAGAAATGTAGTTAAAGAGTAGTTTAAATTACTTGCAAAAAATTTTATTCTTCCAGATGCTTAAACTTAAATTAGCTTAATCATCTCAATTAAACAACCAACCAACCATTTATACAAAATTGAATTATAAATTGTACCTAAACTTCTGCAGTTTTAAGTTTTCTCTCTCCTGAAACAAACAAAAAAAAAGACTATATATATAGAGAGAGAGAAAGACCTCTGCTTAAGCTATTGTTGCGTGGGTTAAAGCTAAATGACTACGCTGTAGTTCTAGTCATGGGTGAATTACGACCCGTGAGGTCTTAAATATAGCTCTTATACTATACTAAGACTTTTAACTTAACAAAGCAATAGTTCGAATATTGATTATATTATAACTAGCACGATTTTTTTTTCCGTACTGTTCAACCGACCGATACGAAAATTAGTACACTTATTAAAGACAAAACCTTAGCTAACGTTAGAATTTTTAGTTCAATTGTATAAATGGTTCAAAAGATATTGAATAACAATTCATTTTTAAATTTAAATTTATTTAATATTTGTATAAATAAATGCAATACAATGCAATACAAGAATTGATGGCAAAAAAGAAATATATATATATATATATATATATATATATATATACACGTGTTTATTTTTTTCTGAATTCCACTCCATGCAATGTAGCAGGGAAATTTAGAATTTTACAATTTTTTATGAGAGCAATTACGCAGAATAAATTATAGAAAAGAATCTGCATTTTTATTTTACTTAAACCAGTTTTTATTGATAAAATATGTGTTACGTTAAAATATCGTTGTTGTTTTTGTTTTGTTTTAATGGTCTTCATCTGGCGATGTTCATGTCGAAGGTTTCTATGTATTTGAAACCTTAAAATCTGAGTATAGAGTTCTAGCAACCACGTGACTTTCTTCTTAGCAACCGTACTTTGGTGAAGGACAATGGTAATTTTTCCATGCCTTTGGATGCGTAGTAGTCGAGTTTTTTTATGCTTTTACAAATACATTTACAACACTGTGTTACAATAAATTTGTAAGACTATTCCGAAATGATAAAATGGGTCAGTGGGGTCAACTGTCCCTCAGCAAACATGCTCGTGACGTCATCTGTTAGAACTCTATAGATTCAGATAACGTACTCGTTAATTTACATGCATCGCGGAGTATGTTCCAAGGTCTGGCCATTTAACTCTTTCGCTGAATTTCAATACCTGTAACTGTAGCAACAGTGATTTTGACCTGTTTAAGCCATAGACCTGCAATAACAGTAGACGGGACAATGGCAACCTTTATGCGTAGGCCGTAGCTTTCTTGGCGAAATAAAGAACCTTTTCAAGTCCGCCAGATTGGCACTTTATCGCTGATTTTGTTATTCGTCTCTCTTTATATTCTAAACCAATAACATGAATCACGACCACGGATCACATTCTTGTTTGTTTGTTTACATTAGCTTACGCTCTGCTCCTTATTAAGAGATTGATTATGCTGTACATATTATTAATGAGCCTTTTATAATCACGGATTGAAAATTCTGCATAATTCTCTGGCTAATATATAATCGCCGATCGTGTGTTAAAATACATTATAGCTGGTTAGTGGTTAGCATTATAATTGCTATTTGTTATGCCCATAAACTATATATATAATAATAAAAATGTTTTATTTTAACTAGTTCTCCTTAGAATAATGTAATTTTTATTATCGATAGTAAGCAGTTTTTGAGGATTTTATTGGGTAGATAAACATGAACAACTGTCTTCAATTCCTACATTTCACAGAAATATGTAATTGTGAAAAATAAAAGAAGTAAAGTGAACGTCTGTGCAACATTGTGTCGTTTAAAGAAAGACAATGTTACATGGGACGTTTTCTTATACCAAAGATTATATTTCATATAACTGTTTTCATTTCTTTCATGTACCCAGTACTACTTTTTTTTAAGTCTTTTTTTTTTTTTTTTTTTTTTTTTTTTTTTTAAGTTGAATTTTAGTACTGGGTTCATGCGTATTAAAAAAGCATTTGCTAAAATCAAAACACTCATGCTACATTCAAATAATAATAATAAAAATAACGTGGTGTGTCACTCACACGACTTTCTCTTACCCTGAAATTTAATACTATAAATACAGGTCGCAGATTAAAAGGTAAAATAACGAGTACTGTTATGTAAATCTGTGTTAAACAATTCATATTAGGCTTCTGAAGAGTTTTATATGATAATAAGTTCTGTGTGTGTCGCGTGGGAACCTTAATCTGGCGAACTGATTTACTTGTAAACAACTCTCCCTCCTTCCTGTTCAATTCTAGCTCATTGTGCTTTTGAGTTTTCAAGATTTATTTTATTTCGCCCCCTGTCGCGTGAGTACTCTGTACTGGCGAATCTTACTTTAGTGTATTTAATTTTTTTTTATTTTTATTTTTAAGTTTGTTAATAATTAATACATATTTGTAATACTTCGCCCTATGTCGAGCGGGAATATTGTTCTGGCGAACCTTGTAATTTTTTTCTTTTTTTTTTAAATAAACGTTCCGGAGTAGGGGCCTAGCATAGCTAGAAGCGCTCGACACCACTCTTAGAGCGGTGAGCGGCACCTACTCCTTGTTAAATCCTGTTAAATTAGTTCTGTGTGAGGGGGGCTACCGCCCCACTCAACCCCCCGTTTCATTAATGCACCTACATTTATATAGAATTTAATTCGGTTATTAAAAAATAATTTATTTAAATTATTATTAAAAAAAATTATCTTTTATGACAATGCAGACGATTTCCATATTAGAGAAGTAGTATAACACCAAATGTCCAAAAAAGTCCATTTTATTCTCAATATTTAAAAAAAAAAAAAAAAAAAAAAAAAAAAAAAAAGATTTTTTTTCTAAGTTTTTTTTCGTTAAAAGTAAAAAAAAAAAAAATCGATAACTTTGTTTAAAATGATCGCAGATCGATGGTTCAACCATTCGTTTTAAAGGTATTGGCGAGCTCTTTTGAAAGATACCCATCATGAAAATTTACTCCCCTCGAGGGGGGAATTCCCCCCAAGGGGGGGAGGGGAGGCTCCTACATACACAAGAAAAATTTCCCAGTTAACTATCTCTATTACAAAATATATATATTCGTTTCATTTGGTTTAGTGCAGTCTATAGACTTTAAACTCTACTTACCTGCAATTTCTCCCATAGACGTAATGTATTAGAATTATCTTGAATGTCCCTGTACACGAACCATTTGCTTGATACAATAAATTAAAATCACACAATCAACTGATTGGGAGGAAAATCATATTTATTGAAATTTATTTTTCCGACTGAGTGAAATAATGCCTGGACCGGGAGTCGAACCCCATTTGCTTGATCTTAACGAAAAGCTTACTGTAGCATCCCTATATGATACACATTTAGAATACCAAGTTTGAACTTTCTGCCATAATTTTTTTTTTGAGATATGCTGATAACAGACACACACACAGACACACAAACAGACACACACACAGACATACACACAGACCATTTGCTAAAAACATGATTTTTGCATTCATGGGACCTCAAAACGTGTAAATATAACAAAATCTCGCGTTCGAAAATTTGACCCAAAAACAATACTTTCTCTACCTTATGGGTAAGAGAAAGTAAAAAATGTTTGAACAGAATTTTTACACTATGTTATTTTTAGTTTTAAGGCAGTGCATTAGTCAGATTCACACTTTCTTCTTTTTGTTGCTCTATATTAGAAGTCTATTGCATTCTAAAATGAGGTTTTTTAAATTCTACTCTTAGAATATATCCCCTTTTATCTTACCAACAAAAAATTATTTCTTCTTTCTAATTAAATTTAAATTTACTTTAATAAAATAAAATTAATGTTATTTCTGTAATGCTCACCAACATAAAATCTACATGTTCAAAGAATAGAAATCACAAAACGTCATTTTTGAATGAGGTACTCTTTATAATACAAAGCGGTAAAAATTTCGTATATGGGAAGGGAAAAAAAAAAAAGTGAGAAACACAAATATGCAGTCTTAATTATACTTGATATATATATATATATATATATATATATATTGGGTTGTTCGGAAAGTAATTTCGTTTTTTCCTTCGAAAATGAAAGACGATTTTCTTATATTGTACTAGCAGACCCGGCCACGCGTTGCTGTGACTAAGTTATACGTTGAATTATACGGCTGTAAACTATTTAGTACAGTTAAATTATTATTTACGAACAAAGACGAAAACGTTGTAGCCGATGTAAAAACCCACAGGGTTGAGATTTGAAACTTAGGTCAAAATTTGCAAGCGATTGATAAAAATTTTCGTAGTGTTGATATTAAGCACAAATTAATTTTATTGTAGGGTCCTATAAATTTTAATGGAGAAGTGATATATATTATTTCTAATGCTACTTTGGATAAAATTGCTAAAATGACTAATATATAAATTAAATTCTATTAAAATTCTATTAAAATAAAAGTATAAAAGAAACAGACGATTTTAAAATCAATTTTTATGGAGGAGTGAAATATAATATATGCTATAATGGATAATTTTACTATTAAATGACCTCATCATTTTAAATATTTTAAAGAGGGCAACAGCTGTAGTTATAAAAGGGAAAACAATAAGGCTAAACCAGAAAAATAAGTAAATTTGATAAATATTTTAAAACTTTAAAATTGGAAATCTTATGAAATATTGGACATTTAAAGTAAATACATGTATCATTTTAAATACAAAAAGATTTTGGAAAAGTTTAGTGTATTTTAACGAAGTGATGAGAAGTTTTTGAGTATGTTAAAATTTTAATAGTAAATTCAAGTCAATAAAGATGGGAAACATTGAGGATTAAGATAAGAATAATTATAAGATTTAAAAAAAAAAAAAAAAAACTTTTTATATACCATGCTTTTAAATTTTAATATACTAATAATATACAAATTAAAAGGAAAATGATAAATATTCTATCATAGTTTGAAGTCAAATTTGTTTTCAAATGTCTAAATAAAATATCTGATGTAAGATACTAATATTTTGCAGCGGAATAGATTTCATTTCTGTCATCCTTGGCGAAAAAAAAAGAATATCGCCAAATTATCTGGCGAAAATATTTAATTCCTTTCAAAAATCATGGTTATTTTAACAACTTATATTAAAAGAGTAATGAATAATATGAAACAATATTTCGTACAATACATATTACATGTCATACATACGTACAATGAATAATACATATTACATTTCGTACAATGCATACATCTGGCATGTATATTTTCGTGTTACGCTTTTGATCGCCAAATAATAATAATAATAATAAAAAAAGCCAAGGGCGACAGAGTTTAAAAATTTTAAATTAAAATTTTGTCAATTTGACAGCAAAATAATTCAATCTAACACCCACGATAACTAATACATATCTATACCCAAATATAAGGATTAAAATCGGGAAATAAATTTCCTCGATTTTTAATAATTTCTTACAAAAAATCGAGTGGGCAATTAACATAGGAAATCTTTTTCTTGGCTGCACAGACGGTCAGTGAGTCACACTTCGCTTGCGTATAGAACTCATAGATATAGTATAGCATATATAGAATAGAGTGATCATTGGGGAGAAAAAAGTTATTCCTTTTCATTTGGGAAAAGACGACGTTTTTACCAAAATATGGCCGTCTTTCCCCGAGTGAATACACACGGGAATACATACTAATATTTTAGCAAATAAAATTTATGAATAATTTATTTGCTAAAGGGGAATGGAAGACTCCAGATACAGTTTCAAATTCATATTTCTTTCTTTCTTTTCTTTTTCTTTTTTTTTTTTTTTTTTTTTTTTTCAATACCACTTAATGGCTGTTTCCAAAGCTTTTATTTTTTATCTTTTTTCGGCATCAAAAATCTTTCTACGATAACATGGGGATGAGAGATCTATATATATTACTATATCTATGATAGAACTACATTAGCACTTTATCAATGTGTATAAAATCTTTAAATTGATTATGACGTCAATTTTCGTGAGATGCATAATTTAACTTTTTATAATTTTTTAACGTTCACGTTTGATTAAATGAATTTATTTTTATGTCGAAAGAAAATGAACTCGTATTTTTTTTTTTTTTTTTTTTTTGGCAACAATTAAATTAATGGAACTCACAGATATTTTGGAGCAACTTTAATAAAGGTCTATAATTAACAAATAATTGCAATAAAACAATATTGTGACAATAAATTGAGATAAAAACTATCCTATCTCTCAAGTTGGATCAAACTGCACACAGTGTGCAAAATTTCATCAAAATCAGTTCCTTAGTTTAGGAGTTTACCCCGGACAAACATCGTGACACGTAATTTATATATATATACAGATTAAATTATAAAGTTTTGATCAATGAAGCACAAATAAGTAAAAAACAGGATTAATTTCACTGTATTATCTTCATTATAATATGAATTCAATTTACACTTCAGTCTAAGTAACACGTGGCCGGCTATGCTAACACCAAAAATTTAAAAAGTGGAAATAATTGAATTATACGAAATTTATTAATAGGTTAAAAAGTTGAAGATTCTTTGTGTAGATGGCAGCACCAAATATATTTCAGCTTTCATTTCAACCCAGTCGAAAGGTATCGACATCTGTTAGAATCATTTGGAGTTAACAGATAATTGTGACTGTCAAATAATAACAGACAAATAATTAGCAATAAATTAAAATTGCGACTATAATTTGAGATTTAAACTATCCTATCTCTCAAGTTGGATCGAACTGCACATGGTGTGCGAATTTTATTATAATCGGTTAAGTGGTTTAGGAGTCCATTGAGGACAAACATTGTGACACGAGATTTATATATATTAAGATAAATATTTTAATGAATTATATATTCTCCACTTTGATCGGTTTCTTAGCGATCTCACGAGTTGTTATTTGGCAGTTTTTCATAAATCAATACTTTATTTTGTCTTCATTAGCACAAACTGGTTTTCTAGAACGTTATGCATCTTCAACTCAAAATTGCCAGAACAAAATTTGGTAAACCAGTTTTGACAATAGCGTTCTTTAAATAAATTTTCTGTGCACACATCGTATACTTTTTTTCCTTGTTTGAATAGTATTTTCGCATTTTTGATAGCAAAAACAAAATATGCCGAAAATGTTGCTTCTGATTTTCTTTATTTGATAGGGTACCAATCAAAAACTATTGAGCAGAATAAAACGACCTTTTTCACAAGCAAGCCTTGCTATATCAGCTGCCACAATATGTAATGGCAATGCAACTTAAATGTGAAGAAGGTGTGAAAAAAATACAATTAAGTCCTCTGCTGAGAAAAACGAAATGACTTTCCGAACAACCCAATATTTATTTATTTACTTTTTTTTTTTTCACATTTATTTAGTTTGTTCATAATTTTTGGATTTGTGTTTGAATTGCATTTGAAAGGATTCACTTCATTCGATAGTAAAAGTCAAGCTTGAAATGTGCAAAATTAAGATATATTTTTCATCATTAAAATATATCTAAATTAAAGTTGAACATGTATTTTTCTTTCTTTCTTTTTGACAGTTATAATATCTAATTGTGTACCTTTATCTTAATCACCAGGCAATAACTGGGTCAATTTTGCTGCTCCTTATAGAAAATTCCATATCACAAAAATAGACCCTTAACAAAATTCAGATTTTTTAAATTAAGAATTCACAAAAATTTGTTTTATAAAAATAATCCTTTTATACAATATTTCTATAGTTTCAGTATTTTTGATTAACTAACTCAATAAAACTCAATTAACTTGACATTAAACACTATTTAGAATGAGTATTAAAATGGAAGTTTTTAAAAGATCCCCCCCCCCAGATCAAGATCTAAATAACAAAAAAATTAATTAGTTTGTGAAAATTAAAAATGCCTTTTGAACAAATAACCAAAATGCACGAAGTAATTTATAGAATTTTAAAATACTAATAAAAATAGAAAAGTTGTAAAATAATTATATTTATGTCAATTGGTTAAATACCTAAATTGAAGCTATTTATTATTATCTTGCAAAATATATGAGTATGCATATTACGTGACATTTCAAACCATCTAAACATCATGTACTACGAGTATAGTATAGACCTGTTTCAAAAGTCATAAATTTTATAGATCTTGAAAAGCAAAGGATAAATACGTTATTCTTTAATAAGCAAATAATATTCACCTTACCAAATACTAGGGATGAAGCAGATAGTAATTTTGCTGGATATCGGATATCCGACAATAGTTTTTTTTTTTTTTTTTTTTTTTTTTTATTGTGTTGTATATTTCTTTCTTTCTTTCTTTCTTTTTTTAATAATAAAATATCAACATATTTCATGTACTATACTTTTAAAAACATTTAAAATATAATTTACTTAAACATATTTATTTAATATTCTATTTATTTACGCAATATTGCCATGAAAAATGGAACTTTAAGCCTAACACATTCATTCCTACACTTGCAGTTTGTGGTGAAAATCATTGTCACAAAAAGATAGATTTTATTCAGAGTTATAAAACTAAAACTCATTATTTGCATATTTTTTACAATACTAGTATTAAAAAAATGAAACAAAATATTTTACTAATATAATCATAATCATAATTGAAGATTTATTTTAATATGAAAACTAATAGGATGTGGCAATCACAAAACTTTTTTCTGCATGATTCTATATAACAGTGCCACTTACTGTTTAAATTGCAGAAAAGTTTAACTGTAGTTCCTCACAATAATCATTTTACACATGAAGATCAATGCAATTTTAATCAGCAGATGCTGAGATTTAGGATGTGAAAAATCATAATAGCAGCTCACCTGTCGGCTGATAAACACTAAATTGCAGTGCAGTATTGCCACCTATTGGCCGAAAATACACCCTACACCCAAAATAAATCACAATAGCGTTTGATAATGGCTGGCTCTCTCACATACCAAGTTTTGTGTAATTATACACAACTAGTTAGCTGTAGGGCGACTATGGCGCCCGTTGAAAAATAATCATTTCATTGCATTTATTTCTTACTTTAAATAATTCATTTGCTAGCAAGCCTGTGCGACATTTTCGCACTTTATTTATCTTTTTGTTACGTATAAAATTATTATTATTATTATATAGACGTCATTTTTTCACATGCATGAGCAAATTTAATATTTTTTATATATATTTTCCCGTGAAAGCATATTTTATTTTATGCTGGAAAAAAAAAAAAAAAAAAGCAATAATTAAAAATTAAAAATTTTATTGTCTATTTTAAGCTGTTATTTTCATATTTTAATTAATTTTAAAAAATATAATAACAAATTCGTTACAAATAAGGTACCAAATGAAAGGGGGATTTTTTCTGAATCTGTTGGATTAAACAGCTAATCGACCAGACAATTAGGTTTTTTAAAATTAACTAAAGTATGAAAATTAGGAGACAGAGTCCAAGAAAATCTCTTAACCCTAAAGTGTGACAGAATCAGGCACTGATGAGCGTAACTATATATGCTGATAGAATTTTAGATATGGCCTTCCCTTTCTGTAATATTTTAAAATTTCATTATTTCCAATTCTAATTATCATTAAATTACTTTTAATACATCATTCAAAAGATATTTTAAAGTACTATTATATTATCGAATAATCTACATTTTTACCTCCATTACCCGACTACCGTAGGTAATGGAAGTATTGTATTCGGTCCAAAAATTCGATATCGAGATTTCACCTGATTTGCATGTTTTAAGGTCTGATGAGTGCAAAAAAAGTGGTTTTTGGCAATTGGTCAGTGTGTATGTGTGTGTGTATGTATGTGGGGAATCTTCTGGCTATTATATCTCGGAAACTAATAAAGATTGAACTACGAAACTTTATAATTAAAACAGGTCTTGTGTACAGATGAAGTTTCCACATTGTGGTGAAAATTTGCTAACCGAAGTAAGTCCATATCTAAAAAACGGCTCTAACGATTTTCTTCAAAATTGCTGCAAAAACACTTTATTAGATATCCTTTCGAATGATATAGTTGGTTAGTTCAAGAAAATTGATAGGCGTCCTGTATAAATAGCTGAGTTTCAGGTCCTGCAAGTGCTTTTCTTTCAAAACGGCTGTATGAATTTCTTACAAACTTGCCAAATTAACCGTTTATTAAATATCCTTTTGCATGTAATCGTTGTTTTCCGGTCAATAATTGAGTATGCCCAGTTTTAGTAAAAGTCAGTATTTCAAAAACGGCTCTAATGATTTTCTTGAAAATTGTTACATAAACCTATTTTAGGTATCCTTTCTCATGCTTTACTTGATTATCGCAGGAAAATTAATAGTCATCCTGATCTGTTAGCTCAGTTTTAGATCTCGGAAATTGGTGTTTAAATAATTAAATAAAAAAATCTACAATTTTCTTTTCATTTCTGTTTCTTAAAAAAATAATAATAATAAAAAAAAATAGCTGTGTAAACACTGTTTTATGTTTTTTACACGGGTATTAACTTTCTGTTACCGGAAAATTTTTAGGTGTCTACTTCATTTGGTCAATTCTATGTCTTCTGATAACATTATCTCCAAAAAGTGCATATAATACGTGTAATAGTGGGTAATGGAAGTCCAGTGGTTGTTTCACACCAGATTATTATTATTATTATTATTATTATATATTTTTTTTTTTTGTGATAACGTTTTTGCGATTATTATTATTCATGTTTCTTTCTGGTGACCTATTTGTATTGAAATATATATCAACAATATTTAACTCTTTTACATGAAAATATTTTATGATTAACCTGTATTTAAGTAATAATACATTTAGTGAAAGAAAGGATTTTATTTGGTTTTAGATATTAATGAAATTTTAGTACCAAGATTTTATTATATTTTTTTTTATTATATATTACACAGTGTATTGTTTATTGAAAGGATACATCTTACTAGAACTATAGAAATTACTGTCTCTGATTATATAAAAATGGCCATCATTACCATTACAAAAAAGTATTCTATACATAAGAAAATTAATATTTATAGTACATGGATAATTATATTTGGAGGTTAATGAAAAAATATATATATTATAATATATATATCACAATACTTAGTTAAAAATATTGGGTTTAAAAAATAAAAGATTTTTTATTGCATAATTATTTGGCATTCTACTTAAAATGCATATAATTTACTTTGAAAGAAGTTATTTTTCCATATTTATATAGGCAGTTTCCATATAGGCAGTTTTAAAACACTTTTCTTTCTTCTTCTTTAGGAAAATAAAAATAAATATATTGCAAAATTTTAAGTGTTAAATTTGAAAGCATTTACACAGTTTTTATGAAAATGTTGCTGTATGTCTTTTTTCGCTTGTAAAAAAATTATGTGCAACTATTATTGGAGGAACATTGTATTTTTCTATTTTATATACTTCTACCTTTTAGAAAAATAAGCAATTTCTTTGTTACCAGATGGGGCAAACGAAACTTAATTTCTAAGCATAATTTGACCTGTCGCCCCACGGACTATATGGCATGAAAGACATTCAGAACTACATATATATTAAACTATATACATTTGATAACAATACTTTTTAATGAATTTTTATTTGACACCCACTCAATGTTCCAGTAATTGACACTGCCAGTTTTTCCTTTTATTAGTAATTGGCACCCTATGTTCCAGTGTTTGTCACTGCTAATTATTCATTTTACCAGTTATTAGCACCCTATGCTCCAGTGTTTGACATAAAATGTTAAAATTCTTATATATAAAATATATGATTTCATTATTTTTCTTATTTATTAATTATTTCGGGATAGATGTCAATTACTGGAGCATGCCAATCTGTGGAGCACCTTCCCTAATTTCAGTTACATTTTCCAGAATACTATATGTACAGTCGGAAAAAAAAAAAGCAACACTCGCTGTAATTTCGTGCTTAATTGACGCAGAAAATCTAATAGACGTCAATCAACAGGAGATTAAGTGCAATTTTTGAAAATGATATCAAATTTTAATATAGGGGACATCTACATATTGAAATGAGCGACAACTTTGATTTTTCAATAGCAACCGCCAATTTTGACTTTATATTTGAATTCTTGATAGTCTTCCAATGCGAAAAAGTATACGGTTTGTATACTTTACTTTAGTATTAATAGAGTTATAACCAAAAATGTGTTAGGGGCTTATCTGCAAATCTAGGAAAATAAAATTTAGATCGTACAAAATTTAGACAAAATTTTCTAGTTTCACACAGGGCATTTTTTAAGAAAAAACGTATTATAAAATATTACAATAATAAATTATATTATTGAGACGTTAGATTTATGACCATTGGGATTCTTTCTCTGCTAAGGTGGGGTTAAAACGTGTTTTTGAGCTGCTCCCAAGCCCGCCGTATGGCAGAAGCTCCTGAATATACTAACACTGATCCATTGACTCCAAAGGGCTCTTTTCAGAACCAATGTCCGAGGTCTAATGAAGATCAATTGTCTACTAATTCTTCCACTACTCCGATTCCAAGGGAACAAGATGATGCTAAACATTACTTCAAAGGAAGACGCTACACTAATTTAGAGCTTATAAATCTTTTCTACAAGACTGGAAAGTATAATGAAATCAAAGGTTCTATGATTGAACGCCTTTCAGATAATGACTATGAAAAGTTCTTAAACTTTAAATTTACTAATTCGGAGCCCAAATCTCATGAAATAACGCCTGGATTCTTAAAAGACTTTACTGTATCGCAAATTCCTAATGTCATTCCCGAGTTCCCAAACTTTCGTATCGGTTACGGTACTATTGAAACCACTGATTGGACAAGAGATGTGGCCAACTTAGATGAGATGGATGTTGGACAGGTACCAGATAATAATCTAAATTCACTAACCCTTACTAATATTCCTGCCCCCAGCACTAATCCTATTAACTTTATTTCTTTTCCTACTAAGAGAAAACTTGAATCTAGCAGTCTTTCCTCCAAAAATTATAAAACTAATAGTAATTTCGTCATATCAACTCAAAACAGATTCGAAGCTTTAGCTGAAACTGAAAATGAACTTTTTGACCTAGCGGCATCAGTAGATGGCGCCTGTAAAAAGATCTCTAATTACAATCTTCCTGAGAAAACTAAGTTAAATGAAATTCTACTTTCTGATCAAAAGGCACCACAAGGTGGCGCCAGCAAACAGCCCTCTAAATCCAGTCTAACTTGGAAAATTACTTTACCAAAAGGTCGATTTATGGCTGTAAAATGTGGAAACAAAAAACAACTATACAGAAATCTCGAAAAAGCCTTGAGGCATTGCAACTGCATTGCTATACCTGCGGGTGATTTCCTAAAAATTTTCCCCAAATCTAATGATATCCATAGTATCTCAAAAACGGCTCTAACGATTTTCTTGAAAATTGTTACGTAAACCTATTTCTGATAGATCAGTTTTAGATCTCGGAAATTGGTGTTTAAATAATTAAATAAAAAATCTACAACTTTCTTTCCATTTCTGTTTCTTAAAAAAAAAAAAAAAAAAAAAAAAAAAAATCGTTGTGTAAACTCTGTTTTATGTTTTTACACGGGTATTAACTTTCTCTTACCGGAAAATTTTTAGGTGTCTACTTCATTAGGTCAATTCTATGTCTTCTGATAACATTATCTCCAAAAAATGTATATAATACGTGTAATAGTAGGTAATGGAAGTGCAGTGGTTGTTTCACACCATTTTTTTTTTTTTTTTTTTTTTTTTTTTTTTGTGATAATGTTATTGCGATTATTATTATTCATGTTTCTTTCTGGTGATCTATTTGTATTGAATTTATATATAATTTATATAATTATAATTTATATATATCAACAAAATTTAACTCTCTTTTACATGAAAATATTTTATGATTACCCTGTATTTAAGTAATAATGCATTTAGTGAAAGAAAGGATTTTATTAGGTTTTAGATATTAATGGAATTTTAGTGCCAATATTTTATTATATTCTTTTTTATTATATATTACACAGTGTATTGTTTATTGAAAGGATACATCTTACTAGAACTATAGAAATTATTGTCTCTGATTATATAAAAATGGCCATCATTACCATTGCAAAAAAGTATTCTATACATAAAATAATAATAATAATAATAATAATATTTATAGTACATGAATAATTATATTTGGAGGTTAATGAAAAAATATATATATATTATTTAAGGTCTGCTGAGTCCAAAAAAAAAAGGTTTTTGGCAATTGGTCAGCGTGTATGTGTGTGTGTGTATGTATGTGGGGGATCTTCTGGCTATTATATCTCGGAAACTAATAAAGATTGAACTACGAAACTTTATAATTAACCCTTTAACCGTTACAAACAGCTTTTTCCGTCACTTATCAGTTGAAATAATGTGACAATTTTTCGAAAAATATGATTTTTTTTCCCTAGGACATACGATTACTGAATGTCCATAGATTTCAAAAACTAATGTCTTTTATTCCTACTTCACTTAGTATTGATTTTATGAGTTATTAAACAGATATGCTAAAATCTTGTTTCTTAGTTGTAATCAAACGTTAATTTAAGAATTTTGATTAATAGGTATGCAGCATAAATTGCTTTCTCACAAAACTTGTGAGTTACTTGAAAGATATTGTGTAACTCGTAAATAATAATAATAATATTAATAATTATAGATAAAACTTGTGAATATTTAGGTTATCTATCACATTTGATTTATTTTCCATTAAATTATTTTTCAGAATTTAATATAAATCAAAGTATTTCTATGATGTGCAGATAAGCGGAATTAATTCAGGGTTCCCATTAAAAGGTGGGATTGCGAGAATCTCACAATATTTTGAAAAATATCATTCAAAAATAAACCATAAGTGGGTTTTCCCCCTAATTTTTTCACATTGCTCTATGAGTATTTCATCAATTTTTTAGTTCAGTTGGCTAATATATGAATTTCTTTAAAGCCTGTAGTGTTCCTTTTTTTTTTTTTTTTTTAACTTCTATAAAATTTCTTGATTAAAAAAAAAAGGAAATATTATGTAGTTATTTCAAAATACTTGTTAATTATAAATATTTTTTAAGAGGATATATGAAGAGGATATATCAACAACTATGATGTGTGAAGGCTAAAAATTGCAATAATTATATGGTAAAAATAATTTAGGTTATTCCAGTTACTGCACTCTTTGAATGCTCAAAATCAAATTGAAAAATAAACTTTAAAACAGATTAATTAATTACATGAGCAATTCCTTCTGCATTTCTCATGAAAATTTAGATTCTGAATGCTGAAGTCCTGTCGTTAGTCAAAAAAAGGGAATAAAAATAAATAAATTTCTATTTTTAACGCTGTTTTTTTTTATTAGTTCCCCATCATACTATAGGTATGGGGAACTTAGGTAATCGTGAAAATTTTCGACCTCGATTTTTTGACTTTTCTACACGTTTTTAGGTGTGAGGAATCCGAAAATGACAAAATTTCTATGGTGTCTGTCTGTAGGGTGTCTGTTAGTGTGTTAGTGTGTTAGTGGGTCAGTGGGTCAGTCCGTTAGTGTGTTAGTCCGTTAGTTTGTTAGTCTGTTAACACGATATCTCACGAACAAATAATCGCAGAGAGGTCAGATCAGTTTTAAAATATTACTTTCGAAACTGGCAAGAACCCTATTTATTTGGAACATTCGAATTAAAAAACTTCGCAAGTTATTAGAAATTTACGATTTTCTTAACATGGGAGAATAGGACAAAAATTCACTTAAACGTGCATTAAATGGAAACTTTTTACTGTAAAAATGTCAGACCAGTTTTAAAATATCAGTTTTGATGCCGAAATGAACATCAGTAGCTATAAATATGCTACTTTGAAAATTCCGCAAGTTATTGGAAATTTACGAATTTCTTAACATGGCAGTATATTGTAAAATTTCACATAAACGTCAGTTTTGAGCGATATTTTCATGGTAAAGATGTCAGACTACTTTTGAAATATTATTTAGGACAATGGCATGAATATTAATCACTATGAATTTTCCAATATAAAAATGTCGTAAGTTATTGGAAATTTACGAATTTCTTAACATGGCAGTATAGGGCAAAATTTCACATAAACGTCAATTTTGAGGGATATTTTCATCGTAAAGATGTCAAACCACTTTCGAAACATTATTTAGGATACTGGCATGAATATCATAGACTATGGTTTTCCATTTTAAAAAATTCGTAAGTTATTTGGAATTTACGATTTACTTAACATGTCAGAATAAAGCAAAATTGAGCATAAATTTCCATTTTGAGGATGATAAATACATTAGACAACTTCAAAATTACATTTATGATATTTGTTTGAACATGATTGAATACAAATATTCTAACAGGAAAATTTCGTAAATTATTCGTAATTTACGATTTTATCAACATATCGAAATTGTAAATTTTTCATATAAATATGAATGTTGAGGATTATTGCATTGGAAACAGTAGCATGAAAACTAAACAACGGAATTGACCCTGATAAAATAAATTAATAGATTAGAATGAGATAAATATATCGAAGTGAACGGTGGATAGCCTATTAAGCGGGGATTTCATTCTGTCACTGTACCAAGCTTTGGTCAAATTCATTTCTTTTAACATGGTTATAATATGTCTCTCACTAGAAATTTATGAGAACATATACATGATGGGGAACTGAGCAGAGTCCACCTATGCCAACTAGTTATTATTTGCAATCGTAATTCTCTAAAAAGAAATTTACAAAAAGTAAATTATGTAGTTTCTCACTAAAATCTGAAATATCCCCCTTTTTAATTTTTTGTTAACAATAAAGTTCATACGCATCTCTATGTGTAAAGTCCATGCCTTTGTATGAGTTCTAGAGTATTGTGTATATTTTTTAGCACTGGAAACTACTTCTATACATTTATTTTTTCTGCTTTTTATATGTTAATTTAAAATGTTACCATTTACATATTTTCTCTCTGCTGCATATGTATATCTTATTAAGCATATTCAAAAAATTATATATGCTTACAATATTTGCGAGATTATATCTGATTTCTATATGGCACCGAAAATAATCAACAAACTATATAGAATGATGGTATTTATTTACACAGCATAGCGTTTTAAAAAAAGGACTCAGCAGCTTATATAATGCACCAAAACATACAATTTACAATCAAAATTAAAACAAAATACATAATGAGAGTAACTAATAATAAAAATACTTGTCCTCGGTGCAATACAGAAATATTGATAAAGCTCGATGCAATTTTCATCAGGTGCAATCTCGCGAAAATTGTAATAATCTAACATTTTGAATATACTATTCGCACATAAAACATTAAAAAATGCAAACAGCAATATTTCATATAAATATAGTATACAAAGTAGTGAAAAGGTTAAAATGCTAATAGTAATATTTAATATAAACGTATGCAAATGTTAACAGAACACCAAACAAAATATCTATCACAATATTTTTACAATACTCCAGAACTCATGACAAATATAAACTTTAACTAAGTAAAAGAAATAAGATAATAACAAAATAAATAAATAAAAATAAATAAATAAATATATAAAATAATGCATACACACCTTACTGTTTTTAATTATAGAAATTTGTGACATTTTTATCCAGTATTAAAAATACCGTATGATCTCGAGTCTCGACTCTCGAGATGGCATGAGCCAAATTCGTATTCTGATTGGTTCAGGTTTCAGAGTTCGTTCGCTCTCGGTATCCGAAAAGCCCTCTAAGCGATTGGTCACTGGTTTCCTCTAAAGAAAAGAACAGCCTTTGCGCATGCCCAGATCGTGTGATTTCGGTCTTAAAGAAATACCTTTGTGATTTAATATAATAGATATTACAATTAAAAAATAAAAATAATTTACTTAGTTTTTTCTTTATTTATTTTTTAACCCTTTTTTTAACTAAGAATTAAAATAATGGGATAAAAAAAAAAAAAAAATCAATTATTAGAAAACGAGTACAAATTCAATGGTTGTGAATTTTCAGAATCTAAAAAGAGAGAAATAAAAATACATTAAATAATGATTAATTCTATAAATTAAATTTTCCTATGGAATAACATGGACTTTGGATGTCAGCGAAGATGGATATTGTACGCTCTTAAACCCAGTTACCTGATTGTACTACCATCCCTAATTTTTAGCAATAACTTTTTATTTTTTCATTGCAGATATTTTCTGAGGGCAATTTCATCTTTGTTATAAAAATATATAAGTAAAAAATATTTTTAGTCTTTGATGAGCACTATTTAAATATTTAACTGTTTATCGAATTATTAGTATTATTATTATTTTTTTTTTCTTTTTAACAAAATGTTTTCTTCTGTTATGTCAGTGAGATATTGCCATATCTGCGAACTAGTATTATTAATATTATTATTACTTTAAATACAAATTTAACACGAAATTTTTATTTTATTTACTCAATGGAATATATATATATATATATATATATATATAGAGAGAGAGAGAGAGAGAGAGAGAGAGAGATAAGTTTATTTAAAAATTCCCGGAAATTAGAATGCATAAAAGTTGGCAGCTAAAAAAAGAAAAAAGAAAAAAAAAACAGAATATACTTTTTTTCAAGTCTTGCGATAAATTAAAGAGTGTGACAGACAAAAGAAAACTTTCAAACAAGACTTTCATAAGAAAACTCTTGAAAACTTTTTAAGTGATATTGGTAAAAGAGCTAACATCTTTTCTTTTTACTAAATACCCTATTTAATTTCCCTAAAGGGATAAAATACCTGGCTGATGGATAAAAGCTTCATTTTGTCAGGAGAAGCTCACATTCTGTTTATTGTAAAAATACAATTTTTGACAAAATAATCTGTATTTGAAAATGACTCTGAAATTTAAAATAAAGAAACTTTCTCTCCTTTTATATCTATACATAGAAAAATTTTTAATCATTATAATAGTTTTATATTTCATACACATATTTATTATTTTAACGAAGAAAATTCATATGATTTATAGAATACTAACCGGCATTATATGCAATTAAATATAAAATATATAATAAAGTTTGTATATAATAAATTATGTATAAAATGATTTTTTTCTAAATATAAATTATATATAAGATATTTTATAATTTTATATATAATCAATTTTACATATAATTAAACGTGCTTCTTCGCTTCGCTGGTTATTACATATAATTAAATGGATTTTGAAAATAAAATATTTAAAAATTTTAAATCTGAAATGGAATTCTACTGAAATCTGTCAAAATTTCGTTACGAGATCTAGTTGCTTTCACTGAGAAAAAAAATTGTAACTGACATCTAGAATCTAAATTATGACTCCAGAAAAATTAGTACCATCTCACACTTAAAAATTCTAGTCCCCTTTGAAAGCGAGTTCTAGAAACACCAATAGAGAGTCTCTCTATATTATCGTGGTCAAACTTATTTAAAAGCTCTCTATGAATAAATGAGAATACAAGAGGCGATTTTTAGCAACTATAATCTTGGTTTATGACCCAAATCTAGAAAATCAAGCAAGAATTTCTCACAGTACAAGGATTCATAATATTCATAATATCGTTTCACCATCTAGAAATGTATAGACTAGAAATTCTCAACCATTTCGTCTATTCGGTTTATTCGTTTGATTGATACTGTTGCGAATTTGTAAATAATTGTATTTATTTGTTTGTATAAATTCTTTCAAAGAGGCTTAGTAAATTGATAATATGTCAATTTTATGCTTTCCTATCTCTTTTTCGCCTTAAAATAGCTTAAAAACGCATTAAAAAGGACCAATTGAGCAGGTAATGGATTTGGCGCTAAATTTGGCGACTTTTAGCGAGAGAATCCTTATTATCAATGTACCAAAGATGGAAGCCCTAAGATGATTGGTTAACGAGATTCTAGCAATTTCCAGAACAATCTGCGTTTGATAGAGGGGTCCAGTAAAAAGGATAAAAGGAGGTCCAATCAGTGTCTCAGTTGAGTTTCGCCAAACGCTTTCATTGCTACTGAAAGAGCCCTGAGCCTCTTTGAATTATAGCCTTGCATTACGTTAATGCTTTGATACAGTTTGCACTGAAAATTTGCTATTGACAGCTGTTATTGAAGCTGTGTTTACTGGTGAAACTGAAGTTGATACCTGGTTTATAGACCTGTATTCTTCTGGATTTTTTGTAAATAAACTACTGAGCTTTGCAAGTTTTGCCTTTCATTCTCAGACAACTTACGAACCCCTAAGTACGCAACAATACGCATAGCTCGAAAATCTATGTTTCTAGTTTAGGGATTTAGAAAATGATCCTTTAATCGTTCTAGATGAAAGTGTTATATTTTTTCTCAGTGTTCGGCCGCGTCATCATCGTCCACTGTGTTGCCAATTTTAGGGACTTCTTTATTCAATATCTGTTACCAATTACTTCCTTATACAAAGTATAAGGAAATATAGTAATCCCGATTTGCGAAATGGTTTTTGTTCTTTGCATAGCTGAAAAACGAATAATCGTACAATGTTTCAAATTTATATGTGTGACCCTCATGATGTCTAGTTCTACACCCGCAACTTAAGTTTTAAGGTGAACTCATGTTTCAGAGATATCAACGACTTTACACGAATTTTCGTGACGTCTGTATGTAAGTATGTGTATGTGTGTAGCTCGCGTAACTCAGAAACGGTTGGAAGAAGAACGTTGCAAATTGGTATATAGGTTTGTTATAACATCTTGTTGTGCAACTCTCTTTTTGGGCATTCTGTGTTTTTACGTTTTGGAGTTAGTTAGGGAAATTATATTCATAATGAAAATACAAAAGTTTTGGCCATTATATACGACTTATCATCATAGAGATTTCAAAAGAAGCTAATGATAGAACCACTAATGATATTGTTATGAAAGCTGAAGACATTTTTGCGTGCACTGTAAACGTAAATGTCTTAAATTCAGTTAAAAAGTGTCTTATATGGATGGTAATTTTTTAAGTGAAAAAAAAAAGTCTTACTTTTTAAGACACCTTCTTGCATCTGAAATTAAGACATTGCAAGTGCTTAAAAAGCCGCCATGTTTTAGGCTTAAAAATACCGCCATGTTAGGCTTAAAAACACTACCGTTTTTAATGCTTTTTAATAAATAAATAAATAAATAAATATGGTGTGCGATTATGTTTTCTGTTAAAAATATATTTTGGAATTGTTTAGAGTATTAAGGAAATATTTATATTAACAACTTCACTGGCCACTGTAGTATGTGCAAGGCTACGTTCTCCCCGAATTATCTCGGGATGGCCGGTGAAGTGGAAAAAAAAAAACTTTCATATCTAGAGGTCTAGAATTTTTTAATAATGCATAACAGGTATGTGAAGGTTGCAGCCCTCGATGGTAACAGTTTCTCTCCTTAAAGTGATACTTAAATAAAAACAAACTATAATCATGAATACAAGAAAATTTGTTATTTTACATTTAGATACAGGTAAATATGTGAAAGAAAAAAGATTTTTAAATGAATAATAAGAAGAAGA
Source organism: Salticus scenicus (assembly GCA_963930645.1). NCBI lineage: Eukaryota > Metazoa > Arthropoda > Arachnida > Araneae > Salticidae > Salticus > Salticus scenicus. Next base: position 67,819,858 of record OZ005659.1, read on the forward strand.
AAGAAAGAAAAAAGTTATGAACAAATTATTCAGGATTATTCACTTATAAATTCGCTTTCTACTCTACAGATTACTTGCTACGTCCGTCTTCACAATTTTTCTTTTAATATAAAAAAGCTTTAAAGGCAAAGATTTTTTTTTCTTTTAACGAAATATGCTTTGTATCTAAATATGTTGTTAATGAATTATGTTAAAGATAATAGCATGCAAATATCATTCACGTCCCTGGAATATTATTCCATAAAAATTTAATTTCAGAAAGCTACCATAGTTTAAGTAGTTTAACTGCTTATTATATAAAATAATAATATATTTATTGAATGTGGAAAGAAGTAGGATAAGCATATTTTCTTAAAGGAGATTTCTTATGAGAAATTTTATAGCAAGTGTCTGCAAGTGTAAAGTAAAGCAAGTGTCTGAAATTCTAAACTGTCTGAAAATTCAAACGCGTCTGCTGTCTGAAAATTCGCGTATTTACGTGTTTCAGACATTTTTGTGTGTAAATTGGTATTTCAGACATATTTCTATCTTAAATTAAGATATCTATAACGTCTAATCTATATTTTAAGACATTTACATGTCTTAAATGTCATTTCAGTTGTTTTTGTGTCTTACTTTAAGACCCTTTTATTTGCAGTGTGTAGAAAGTTATGTTTAAAAACATAATCAGGTTTTAGTCGACGAATGCCCTTTATTAAATTAATATTCAGCTTGCAGATAGAGCCCGTAATGATATTGTTATGAAAATTACCGACATTTTCACGTATATAGAAAGTAACTCTTAAAGGCATAAGTAGGTTCTAGACGACGAATGCACTTTTTTTTAACCCCTTGTCTGCGGACGAATATTTACGAGATTCGCTTCAAAATGTCACTGTTCTCTTTCAACTCTGGAATGAGTAAATCTTTTAAAATCACTGTGAAGATCACTTTCAAAGTTATTATATTGTACTGTCAAAAAGTGTCAGTAATTTTACTGGTAGAAGTACAATACGAAGCAATACGATTAAAAAAAAAAAAACCTATATAAGCGCTCGGGGCAGTTAAAGGGTTAATAAATATTCAGCTCGTAGATAGAGCCCGTAATGTTATTGTTATGAAAGTTGTCGACATTTTAGCGCGCAAAAATTAATTCTTTAAAACAGATGCAGGTTATAGTCGACGACTGCACTCCATTTAATAAATATTCAGCCCGTATATGGATTTGTACTGATAATTATAAAAGAAAAATTTGTCGATATGTTAGCGTGTAGAAAGTAATTCTTAAAGACTCAAGCTGGTTCTTGTCAACGAATTCACTTTATTTAATGAATATTTAGTAAACAGTTGAATAAATTTCTTTCTTTTTTTTTTTTTTTTTTTTTTTTTTTTCGTGCTTCAGAAATCAAAAAAACAATTAGTATTCTTGAAACAATCCAATGAAATGGTCATTTTTACTACAGAAATCAAATAAACAAAATACATTAAAGATCATAAATTTCGCTAAATCAGGAACAACCGAATAATTCGAAGTCTGAATGAAATTTGAATTCATCGAGAGTATTGTCAGAGGTTTATGGAATTTGCAAGGTAGTTCTGCGTGAGAAACTAGTGCATCGTTATAAAATTTTCAGAACTGGACTTCTATTGAGGTTAGAGCTTCTAAATTTTGTGAATTCTGTACTACCACTGTTCGCCACACTTGAATGTCTAATTTGAGGTTAAGTCAATGCCTACCTTCGTGGAAATGAAAAAAACTTTCATCTGTTTCCACTTTTACTACGTATAGAAAGTAGCACATAAAGATATAGGCATGTTCTAGTCTACAATCATCAACAATCACTCTTCTTTTTTATATATAGTTCTTGTGAGTCATTTGTAGAATTTTCGAAGAATTTAGTTCTGCGCTATAAACCAATGAATTTTTCTAGAAAACTCCATAACTCTGTTCTTATTGAAGTTAGAGCTTCTTAACTTTGGAAAATCTTAACTAAAATTTTTTGCCAAATTCGGTCGCCAGCATGCCATATTCGATGTCAAGACCAAAAATCTACTCTGGGCTACTAACTTGGCGGCTTGGTGAGATCAACGATAAAATTTTGCAGCAAATATTGTTTCAGGATAGCCAGAAACGCTTTCTGAATTTTAACTGAATTGTTTAACTTAATTGTTTCGGTGAAATTTACAGTTTCTCGCCACTAATTTTGCCAAAGGGAATAAAACAGGGCCACCTATACATTAAGAAAAAAAATATATGCCGCATTAATCTAGAACGAATAAATGGTCATTTTCTCAACCCTCAAACTAGAAATATAGATATTCGAGTTATGCATAAAAGGTAAACAAATAATCTGAATAGACGAAATGATCGAAAATTTCTAGTCTATACGATTCTAGACGTGCATCAATATTATGAATATTATGACTACAATGAATCCTTTAGAGTGCAAGAAATTCTTGCTTTATTTTCTAGAATTGGGTTATTAACCAAGACTTTAGCTACTGAAGCTCGCCTCTATCGTTCGCATTTATTTGGAGATATTTTAAAATAGGTTTGACCTCGACAATGTAGGCAAACGCTCTACAATTCTAATAGGGGTTTCTAGAACTCAATTTCAGATTGGACTAGAATTTATAAGGATGAAATGGAACTATTTTTACTAGAGCCACAACTTAGATTTTAGACGTCAGTTACAGAATTTTTTTTCAGTGTAGTCGAATGATTTTCATTGAACTCTAATCGCCAATGAGAGTTTCTGTAATAAGCCGTGGAAAAACTACTGTTTTTCTCGGCGGGATATATAATTGTATCATCGTAACTTTTTTAGTTGGAGAACCTTCTTTTTTTTTTTTAAGGAATTTTCTGGACTGGAACATGCCTGTTTATTTATTTAGGAATCGGTTGCCTCACACAAAAATGTTAACATATTCTAACAATATGCATATTCCCATGGTTGTATAAGGATGTCATGTGGAGTCCACATCAGATTTTTTTTAATTGTAGTGTTTGCTTTACCAAATAGATGATTAATCGTTTAATATGTACATCAAACACCACTCCTTAAAATTGTTAGTAATTATTAAATAAAAAAAATCTCTAAATTTGGCAACACTGATTCACAAGTCTGATTTATGGTGCGTTCACAAAAGCACTGTCTGGAGCTCCGTGTAGCCGGAGCGCGCTGAAAGAAAGGAATCCGTGCATGGATCATGGTTGGGGTTTCACGATGTGAAATATCTTGATTTTGGATCATCCTGCCTGCGGTTCACCTTATCTGAGAAATAGATGGCGGCTTAAAACCAGAATTTTAAACAAAAATATTCTAATAAAAAATTAAAAAAAGCACCACAAAACTGGCGTTGTAAAAAGATTATTACTTACGAACTTTGAATAAACACCATAAAATGCAATAAACTCGCAACAATTGTTTCGGGTCGAAAAAACACACGACCCTTCATCAGGCGAATAAAATAAGCACGAGTGCGTTGCCGCTTTGAGTTTATTGCATTTTATGGTGTTTATTCAAAGTTTGTAAGTAATAAAAATATTCTGTATTTCCATGATTAATTAAAGGAAAAATTCTCCATGAAGATAGTGATTTTGAAAAATATTAATCGTATGTATACTGTACATTTATCAAGGTTGGTATAATTTCCGAAACCATACTTTTTTTACAGTAATGTTTTTCCTGATTAAAAGATAAAATATATTACAGACAGTTATTATATAAAATTACTGGCATGGGAAAATACGGATCACATTAATTCATAAGTACGTGTGCGATTGTGGCTGTGTGTTAACCAACGTTAAATCTTCTTAGGTTATTCTTTAATTTTTTGTTATGTAATTTTTGTTAAGTTTTGTTATGTGTCTACATATTTCCGTGATTATTTGTACATGTAATAAGTATGTATGTGTGAGACTATGTGTATGTATATTTATACATATGATGCACTTAAAGATCTGGAACATAATGACAATATTTTTTTTCTTAATAATAGCAATAGGATTGATAATAAAGTAGTAAAAGAAAGAGGATTTTGAGGATTTTATATACTACTTTGTACTAAAAGTATTGTTTTTTAAACATAAATAGCTAAAGTAAAACAAAAATGTAATTTAAATGAACGATAATTTATTTTACTTTTAAAATAATTTTAAGTAACTGGGAAACAAATTAATTAGGTTGAGTGCAAAACCGCAAACAAAAGGGTGGATAAATAATAAAATCGTTTAAACAAATAAAATTGCATAAAAAAGTTAATGAAACGATTGGAATGCAGTCTTCGAACAAAACTACACTGTAAATACAATTGTCTGAATTTCAGACAAAATTGTGTCTGAAACGGGTGTTTAATTTTAAGATGCTAAAAAGTGTCTTAAAAGGCACATCGTTTCACACTCGAAACGTCTGAAATTCCGCCATCTTTGATCCTGCCTGAAGTGAATATTTTTCATAAATAAAAAGATGCGTTTTATGCTGTTTACCCGTGAGAAATAGATTTTAGAATGTCCTAGAGCAAAGAATATATATATTAATAATTTTTACAATAATAGTCCACGTTGCCTCCGGCGGGAATCGAACTGACAACCAATGGATTCAAAGTCGGGCGTCTTCCCAATCAAGCCATCGGTACTCACTCTGTGCTCTGCTTGTATAACGAAATATATTCTAGTATCCGTAAAACAAATTGAAGTTTTATGTCTTTGCAATAAAACTGTTCCTAAGAAGTAAAGCTTAATACATATTATCTTAAATTTCATGTGTAGAGGTTTAGAGTTTTTTTTTTTTTTTTTAAATGCGTAATAAATATGAAAAAATAGTAGCCTATGGATTTTAAACGAGTTTTTTTTTTCTTTTTTTTTAACTGGTATTTGCAAGAAAACAAACTGTATACATGAAACCAAAAAAAAAAAAAAAAGCGCTCTTTTACATTTTGAAGTGTAGGGAAACATAAAATAATTTTTAAAACGCAAAAGAAAAATCAATTATGCACAAATTTTTTAAGACTGTTCAGCTACGAATTTGCTTTCTTAGCTACAAGTTACATGCTTCGTTTATCTTAATCTTCTTTTGATTTATTACATGTGAGAATTTTAAATAAAAATTAACTTTGATTTTTAATTTTTAACAGAAAAAGATCCGTGTCTAAGTATTTTAAATAAGTTAACTACTAAAATTACATAAAATATTGTCAAATTTATTTGTTTAAAAAAATTTTAAAACAGGATATGCATGCTGCTTAAAGTAGATTCCATATGGAAAATTTGTTAAGTAATACAAATGTCTGAATTTCTAAGTGTCTGAAATTTGTAATGTCTGAATTTTTAAGTGCCTAAATTATAAAATGACTGAAATTTTATGTGTCTGAAAATGTTATATGTCTTAATTTCAGACATATCAGACACTTATCTGAGCTCATTTATAAAAAAGACACTTACGTGTCTTAATTTAAGACATCACATGCGTCTGAAATTTTGCATGCGTAAGTGTTTCAGACATTTATGTGTCTGAATTGACATTTCAGATACACTTCTGTCTGAATTTAAGACGCTTCTATTTACAGTGTAAGCATCCTCTTAGATAATCCTTGTTTAATAAAGAAGGATATCTTATATTTTACTTACTTATTTATTTATTTTAAATATTTTTATCGTGTTTTGGAAAAAAGAAAAAAGAAAAACACTTACAGAGAAAGCTAAACCAAGTGCATGTTTTTCAAATTGCATTATTTATTTATTTATTTATTTTATTTATTTTATTTCTTGGTCATTTAGTTCATTATCATAAAAATAAATATATAAGTAAAAATATCCCACTTTACACAAAGTAAGTGCAAAATTAAATTTTATTCTGTATATTTAGTTCTTTTAATGTTTTTTTTTTTTTTTTTCAAGTAGAGGAAAGGTGGGGAATATGGAATAGTCGGGTAAAATGGAATAACGTTTTAGCTCACCTATATGGTGCTCAACCTAGCGAAAGCCCGACACATGTCTTCACTAGACATCAAATATGAACGGTAATGCACATTGTGTCAGTGAGAAGAGCAGCTTTTGTGTCATACACACTGAAAAAAAAAATTCTGTAACTGACATCTAGAATCTAAATTGTGGCTCTAGAAAAAATAGTTCCATGTCATTCTTATAAATTCTAGTCCCCTTTGAAAGCGAGTTCTATAAGTCCATACTAGAATTCTAGAGTGTTTGCCTATATTCTGGAGGGCAAAGTTATTTAAAAATCTCTGCATATGAATGAGACTACAAGAGGCGGGTTTCAGCAACTATAATCTTGGTTTATTACCAATTCTAGAAAATCAAGGGATAATTTCTCGCAATACAAAAGATTCGAAATATTCGGAATATTCAGAATATTGTTTCACCATCTAGAATTGTGTACGCTATTATAGAAATTCTCGATTTTTTCGTCTATTCAGTTTATTGGCGTGCCTTATGCGCATAGCTCGGAAATCTATATTTCTAGTTAAGGGATTTAGAAAATGGTCACTTATTCATTCTAGAAGAAGGCGGTATATATTTTTTCTCAGTGCAACTTCTTTCGTTTATCCAGATTCAGATTTTCTTTTTGGAAATAAATATTACGAATTCTAGAATCTACTTAAGCAGCAGTAAAAAGGCCATAAATATCCCTATCGGTGATTTTTGGAACTATTTATTTATTTATTTATTTTCACCGAATTCTATTTCCGATGCCTCTATTAGTCTTTATACCAAGTTTGGAACCATTTCGGTTGTTAGATCGAGCTACAGGTGGTTCTTAATAGTGTCATTAAAAAAAAATAATAAGAAGAAGAAATAATAATACTAATAATCGCCCGTATATATGCATGCATATTTAATCTACGCCAAACATAGTCTTAATATAGAAAATAAATTTATGATTAAATGATTTTTGAAAGATTATTCTTAAAAATAATAATAACTATACATTATTATTGTTATTATCGTCAGTATAATTTAAAAATAGGTTTTTTATATAATTCAATTTTAAAAACTAATAATGGAACTTATTTTAAGAGTAAAATATTTTTGTTAATATGCACTGCAATTTAAATTTTTAAATAAAAATCCTGGTCTAAATTTGAAAGTTTCTATATTAAGTTGTAGAATCAAAAAACTGAAACCAAAAAACTTTTTCATTGAATAGATTTTCTATTAATTCTTTCATAATATTTTCATTAAAATTACCTTTTATAAAATATTGTATTATTTAAAGTGTTATTGCCCGTTAAGTTGTAACGGGTGTACCTGAATAAAATAGACTGATATAAATTGATGTATAACTAAATTTATTTAAGTGAAACCCAACTTGGTTTTACACATAAACAATATAGATAGAATAATAAACAAAATGCAACATATTAATTTATGTAAATAATCCTCGTTGCTGTTTGCCATTCGATGTAACCGTCTGGTCCAACTTAGACAACTTTCCATTATTACGTCGTTTCTTATTCTATTTACAGCTCGGTTTAGTTCTGAAATCTGTATTTTTTAACATTTTATTTTATCACAGTACATCTGCTGTACAAATTCATGTTAAATCGAGTAGTCCAGTGGATTTAAATCCTTTTTTCATCAGAGAGAAGGATTCTCTTAGCCTAACCTTTTCTGAAATTGTGTCGCACCCAATTAGTGAATTTGATTCTTTTCTGCTTTTGGGTTTCTATGAGTTTAGGTTGTATTCGTTTTTTGTAAGCTCTTAACCCAATGTCATTTTTAAGTATTCGCTGTACAGATGGTTTTGATACTTTCAGTTCCCTAGCAAGTTTCCTTATGGATATGCTCTTCTTGCGTGTCAAGCGACTCTTCGCTTTTTAAATAAGATTTTTGGTACGGACAATGCGTGGAATGTCTGGAGGTTGAGATGTTTTAATATTGTCACTCTTTCTAATCATATTACACCACTTAAAAACAGTGGCACAACTTAAAACACCTTTCAAATGCCGAAATATTTGCTTCTGGATTCTTAACTTTTGAACTTGGAAAGTACCAATTTTTTGTTTTTCTTTGCTATTTATACTATCCTGTAGTTGCTGTGTAATTTTTCCTTTTGAGTTGTTGGACAGATTATACCAATGTAATTGGGAATCTATAAAAAACTTACATGTCTATATATAATATAAAATTTCCATGCATACATACAAATAGTAATAGTCTATTTTATTCTGGCACACCCGTTAAATATCACGTTACTTTATACATGGTAACGAAAGGCATTTATATGTATAATAATTATTATTATTTACATGAATTTTATTTTACTTTTGTTGAGTTAGTATATGCTTCTATCGTGTATGCTCTTGAATCGAGTCCTTTTCCTCCTAACTCTATCCCTGCTAGTCTCGAACAATAAACGCTCGTTAAATTTTAAAGGTTTTTTTATGCAAAAATTTCTATTTTAAATTCATAATAAGGAAAATTAAAGACCACGGGATTTCTGTAAATGTCATTTGTTATCTCAATTTTATAAGATGTTTTAAAAATAATATTTTATAAAATTTTATATTAACTTAAGCTCGAAATTTAAACTTTTATATATACAGTTCCCGCCGCTTATTAAAATCAAGTTCGTCCGGAACTAAAGTGATTTTATTAAGCGGCTGATTTTTATATTCGGCGAATGTTCCTGCACTCAAGGAAAAGGTATTACTTCCCTGAATTTGGAAAGGAATTTTAAAAGGTAACGAATAATCGAATAAGTGAACAATATTAATGATAGATAATTAATTCTTCCTACGATATAAATAAATTCATTCCAAGTTCCTATGCGTTTTCCTTTGAGGAAAATCATCATTACTTTACCAAAAGTTCACGCTTTTCTTATAAACTTAAAATATTTCCGCTTAAACCTCTTGATTTATATTTATTTCAAAATAAGAACTAGAATTTTTTTTTTTAATAATTAAAAATTAAAAAAAAAAAAAAAAATCATTTGCAAATCAAATCAAATTTGTAACTTATTACTGCGCTTTGAAAAATACATTCCTTGAAATTGTTAAAGAGATAAGTGTTTAATTTGTAACTATGCTGCAGGTGTAACATTTTCAACAAAGAGCGATAATGAGGGTGAAAAATAATTTGCGGTTCAGTGGTATTGACATTTTAAGAACATAAAGAATCAAAATTAATATGCCGGATTGCTTTGAAAACAAGAGAATGAATAAAATAGAACGATGCATACTTTTTCTGATGGATTAATGATTATACTAAATTAAAAATTCTATTTACAAATTAAATACATTATTTACAAAAAGGAATACTTAATGGAACATAATTCCCAAATCTAATTAAGCTCTCATAGTGAGAGATCGAAAATTCTGTCTTCGAACACAGTCGAAGCATCCAAAAATCTAAAACTAAACTTATTGGCTGTTGCCAAAATCTTTTAACAAAATATAGGTTCTTTTTTCTTTCACTGGCGACGCAGCGCCGTCTAAAGGGAATTGATTTTACTACACAACTCCCCGCCGTGAACTCTTATAGAGTTCACAAATCAAAATCTCATTAAATCAAAAATAAATCTCAAATCCGAACAACTTCTGATAATCATAAATTGTTCAAATTTCTAAGTATTCAATTAGTACTAAATCATATAATCATTTTTTTTTTTTTTTAAATATCAAAAATTATCTTATATTTAATACAAAGGTAAACAATATTTAAAGTACTGTAACTAAATCAATAAAAGATCAAATCAAAATATTAAATTGAAATATCAATATCAAACATGAAGCAAACACATTATTATTTAAACAATTAACTCTTAGTTATCAACTATAAACAAACTTAAATATAAAGATAATAACACATGCAAAAATTAAAATACAGATACTAAATAATACTAATTAAAGTTTCAAATTGTTTTTTAGATTATACCAAGTTTCCACAAAAGTTTGTTTTTTGAATCATCACCAATTAACACTACAACTCCTACTTTCAGTTCAGGTTGTGCAGTAGGATTCTTTAAAGCATGCGCAGTCTTCAAATCCAATAGGTATTGGCTTTTCCATCTATTCCACAACTGCTTTAACAACAGTGATTGGTATCTTTTACGTCTTAAGGCAGATATTTTGTTTGAAGCACCTTCAATAATGTCGTCTGAATTCACTGGGTAGGTGATTTCTTTACCAAAATTTAAAAAGTGCATAGGAGTTAAGGGGTTCGGTTCTCCATATTCACTATACACATAAGTTAAGGGACGTAAGTTGAGCACTGTTTCAACTTCTATAAGGAGAGTAGACATTTCATCATAATTCAAGAGGGCTTTGCCAATGACTTTACGCAGACAGTCTTTGACCGATCTAACTAATCGTTCGTAGAACCCGCCCCACCACGGGGCCCTTTCTACTATATTTTTCCATATGATTCTTTCATTCGCAAAAAATTTTAAAAGTGAATCATCAGAAAGAATTTGATACACATTTTCTAGCTCTTGTTTCGAACGCTTGAACGTTTTGGCGTTATCCGAATATACCCAAGCAGCACCGAAACGTTCTCTGAACGTTCAAAAATTGTTCTGCAAACACGTTCTAAGAACGTTCACTCTGAACGTGTTATAGACGTCTATTTGTCCATCTTGAAGACGTACAATAGTACGGTTCAGAGAACGTTCAATGAACGTGTAACTATCACCATCGGTGTTATAGATGCGTTCTGAGAACGTTCTATGTATACGGTCTGAGAACGTTCTAAACGTTTTTAGAACGTTTTTAAAACGTTATACACATTTTCAGAACGTTCTAGAAAACGTATTGTAAACGTTCTAAAATAGTGTAGAAACGTTCTGAAAACGTTTTATACACACGTTCTCACAACGTTATGTAAACAATTTTTGAACGTTCTTTGAACGTGCTAAAAATGTATATAATGTATAATAAAATAGAAGAACTCGCAACAATTGTTCCTGTCCGAAAGAAGACACGACCCTTCGTCAGACGAACATAGTAGGCACGAGTGCTGCAATTACAAGAGCTACGTTGCAGTTTTTTTGCAGCACTCGTGCCTACTTTGTTCGGTTGATGAAGGGTTGTGTCTTTTCTCGAACCGAAACAATTGCTTCGAGTTCTTGAATTGTTTTGTGTGTATGCACTTCTTATTTTATATACTTTTTTTTCAATTCTTTCCTTATTTCTCTTATTTTTCTTTTCTTTTCTTTTTTTCCTTTTTGTGTATTTTTTATTTTTTATTTTTTCTTTCTTTTCTTTCTTTTTTTTTTTTTTTTTCGCAATAAATAATTGTCCTAGGTATATGAAATTTTGCATACATGTATTGAAATATGGTATAAAAAAAGATCAAGTATTTTAAATATTTTGGATAAATATTTGAATTCAAAAACAAATAAATAAATAAATTCAAGATTTGGAATATTTTGAAAAATTTTAAGATATATGCCCCCTGCTAACTAATTATTATTCCCCCCCCCCCCCCCCTAGATTTTGCATCATTATAATTTAACAATAGAATATAACCATATTTGGATATTAATTTTAATAAGTTAAGCAAAAAAAAAAAATTAAAAATATTTTTATTTCTAAATTTTGAAACTTACTGAAAACTTTTAGCATTCAAACACAAAAATATTTTACTAAATTTAAATTATCAATGAAATCTCAAATTAATGCTCAGATATGTTACATATTCTATTTTTAAACTATAATAATGCACAATCAATGGAAAACAAAAAATAAAAATTAGTTAAAAGAAGTACACAAGTCTACAAAATTAAAACAATAAACTGTTTTCTCTTTTTTTTTCCCCCGTAATTCTTAAACAAATAAACACAGAAGTATAAAATTTGGATAGCATGTTTTTTTTAAATACCATGAATCGAATTTTATATAACTATGGCATAAGTAATAATTTTTAAAATAAAAATCAGTAAATTTTTCTCAAAAGTAAACTTTGAAAAAATGAAAAATTTCAGAAATTTTTGGAAAGAAAACTTAATGAAAAATGGTCATGAAGATGCATTACAGATAGGTTAAAGATGTACATACATCCATATTTTAAATTAAAACCGTATATTTCTTCTTGTAGTCATTTTTTTTTTTTTGTTTGTTTGTTGCTTCTTTTTTCTTTATTTATTCGCGTGTGAATATTTTTTTTTTTTTTTTAATTTTACATAGAAACATGAAAATCGGATAAGACGTTCATTATTAAATTATTTATCGATGTTTTTATTATTCTGGTGATGGTCACAGTTTATACAAATTAGTAATTATTATTATTATTATTAAAGTTATGTAAAATTCGATTAATGATATGATAACGAACATGCCATCCAAATTTTATGTCCATGTGTTTATTTGTTTAAAAGTTATGCTCAAAAGAAGAAAATGGGAAAGCAGTTTTGTTCCTTTAATTTTGAACAGCGGTGTATTTTAAATACGTTAAAAATAAAATAAAATAAAATAAAATAATTTTTATTTATTTATTTAAATAGATTCAGTGAAATTTACTTAATATTTTCATATTTCAAATCATGAGTATGCAAAATTTATTTAAATTATTGTGTTTGAGTTTATAAATTTTACATACACCATTCAGTGAAGTATAAGAGTGTAAAACGTGGTAAAACTTTTTGAAAAATAAATAAATAATTAATTAAAAGTTTATTTTGCAAACATAACAAATATAATAAAATAATAACAATAAAATACAACGCTCTAAAAAAAGTTCTTTGAACGTTCTAAAATTGTATTATATATATATTGTTTGTTTTTATTTTCTTTATTATTATGATGATGATTTTTATTTCTTTGCTTTATTTTCTTTTACCCTTTTTTCCCCTCTCTTGTGATTTTTTTGTTCGTGTGTGTGAGAATAATTGACTTAATTTTGTAAAATGTTACATACATGCATTGAAATATAACAAGATCAAGTATTTTCAGCTTTCTGGAAAACTATAATTAAAAAAATATTTAACTCAAAATGTTGATTTTTTTTTTTTTTTTAAAGTTTTAAGATGCTTATTGCTGACTAATTATTATTATTTTCTTTCTTTTTACATTATTATATTTTAACAATTGAAACTAACCATATTTGGGTCATTAAATTGAGAATTCGTTGTTAAGTTAAAAATTGCAAAAATATTTTTATGTTTAAATACTGAACCTTATTGCAAACTTTGGCATTTAAACACAAAAATATGTTTAAAATTTTAATTTATCAATGAATTGACAAATTAATAATCAGATATGTTATACATTCTATTGTTAAATTAAATAATGTACGATCGATGGAAGAAATAAAAATATCTAAGAGAAGTATTTTAAATAATTTCAATAAATTATTATTATTATTATTTTAAATATAAAAAGGTTCTATGAAGTTTTCACATACAATGTTTAAAAAATGCAATTTTGCTGCCAGAAATTCTCTGTAATGACAGAAAAATACATTTTGTCAACGTAATTTTTCCGTAATTTACGACAATTTTCTCAAATTACAAAGAAATTTTGGCAGCAAAGTTGCATTTTTTTAACAGTGTACTTAATATCTTTACATTTCAAAACATGTGTATGTAAAATTTTATTGAAAACATTGATTTAAAATTTATAAATTTTACATACACATGCATTGAAATATAACAATAATAAATATGATAAAATTTCTTAAAATAAAAATTAAATAATAAAACTTCAATTAAAAAATCTTTAAAAATATACCTGCTAATTTCCCGCCTGTTTTTAGATACTACAGTGTTACAATAAAATCTAAACATATACTCAAATCCATCTAACATTAAACTCTAGTAACATAAAATCGAACGGGAAAAAATTAAAAAGTAGTTAGCGTGAAATATTTAAAATATTAAAGTTTTCAAATTTAATTTTCTTTAAATTTATATGGTTTTCGAGAAATTTTAATTTACTTAATTTTGTTAAATTTCAATGTAAACTTATCTGTATGGATTATCCAGAAAAACATTTATATCCAAGTGTTAGGAACTCTTTCAAACACAATATGTAGATTGTAGAAGGAGAATGTACTTTGGTCTTGGTCCTTGAAGTACGTGTTTGTGCAGCGGATACATCAACTGGCAAACCCGATGAGAATTTTGCGGTTTGGCGATTTTTTCGTTTTTTAAAACATGCTTTATGTGCATGTGAACAATGTATGCGTATATTTCGTGCAGTGTATTTAAGAGCAACACTTTTCTTGAATGTCATTTAGCAAACATCAGAACTCCTATTTCAGTAATTTCAGTTATCCGATCGCCAGATAAATAAAGAAATAAATAAGAAAGGAAATAAAGGAAAATAAAATAAAAGTTACGCTTTAATCATGTACTGTCAATTTTTAAAACAGAGAAAATTTAATTAGAAATAATAGAGAAATAAAGAAAAGAGGTACAGAAAAGAAATAAGGATAGCAGAAAAAAAGCCAAGTCGCAATAAATTTGCCAAAATGACTTACTTCTGGAATAACTAACAGATGGCCAGATTATTAACACACGTGCCGGAATAAACTGATGACTAAGCGAAGTAATTTCTTTTCTTCATTAACATCCGTCTCTTAAAAAAAAAAAAAAAATCATACTATTTAAAGTTTAATTTTTCTTAAATTTAGTATGTTGGGGCCATCACAAAACTTTCTACTATATTTTTCCATACAAATCTATGCAGTACATGCTATTTATTAAAATTATTATTTATCAAAATTATTTTCTATAACGAAAACTGATGATTTTTATCCGAAGGAAGCATAACATAAGTATCCAAAGAAAGTCAATTTTCTGATTTGCAGAAGATATGTTTTATAAATAAAAAATGTAAAAAGAACTTTCTTTTAAATTACCACACATTTAGGGTTAAACAATTTTTTTTAAGATATATGGACGTCTTTCTTTTGTAAAATATCCATACTGAAAATTCTAATCAATGGATCGCGATGCTCTACCAAATCGCCATTACATTTTTATATTTATTTATTTATTTATTTATTTATTTATTTATTTATTTGTGGCTGACTATTACAAATATATTATTTCACATGGAAAAGTTAAAAATAATTCGCATTTATGTATACGAAATTTTGTCCTATTCTGCCATATCAAAAATTATGAAAATGAAATGGGATGATAGCGCCACCTGTTGAGCGAATGTAATCAGCAAGTTTAGTTAAACTACGCTCTTTAATTTCTAAGATACAGCTTCGATAATATTTTAAAATTTAATAATTTAATCAGAAAACAATTAATCAACTCAGCTTTATACAAATTGCATTTTTATATCTGTATTTTTGTGCAATTTTCACCAAAAAATGCTGAGATATATCTATCTCGAAAATCGCAGAAAGTACTAGCAGCACCATCTGTCAGCGGATATTATATACACAAACTGTGACATCACATTTTGTCATAATATATGTCGTACATACAAGGTATAGTAAATATATGGAATTATAAAAGCTGAGATATAACCTTTTCATAAGCGGAAACGTAGCAGCGCTACCTGTCATCCGATATACACCCACACTGAATCGGCAAAGATTTACATAATATCAATACCAATTACCAAGTTTAGAGCATTTATAAATAATAGAAGTTGAGCCATTGCCATCTTGTTAATAAAATTAACTTGCAGAACACTAGCGCCATTTGTCAGCCGATACGTATCCAAACTGAATTAGCAGAGCAATAATTAAATAATAATTAATAATAATTAGCATTAATTAATAATAATATTATTATAATTATCATTAATTAATAAATAGCAATAAATAAAGTTTAATTTTTTCCCCCTACCTCATCAATATTACTTTTCAACAGTTATTCTATCATGACGTGTCAACAAAACGTAAAACTGAAGATAAGGCAACAAAAATTAGAAAAAAAGGCATTTTATTAAATTCGTTATAATTACACTGAGACAGAACGTGTTACGACGGTGATACACTTGAACGTTTTTCATAGTACTAGAATTGTACGTTTTATAGATGGTACAAAGCAAACCTTTTCAAAACGTTCTAAATAACACTATTTTTGAACGTCTAATAGAACGTTCTTTTGACACGAAACACGGTGTTTGAACGATTGTTACCGTTATTAGACGTTCACAGAACGTTTCTGTGCTACTTGGGTATAACGTTACAGTTTCCTCTTCTCGCTAAGAAACGTCTGAAGGCCAACAAAAAGGAATCAGTTGACATGTCGTGTACAAGTTCTAAGTTTAACGCTCTGGTTACTGCACAAGTGAACAACACTATATAAGATTTTTCAATTTCTTTAGCATTTTTAATGTAGAGAGGCCCAGCAAAGTCAATGCCACATATGGAGAAAGGGGGCGACTCTGTTATTCAGTGACGGAGTAGTGGAGCAGTGATCTGATCTGTTGGTCTGGAAAGGTATTTCTTACATATAATACATTTATTCAGGACACTTTTAACTAACTGGCGAGCTTCGGGAATCCAATATTTAGACCGTATTTTTGACAATGTTCCAGATACTCCTCCATGCATTATTTTTTCATGTTCATTTCGGATAATCAAGGTAGACAACCACGACTGTTTGGGGAGAATGATGGGATGTTTTTCTTCTAGCTGTAAATCACTAAACTCTAATCTTCCGCCGAGCCGCATCATTTTTTCATCATCTAGATAAGGAGTTAAGTTGCTAAGGGGAGAATTTTTATCAATAATTTCTTCATTTATTAGCGAGTGAAATTCATTTTTAAAATACAACTTTTGTTCATTCGATATCAAATGTTTCTCAGCTTCTATTAGTTCTTCGGTTGTCAATGTCTTGTTAAGTTCTGGAATTTTTTTTATCCTCTAAACTGCAGTATTTTCTGATATCAATGGGGTTTTCTAGCTGTTCTGTCATGCAATTGAAAAGAAGTGTTTCTTTTATCTTTTTTCTACATTCTAAACTTTCAACATCTAGCTTTTGTTTATCATCAGGCTTAGGCCAAAGCTCAGGGGATGAACTGAGCCATTCAGGCCAATTTAACCACAATCTATCATTAATTAATTTTATGATCTTTGCACCTCTGGATACAAGGTCGGAAGGATTAGACGAACCGGGACAGTGCCTCCAATTTGAAGGAGATGCCAATTCACGAATATCTTGTACTCTATTCTGCACAAACGGCTTAAACTTTTCTGGAGAGCCTCTAATCCAAAAAAAAGCGATCATTGAGTCTGTCCAGTAAAACGTGGGTATATCTAATTTAAGAGCTCTCAAAATATTATGACCTAGTTTAGCTGCCAACAATGCAGCTGTGAGTTCAAGTTTAGGTAGCGTGAGATTTTTCAAAGGCGCTACTCTATTTTTGGAAGCAACGAATATCGTTTTACATTTTTCATTCGAGATTTCTTTAATTCTAAAATAGGCAACAGTGCCAAATACTTTGATACTAGCATCTGAGAAAACATGTAGTTGCAAATTAAAGAGGTTAAATTCTGGAAAATCAGAAAATAATATCTTGGCACAGAAAATTTAGAAAGATGAGTTACTTCATTACACCAGTCTTTCCATATTTTTTTTCAAATCTTCAGGTAATATATCATCCAGTCTTCCAGATCATCTGCATAAGGCATTTAACTCTTAAAGTGTAGGGTCCTAGGAAACCGATAGGATCATAAATTTTGCCTAGTATTTGTAAAACAAACCTTTTAGTATTTATCTGTTTAGAAACGAGGTTTATTAAATCCCTACAATCAAAATAGAGAGTGTCTTTCAAGTTATTTCACCCTAAACTCAAAACTTTATTAGGGGAATCATTTTCTTGAAATACTTTAGAATCTTGCTAATAACATTTTTTTGTACCCAAAATTCATGTAATGATGTCGAATTTGTATGAAATTTGTGAAATTGCATACTCGCGTCTTTAAAGATACTAAGTGAGTCTAGACTTGTAGTTAAAGCCTTCTCTACTGATGGGTGGCTTCCAATTATGTCATCTACATAAATGTTTTCATTTAAAAAACTAACAGTCTCCCTATGTGTGTCGCTAAAATTTTTCAAATGATGTTTTATCGTCGCAGCAAAAAGAAAGGACTACAATTAAGTCCAAACAAAACTCTAGCGAATCTAAAAATCTGAAGGGGAGAGGTGCCTTCGTGAGGACTTTCTGTAAACAAAAATCGTGTTACGTCCCTATCTTCCTCGTCTATCAAAATTTGTAAAAAAGCTTGTTTGAAATCTAAATCTACACAAAATGTCAAAAATATCTTCATAAAGATTAGGTCCAATATGTAGACAATTATTAAGAGAAAGATTATTGTAATCATGTGAAGACGCATCAAACACGATTCGTAATTTACTTGTTGTACGATCTGTTTTAATTACTGCTCTATGTGGTAAATAAAAGGTTGTAGAATTTTCCTCCAAATCCGTAACGGGTTCTATAATCCCCTCTGTCAAATAATCCTGTAAAACGTTGCTGTATTCAAAAAATAAATTTGGGTTTCTACAAAATTTGTACTTAAGTCTCGAAAATCTATTTTCAGCGATTTCAAAATTATTTCGCAATTGTGATTTACTAATTTTCCAAGGGAGTTTAACTTTATATCGTTTATTTTCATACTTAATTTCCGATTCAAAATTTTTCATAATTTTATTTTCGGAAAGGTCAAATTTTTCTTTCGGATTAATAAGACCAGAATTTTCCAAATTCCAAAAATTTTGTATTTGTTTTGACAACAAATTTTCTTCTACTATGATACTCATAGTAGAAGAAAATTTGGATTAATGATTCAAGAGAATCGCTTTTAATTCCCTGTAAAACCCAACCGAACACAGTTTTTACTGCTACTAAATTTTTATTAATGCGCCTAATATTACCTAACACAATATCATAATAATAATCGACTCCTATCAAAAGTGTAATGCTTTCTTTACTGTTATTTATATCAGCTAATTCTAAATTCTGAAAATTATCATTTTTCCTGATTTTTTTCCAATTCAGGGGGAGGGTGAATGAACGATCCAGAAATTTCATCCGTAACTAACGCTTCAATTTGAATATTATGATCAGCTTTATTTTTATTCACGAGCTTTAATTTAACTATGCCATAGGGTTTTTCTATCGGTGTTTTACTTCCAAATGTGTATACTTTCAATTTTTCATTTCTAATCACTTTTAAATTTAGTTCATTAGCAATAGAACGACATAAAAATGTTCTACTAGAAGCTGAATCAAGAAGCAAACGGATCGTTTTCTCTTTCGTTTTATTTTTAATATTTACGGAACAAGTTTGTAACAAAATTTTATTTTCCTGATTTATAGAAGAAACAGTAGAAACTATTTCCTGTTTGGATTCTGAACCAGAAGGAACATATTTTTTCCTGAGCTTTATGTTTAGATTTGTAACAGAGAGATGTATTAAGTTTATAACCACATATTCTGCATTTAATGTCGCTATGGCATTCCGCGATACGGTGCTTTTGTTCCAAACACAAAAAGCAACGGCCCTGAGATTTCAAAATATTCTTCTTCTTTTCAATATCGAATGCGAAACAATTTTCTGACGCGTGATTCTTATTACAAAAAATGCATCTCATCTGTTTATTTTCTACCGTAGTGATTAATTCATGCGCAGACGATAATCTGCTGCCGTCTCGATTACACAATTTATTACTTTTTATTTGTTCGTTTGTTTTATTTTTTGTAGATAATGTTCTTTCCCGCGAAATTATTTCCGTTTGTATGAAATCTAATAGTTCTTGGATTTTAATTCCATGTAAATTAGATGCGTGTTTTCTATTGAATTCTAAATTTTAATCGGACGGTAGTGTCTGTAGAATTACTGCGATTAACATAGCACTATAATTATTCTCATCAACTTCTAACGAGGATAATGATCTAATATTTATCTCGATTTCTTCATGTATTTTTTTAATCTAAAAATATCTGTGGATTTATAAACGGGTGCTAAATTTAACAAATTGTTCATGTGGTGGTTAATTATCATATCGCGTTGTCCGAATCTTTGTTTAAGAATTTCTAGGGCTTTGTCATAATTTTGTTTCGAAATCTCGAAATCCGTGTATGGAATTTAAAGCTGTCGAAGTTAAATAACTTTTTACATAATTAAATTTCTCTACCTTTGACAAAGCTTCATTGCCATGAATAGTAACTTGAAAAGTTTCCAAAAACTCATAAATTGGGAAAATTCACCGCCAAATCTTTGAATACCAATTTTGGTAATTTGACAAATTTGTTATTCTCACTTAACGGTGTACTTCTATTCTGTAATGTACTTGAAACATTTGAATTTACACCACTATTTTCGACTGAATTTATTTTTATTTTCTTTTTTGCTCTAAAAATAGCAATGCTCTAAAAATAGCGATTTTATCCTGATATTCATAACATACGTTTTTTTCATTTTCATATTCTGTTAAAGGAATTAGTTTTTCTATTTCCCTATCGGCTTCCTGTAGAAGCCCATTTTTTATAGTTAGTTAATTAAGAGATACTTCTAAGTTTTCAACATTTAAATGTTCTTCTTTTAAATTTAATTCTATACTATTCACTAACTTTGTCACACTTGTTCGCCAGAATTTTTCTATTAACTTTATGCTTCTCCAACTCCATTGTAAATTTTCATAAAATTTCTTACCTTGAGCCGTCTTCGCTCTAAGAGCTAATCTAATATTATGAAGGCACAAATATTAATTTTAATAATCGAATTTAACACAAACATCGTTACTTTCAAACACAACATTCTCTTGCCGGCACTGATGCACCAAAATGAAAAATAATTTGCGGTTCAGTGGTATTGACATTTTAAGAACATAAAGAATCAAAAGTAATACGCCGGATTGCTTTGAAAACAAGATAATGAATAAAATAGATCGATGCATACTTTTTCTGATGGTTTAATGATTATAATAAATTAAAAATTCTATTTACAAATTAAATACATTATTTACAAAAAGGAATACTTAATGGAGCATAATTCCAAAATCTAATTAAGATCTCATAGTGAGAGATCGAAAATTCTGTCTTCGAACACAGTCGAAGCATCCAAAAATCTAAAACTACACTTATTGGCTGTTGCCAAAATCTTTTAACAAAATATAGGTTCTTTTTTCTTTCACTGGCGACGCAGCGCCGTCTAAAGGGAATTGATTTTACTACAAGGGATTGTTATGCTTTATTTATCTATTTATTTATTTATTTATTAGACAAAATAATCCCAATGTAAATTAAAAAAAAATTTAGTGGGCATAAATGTTATTTTTGGCTGCTGAGGAGATATTTTTAAGTTTATTAACCGGCGATGCTGATTTTATTAAGCGGCAGCTTTAAAAGTAGTTTGTACTGATTTGATTCCGGTCCTGGAAATTCGATCAGATTGAGTGGCTAATTTTATTAACCAGTGAATTTATTAAGCGGTGGTTACTTTCGAAGCAGTTTTATTTAATACTTTCTTCTAATTTAAATAAATAAATATCTTTTGTTTTACTTACAACTTTAATGTACGTTCCTCCTTTTACGGAAAAAAAAATGTAGAGACATGTTTCTGTGATAGAATATATATTTAAAAATGATACTTTATTTAATGTAACACGGAAAAAGAACTAAGTATCATTTTATAAACTAAGTATCTTTTTACAAACAAATTTCTTCTTTTGTAACAACTTACAACACATTTTTAACTGCTTTCTGATTGATAGCTCTTATATAAGAAAAATAAAACAAAAGAATTGTTTTATCGAGAACAAGACTTCCAAAGTTTATGTTGGCTATCGATTTTAACATTGCTCTTTAAGTAGTTTTGGGAAACAAATTTGTTTCCAAAAAATTTTGCAGATGTTTTTGAAACATCAATTATCAATGGGGTGATTTAGTTTTTCCTATACTTTTAATTTCGACAATTTTTAAAACTCGATCTATTATTGAAATATAATATGACAAAGTAAAAATTATTTCTGTCTATTTCACTAATCTTGTCTTAAAATAAACATAAAACAAAAACACTTAAAAAAAAAAAAATTCTTAAAACAGTGCTCGAAATTGTTAAATATTTTCTTCACTCTAGTGTTGTGAAATAAGTGAAATAGATAAAAAATGAGAGTTTAATTGGTTAATAATAGTGAACTACTGATACCAGAATTGTTAACTTGTAAGTATTTTTATATTGCATATTTACTTTTATTACCACCAAAGTATGGTCGAAGAAGTATTGTTTTGAGGTCAAATTTTCAAAATAATGTTTTCTTATAGGGAAGAGTGAGGTTGAATGGGACGCAAGATGAATGGGACAAAAGCAAAATTTTTATGTTTTGGAAGCACCACAAACTTCACAATTTTTCTGATATATGGCAGTACTGAGGTCATTCATCAAGTGTAGTTTCAGAATTGTGTTATCTATAGAAGGGCAGAAAAAAATTAATTTTTTTTTTCTGCTGCCAAAGTAAGTTTTTACTGATACAATTAGTATTAGTTAAGAAATTAACTGTTTGCTTAAAGTTAATATAACTCTCATACGGTATAAGTACGGTATAACTCTACGGTATATATAACTACGGTATAACTCTCAAGGCATAATCTTTTATTGTATTTATGATATTCAAGAAGAATATTGACAATTGTTTCTTAAGCCTATTTCCTGTTTTATATGATCATGTGGTGGTGGGGATGAATGGGACAGCTTGAATGGGGGTGAAGGGGACATTCTCCACTATGTGTTAATTTAAAATTGTACACAAGAATTATATTAAAACAAATCGTAAATAGATTTTCAATATTTTTATAACCTGTAGTTCAGTAGTTATAACATGGAATTATAAAAGTAGCATGGATTTAGTGAAAAATAGATTGAAATTAATTATTCTGATTTTTATTTATGATAATTATGATTAAAAAAAATTTAAATTAGAATATTTAATGCAACTTAACTGAATAATATCAATAATTAAAAAAATAAATAAATAAACTAATAATAATTTGATTAAAATCACAATTTCAATCAAGCTAATTAAATAAATCCTGGTGATTATTAATGTAATACAGAATAGAATGCTGATTTTTCCCGTTCAGTCGGAAATAAAAATTTATCTGGGTAATTTGTATTCTATTATAATGATTTATCTCTTTCTAGTGTCTTATTTATTTATTTATTTTTAGATTAGATCTTATTAGATTAAATTACCAAAGCCTAGAGCGATAGGAACTGTGCGAACCAAAGGACGTTTGCCTTTTTATGTTAATTTGAGTCAATACATCAGTTTATGTTAATTTCAGTAAATTCATAGTGTGTAATAAAATCCCATAAGCCAATTTAACTTTAAAAATTTATTTACTTTCCATTTTGTTTTATTTTCTTTGTTAACTCCAGTCCTGTCCATTCATTCCTTTAGGTGGAGATGAATAGGGCAATGCACTTGCATGTAAAAAAATTATTATTAATTAAAAATGAGAACTTTTTATTAAAGTTAGTACATTTATATGCTCTGTTAAAAATGGTTTCTAAAAAATGAGCTAAATTGTCTCAAAATAGCTCCGAAGCAATATATACATAAGTTTGAAAACCCATGTACTCATTTTTGAGTATATTGACATGCTCAAAAAGGGAGTTGACCAATAAGAATCCCAATATCCCCATGTTTAACATGTCAATATACTCAAAAATGAGTACATGTGATTTTCAAAGTTAAGTATATATTGTTCCGGAGCGATTTTGAGACAATTTAGCTCATTTTTAAGAAACCATTTTTAACAGTGTGTAACTTATTACTGAAGTGTACTTATGAGAAATGTTACAAAATTCTGAATTACATATGGTGAACGTTATTAGTAAAAACATGAAAAATGTCCTATTCATCCCCACTCTCCCCTATTTGCACGTTTTGATATCCCCTGATTTCGAAAAGCAGTTTTTTGTCTGTTGCTCTCTGTGTCTTCCTGTGTGCGCATGTGTTTAACTTTTATCAGCATATCTCAAAAACAAATAATAGCAGAACATTAAGTATCAGTATTCTAAATATGAATCTTATAGGAATGGTGCATTAAACTTTTTGGTGATATTAAACAAATGGTTCGTGTAAAGAGACATCCAAGAGAATTCAAATAAATCACATCAACGTATGAAATTTTTGGTAGTCACAGTTTCATATCATCAGGCTGCACTAAACAAAATGAAATGAATGTAAATCTTTTTATTCAAAAAGTCTTGTTTAGTGCAGAATAGGAGAGGAAAATTAATCACTATTCGTTTACATGGTTATTTAAAAAAAAAAAATACAGTGAGTCGATACTTGAAAATTCTTGGAAGTGTATTTCACATTGTGCTGTATGTTATTAATATAGGGCTTGTATTTCAGTACATAATGCGGTATGTACATAATTTATAGAAAACATACAGGGCTATAAATATTTAAGCGAAAACATTCAATTTTTCTTGAATCGAATTGATGTAAATGCTTTACAATATTTTACCATGTTCAAGAAAAATGCTCGAAAATGAAAATTAATTCCTCATGCCTATACAGTAAACTAAGTATTATTTTATGTTAAATTTTCAGCATTTTATTATTTCTAGTGTATCATGAATTGAATGAAATATTAAGTCATTAATGTGGCCTGCTTTTAGCATCTGCAGAGTTCCTACGGTCCATATGTTTCACACAACTCTTTCACAGCTGTATTTATAACGTAATTTTTTATAATACATTTCCACAAGGACTTAGGATGGAAATTGTTCTATATTTATAATAGAGAATTGTTAGAGAAAAAAAGCGGGGCAGTCGAAAATATAATTAACTTCAGTTACACCCGAAGAACTGGCTACATACAAATTGTTGTTATTAAGTACATTAAGCATTTGTATTTAGTAAAGATTCCTCTACTGAAGCTAAGAACTAGGCGACAAGTCTGCCATGTCTGTCCAGGGGATTACGGCGGTGTGGGTGGTCAGTGATGACAAATATAAAGATGGAAACTTCTATAACTTACATTGATGGAAGTTGGATGAAACTCTTTTATTTATTGTTCTAATACATGAAAAAATGCTGACAGATTGTTTAATAGGAGATAAAGTGCTGACAAACGGTATCAAATTGATATAAAATTTCAAAAAATGTTTCTGTAGTTGTAATTTATAACTTTATAGAACTGTACTCAAATGACAGATTGATAACTGGGGGTCTAAATAAAAGCAGACAGCTACAAAGTTTGCAATTGTAGCTTTAGCATCCTTTACAAGTGCTCGCTGTTCTTAACTTTTAAATATAAATCAACACGCAAAATCGATGAGTTACGTGCGTAAAAGTTATGAAAAAATCTATTATTTATGGCAAGAGTACACGAAAAAAAAGATTAAATTATTTCCTAGACGAGAAATTATTGACAAACCACATAAACGTGGAGTAAAATTTCAAGGAAAATATCATAATGTAGGGGATCTAAGGGCTTGTTGTTACAGGGTTAAGAGTAACACGAAATTTAAGAAGTAGTTTCTAACATTTTTGATTAAATGTTTCGATAAACATAATTCTTATGACGCGCTTTATTATGAAAGCACAATCAGTGTTCCTTGAAACATAGTTAAAGAGAGGATCTGTACCTGCGCTTTATTTTAGCTAGTTAGTGGGTCAAAACATATTTCGTAAATTTTGATTAAAGGTATGTTAATAAATTTTTTAAAGAAATGTCTATAGCTGTTTATTTTGTCTATGCGTTAAATTATAAAATGCATGCATTTTCTTCTGTATAAATTGTTATATATATATATATTATATATATATATGTTTTTATAAATAAACAAAATGTCCAAAATTATGCGATGTGCAAGTTGAAATAAAATTTTGGGGCAAGTTGTAAAAAGTTAGACATTCTAATTTAAATGTTAATAAGCAAATTATTTATTCTATGCTCTGTTTTATGAATTTGTTTTCCTTGGATGGAGGATCTATACGAGGATCTATAAAAGGAAGTCTGAAAAAGCTTCAAAGAGTCATATACGATTCAGCTACAACCGAAATATTCGAGAAAGGTACAAATATTAGACACCCCTTACCCAAAAGAAAAAGTATTTGAAAAATATTTTGGAGAGATAATTAAAATGAAAGACAAACATAAAGAGAAAGAAAAAGATTAAAGAATGAAATAAATAAGTAATATACATATATATATATAATAATTTTAACTTCAAATATAAATTTTGAATCAGACAAGTGGCTTTACTTAGCTTCTGAAGGTGCCTACAGCCTGTTTGTCTTCATTTTCAAAATGTAGGCTTAAGTTAAATATATGAGAGGGAACAATCTATCATTTGTTTGTATTAACGTCATTTCTTATTAAGACTGACTTTTATGAGGATTATTTAATTATCTCTTCTTTTATTATAATCTATTTGATATTCTTTATTACTACACCATAATCAATTGTTACTGTACCAAGATGGTATAATTTTTTAATTATACTTATTAATTTCCTTTTTTTTTTATTAAATTAATAAATGATTGATAACAAAAAACATTTTGAAATATTGCCGTTTTTATTATCATTTCCTTCGTATATGTTACAATTTTCCCCAGATCCGAGGCTAATTGTAACAATCAAAAAATTTTAAAAATCTTTTTTTACGAAAAATCAGCAAAATTATGTCAGAAAAATTAACGAATACTCCTTTTATGGATTTTATAGTGGAATATGTATTGTACGCAAAACAGCAATTGTAAACAAGTAAACGTAAGTACATTAAAAATATATATTTAGTTTTATAAAATTTGTTACAACTAGCTCCTATCTCCCCTACATGAATAGAAGATTTTGTAGTTGTAGTTTATAACTTTATATAAAGCTGTACATAAAAAGAAATATTAGTAACTGGCGATAAAATAAGGACAGACTGTAACAACTAGTGTGCTGAAGCTTCAGTATTGTTAGCGAGAGCTCGTCATTCTTAACTTTCGACTATAAATCAATTCCTGAAAACGACGAGGTACATGACACATTGCTTTAAAGTGGCGTAACTTTCAAGAAAAAAATCATAAGGTACACGAAAAAAAAATTTTTGTAGTTGTACTTTATAACTTTAAAAAAATGTACGCAAAAGACAGGCTGATAACTGGTAGATAAACAATGGTAGACTGCAACAAAAGTCGCAATGTAGTTCAGCATTCTTAACGAGTGGCTTGCAGCTCTTAACTTTCGAATCTAAATCAATACGTGAAAACGATAACGTATATGACACACTGCTTTTAAGTAGCGTAAATTTCAAGTAAAAATCTTAAGGTACACGAAGAGAAAATTTTACATAGTCGTAGTATATAATTTTTAAAAGATATATGCAAAAAGACAGACTGTTAACAGGGAAATAACCGGGGTCTTGGCAGGCAGTAACAAAAATCGAGCTTTAATTTCAGCATTTTTATCAAATGCTTAATGCATTTAATTTTGAACTAATAATCAATACGTGAAAATGATTAGGTACATGCATGAATAAACATGGAATGAATAATCATGAATAACTAAAATCATTCCAAAGAATCATTAGAATTTTCCAAAGTTGAAATTTTATAAGGACTTTTTCACATGCTGCGTATTTAATTTGAAGATCCAGCTTTTTCAACCACGTTGTTCTTTCTTGTGCAAAAGCCCTTATGAACTAAAAAGTCTTAGTATATAAATAAAAATACATTAGAATTACAAACCTGTAAATGATTTTTCGCAATAAAGAACTGTTGGAACGTGGTTGAAAAAATTGCATCTTCAATTAAACATGCAGCATGTGAAAAAAACCCTTATGAAATTTGAACTTTGAAAAATACCTAAAATGTAGCTCGTTCTCATGCTAACAATTTGCTTAATTTTTACTCTATTCAAATGAACTTTTGACAAAAGTTGCCCAATATATCTAGCTTTCAACCTATGTAGTAAATGGTTTTTCTATTTTTCGCGCATGGGCAGTAAAATAATATTTACTAAAATAAAACATAAATGCTGATATCTCATCAAATATTACAGATGGGAATTTTCTGTTTCAGAATAATATTTCTCTAATGTTTTGTCAAATTTTTTGTAAATTTTGTAAATTTTTATGGAAATCCGTTCTAGTAATAAGCAAATAATAATAATAATTTTTGGGGAAAAAAAAGTACATATCTGTCTAAATAATTGCACAATTTCTACAACAACACATATAAATATTACACATAGTATGTGTAACAATGTGTTACAGTTACAAGTCATTTATAGCAATTTATGCTACAGGGGTATCCAAAGTATTTGCGCTCTTCTTCAATTTGTGGTTGGTCGACTAACTGCACTCTGAACTAAAGTGCAAAATGTGAGTTTTTAAATTATCTTTACATGTCTGAAGCCTCGGGCCATTTTGAACTATATTGTTTTAGAAAATCGAAAAAAATTTAAAAATACTAAATAATAAAATTTAATAATTTGATCATCCACTGTATTATCTTATATTTTTAACGGCCTTCTTCATTTACCGTCGCCGAAAGCTTAAGTCAATGTTATTCTATGGAAAATTTTCTTTACTTATAACTCCTTAATGAATATATATTTTTGAATTCTGTTTTCACATTCAGGAAATTCTCAATTGTAAATTGACGCACCTTTTTTAAAAACGTATTTTTTAACTTTAAATATTTTATTTTGAAACTGTAAAATACGGATTTTCAATATGTGAAATTTTTCATTTTACGGTTACAAAATAAAATATTTAAAATAAAAAAATCCGTTTTTAAAAAAGTCGCGTCAATTTAACAATTGAGAATTTTCTGAATGTGAAAACAGAATTCAAAAATATGTATTAGTTAAGGAGTTATAAGTAAAGAAAATTTCCCATAGAATAACATTATCTTGGGCTTCGGGTGATGGTAAGTGAAGCGGACCCTTAAGCAAAAATTTTGTGTTTTTTTTTTTTTTTTTTTTTTACTTTAAAAGTACAAATTTTAAATTAGCTTCTAATTAACATATTTTTCTTTGTATGTTACAAATTCCAAATATGAAATTATTACAATATTTTTTTCCCATCTTGAATTTGCTTTAAATTTTTGTCTACTATTACAATCAAATTTAACAATTCTCTCTTTAGAGCCATTTTCTTTCTTTCTTTTCTTTTCCTTGTTTTTTTTTCCTACTACATATTCAAAAGATATATTTAGGGTATAATTGCCGAAGCGTCAGTGGAGGCCCTCTGTTGATACTCAAAACGGTTTTGGGCTGTGTCTGTGTGTCTGTCTGTCTATCTGTCTGTCTGTCTGTCTGTCGCGCGATAGCGGCCGCAAAAATAGCGCTATTAACTTGAAATTTGGTACACATGTTCATGAGCCCTACGAAATCAGCTGTATAGTTTTTGGTATGTATTCCATTTGTAGTTCGTATACAGGGACACGCCGAAGTTTTTCTTATCATTACGGCCTATGGGAGGAATTTGTATGTATCGCGGTAGCGGCCGCAAAAATAGCGCTATAGACTTGAAATTTGGCACACATGTTCATGAGCCCCACGAAATCAGCTATATAGTTTTTGGTACGTATTCCATTTGGAGTTCGTATACAGGGATACGCCAAAGTTTTTCTTATCATTACGGTCTAAGGGAGGAATTTGTATGTATTGCGATAGCGGCCACAAAAATCACGCTATTGACTTGAAATTTGGTACACATTTTCATGATCCCCACAAAATTAGCTGTATAGTTTTTGGTATGTATTCTATTTGTAGTTCGTGTACAGGGACACGCCAAAGTGTTTTTATCATTACGGCCTATGGGAAGAATTTGTACGTACCGCAATACAGGCCGCAAAAATTCTCCGATTGACTTGCAAATTGACCCGTATATTCAGGCTTGGTATAGAAATAGCTATTTATTTTTTTAGGTCTATACTTTTTATGGATTATATACAGGGACACGCCAAAATACTTCACATTACGGCGTATGAGGTGAATTGCGTTTAAACGCATTTTAACATCTTTACTTTTCAATCAAGAAAATTAAACTAGCGTACAAGAGTTAGATGTTTAAACTTATGTTGTTTGAAGAAAATATGTGCTCATAAGGTTTGTAATTAATGTACAGGACCTTACAAAAGTGTTCTGACAATGTCACGTAGTCATCCAAACGATGTTAAATTTGGAACAATTACTAATTTTAAACGCAAAGTAAGCTGAATAGTTTTTACTTGTGTATACAATGTTTATGGTTTGTTTACAGACACACGCAAAAGAATTCCGTAGCATTAGAGCCTATGGACAAACTTTTATTTAAGCGAACACTTTATGCGTTTATGCTGAATTGAACTTAATAAAGTTAACATGCATTATAAAGATGCTTAAAATTATGTATAGACTAAAAAAGGTTATGTATAGACTAAATAATTTATGGGGCCACACAAAATAATTCCGAGTATGTACGGTAATCATCCAAATGATATCAAATTACTTTGAAAAATTAATGAGTTATAATTAATTAGGTTTATTCTTATTATTGGCGTTCATAATGACTGTGGCTACTTTTCCGGGATACATAAAATAATTTCGTACTATTACGGTCTATAGTCGATAGTTATTAAAAGTTTATTTTAACATGGTTACACCCCATCAAATATAATGAAATTTTATTAGAATTTTAAAAGCATGTTTTCCTGTTGATAATTGTGGGCATAGAATTGGAAATTAGTTTAAAGGTTACGCAAAATATTTCCAATATGCTATGTAATTTTTTTTGTATGAAATTTGGTAGTTATGAAATTTGGTATTTATGAATTTCAGGGAAATAATACAAGACCGTCGTTTATTAAGAATACATATTTTTGCGTACTTGGAGGTCCGTAAGTTGTCCGAGAATGAAAGGCAAAACTTGCAAAAATTCAGTGATGTATTCACAGAAAGTTCCAGGAAAATACAGGTCTATAAACCAAGTATCAGCTTCAATTCAACCAGTAAACACAGCTTAAACAACAGCCGTTAACAGCAAAACTACAGTACAAACTGTTTAGCAATAACACATAAAGAAAGTCTCATCTAAAGAGGCTCAAAGCAAAGCAAGCATTTGACGAAACTGACATAGATCTGAGACTGACCGCCTTGGCGAAAATAATGCTCCTTTTATACTTTTCTATCGAACACAGACTGTTCTGGAAAATTCTCGTATCTCATAATGAGATTAGAGCTTCCATATTTGGTATATCCCTAATAAGAATTTTCTCGCCAAGGTCGCCAAAAAAATTGCCAAGAAGGGAAGCAGTCGCCAAATTTGGCGCCAAATCCATTTCTCTCCTTATTGGAGCTTTTTTAAGTGTTTTTAAGAGAAAATTAGGCTATTTTAACGCTAAAACGACTAGAAATGCGCAAAGTTAGCATTTTATTAACTTTACTAAACCTCTTTGAAAGAATTGATACAAAAATAAATGCAATTATTTACAATTCCGTAACACTTTATAAGATATGCAAATAGAGACACAGCGGGGGGTTGAGGGGGGCGGCAGCCCCCCTCAGGAATGTATCTGATTATGGTAACAAGTCGATCGAATCAATATATACGA
Source organism: Salticus scenicus (assembly GCA_963930645.1). Classification (NCBI taxonomy): domain Eukaryota; kingdom Metazoa; phylum Arthropoda; class Arachnida; order Araneae; family Salticidae; genus Salticus; species Salticus scenicus. The sequence goes on from OZ005659.1 coordinate 67,851,321, forward strand.
TTATATAATAAGGAATAAATAAAAATGACCTATTGAATAATGTCTGATGTAAATAGGACGTTGAGGCTCCTGATCTGCAGATCCACTAGTTAATAGGTAATTTACCAAATTCATCTTAGAACTAAAATTATGTATTTAATCAGATTTTTAATTTTAATGCTTTTAATGTATAACCAATAAACGGGATACTTTGGAAACCCATCAACGCGACACTTCATTAGCATCTGCTTCATTTCTTGCATAATTGCCTTTAAACAGAGCGATAATAATGTATTTATGAAATTTCGTCATAAAATTTTGAAAACAGCTAATATACATTATTTTTCCAGATAAGAAAATGTGAAAATTAAATCTACGGAGACTTAATTAGTGTGATCTGTCACACACTCTTTTTTTTATTTTCAAGTTTATTTAAGAATTTTCAAGTTATTTCCTGAAGTTTATATTTTTTTAAACATTGAAAAAGTATAGAATTGAAATTAGTTATTTTTGAATATATTTTGCTTAATGTATGGAATAGTCTAAATTAGAGGAACAAAACCAATACATATATTTCGACAATATCATATAATTTTTAACAATAAATCCCTTTAGAAATTAGTAAAGATTATATTTTGTGTTTATGTGATTTATTTGACAAAATGATTTTCAAATAACTTAATTTAAAAAAAAGTCAGAGTAAATTTAGTATAATCATAAAAAATATTAAAATATATAATATTCTACAGCATATTTGTATGATTTTAAAGTGTATAAGGTATGAGGGGTGAAAGAGTTCTATTCTTTAGAAACTCTATTTCTAGACAGAAATATTTATAGTAATATTCTATTAATTTTAGTGATTTTGTTCGAAAATAATGAAAGGAAAAAAATTTATTATTTATACACAAATATATATTTTCATTCCATAGTTTTTTTTTTTAAGTAACTGAATTTTATTTGTATATCATCCTTGCCGTGGTAGCCCGGTCAGTAGATCACCATGATCGTCTTTGGAAGGAAGCGGGTTCGATACTCGAGCTGGTCAAACGCCGGCTCGAGGTGGCTGGTGCGCGTTAAATTTGTCGTGGTCGCAAAGTCCTCCAAGTTCCCGTCCAAATTATATCTCAGGGGGTCACCAAAGCGGGAGAGTCATCCCCTCCGTGTAAGATCAAAATTGTGATGGAACATCTCCGGACCATTCTTGGGGTCTGTCCAAGACTGTCGCTAGTTACCCATCGCGCAGTACTAGTGCAGCGTTAAACGGAACAAACCAGTCTCCTTGTTACTGAAATTTAAATTTGAAAATTCACTGTATTTACTTTTATATTACTATTTTACACTAAAAATCTATTACTACTTCACGCTAAAAGATTTTTAGTAGTGTATTTTGCTCAGTAATATTTCCAAGAGAAAATTTTGCTTTTTTTCCTCCTTATCTATTATTAAATAACATCTTTTAAATTATTAAGAATGTTTTACATTTTCAAGATTTCAGTGATAAAAAGGACTGCATAACAATTTCAATAACATTTTCTACTAAAAGCAGTTTTTGAATTTTATTTAAAAAAATAAAGACTATTTTTTTTATATTACAATAAACTTAAATATTACACATTTTAATGACTTTTGAGTAAAAAAAAAATATTAACTAAAAAATAATTACTCTTCTATTGATTGATTGCAGACTTTAATCATCTTTTAACCGCTTATGTACTTTTTTTTTCCCTTTATATTTTGAAAATATAGGTTTTAGAAGATCATCTGATTTATCGATCAATATTTTTAAAACAAAAATCAATTATAGAGAAAATTTGCTCGCATTTAAAGTATTTAAGATTGATTTTCGAAATGATTATGAACGAAAAAGTTGATTGCTAAAGATTAGGAAAAATAGACAATTAGTCAATTGATCAATAAAATCAAGAAAGTTATTTTCTATATGCGTGTCATACAGAAATATATATATATATATATATATATAAAGAGGCTGTTCGCACATTTTTTAGACGATTTTATTTCGCAGTAAGAAAAAATCGTTTGCATGGAGAATTTTATTTTCACAACAATTATATTTTTGGAAGTTTTATTTATCTTCTGATATTTAGAATTTTGATTTAGATGCAAAAATGCGCTTTTAAAATGGCAGTGGATGGAAGGATAGGTTTCCGCTCTTTCCAAAGATAGTTTTTAGTGAAATCTTTATGAAAAGCATTTATCAGGAGAAAAATGGAAAAATGTTGCAACAAAAGATGAATCTTGGGTCTATTTAAGTGGTTGCAATAAAAAAAGTTCAATTCATTATCACAAAAGTGGAGAAAAAAAAATTTGCTACATGGCTCAAAGCATCAAAAGGAAGTTTTTCTAAAGGATTTATGATTGCCACTGTTTTTTCATACAAGCGCAAGATAAAAGCAAAAAAAAAAAAAAAAAATGTGACAAAATGTCAAAATCAACTCTAAATACTCTCAAGAACATATTTTAATTCCAATTTAAAAAAAATGAAAATCCAAATCTTTATCCACAATGCTATCAATCTGTTGAACTCTATCAAGACAAAACAAGCAGCCACACATCTCAATCCTAAATTGCTTTTCTAGAAAAAAATGGAACAAAAAAAGGGAATTAAAACCATACCCTTCACTGACATTCCTGCTAAATCTTCTGATATCACTGTTGGATTTTTGTGTTTTTCGACTCTTAAAATCAACATTATCCAAACACCGACCTACAACGCTTTGTGGACTCTGGAAAGCCATTCCAGAGGAGTAGAAAAATATACCTCTTCCGATATTATAAAAAGCATTATTATCATAGAAATTATGATGTAGAATGTTTGTTAAGAACAAGGGCTATCAAACTGAACAAATAAAACTCGAAATATGAGTGAAATTGCTTCAGTACACTCCATCAAAATTGTCTAAAAAATGTGCGAACAGCCTCTGTATATATATATATATATATATTTCATTTTACATTTTTTTTTTTTTTTTTTTTTTGAGAGAGAATGTGAGATAAATAAATAAATATAGATATAGACAGATTGAGAAACAGATAAATAGAGAGAAAAATACAGGTAAATATATAAATTCACATGCTGTCAAATCAGGGTTGGCAAACTGGGCCCAGCCCAGAAAAACCCGCCCGGGTTTTTCTGGGCGGGCCCACCAACAAAAACCCACTGGGTTTTTGCAAAAAAGTGGGTTTTTGTTAAAAATTATTTATAATTTACAAATCCGATCTATAAAGTATAGAAAACACCTTAACTTTAAAGAAAAAACTCTTATTGTTATTTTCTAGAAAATAGTATTTAAACATAAAAAGTAACTACAGTTATAAATACAACTATAAAAGCAAGTTTATCTTCTATAATTGGTTCAGTTTTCCTTTTCCTGTAAAGCTGAACGATATTTTTGTTTAACAGTGGATATAAATGTTGCCCAGAATCAATATTTAACTAAATAAATTGTTTAGTTTTAAAACTTTTTAATTTAATTTTAATTTTAGTAGCGACATAATTATAAATCTAATAACATAAAATTTTCTTCTATAACCGTTTCAACTATTAAAAAACTTAAAAAAAAAAAAAAAAAAAAAAAAGATAAAGCAGTGCAACTTATTTTTATAATTAAAACTAGTTGGCATAAGTGGACTCTGCTCAGTTCCCCATCATATATATGTTCTCATAAATTTCTAGTACAGGACATTCTCTTAACATGATTATCATGCTAAGAGAAATTAATCTGACCAAACACTTGACACAATGACAGAGTGAAATCCCCACCTAATAGGCTATCCACCGTTCACTTCGATATATTTATCTTATTCTAATCTATTAATTTATTTTATTAGGGTCAATTTTGTAGTTTCATTTTCATACTACTAATTCCAATTCTACAATCCTCAAAATGCATATTTATATGATATATCGCCCCATTTTGCTATGTTGATAAAATCTTAAATTACGAATAACTTGCGAAATTTTCCTATTAGAATATTTGTAGTCAATCATGTTCATTCAAGTATCATAAATGTTATTTTGAAGTTGTCTGATGTATTTATGATCCTCAAAATGGACGTTTATGGTCAATTTTGCCATTTTAAGTAAATCTTAAATTCCAAATAATTTAGGAATTTTTTAAATTGGAAAATTCATACTCTATGATAATCATGCCAGTATCCTATATAACATTTCAAAAGTGGTCTGACATCTTTACGGTGAAAATATCCCTCAAAACTGAGATTTATGTGAAAATTTGCCCTATTCTGCCATGTTAAGAAATTCGTAAATTTTCAAAGTAGTATGTTTCTAGTTACTGATGTTAATTCTAACATCAAAACTCATATTTTAAAACTGGTCTCACATTTTTTCATTAAAAATTTTCCATTTAATGCACGTTTAAGTGAAATTTTGCCCTATTCTCTCACGTTAAGAAAAGTGTAAATTTTTAATAACTTACGAAGTTTTTTAAACCGAGGACAAAAAATTTCACGATTACCTAAGTTTCTCATACCTATAGCATGAGGGGAACTAAAAAATTTAAATGATATGTTTTGTACTCAAGAGTTTAAATTATTTTATTTTATCAGTTATTGTCATTAAGAATATTTATTTTGCATAAGCATACATTAGAATAAAATATAGCTTAATCTTACTAATTAACACTATTTTAATATTAGAATCAGACCATTTTTTATTTCTGAGATAAATATTGGATTAATTATTAATTTGTAGTTTATTATATTTAGGTGTATTACAACTAATATGCTAAATAATATGCTAACATTACAATGCAAATGTATTCAAGGAAAAACCCACAAAAGCCCAGAAAAACCCAGAAAAACCCAAGCGGGTTGGGTTTTTCTAGAAAAACCCGGGTTTTTGCCAACCCTGTGTCAAATACATATACATACATGTATATATAGAGAGAGACACAGAGATAAATCGGTAGATATGAAAAAAGATTGATAAATGGGTGATATCGATCGATCGATCGATAAATAGATAGATAGACAAAGAGAAATGAATAAATTTGTGCACAGAATAGATTTCATTCACAGAAGTGTAAAGAAAAAGTAAGTAATTTATTTCCTTAGTTTCAAATTTGGCCAATGATTGAATAAATTCGTTTAAAGTGTACACTTATTAAATATAAACGTATACTGTTCCGACCTTTTTTTTTTTTTTTTAACCTCTCTTAAATGTAAATAAAAAAGAAATGTGTATGTGCGTTATGTTTTCTGTAAAATGTATGCTACCGGATATCCAAAAATGAATGATAGGTTTTGAAGAAGAAAAAAAAAAAAAAAAAAAAAAAAAACAGAATGTGATAGAAATGTAGGAGAATGTCTTCTGTTATGGGCATCCCAACATATCTTTTAACAGAAAGCCACTACGGTGGATTTGAGTACTATCAAGCTTGCATTGTAACAGTACGCAGTTTTTGTGCTAACACTGGAGTGAATAGACACCTTTGCTTAGTAAGTACAAGCATCGAAAAAAAAAAAAAAAAAAAGCAAAACAAAAGTAATTTGTGAATATTTCCAGAATGCGATAAATCGAAATGAATTAATTCAAAAATGTAAGTGTAATGTATTTTCATGCAGTATATTTATCATATTTTGTGATGCAATACGGAATTCAGCTAAAATATGGACCGAAAATTGCTTTTTCTTCATTATATAAATGACTGACATTCCCCGCTGTGGGCACCTTCATGTAACCGGTTATGGACACACTTGATTTTTTCCATTTAAAGCGTGTGTTTGATTTACAAATTGTCAAATATGGTCGTTAATATCAACATAACATATTTTATAATGATTTTATGTATTTTAATGCATTTTTAACCAGGTCAACCTCAGAAAAAACAACCGATCCAAAAGAAATGAATTTTAATGCGCTGATTAAAGCAATTTAGGATTGCTTACTAGGTAAGAAATACAAAAAATATATTGCCCGAGAATATGGACTTCCTCGCAGCATCTGTGTCCCTTCAGAAAAAGCCTGGAAATGCAAGGCAACTCCACCTGTCATACTGCGGGCCAAGCACGCTAATGATATAGGAACATTCAAAACCTGATAATGATGTCGACCTTTGCTGTTGGAGCACCCGCTATCATGCCTAACAAAAGCCAACTCGGTCAAATGCAACATGTGCGATCGTCTGGTGCATTTAAAGCGTGTCAGTATTCATGCAAATTATTTTACTTGCATGCATTGCACTTCTGATTTGAAGCACGAAGAAAAATGCCATTTTCTGTTGTTATTTTGGCCACTGAATCCTTACAAAATGAATAGATTTTGTTATATTCTGTAGGTATGGGGGTTTTTTATATTCCCATTTTCACCGTATTTTTCGAGTGTGTCCATCAACGGGTACACATTGTTTTTGGCCAAAAATGACCACTTCACAAAATTGGTGATATTTTTTTTTCTAGTTGACGGAATCGATACAGTTATTTTAAAAAACGTTAGCTAAGGGTTTATTGGTGTTCATATGTTTGCATAATATTTAATCTATCAAAGGTTATAAGACAGAATCAAGACTGTCAATGGGCCTGCTACTGGAGACATTCCTTTATATTTTGCGGTCTTATGGTTGAGAATGAAGGGAAAAGAATTCCTCACTTTGAAAATTTAGTTAATGTTTACGCCAGAAGATGACTCTGCAGATATAGAAGAACTGCAGAGAAATTGAATTTGTCACATTTTTATTCGGCATTTTTATACACAATCTGTTAGTCAGCTCAGCGCTTCTGAGAAAAATTACCAAGCCTTCAATTAAAATCAATGTTTCATAACACCTCGCGTTTCTTTTTTTTTTCTTTGACATATCTTTCAATTTTTTGGTTTAAATTAATTATTAGGATTTTTAATAGGATAATTATTACGATTTTTTTTTTCTTTTTTCTTTCTAATATCATTCACTGATCGAAATCATTTGTTTTATTTCAGGTGAAAATCAAACCATTGTAAAAGTAAAATGGAAAAATAAAATTTTCAAGCAAAGATTAAGCTGCGATTCAATTCTTGTTTTTCAAAAGAAAAACGGGAAATACGGGAATTGCCATATAGCAATTACATTAGCTGCAAAACAAGTTAAGCGCAACTAAATAACCATTTCAAAAATTTAGAAACATGCTTCCAAAAATAATTTTCAAACTACCATATATATTGCCAAACTATCCTTTTTATTTCAGATTCCGAATGTATTGTTTTATATGTGACGTAACAAAGAATGATTTAATTCAGTTGTTTGTAGATCTGAAAAGTAAGGCACGAAATGACTTAGTTTTATATTCTCTTACCGATATATATATATATATATAGTAGAGATAGAATTATTTTTCGGTCAAATTTTCGAAATTGAGTTTTTTTTTTTCCACGTTTTGAGGTCCTCTAAATCCAAAACTAATGTTTTTAACGGTTGGTCTGTCTCTCTCTCTGTGTGTCTGTCTGTTATCATCAAATCTCAAGAACAAATAATAGCGGAATGTTAAAACTTGGTATTCTAAATGTTTATTATATGCGGATGTTGCAGTAAAATTTTCGTTCAGATCAATCAAATGGTTCATTACAGGGACATCCAAGAGCATTCAAATACATTATATCTATGGGGAAGTTTCAGTGTACAGTCGGTAACAACCCAAGCAGCACCGAAACGTTCTCTGAACGTTCAAAAATTGTTCTGCAAACACGTTCTAAGAACGTTCACTTTGAACGTGTTATAGACGTCTATCTGTCCATCTTGAAGACGTACAATAGTACGGTTCAGAGAACGTTCAATGAACGTGTAACTATCACCATCGGTGTTATAGAAGCGTTCTGAGAACGTTCTATGTATACGGTCTCAGAACGTTCTAAACGTTTTTAGAACGTTTTCAAAACGTTATACACATTTTCAGAACGTTCCAGAAAACGTACTGTAAACGTTCTAAAATAGTGTAGTTAAAAAAAAAAAAAAAAAAAAAAAAATGTGACGTCATTATAAAAAAATCCCCTCAGTACGAGCGTTTAGAAGTAAAAATTACATAGCTGATGACGAATAATGATACAACACATGAACAGGGATATGAATTACTTTTTTTTTCAATTCAAATAATGTTTGAGAAATTTTAACATACTTACTATTCTTTTAATTTCAACGTATATGCATCAAAAATTCTATATTCTATGACAGCTTTCCCCAAAAAGTGTCATAACGTCTCTTTATACCTTAAAAAATTTCTTAAATTTTTGCATTTTTTAAAAATTTCTTTTTTTTCCCTAATCTGTAGATAATGAAGTTATAGTATTAATTACAAAACTTTGAATAAACACCATAAAATGCGAGAACTCGCACCAACTGTTTCAGGTCAAAAGAAGACACAACCCTTCATCAGGCGAACATTGTAGGCACGAGAGCTGCAAACAAGAACGTTGAGTGTGTGGAATGCGTTGCCGCTTTGTTTGTAGCAGCCGTGCTTTGTTTGTAGCAGTTGCGAGTTCTTGCATTTTATGGTGTTTATTCAAAGTTTCTTAATTAATACTATAACGCCATTATCTTCAGATTAGGGGAAAAAAGAAATTTTTTAAAAATGCAAAAATTTAAGGAATTTTTTAAAGGGATATAGGCACGTTATGACACTTTTTGGGAATTACAGTCATAAAATATGGAATTTTTCATGCATATACGTTGAAATTAAAGGAATAGTAAGTATGTTAAAATTTCTCAAACAATATTTGAATTTAAAAAAAAGTAATTTATATCCCTGTTGCTGTGTTGTATCATTATTCTTCATCTGCTATATACAACTAAACTCTTGATTTATTTTGCTTGTTTTAATCCTTGTGATTCCGAATGCGTCATCCTATGATTAATGTTTGTTTTTCATGGTTGTTTTCTGTTTGATTCTCTGATTTCTTGAAGTAAATAATTTATTCCAATTTATTCTTCATTTCTAACTTCAATTAATTTCTTGTTCGATAGGGTGCCCGCTAGCAATTTGCTATTATAGCTGCTAACGAACGAAATCGTATATTGGTGCTCAACGACGAAAAGGGTCACCCTTGACGAGTTTTTTTTTTTTTTTTTTTTTTCTACCATTCTAAGCTTTTCCTACAAAAAATGTTTAAAATGCTGTCTTAATTTTTTATTTCCTCGTTGCTTGTTTGTATCTTTTGATTTGAGTTTCATGTGGTTTTTACGCACCGGCAAAATTATTAAAATTGCAACTAACAATATAGGAATAAATTTAAGATTAGACTGAAGTTAAATAAAATAAAAATCAATAAATAAAATATAAATGTTTCAATAAATCACAATCAGTCTCCCCAGGTTATTTAAATTTGTTGTAATTTTCTTCTCATTGACCTATGTGGTTTCAGGGATCTTATATCTGTTGCTTGGCTTTAACTAAGATTAAAAATTCATTTATACATACATACATATATATATATATATATATATATATATATATACATACATACATATATATATATATATATATACGTGTTTTTTTTTTTTTTTAATACAGGGTGCAAAGCATTGTGACGAGAATACCTTTATCTCCGCAACTATTGGTCGCAAATATATAGTTTCAGTTACAAAATGTTTTAAAGAATATGAGCATTTGTGGTATAACATGTTTAAATTTAAAATATCTATTTTTTCAAAATTGCAAAAACTAAATTTTTACATAGTCCCAGATCCCTATAATCATATTTAGAAAACTGACACTCATCCTAACAAACAGTTTCATTTCTATTCTCCCAAAATGGAACATGATATTTAAAGTTTGGTTTTTCTAACATATTTCGGCCTTCAATAAGGGATCGGTTTAAAAATCCTAATTGGACTTTGTTTGCATTTTCCCTGGGTTTATTAAAGAATTTTTCATTGACTTTTTAATAAAGCCCGAGAAAATGCGAAATAATCCTAAATTTTGAAACTAACTATCTGAGACAATTTTGGGTGCACAAAAGTGAAACTTTTTGTGTTATATTTTTTAGGTTAGAACTCAACTTACACTATTAGTGTCATGAAAATTGTATAAAAATTATCAGTTTTTGTGATTTTTAGTAAATTGATTTTTTAAATTTAAACATGTCATATAATGAATTCTTACATTTTTTTTTTAAATACATTTTCTTATTGGAGGACGTTTGAGACCAATTGTTGCCCAAATAAAGGCCTGCTCTCGACTTTGCACCCTGTATATTCTAAACATTTCTGGGTACTACTTTGTAAGTCCATGGATAGTTTATAAATATATTTGAATGCTGAAGTTTATAGAAAGTTTTAATATTTCAACATAAAAAATAATTTCAAAAATGAATGTACCAATACACCGCTAAAATAATATATAATTGAGTTTAGAATATATTGTTAATTTATAATAATAAGAAATTGAAACAAAAAATTAAAAATTAGTTAGAAGGAGGAAATTTTTAAAATGTCCAAATACTTAAATACATATATATATATATTTAATCATAATATTTTTCTAAAATATTTAACATACTTCATATTTTTAAATTTCAGTGCATGTGTGCATACATATTATTAGTTTACAGCAGCAATTTACAACAATGATGTTTGCAGGTATTTAAATTTATTCCACATGGCAATGTAATTGGTATTTTTTAAATGTTTAAATTTCTTTAAATTGAGTCAACGCAATTTTTACCTCATTTGATGTAATTATGCGATCATGGCATATTAAATAATTGATAAATGTAAATATTATTAGTATTAATAAATAATATAGTAAATCGTCCTTTTTTTTAAGCAGAATATCTTTTTTTATAAAGATGTGGAATAAAATTGAATTGAATCTTTGTTTTATTATGCAGTTAAACAATTTCATATATTTAATTTAATAAATAATAGTAAAGAGATATTTAAAATTGTAAGTCGGTGAAACTTAGGATATTATTTTAAAAATATGCAATTTGCATAACCTAGATTGTATATATATTATCATATAAACATTAAATAAATACTTCAGAATTTAAAAAGAAAAGAAAAAAAAAAAGAATTACATACCTTCCTCATTTTCTTCATAAGAATTTCTCCAAGAAAACACCCTTCCAACTAGCATTTTAAAATACATAATGACCAGTCTGGAAGGGCATTCACTTAAAATTAGCTCTCATCTTTTAAATTCTTTATGTTACTTCATTCAGAAGCATAATAACCAAAAATAGTCAATTTAACAATTTCCATCTCAGAAGACTGAATTAATAAAATGAATCCATAATTTCTAAGCGGTTTTCTGTAACAGGAGCAATTTTTTCTGCGATACAAAGCTACTTACAAGTATCAAATGATAGGCATAAGAACTTACGCAGATATGAAAATGATTGTTTAATTGATATTAAAATAAGACTTTAATAACTAGAAAATGGAGAATATTACAGGTTAAAAATATTACATTTTTACCTTTTCTAAAGCTTATCCAAGTCATTATAACGCGAAAACTGAACAAAACAGATTACATTACACGTTTTAAAATTACCGCTTCACATAACGGCACGACATTCCCAAGACCTTTGAATTTGCTCTGTCAGCGAGAATTAAATAAATGCAATCCACAGATGTCAGTTTCATCTGCTCTTCCCTTGTTACATCCGGAATAATCATGTTTCAAAGTTCAACGTTTGAAACATAAATTTATTAAGCATTTATAGCTGTAGGAAATACAAAGTGTCAATATTTTAAGGAAAAATGGAGCTGAGTTAAACAATTATTTAAATTTTTATAAAGTATTTGAAAAACTTATGAGATCACTTTATTTTTCCATTTTAAAATCTCGAATTAAACGGAAAAGCATATTTTGTTTTAGTGTATATTTTAGTATGGAATAAAATATTCAGTGAAAATAAATAAAATAAAATAAGAACAATCAAACAGAGTAACGATTTAACAACATTATCAATATTGATAATTTATCAGTAACATTTAAACTTAAATAGAATCATAAATAAAATATAATAAAAGTTTAAAATTATGCTTAAAGAAAAGAAGAAAAAAACTCATTCTGTAACTTCCCGATGAGTATTGACCGCGAGGTCCTACTCTCGAATCTTACAGACGGGAAGTGTTGGCTTCGATTCCTGGTCACGCTCGTCGACTTAGGTTTTCGGAGTTTTCCCGTGATTTTCTTTGAAACTCGCGTAAAGCACTATATTACTTATTCAATAACATCCGTGATTAGCTTTTTGTATCTAAACTTTGGGTCTGGGGAATGCATAGATTTTCATGACAGAAGACAATCATTTTTATGCTGTATAGAAGATCTTAGAAAATGTATTATTCTAAGGGTTTATTATTATTATTATTACAAATGAAAAAAAAAAAAAAAAAAAAAAAAAAAAAAAAAAAACGGTAAATTTGTTTTAAATCATTAGAAAACGATGTTTCAATTATTCGTTTTAAAGGTGATATCGAATTCTTTTGAAAGATAATTATAGTGAAAATTTTTATCCACCCTTCCCCCATCCCCCAGGGATGATGCATACTTATTTCTAGGGGAAAAAACAATGTCCTATGAATGATAATAATAAAAAAAAAACTGTTTGACTATTACTCGTTATACAGCCAAATTGAATCAATATTATATATCAAATGTATGTCACGCAGAAGGTTTGGTGAGTATATATATTACAGAAGCTGATAGATAGCCTTTCTGTGAATGGAAAATATTGGAACGTGGCAGTGCCACCTGTCGTCCGATATGCACCCAAAGGCAATCTGTAGAGTTTTACGTAATATTAATTTCACTTACCAAATTTACAATATTTATAAATCACAGAAGTTGAGATTTTTCGTTTCTGTTATGAGATTAAATTGCAACATAGCGACGCCACCTGTTGGCCGATATGCATCCAAAATGGACCAGTAAAGCTTTACATAAAATCGATTTCACTTATAACTTCAGTGTATCACAAAATTTATTGTTAAATCACAAGAGTTAAAATATTGCCTTTCCGTTAAAATGATTAAATTGCAGATTAGCAACGCCACCTGTTGGACAATGTATACATCCAAATTGTATTAGCAGAGGATATGATGATATATGCCAATATATCATGTTTAATACATTTGTACACTATAGAAGCTGAGATATAGCCGTCCCATAAATGGAGGGTTTCATTGCATAGCACCGTAATCTATCGGGCGATATATCCCAAATGAAATTCAAATAAACTCCAATTTAGGGCAAGATCTAATATTGTAACAAGTTTGGTCGAATTCCATACATTGATTCCTGAAATACAAAATCCACAAAATTTTTCCATGAGTTTAAAATTTTGTAATTTTTTTTCACCTCACCCGTACTGATTATTGGGAAGCATTCTTTACTGACGTGCTAACAAAACGTTAAACTGAAAATGTAAAAAATGCTCTATTCTCTATCATGCTAAAAATTATAAATTTCGAATAACTTACGAAGTTTTTAAATTAGAATGTTGCAAATCTCTCAATAAGATTCTTATCAATATCATAATTGATATTTTAAAACTGGTCCGATCTCTCTGCAATCATTTGTTCTTGAGATATCGTGTACATGAACTAACGGGCTATCACACTAATAGGTGCCGATACACATTAACAGATACCATACCAACCTTTTGACTTCCGGATTCCTCACGCCACAAAACGTGTAAAAAAATCAAAAGCTGAAGTCAAAAATTTTAAAGGTTAACCTAGTTTCCCAACCAATAGTACTAAAAAGTCATTTTGTCATATTCGTTATAATTACACTGTTACAGAACGTGTTATGACGGTGTCACACTTGAACGTTCTATATAGAACTAGAATTGTACGTTTTATAGATGGTACAAATCAAACATTTTCAGAACGTTCTAAATAATACTATTTCTGAACGTGTTTTAGAACGTTCTTTTGACACGAAACACGGTGTTTGAACTATTGAAACCGTTATTAGACGTTCACAGAACGTTCCTGTGCTACTTGGGAAAAGTGTCCGAATACGAGCAAAAATTCCTATGTAAAAAAAGTACACTTCATATGGTTTTGTTAAATAAATCCTTGTCGAATCCTGTTCTTAATCAGTGTAAGAACATGATTCGATAAGGATATATTTAACAAAACCGTATGAAGTGAATTTTTTTTACATAGGAATTTTACTAGTGTTCGGACACTTTTGTTACCGGCTGTACCATATACAAACTGACTTAAATAAAGCAGAATGAACAAAATTTGTTATATTCATAAAAGCATGTTTTGTGTTGATTATGGCATGGAAATCATTCGTCATTCGTTTTCAGGGGTACCCAAAGTATTTTGATCTATTAAAACTATACTTGGAAATTACAAGAATCGCAATTCCTTTTGTGTTAGATTTTTTTTTTCTTTTAAATAAGATAAATTTTAACCTTAGATAACTAAACTTTCGTTTAATAGACTCCGGCCTATGTCAGCTTTGAGAATTCAAGATGTTCCCGTTGCGCTCACACCTACTCGCTGATAGTATCTTCATAACTAGTAAAATGAGTTATCCGAAGTTGATAAACACGGTCTTACACATTTTACCTTTCGAGATTTCCTGTAATCATTGTCTAACAATCGAATGTTTAGTGATCATTAAAATAAATATTGACGATATTTTGAATATTGGAAAGCCCATAGAAGACACGACTAAAAGTTCGACGAAAAAACGCAGAGTTTGTCCTTTTTGTCCATCTAAGAAACGTAGAATGACAAAATATATGTGTAACTACTGCAACAAGGCTATTTGTGGAGAGCTCACTTTTAGCATTAGCCAAGAGTTCAAACGATAATTTTTACCAGATTTCTATATCTTAATTGAAATATTATAATACTTTTTTTAAATTACGCTGATTTGTTTGAAATAAATAAAGGAAATATTAAAAATATATTTGTTTTTAATTTGTTTTCAATGAGTCGAATGATTAGTTACAGAGTAACATTGATTTAAGTTTAGTTATCTAGGAATAAATATATAGTATTGTTTATAGTGTGTATTGGTTATAAACAATATACAGGGTTTCCCAGAATTAAGCAAGCATTCTTTGCTGATTACGAAATTCTAATTTTTAGCGGTTGATCTGTATGTATATCTGTCTCCAGCATAATTTAAAAAACAAATACCGGCAGGAAATTCAAGTGTGGCATTTTGAATTTCTTATTAGGATACCACTTCAAAATTTGATCAAGACTGAAAAGTTCGAATGGAAAATTAATAAAAGCCTGGATTTTTATTTTATTTTTTAATATTTGTATGCACTGTATTTAAACGGGGGATTGAGGGAGGCGGTACCCCCCCCCTTCACACAGAATTGCATGTTAAATAAAACTGTTCCTAAACCTATTATAGATTATTTAAAAAATACATTGACCACGCTATTGATCTTTAGACTTAACAGGCAATTTATCATTATATTATTGAAATGCAGTGTAAGAGAAAGTCGTGTGAGTGACACACAAGATTATTTTAAATAACAGATATTTTCTGAATAATTTATTTTACCACACATACTTATTCAACATTCTATCTTTCTGATTAAGCATACACATAGTCATTAAACGATATTTAAGTTAATAGTAGATTACAGAAAATAATTTTAACCAATCATAGACAATAATGCATTTGAAAACTTTATTGGAGGTTTAAGTGTTACTTAATTTTTTGTTCTTAATGTTTTGCTCATTTTTTTAAATTAAAAAATGTTTGCAACACACCTGAAATCAATGGAAATGGAAAAATCTTTATCAAATCTCAATGTATCTACTCATTGAGTTACTATTTAAAAATGTTAGATTTATAATACATATTTAAATAAATATAAATATACAATCGATCACTGATTATTTTCCAATGTGAGTATGAAAAACATAAATTAAAAATTTATTACTTTAAATTTCATCGCAAAGAAATTCGCTCAAAACAGTAAAACTTCGTTCAAAAATTATATTTTTGCTCATTTTTTTAAATTAAAAAATGTTTGCAACACACCTGAAATCAATGGAAATGGAAAAATCTTTATCAAATCTCAATGTGATTATTTTTAATATTAAATATCTTAGAATTTTAAAAAGTGTAATATCATTTACAAACAAATAGAAAAAAAAATTAATAAGTCTTCAATAACACTTGTGCTATATTCATAACTTCTTATCGCTAAATATAATTACTCCAAGTTATTGCTATATTTATCGATCCTCTTATCAACTTCTCTTTTTTTCGTTCATTATCATTACAATTTTCATTTCATTTATTCCAATCTATTCAAATACGAAATTAATGAGGCATACATTGTAATCATTCAGGTTCAATGAATTCCCATTATTTTTAAAAAGTTGCTAATGGATTATTCTTTAAAAGCTAATTGGTGCTTAACTTTTTTGCTTAACATTTCTTAAAGTACGTATCGGAAACTTCTATAAATATTATTTAAAAAAAAAAAGAAAAAATTAATTAATTAATTAATTAAAATATTACGGCAAAACAATAAATTTGTTTGGAATATGAATAAGTATAAAGTGACAATAATTGAGTAAATATATTGTAGATTTTTAAAACTATATGTATGTGTAGAGAGAGAGAGAGAGGAGAGGAAGGTATTGGGAAATATGGAATACCGAGGTTTCAGCTCTGATTAGTTCTGCTATCTCGTGGAAATACCATGACTTACTCAAGAAGGATTCCCATGATGCAATACAGTAAGAAGCGACCGCTTGTTGTTGTCGTACCATTCTCTACAGAACAAAGTGTGTTTTATGATTTTCAAGAGATTTTGCAGGTAAGTTTTCAAACATTTAAACTTACTAGTACACATGGGATTTGAACATTGATGTTAAGCATAATGTAGGGGAGAGTGGGGTTGAATGGGATGCAGGATGAATGGAACAATAGCAAAAATCTTGTGTTTTGCAAGCATCGGAAACTTGACATTTTTTTCTGATATATGGCAACACTGAGGTCATTCATCAAGTGTAGTTTCAGAATTTTTCTATCCGTAGAAGGGCAAAAGAAAATTAAAGTGTCTTTTTCAGCTACCAAAATAAGTTTTTACTGGTTGAATAAGGTAGTAGTTAGGAAATTAACTATTTGCTTAAAGTTAATATAACTTTTATATGTTAAAAAAGCATAATCTTTTAATTTGTTTATAATATTCAAGAAGTATATAGACAATTGTACATTAAGAGTAATTCCTTTTTTATATGATCATTGGGTGTTTGGGATGAATGGGACAGTTTGAATGAGGATGAATGGGATATTCCCCACTATGTGCTAGTTTAAAATTGTACACAAGAATTATATTAAAACAAATCTTAAGTAGAGTTTCATTATTTTTATTACCTTTAGTTCAATAGTTATAACATTATAAAAGTAGCATTTGCATTTACTGCAAGTAGGCTATATATTAAGAAATATAAGTACAATTTAAGGATGAACAGGCTTTCTTTTATTTATTTATTTTTATTATTATTATTATTTTATTTTTATAACTTATAAAAAAATTTTATATTTTTAATTATGTAAATTAACCATATCGATTATCAGGATTCTTAATTTTGTGGATTTAAACAAAAATAGATTGAAATTAATTGTTCTGATTTTTGTTTATAATAATTATGATTAATATATATATATATATATATATATAAGTTAGAATATTCAATGCAACTTAAATCAATAATTTAAAAAAAACTAATAATAATTTGATTAAAATCACAATTTCAATCAAGCTAATTAAATAAATCCTGGTGGTTATTAATGTAATGTAAGAACAGAATGCTGATTTTTCTGGATTAGTCTGAAACAAAAATTTATCTAGATAATTTGTACGCTATTTTTAATGATTTATCTCTTTCTAGTGTCTTATTTATTTATTTATTTTTAGATTAGGTCTTTTTAACTAAATTACCAAAGCCTAGAGCACTAGGAACTGTACGAACCAAAGGACTTTCGCCTTTTGATGTTAATTTGAGTGAATACATCAGTTTATGTTAATTTCAGTAAATTCATAGTGTGTAATAAAATCACATAAACCAATTTAACTTTAAAGCGTTATTTATTTCCATTTTGTTTTCTTTTCTTTGTTAACTCCAGTCCTGTTCCATTCATCCCCAATCATGTCCCATTCATCCCTGTAGGTGGGATGAATGGCACAATGCACATGCATGTAAAAAAATTATTATTAATTAAAAATGACAACTTTTTATTAAAGTTAGTATGTTTATATGTAACTGATTACTGAAGCGTACTTATGATCAGTGTTTCAGAATTCTGAATTACATATGGCCAACGTTATCAATAAAAACATGAAAAATGTCCCATTCATCCCCACTCTCCCCTATACTCAAAGAATTGTAGTTTGTTATACTTTGGTCATTTTTTAGCTGAAAATATTTTGTCTATTAGTTTAAAAGTTCATTTTCCAATAGGGCGTGTTGAGTATTATGGAATACTAGGTATTTCATAATACCCGACATAAAAGAATAAAATTCCATAAAACCCGACAAATTATACTTATTAAAATAAGTTTAAAAATGAGTTTTGAGTGTAATATTGATAGCTAAACCACTATTATTTATTATATAAATAGTAACATAGCCTCATTTAAAATCAAAGCATATATTTTTTAAAAGCTAAAATTCACTGGAATGAAAACAAAACATAATTTTTCTGTTATGTGAAAATTATTTTATAGTCCATACCGACAAATCATGTGTTTTCATATGTGTTTTTTCTATTTAAATCTAAGCCCCCCTTAAATAGCCTGCTTTTATTTATTTTATTTTTTCCAGATATGCCTAGAAAAAAGGAAGAAGAGGGAGCTTTGGTGTCAGACCCAAATGACTAAAGCTGTAGAAGCTGTTCCAGGGAAGAAGAGGGGTACCTTAATGCGGCCAAGAAATTAAACGTTCCCAGAGCGACTCTCTTCCGCCTTGCCAGTAGTAATAGTGAGACAAATGCGAAGACAGCATCCTCAGTTACTCTTGGCTGTAAACCAGTTTTTCCTAAAGAGCTAGAAGACAAGTTACAAAAATATTTAGTTGAGATGGAGGTCATGTTCTATGGGCTCACAAAAAGGTATGTTTGCACGTTTGCAGTCTTGCCTATCAACTTGTGGTTCACAATAACATACCCCATTCGTTTAAGGGCGAAACTGCTGGCAAAGACTGGTTATAAACTTTTATGAAAAGAAACCAGAAACTTTCAGTTCTTAAACCTATGGGTACATCTTTTACCAGTGCCAAAGGATTTAATACGGAAGAAGTAGATAAGCTTTCTGACCTTCTAGTTGATGTTTTCAAAAAATACAACTATCCTCCTACAAAAGTCTCCGAACACTAGCAAAAATTCCTATGTAAAAAAAGTACATTTAATACAGTTTTGTTAAATAAATCCTTGTCGAATCGTCTTCTTAGAGTGACTAAGAACAGGATTCGACAAGGATTTACTTAACAAAACTGTATTAAGTGTAATTTTTTTTACATAGGAATTTTTGCTAGCGTTCGGAGACATTTGTTACCGACTGTAGATGAAACTGAATTGTCTATGGTTCAAAGTAAAGTTTCTCATGGAATAGGCCTAAAATAAAAGAGACAAATTGGGTCTCTAACTTCCGCTGAAAGAGGTTCTCTCGTAACCATCATTCCCTGTATGAGTGCAGGAGATGACTTTGTCCCGCCTCTTGTGATATTCCCGAGGAAGAACATGAGTGAACAACTTCTTATAGATGCTCCAACGGGGACCATCGTATCGTGCCACATGCCTGGTTGGGTACAGACAAAAATTTTACTAAATGGTTTAAACATTTCATTACTGTAACAAAACCCTCAGCTGAGACACCTATCCTACTTCTCCTTAACGCGCACACAGCCCACAAGCGTAACATTGATGTAACTAATTTAGCAAGTCATGTTATGATTTTATGTCTACCCCCTCCTCCCCTCCCCCCCCCATTCAATGGTTGCATAAAATTCAACCCTTGAATAAAACACTTATGGGTTCTTTAATGTCTCACTATAGTGAGGAATTGAGATATTTTTAAGGCATAGCTCAAGGCCTTCGAGTATTTTTGATATAAAGAAACTATTTGGTAGGGCCTACCTCAAAGTACAACGAGGGAACATTGCAGTAAATGGCTTCAAATGATTGGTATTTATCTTGTCAATAGAAATGTTTCTACCAGTCAAGATTTTATTTGTTCTACATTCGCTGATCCTCAGTCAAGATTTTATTTGTTCTACATTCGCTGATCCTAGGCCTCAGGCTATGGGATCAACAAATGACTCTATTCCATGTTCGTCTGCAAACTCTGATTCACCTCAACCTTGTTCTTCCAACAGTCCTAATGTGGTTGTCCCTGATACGTCTAAGTCAACGAATTTCGTCCTACCCATAGCGATATCACCATATCACCACCACCTCCAAAAAAGCAGAGGTCAAATAGAGGCAGGACGAAAAGAACAAACCATAGGCTTCAAAACAACAAAAGAAACCTGGTATTCAAAGACGCTCTGTTAAGAAATTAGACTGAACTTCTAAATTTAAACCTACTAGAGATGATTCTAGTGTTACCAGTGATGAATCGTTTCATTTTGATGTATCATCTGAAATTGACTTCATGTATTCAACTAACGAACCAGAAAATAAAGACGCTAAATGTATCTTTTGTAAAAAAAAATTCTCTGACGATGAATGAGGGGAAATTTCGAATTAAGTGTTTCATATGTTCTTTGTGGGCTCACTTTGACTGTACCGGAGCATAGAATGAAGATTATACCTGTGAGTTTTGTAAATACTCTCGACAAAGAAATGGCTTTCACATAATCTTAAAAATGTTGTTTTTATAGTTAAAAATGACTATGTTTTATGAAGTCTTATTAGTTTTTCTATGGTTTAAACCACCAATTCCATATTACTCACTCTTTCATATTAACTTCCATTTGTAACTTTTTTAAATAAACTTTTTAAAACAACACAATATATCTTTTTTTGTGTGTGGGTGTTTGCTTTTTTAGGAGACAATTCATTATAAATAATTACTCTATGTACTAATCATGAGTTTGGGGATTTTTATTAAAAACAAGTAAAGTTATTGCATTTTAAGAAATGTAAATGTTATTACATAATACCCTTTTCTCCTCCCTCTCTCTCTCTCTCTCTCTCTCTCTCTCTATATATATATATATATATATATATATGTATATGTATATATATATATATATATATAGATAGATAGATAGATAGATAGATAGATAGATATAGATAGATAGATAGATATAGTGTTTGATTGCAATACCTTTTTCTGTGGAATTCTGAATGATAAAGTTTCAGGATTCATTCAGTCTTTATTATTTTGGGTTCATTTCAAGCTAAAATTTTGATGCGGTTTTGAGCTATCTTTTGGTATTTTGCTTAATATTTTTTACCAAAAACAGAAAACCTGTATTTATCTGCTCAATGCTTTTAGGGATAGCTCCTGATGAAGTCCTATAACATTTTGAGCTTTTTATTTAATATTCAATATTCTTATTGTGCTAAGGTCCGAAAATCTTTTGCTAATCTCAACTTTTATCAGGGATGAAAGTGATTATCGTTATCGGCCCCACGATTTTTATTTAGAAAAGATGAGCGTATTTTTATTCTAATATCCTTTGATTAAATAGGATACAGATTATTGTAAAAAAATTCTGGTGGAAGAGTTCCGCCGAAAATCGGAAAACTTTCATCCCTGTTTTATGGTACATTTCATTATTGTAAGATCGATTTTCCCCTTTATAATGTTATACGTTATTAGATGCTTATTTTCTAAGCATTACCTTACAAGATCCTTCTTATATGTTTTCTACATGCATTGTAATCTAAATGTTCTTAAAATTAAATTAAAGTAAGTAATATTATTAATATTCTAATAAATAATAACACAGTATAAGTATAACAAATAATCAAATCAATTCACGTTAACTTGTAATATAACTGTCATTTGAGGGTTTTTTTCTGGTGATTTACTTGACTGTCTATTTTTCATTCTCATTCTTTACATTTTAATCCTATATATATATATATATATATATATAATATTTTTAAGACGTAGCACTTGCTATTTCAACATTGGCCGAGGACGCTCCAAAATGGTGGTTATACTTGAAAAGTGCTACACTGTCGGAGGCTGTTTCTACCCTTATACGTAAACATAGTACTTTTAATATTTAAAAAAAAAAGTTTTCTTAGTTTATTAAGATTTATTTTATTTATCATAAAGCTTAAATATCTAAAAGATTAAAAGTATGCTTTTATATTTAAAAAAGTATCATTTTACCTTAAGTATTTAATCAACTTCAGTTTTAAAAACATCAAGTAAATATTAGGAATATGGCGTTGGAATATATCTTTTGGTGTTTATAATTCAAATATAAATATCCATTAGTAAAATATACAAATTTTCATTTGACAGACAAAATATAATTCCGAAGGAAAAAAAATACACAACTTTTCTTTTTATTTGCAATAAATCTTAGTAGGAAAACTTTAACATACTAACGATTTAGGATTTAAATACAGTTGTTCCGTTGCAAAATAATTTTGAAGAGTGACTAACGTGTAAAAAATTCCATTTATTTAGAAAAAAAGAAAAAGGAGGAAATATTATCTGTGGTTTATATTTACCAAATCATTTATTTGAACCAAATTAATTGTATTTGGCTGTATAATCAGGGCCTGCAATGTTTCTAAAAATTTACATATTTTTTATTATATTGAAACCACTATATTTAACAAGAAATTTTCCTTGAAGGTGTTAATGGGTTTTAATACAGTAAAAATTATTTAAAAAATCACTTTTCTAATTTATTGGTGAAAATTATAATAAAACGCGATTAAAATTTTGGGAACGTTGAGAGCCCTGCGTTGTTAAATCTATATGTTAAACCTATCTATCCATTGCTGACCCTGATGCTCTAAAGCGCTTTAAACAGTGTTGCCAAATTTAAAGATTTTTTTTTTTATATTCAATACCATCAAAAATTTTTAGAGTAATATTTTACATATATTATGAACGACTAACTTTCGAACTGATTCCCTATCAGCACATCTCATCCACAAGACATCCTCAGGATATCCTATAGATGAAAGTACGTCAAATAGACAACCTCGGGATATCCTATGGATGAAAGTACGTCAAATGGACATCCTCAGGATGTACTATGGATAAATGTGCTGTTAGGGTGGGAAACCGTTAAAATTTAGTGGTGGATACTGAATAAAAAAAGTCCAGCATTGGCCAGAGTTGTGAAATTAAATAGGACCGGCAAAGGGTTAACTTCGTAAATAAACTCACATATTATTGCATTATTATTGTATGTTATATAAAATGTATTTGTTCTTAAATACATAAATCCCATTTTGTTTGCAAAATCTACTTTGTTTAAAAAATCTACTTTCAAGTTACCTTAATGCATTTATCTTAATACTTTTTCTTTATTAATAAAAAGAAAAACCTTTATTGAATTTTACTAGTATATATTAGAATTTATCTTCATAATATCAATTATGTCTTTTATAAAGATTATTTATCCCCAATTTCTTAACTTGGTATCACATTACACCCTCAAAATAAAATACATATCGATTTAAAGCTACTTTGAAATATTTTTTTTTGTTTTCTGAATAAAAAAAGCTTTTACTGAAAAAGTTTTTTTTTTTTTTTTTTTTTTTTTTTTGAGAAGCAACTAAATGAGTTAAAACACTGAATAAATCTAGAATTCTATACTAATTAGTTATTATATTACTTTAATTTCTCATGCATTTTCTTATTTTGAAAAAATAAAGAAAAACTTTCTACAACATAGTAAAGTAAAAAATAAATAAAATAAAATAATTCAAAGCTTTTCTACAAATTTTGATGGACTACGTTACGTTTTAAAATTTTAATGCTTTAGAATAAAGATTTTACAAAGTATCAAAATACGACTTTTAAGAGGATTTTGACAGATTAATTTCGTAAATCCTTGTTTCCTTTGAAATGTTGCATAACATCTCCTCATTAATATTCATTCGTAAAGGATTTCAAAATACTTTTTAAACTTCTTTGATAAACTTAAACAGATAAACTTTCTTTTAGTCTCAAATTAACTAAAAAACAAACATTTCTTAAAAATATTTTAAATAAAACTTGATGTTTTAATTAGTAATTTTGCTTTTAAAATACATATTTTAAACACGTTGTTGTTTCTGAGGTATATTGTTTCAAATTTCCATCAAATTATATTTTTTAAAAACATGACTCGGAATCTTCTTAAATTATTAAAAGTGAAGCTGGTTTTTTAAAACATTTGTACTTTTTCTTTTAAATAATATTTAAAAGAAACATTTTTTATAAATTAAATTTCAATACAATACATTGAAGTGTAGAAAAGAATTGTTAATGAGTATATACTGGGAGGATATTAAGTATCCGGAAAAATAAAATGAGGAACTTTTATGGACTGCCATGCGTCATTATAACCACTTTTTCGTTGCGGTAATGGTTTTATCTTTAAATATTGTTTATTAAAATATTTTGCATTTACTCAACGAGCAGTTTTTGAGCGTTCAGGGAAAGCAAAATCTATTAGATAAATAAAAAAGTTTTGTGATTTTTTTTTTTTTTTTTTTTTTTTTTTTTAAAGTGCGGCGCATCTAAGTTTTTTCTGTTTAAGTTGCTAAATCTCTCAAATTCATCCCAAACTTTTGGAGCTAGCTCTTAAGAACACCAGAAAACGAAAAGATGCAACAATGTTTTTGTTTATGGTTTGGACTGAGATTCGCAAGAATGGGAAGATTCAACTTTTTTTTTTTTTTTTTCGAAGAAAACGTAAAAAATAATGGAAACGTTTATCAAAAAGATGTTTTAGAGAAACCCGTACTTCCATGGAAACAAAATCACCCAGCTAAGATCCTTCACCAAGTTTGTGCTCTGGCCCATGGAGTCAAACCGACATTTCCTTTAATCGATGTCAAAATGAAAAAGTATCTGACCAAAAATCTGTGTTCTTCTAACATCTCTGATTTGTATCCAATAGATTTTTTAGTGCATGGGAACACAGAACTGCGAACACAGAAAATCATAAATTTGATAGGCTCAAGAAAGCTCTGAACAAAATATGGGAGGATTTACATCCAAACTACTTGCGCCGCACCGTCACCTCACTTCTGAAGAAGATTGCAGCTTGCGTCAAAGCCGATGACGACAATATCGAAAACTCACAGTAAAAAATAATTATTAGGCATTACTTGTTGCAAAAATAGAAACTTAATAAACAACTAAATAACTTAATAACAACAACTTAATAACAACTTAATAATTAACAAAAATAGAATTTAATTTGTTTGCAATTTCACTAATTGTTTATTGTCAAATACTTTTTCCAGATACTTAAAAAACACCCTGTAAATATGTGAAAAGAGGAAATCATAAAATCTTACAATAAAATAGCTGTGGTTCGATCTTGGTTGGAAAAAATGAAGAATTTTGTTTAATATGAGAATTTCTGTGGTGTGTGTGCACTACATAAAAGAATATTCTCTGAGTTGGTCTGTATACTTATTCTGTATAGTTGAAAGAATATTCTTTAAAGTTCAAAGAATAGTCTCCATGTTGTTCTCTTACAGAAATTTTTTTATCAACGTATTTTTTCCATAGCATACGGATATTTTCTCACAAGGTTCCTGCCAGAAATTTTCTATAATATAACAAGACTTTTTTTTTATTTATTTGTTT
This sequence comes from Salticus scenicus, assembly GCA_963930645.1. NCBI lineage: Eukaryota > Metazoa > Arthropoda > Arachnida > Araneae > Salticidae > Salticus > Salticus scenicus. The sequence goes on from OZ005659.1 coordinate 67,877,047, forward strand.
ATTATTTTTTTTTTTTTTAAGTGCATCACTGGATAATTCGATAATCTATGTCATTGTTTTTTCTGTAAACTGCCAATAAGCGACCGATTATGGGAATCAAAGAACTGTCTTTTTAAATCAAGAAAATAATTTTGTTTGTTTAAAGAAATATTGGTTGAATGAACAAAATTATTTGATTAACACAACAAAAAAATTGGGGTTCTGGTAACAAAACTATTAATGAAGATATATCAGCAAAACAATTCGTTTACTTAAAAAACTTTAGCTGCTTTAACGGAACAACTTATCTGTGTTTACATAAAGCAGTTTTTGATTACATCATTTTAAAATAATTTTGAACTTCAAAATTATTTCCCTACGTTATATATCTCTCTGTAAGCAGCCAATAAGCAACCGATGCGAGGAACCAAAGAACTGTTTCTTTTAATGAAGAAAATAGTTTTATTTTTTTAACAAAATGTTGGTTGAAAGAACAAGACTATTTCATTAAAACTACAAAATAATCTGGGGTCTGATAACAAAACTATATCAACAAAAAGTAGCTGATTTAGCACAATTTTTCTTGCTTTAGCGAAACATATAAATCTATGTTTATATGGAGTAGTTTTTGATTAAATCATTTTAGAATAACTATGAACTTTTAAGCAATTTATTTGTTTGTTTAGTGATACATTATCATATACATCAGATTTGTATGCTTGATTTGTAGTCCGCTTGTAAATCTTCGTCAGATAATTACAGATAGCACATGACAGAATTACAATACGAAGAAATGGAAAAACACCCAGAGCCAGCGCGGGAATCGAACCAGCTGTCCTACGCTCGAGGGCGATTAGAAGTGTGGTGACATAACCACTCGGCCAGGGAGGGCCCATTTAAGCAATTTCTATAAGAAATTGGTTTTTCAGTAAACAAGTATTCGATAATGCAATTAATCAATCTAAATGATTTTCTGATTTCTCAAAAATAGATGAATTTATCAGGTCGATGTTTATATGATTTATTTTGTGTTATTTATAAAAGTGCGCTATTTGGATATGACGATAGGATTTTTACTCTTATCCATTATTCATGTGGCAAAATATTTTTAGTAAAATCTTTAGCCAACTCAGGAAAAATATCTCGTTTTCAGATATTATAAAAGAAGATGCTTAGAGACAAAAGTTATGAAAAGAAAATCATTATCAACAGCATACGAAAAAATATGAAAATATTTATACCAACCTAGGATTTGTGTGATTTTGCATAGAAAAATTATTCTTAGATGTGAGAAAAACCGTTCAAAATGTGAATATTGATCAGACGATAATGCATACTGCGGGATATATTGTAAATTCAAGTTTTAAAGTTATTGGGATTCATCTTTAAAATGCATAACCAGCGTATGTAAAATTTACTTTAAGAGGAATTTGGTTTATTCTAAAAAGTTAAAAAAAAAAATCATGTTTTCAGATTTAAAATTATAAAAAGCTTTACATAAATAAAATTATGAAAAGATTTACAAACAAATAAATATATATATATAGATGTATATATGTATATATATATATATATATATATATATATATATATAATTCATTTTTCGCAAGGATTACTGTTTTAACTTAATATTTTATTTTTATTTTTATTTTTATTTATTTATATATTTATTTATTGTTATTATTATTATTATTATTATTATTTTTTTTTTTAACAAAATGCATGTAAAGAAAAATATATATTTGAATTTTCTACTTATCTCTTTTTACGTAATATTTTATGATTTAGATTTGTGTGTATTGATTCTTGTATAAAAAATAATTTTTTAAATTCGAATTATTAACAAAGACTTGCTGTCGAGATTGTAAAGCATATTGGTGTAAATGCGTATGTCTGTATGTAACGCAAGAAGTATACACTGAGAAAAAAATATACCGCCTTCATCTAGAATGAATAAATGGTCATTTTCTAAATCCTTAAACTAGAAATATAGATTTCCGAGCTAAGCGCATGAGGCACGCCAATAAACTGAATAGACGAAATGGTCGAGAATTTCTAATCTACACATTTTTAGATGGTGAAACAATATTTTGAAACTTTTGTATTACGAGGAATTCTCGCTTGATTTTCCAGAATTGGGTCATAAACCAAGATTATAGCTGCTGAAACCCGCCTCTTGTATTCTCATTTATTTGGAGATATTTTCAAATAGGTTTGTCCTCGGTAGTCTAGGCAAACGCTCAAGAATTCTAATAGAGGTCTCTAGATTTCGCTTTCGAAGGGGGCTAATTTTATAAGAAATTTATAAGGATGACATGGAACTATTTTTTCTAGAGCCGCAATTTAGATTCTAGATGTCAGTTATAGAATTTTTTCTCGGTTATTGGCATGCCTTATACTCATAGCTCGGAAATCTATATTTCTAGTTTAGGGATTTAGAAAAGGACCACCTATTCGTTCTAGATGAAAGCTGTATAATTTTTTTCTCAGTGTAATTCAATTTAATTGAACTCTGTGTTTTTAACACTGCCCGAGAGGTTCTTCTCTATAAATTGGTAAACAATAGTTGTTCTGGTTCAAATCCTGGTCGTTCATTTGACTAGTGGTTTGAGTTTTCCGTGTTTTTTCGAGTCAATATGGGCTAGAATGCCTTAATAATACTCGTTTATAGGATCATTTGCCCTAGGCCTTGACCTCTAAGATAGATAATCTGTCATAAACTTCTCAAGCAATAATGCTGAGGCTACATTCAAATATGTATGAGTTGAATGGATTTAGTTTTATAAATTTTAGTGTACATAGCGATTTTTAAATCATCTACAGGGGCACACAAAATTATTTCAATACGTATGATGAATCACAGGAATTTATTTTAAGTACAGTTTAACACCGTTACATTACATTTATTTCAACATTATGAAATGAATTTTTATTGTTTGTTTGTTTGCATTTTAATGGTCAATTTTGTTCTTTGTAGCTCTGTTGTTTTCTAACAATGTGGTACATTATTTTATATGTTTTCTAAAACGGGAGAGTTAAATACACCATCAAAAATAATTTCTGATTGATGAGATTAAACACAGTAAACAAGAACGAAAAATCTTGTGATTCGCATAGATTATTAATACTTTTGAACTGTACGAACTCATTGCATGGTTCAATCTTCAATGTACTCTGCCTCCGTAATCTCACAAAGGAGAAACCGATGGACAGAGAGACAGATAGATAGAATAGCTGCATTTATAATCACTCTTAAACGTTGTAGGAAAGCATTAAAAACGCTTAACCAAAACGGAAATGCAATTACAGCAATTTCCAAATTTAGTGTTAAACTGAACCTACTCTTACGCTAAATATACCTCGAAATCGCTATAATATAATCGCTAGATACCTCGCTAAATATACCTCAAAATATACATCGACTCTTACGCTAAATATACCTCGCTAAATATACTATATTCTAGAATTTTCCTTTTTTGGACATATGTGTAATAACCGTCAATTTCCTTATGATTTATGGAGTATAAAATTTTATTCATAAAATTGTCTCTCATAGAACGTATCACATTGGTACTCTTTTGAGAGTTCCTGTACATAAGCCAGCTGTTCCATTTATATCATTTTAAATAGCAAATAGTCGGCCATAACGTGTTTTTTATAAGATCTTTCAGCATCTCTGGAAATATTTATGGACACTAAAATGCGCAGAGAGGAAAAAATAGACAGTAGGGAGAACAGGTAGACAAACTAAGTTCATAATCACTCTTAAGCATTATTAGAAAGTGCTAGAAATGCTTAATATAATCAAACATACAATTCCCACAATTTTCAAAAGTTATAACCCTTACTGTATTAATTTGTATCATATTTACAACTTAGAAAATATAAAAAAAAGTATTTAACAAAATGATTTTTTCAAAAACTGTGCAGCAACAAATTAACAAAGTAAGTTAAAATCCACAAGATCTGGAAAAAAAAAAAAAAAAGTCATTATTAAGGAAAATGATTAAAAAAAAAAATTGACCAAAAAATTTGAAAAATTATCAGTTAATTACTGGACTGAACGGGTTTTCTCTGATCAGTCAAGTTTAATTTATTTCGAACTAACGGAAACAAGCTAGTAGGACGACTGAAAGGTGACCGACTTAATGACAACTGTATTCTTAAAAAAGTGACAGATTTTCTGTATATTATGGTACAGAGGTGCTTAACTATTTAAGGAGTCGGGGCGAATTTTTTTGCTCGAAGGATTAATTAACTCGAAATAAAACGCAGCCTTTATAAAAGTGGGCTTGACCGATCTTTTGGAGCTATTCTTCCCCAAAATTAACATTTCAAGATGATAATGGAAATTTTGCTTTAGGCTGCCACGTTGCGCATCCAAGCGAGATGATCGTAAATTAAAAAGCAAATGTTTAAAAAATCGATTTGTATAATTTTGAGAACTTAAAAAAAAGTTTAAAAAAATTTAGTAAAATAATTCCTTCAAAAAAGTGCAGTAACAATTAAACAAAGCAGGCTAAAACACAGAAGATATGAGAAAAAAAATATGTCATTATTAAGGAAAAGACTTAGAAAATAAGACTTTAGTTGATCAGAAAATTAAAAAAATTAAAGTGTCAGTTAATTATTGGGCTGAACTGATTTTCTCTGATGAGTCAAGTTTAATTTATTTCAAGCTGACGGAGACTAGCTGGTAGGACGACGAAAAGGTGACCGACTTAATGAAAATTGTATGCTTTAAAAAGTGTTGAAATTCTCTATATATTGTGGGACGTGGAGAAAATTTCAAGGCCTCGCGCAATTTTTCCTGCTCAAGGAGTCAATTAACGTTTATTTGATTGAAATTGTTAAAATTACCTATCAATTCTCATGAACACCTATAAATCTATAAATATCATAACTTTTTCCCTTTAAGTTAAATCCCACAAAAAATAGCGTAGAATTTCTTCTTTACCAGACCTGGAAATAGTCCTAATTTCAATCCACTCGAAAATGCTTCTCTATAAAAAATGGGAAGGGGGAGGGGGGCAAAATTTGTAGCCTACAACTTTCCAGAAACTAGAAAAAAAATATTTATGTTATTTGGCACAATGACTATTCTGAGGTTTATTTTAAAACCTGTATAATACCCATTGCGAATTAAAGCAGTAATTCCGTATAAATGTGAATATCCAAGGCGAAATACATATTTTTATTAAATAATTGTTTAGATCTAACAAATAAATAGTTTTATTTCGGATATTAAAATATAACGTGTTTATTTAATATAATAAGTTATAATAGAATACAGAGTAGAACTTTATTATATTACGCTTAAGAAGAAAGTTTTATGTAGATCTTTATTAAGTAATAAAGCGTCTAATAAAGCGAGTGTGATAAAGCGAATTACTAAATAGAAAATGTACTTAGGCAAATAGTGCGCTGATAAAATTTGTCTTTCCCGCAGAAAGTTCTTAAAATTATAGAACTACAAAACATTATTTAAAAATTGTTTCCCAATTTGTCAAATGACACATTCTTTCCAGTAAACAGATAAATCTGTAACCATATCGATACATATTTCCTATTTTATATAGAATTATCTTGTTTAACCCCTTTAACCCTTTAACCCCCAGGCGTATATAGACGTCTTTCTGAAGTATGATCCGTTGTATTGTACTGCTGCCACAGAAGCTACTGACACGGTTTGACAGTGCAATAAAAAAACCTTGAAAGTGATCTTGACAATGTTTTTGAAATATTTACGCATTTCAGAGTTGAAAGAGAACAGTGGCACTTTGAAGCTAATCACGTAAATTTTTGTCGGCAGGTAAGGGGTTAAGAAAGGTTGCAAATGCTATGTAACTACAGTCGGTAACATAAGTGTCCGAATACCAGCAAAATTCCTATGTAAAAAAAGTACACCTAATAGGGTTTTGTTAAATAAATCCTTTTTGAATTATGTACTTACACTGACTAAGAACAGGATTCCGCAAGGATTTATTTACAAAACCGAATGAAGTACACTTTTTTTACATAGGAATTTTTGCTAGTGTTCGGACACTTTTGATACCGACTGTACCAAATATGTGGTTCCGTAACTCAAAGGTAGTGTCGTTGCCAAATATATGGTGAACCTTGGTTCGATCCTGGTTGCTCGAACTGGAGAATTTTATTTAATGCTAGTTTTTTTTTTCTTTTTTATAGTGAACTTTGCGGGAAAAATATGTTATGTTCGAGTATTTCCTGAATTGTTCTGTTACGGAAAATGTTTGTCAACTCATTTTTCCTATACAATAGACATATTTTCTGGAGTATATGCTGCCAAATATTCCCTGTAATATGACAAGAAGGTTATTATTTATTTATTACAAAAAGTTTGCTTTGACTTACACCTATCTTCTTATAATTTATCCGATAATTCAGCAATGAAACTTTCTTTATTTTTCATTATTACACAGAAATACTTGTTGGGTTGCTATGGCTACGAAATGATAGATTTAATTTTATTAATATAAAGATAATCCAATATCGATAATTACCTAATCCCCTTATATTATTCACTTTAAATGGCGTGTAAATTTCATAAATAACAAATGCGTTGTCTACCCATACAAGCAAAACAAAAAAATAACAATATCTGAGTAGAGATTTTACATCAGAATTTAATTAAATCTAAATTTAATACAAGATACAAAGTCATACATTTTTAGAATCACTGAATACTAAAGGTACAGTCACCCAAAAAAAAAACGCCCCCCCCCACCTAATTTCGCCGTAAATTATCGTAGAAACATGCGACTGGTACCGATCAGTTTGTAATAACGTCTAGTTTATAATGTTATAGTTAGATTTTACTTTGGGGGTCGTCTACATATTAAAACTGACATAAACTTCATTTTTTTTCAATGGTAACCCCCCTTTTTTATAATATTTTTGAATTCTTTGGATCAAATCATCACGGAAAATGGTATAGTTTATATATTTCGCTCAATTTTTCATAGAGTTATAAGCTGTCAAAATTTGGGGATGCTAATGTTAAATGAATGTGACAAACATTAAATCATATCTTCCGAAATAATTATGATATTTAAATTCTGTTTTTTTTTATTCGTTAGAATGAAGTGACCCAAACATATTCCATGCAAATTTTTGCTAAAAAAACATTTTTTGAATTATGAAAATTTTTAATAAATTCATATTTGAAAAAATTATGAATTATGACCTATGTTAATTTTTACACGAATAGAACGGGCATCATCAAAAACATGGGTTTCCAAATTTACAGCTCGTTCCTAACATTATTTTTTGAGTTACAGTGATATTTCATTTTTTACTGCTGTTAGGGGGGCGTCACTTGTTATAATTTGTATCATCTGTGAGTCAATATTTCTATACATTTTGACGAAAAACTATTTTAATTTACCTTTATGTTATTATAATTGTTTTCTAAGGAACATTTCGATGTTTATTATACAAATTGGCTTATTTTTTATAAAATTATCGCAATGCAGGCAAGAGATTGGGAAAGAATTCCAAAAGAAATGTAGCCCCGCTTCTATATTGCGGAAACAGTATTAAAAAACCTAGTTTGCATACTCGTATATGACACTATATGTGACGCTGGTATGCATAAATGTCAATGGCATTTACTACATTGAATGCTGAAGACAAAATTTAAATGATTTAATTGGAAGTATGTAAAATAATTTTGTTTTATAATGTAAAGTTTTAGAAAAATTCTGTAAAGGCGTGGCTTTCGTTGCAGAAGGGAGTTTACTCGATTCTGAAATGTTAAGTCTTTGTTCTTAAATATTACATAACTTTTTCTAGCTTCTCACTGCTAAAATTCTATTTTATCCCTTTTGTCTTTTGTTTTTAACTTGAATATTCTAGGATTCGTGCACCTCAATTAAGTATCATGACAGTAAAAAAACGCGGTAAGACGAGGAATATTATTTGAAAGAGCAATACGCAGTGAACAATACTTTTGTTTTTTCCTTTTTTAAAATTAATATCATTGATTTTTATTAATTTTTATCAGAATTTTTAAAACAAATTTTCTGTTTTAATCTTGTGAAATTTTCGCAATTGCTTACTCTACCGTTTATGCTATTTAAATTTTATCGCATGACGTAACATTAATAAAATATAAAACTTCTATTAAATGTTTTTTTAATACTGAATAATAAAGTGGTATTTTTTTTTCTTTAAGTTTTAAATTCTATTATGGAAACAAAGTGCAATATTATTTATTTTCTATTATTCTAATCACGGCGTAAAACTGTCGTCACATTTATTACGGAAAAAGAATTTAAAACAAAGTAATATGTCTTATTACTTTTAAAGATATAGATTTTACACATTTATAATTAAGAATTCAAGTACAGTAGACGACTGCAGAACGGGGAATATTCGTTCTAGGCAATAGGAAACCGTTTTGTCCATATCCATGTTTATTTTCATATGAATATACACAATGATATGAATATACACTCTTTCTAGTGAAAAAATTTGTTTCATACTATTTTGTTTATATAAATATGAATATAAGGAATATTCTTAAGAAATATCGTAACACACAAATTGTGAAAGAAACGCCCACTGGAGGAGTTACAGATTTCCAAATGACGTGAAACTACATCAGCAGTTGCGAAAATATTAAATATCCTTTCTCAGATTATAGTTTAAATCTTGTTATGTATATTTTTGTATATTACCTATTGTTGGTTTGTACGCCTAAAATTAAATGTAAAACTTTATAGTAACACTTTCATGCGAGGCTTACTGTATAAAATAAAAATATACCCAACAAGAAGTAGATAATAATTGTTAGTTAGTAGATTTTAATTGTTTTTATATATATTTTTTGTTTTTTAAATGTATTTTAACTTAAATTTTTGTCTCTTAAATAAAACAGTTTTTGCTTTTCAGAAGTAGATAATTCTTTTTCTTAAATATTAAACACCTTTTTTTTTAACTGCTATTAATATTATTATCATTATTACTACTGTTCTTTTACCTTGGTATTTAGATTTTTGTAATTCAATATTGTAGGGTTCATATCATTCCAGCTATTATTTTTCTTCGTACGAAGTGATGTATTTAACTTTCAATAATAATGTTTAATAAATTGAAACCAATAAAAATCTTTTAATTCATAAGCAAATAAAGAGAGTTCTGCGAATTTGAATCGTTTTTTATTTTATAATAAACATTCCTGAACTTTTTTCCGGTGTGAAATTTTATAAATAATGAATATTGGGTAGTTGATCACGATTTATTTTTTCTAAATGTATAGACGGTCCCCTAACACATTTTCACGTGTAACTCTGTTTAAAATTGATTTAAAGTCTATAAATAGGTAAGTTTTCCGAACTGCCTTGATCTCAGAAATCTGAATATGAGGTCAAAAATAGGGGTCGTCATTGAAAAAAATGAAGTTTATACGTGTTTTAATATGTAGATGACCCCTTAAGCAAAATATAACTACACCATTAAAAACTAGACGTTATTACAGATCGATAGGTACCAGCCGCATGTTTCTACGATAATTTACGGCGAAATTGGGTGGGGGGGGTGGCGTTTTTTTTTTTTTTTGGGTGACTGTACATTAACCTGAATTTATCCAGAATATTAAAGATTACACAAAATATATTACGACTACTCTGTACAGTATACTTTGGATCTCTATATCTGATCCGTAGTATATCCTACTACCTTACGTAAAATTTGAAGCACAACGTGCAATTTTACTACCGATAATAAGAAATCCTATGCTCAAACAATAATAAGTAAAATTCGCTTACCTACTAATAATACAAGGTCTGTCCCGAAAGTAATACGCCCATTTTTATTTTAAGAAATTTCTTGAACTGGTTCGTACAATTATTCAATATTCTTCGAAATACATCCCTCCTGCTTCAACACATTTGTTCCAACGCGATTTCCATGCTTTATATGCGTCCTGGAAGTCCGTCACAGGGATGTCCTTTAGTAATCTCGTCGTAGCCCCCTTGATGTTCTCCAGGGTCCCCAAATGCTGTCCTTTGAGGGATTTTTTAATCTTCGGGAATAAAACGAAGTCAGGTGGGGACAAATCAGGACTGTAAGGTGGCTGGTGGAGTTTTGACAGGCTGGGAGAATTGTCATGGTGCAACTTCCAGGAATACTTCACCTCGCGCTTGACGTGGTAAACCCGTTGCTTTAGCCTTTTCAGTACTTCGACGTAGAAATTGGCGTTTACTGGTTGGCCAGGTAGAACGAATTCAAAATGGACCACTCCAATGGAATCGAAAAAAAAAAAAAAAAGAGCATCGTTTTGACCTGCGATTTACTCATTCTTATGTTTTTTGGGTGTAGGGACGACGTCTTCTTCCACGTTGCGCTCTGCCTTTTTGTTTCTGGGTCGTACAAAGAGATCCAAGATTCGTCACAACTTACCACATTGTCCAAAAAAGTCGGATCGTCCTCACAATACTGCAACAATTCTGCTCGAGAGTTTTATCCATCTTGATTTCGACCGAGCACTCACACAACGGTTCACTGAAACAGGCACTGTGACTCTGCAGGAGCTTGGAGCCGACTGGCGCCGAGGGCGCTGTGTTCCCACGACTCCACCCACCCTTCCGTGTAAGCGGCAAACCTGTGCGACGGATAGTCGCGGCAGAAGAAAATGAGGCGCATTACTTTCGGGACAGTTCTTTCAGTTCTTCAGAATTTCTTTATTTTCCGCCTACACTTTTTATTTCCAACCCCATACTGCTTTAAAAAAAAAAAATCATTTTTATGTATTTTAACTATGTTTAAAGTTTGGTCGATGCATCCAGGAACACCCTGTATACATAAATGAAAAAAAAAATTAAAAATTGTGCAAATCATTAAATTTTCTATGCAGATTTTCTTTCAATTATCACAAAAATTTTAATAAATTGATGAAATAATTTACTTTTATACATTAGTTACCTAATCCTATTTTAATAAAAACCAATAATATGAAAGGAACCGTCTTGTGTGGAAAAGTTCTAGTGTACAGATTTATTTAGAATTTTAAATAAGGTATTAATTTATTTCAAAAATTCTGACAGTAAATATTTTTTTGTTGGGTTAGATATTGGCGACTTAATATAGTATTTTTTCACTGCAATTTTTACCTTTCTCAATTACAGAATGTCAAAAGAATTGCGTAAATAATATTATATTAAATTAACTTTTAATATCTTGATTACACATTTATATAATTAAATAAAATTCTGAGCATTGCCCCAGAATTTAATTTTTATTATAATTTTTTAATAATAGAAGATTTATATGGTGTTGAAACGTCCCTCATTTCTATAATACTAATGAATAAAATTTCTTGAGTAAATTTAATTTCAGGAAAAAAAAAATGAATTAAATGCTCCATGTGAATTTAATTCATTTAATTCAAGAAAATTTAATAAGTGTAATTTAGATTCTCGAAGAAATTTATCAGTTAATTAGATTATATAAGTATAAAACGCAGTAAAAACACAAATTATACGTGACAGAAATTCAAATAAAGTTTTAAATTCAATTAAAATTTAAATGTAAAGTCAGATAAAAATGCTTATGTTATAAAAAAATTAATACTAACAAAAGAATTTCTAAGATTATCCTCTTGCACATTATTAAAAAAAAAAAAAAAAAATTTCATTTTCAACAATTTGTCAAAAATAAAATACTTATTTAACGCGATGTGTATAACATATACAAATATATTACACTTTTTATCTACCTATCATCATCATTATCATTATCATCATCATCACCATTTTATTAGTATCTTATTATTAGTAGCTCTTTAAGAGCTAAAAGGAGAATGATTTTCAACAAACAAAGGTTGATCTAGATTGATGGATAAATACAAGTGTAATTACAAATAATAGAAATTAAACAATTATAAAATCAATATTTAATGTTCTGTGAATGCATTTAATTGAAATATCCTTTCTCAAGGAATTAATAATCAGAATTAAGGATATAGATAATATTTTCTAAAGAATGTTTGCTCTGATTTTCTTCGAACTGCTACTGCATAGCTGCCAACATTCTAAATAACAATTCGGAATATTGTTATTACCTACCTTTTTTTCACACCAGTCTTTTTTAGAGTACAGTAGAGTCATGGTTAACCGATCCGCTATTAACAGAGTTCCTGGTTAACCGATGTTGTCCTGAAAAGACCGCGCCCATGAGCATGTGTGGCTTTTGACAAATGGAGTAGATAACTTCGACGAATTTTGCTGTACAGTACTGTATTTTATAATTCATATATATACTGTACATTCATATATATACTGTATTCAGGGACGGATTTACTCACTTGGAGGCCCAGATCACTCATGTTCAATGCCCCCCCCCCCCCCAGCTTTTTTTTTTTTCTCGTACTTCAATATTACAGCAAACAAAACAAACCGCTTATTTCCGATTCAGCCGTCTAAAAATTCACTTCACTTTTCATTTTGTTGGTAAACAAAATCTGTCGCTTGTCTATCGGATCGACATACGTCGCCTCCGTGCATTGAAGTGCGTGCCTCGGATTTAGTTAGCCTTAGTAAAAAGTTTAGAATGCAAATATCAATAGTATGCAGTTGTATTTGTGTTTAGCGAAAATATTGCAATTTTTCCGGTGAGTTGATAGTGTGCTTAAAAAAGTCGCACACCGATTTTTAAAACAGAGCAGTAATTCTTCCATCCATTGACGGAAAAAAAAAAAAAAAAAAAAGAACGATCATTATAGCAAAATTTGGAAATTTTTCCTTTTAACTATTTTTTTAAATGTATGATGGAATTATCTTGGGGACCCCTTCACTGTGAGAGCACAGTGCACATGCCCCAAATGCCCTGCCTTAAATCAGGCAGTCAGGGATGGAACACGGGCGCAGAATTCATACCACTATGAATGTAAGAAAATTGTCTACCTCTTAAATCAACGATATTATAGGTATGGAAATTTTTTAAACAGATTCCGGTATGAATTCTGCGCCCGTGTTCCATCCCTGGGCAGTGACTGTATTGCATTTTTAAATGGCTGCATTTAAATATAATAAAAATATGTATATTTATTATAAGTATTATTTTACCTCATTAACTACGTTTACGTCCATTTTAAACTTTGCCGTATGTTTTCTCCTTGACTATTTACAGAAACCATGTTATCCGGGTTTTCGATTATCCTAGGTACCTGTTGTCCACATTACCTTGGTAATGTTGACAGCAAGAAGACCACCACACATCCTTCTTTGTCACATATTTTGCTGTAAAATCTACCGTTCTTTTTAACTGTGCATACATATGTAACACTGTCCATTATATTATCCTACTTGGATAATTGAGATTCTGCTGTAATTTCCTTTTTGTTTCATCGTAAATACATTTGAAGACAATTATTCTAAAAATTAAGATGTGCGGAAAAAGGGGCGGGCACTAACAATACTCAGGATTTGGTTGGCAGCTATACTACTATTATTTTCAAACGACTATTTTTTTCTTTTTTTCCATTTAGGAAAACTGTTGCGGAAATATTCTTGATGATATTGATATTTTCCTACCACGTTTAAAGATCTGATCAGATTTTTTTCATTTTGCCTGACATGCCCTTTGAAATACAAAGAAAAGACCGTGGTCTGCTTGTGCAAAAAAATGCAAGCAAATAATTGGCTCACTGCTTATATATATATACTCTAAAAATAATGATAGATTTTTGCAGCATAATGCGATGACATCGATATTTTCCAGCATATTCTACTGTAATAATAAACAGCAGAAACATCTGAAATGACAGGCTATTTATAAATTTATCTGTTTCTGTTTAACTAAAAAAAAAAAAAAAAAAAAACCAGCTGAATGTGCTAGCACAATTCTTTGCCACATATTCCGCTGTAAAATCTACCGTTGCTTTTTACAGTACATATTACATATAACACTATACAAAAAAAATTCAGAAATCATTATTGCCTGAAACTTTTGTTGTAACGATACAAAGACATGGTGAAATACGAGGGGTGTTCAAAATGTATCGGACCTTATTATGTCTCACGTAAACCAATGAAATGAGAGAAACTTTCTTCATTGTAGATGTAGATCGGACATTCATATGCAGTCTTGAATATTTTTCCGCCCACAGAACGTGCTAGTAGATGGCAGTCAGTCAACAAGAGAAGTCGTGTAGTGAGCAGTCGTCGGTATTTAGTTTTTGTAAAATAAGAGAAAAACTTGAGAAGAGATATCGAATTAAAATTTACTAAAAGCTTGGTGATACCCGAGTGTAAACCATACTTAAGATTCGATGCGCTCTCTTAACGATGACACCTTACACATAGAAGAATAGTACAAACGCCTGAAATATGAAGGCATTTCAGCAGAGCCTGATTAAGGGGTAAGCACACATTATTTATACTTACACCGTTATTTTTTAACAAATACTTTCCTCCTATAATAAATAGAAAATTCTCATTAAAAATTATTTTAAAAGAATTCTGGTGTCTAATCACGGTGAGTAAATTGGATTGTTTTACACCGTTCATTTTTTATAAAAAAAATATTTCCTCGTCAAAGCGTGGAATTTCTATGACATGAAGTAAAAAATAATTGTAAAAATATTCCGGTGAGAGCGGAGATAATGCGTGCTTCCCCTTAATCAGGCTCTGCATATCAGTGGACTTGTTGGCTTTTTCCTTGACTTCCGCGGTGTGGTATATCATGGGTACGCATAACAAGGCCAAACTATCACAAAGGAGTGCTATCAGGAGGTCTTTCGTCGCCTTTGTGGTGCTCTGCGGCACAAACAACTGGATCTCTCGGTAGGGAAAACGTGGAAGCTTCATCATGATAACGCATGATTCTGCGCATTTGATTCAGACTTTCATTGTCAAACACGACATTCCCGTGGTTCATTAGGCTCCCTACTTTCCCGATATGGCTTCCTGTGACTTTCGTCTATTTTCCAAGCTAAAACTTCCGCTAAAATGGTCCCGATTTGAATCAAGAGAAAACACCATGTGGAATGCGGAGGCACGGTTACTCACCATTCCAAAATCTGCGCACCTCAGGTGTTTCCAGCAATTACAGGAACTCTGGGAGAAGTCTCTGTATTACCAAGCAGGGTGACTACTTTGAAAATGATTCGTGTTTTGGATTTTCAAATCATCAAGTGTATTTTTATCAATTAAACGCTCGATACCATAGATGCCAATATTTTAATTTATTCCGGAATATTTTTAGCCCCGCCTTTTTCCCATACCACTTATATTAAGGGGACCGGAAAATAATGTCGTTTTGAATTAAAATACTGACATCGGAAATTTATCCTGGATAAAATTTAAGATATTCTTAGGTAACTTATAAGATGGTTATTTGTAAAGTACCATGTAAACACTGTTAAACAAAAATTTCCGGTTTCATTTTATTAATTCAAAACGACATTATTTCCCGGTCCCCCTAATATTTTAAGGATAAAATTTTGTTATTTTATCACAGTTATGTATCGGAGAAATTTTTTCTATAAATAAAGTGGTGCGAAATAAAGGCGGGGCTAAAGATACTCCGGAATAAATTAAAATATTGGCATCTATGCGATACTTTTTGAACACACCACGTATTACACAAGTTTTAGAATAATGTTACGCAATTTTAAATGTAAGATTAATGTGACACAATTTATTTCAATAATATTACACTAAAGCTGTGTAATATTACACCATATTTCTGTATCGTTACAACAAATGTTTGAAACAACTATACTGACTCAAATTTTTTGTGTCACGTTACACTTGTTTACAGTGTTTACACAAAATTCCAACTATAAATCTCCAACTATAAATAAACTGTTCAAAAATACATGTATATAATTGGAATGGATATTCGATAGACGAAAAAATCTAAATTAGTTTAAGAGTATAATTATTTTGGTAATTTCAGGAAATATTTTGTAATATATGTATTCCATATAATGTCATGTATTGCATATGATGCCTAATTTTTTTTCTTCAATAATTAATTACAAAACTGACTTTTCAGTGGTTAATATTAAACTAATTTTTAAATATTGGACTCAGCCCCTTTTCTTACGAGTTTGAATTATTGAATCAATATATGGTCAAAGATTAAATCAATATATATTCAAAGTCTTCAAACATTTTTACATGATTGTTTTTAGTGAGTGTAATGTGCGTGAAGATTATCATTATATTTAAGCAGATAAAAAGTATGACGTTAGTCAAAAGTAATAAAAGAAATGCAGAGATGCCAACATTTTAATCCTGAGCATCCCCGCCTTTAACCATACCACTTATTTTTTAAAGTATTTTTTTCTAGACCTGCTAACTATGCTAGTTTATCCGTAATGGCCGTATTAAGACCCGCCCTTTTTTCCACACCAGAATAGTTGTAGAGCAATAGTCTTCTTATTTAATCATAAGAACATATTGCTGAATATTACTCTACAAGTATTCCGGTGTAAAAAAAAAGGTGGGGCCTAATGCCATTACGGATAAACTAGCGTAGTTAGCAGGTCTATTTTTCTTTCTTTATTGCAGATATGTATTAGAGAAACATATTTTATAAATAAATTGGTGCGAAATGGAGGCGGGGCTAAAAAAGCTCCGGAATTCATTAAAATGCTGGCAGCTATAGAAATGTAATATATAACAATAAAACATAAAATAATAGAAAGCAATATACACTGTTAAAAAAAAAAAAAAAAAGAAAGAAAGAAAGAAAGAAAGAAAAAGAAAAAGAAAAAAAAACTGTTAAATAACAAGAAACACATTAACTTTCCTAAGAGAAAATTTATTTTCTAAAACTAAAGAAATTCAGTTTAAAATAATATCTCAATCGAACTAAAGAAACATTTTTTTTTTTTTTTTTTTTTTTTGTAAACGAATAAAATATGCAGCTTGTAACCTTTGATACAAATTTCATTTGATGGTCACATATTTTTCTCTATTTGGTATACGGAAAATTGGCATCAAAGCAGAATTGTGAAGTGCTAAATAAAAGAATGCATTTGTGCTTCCCTGGCTCTGTCGCTTTCAATTTGGTGAATTCTGGTTCGATCCTGGCTTGTAGACCTGGGAAATTTTATTTAAAGAGATTTTTTTTTTTTTTTTTTACAGTGTGCTGTATGGAAAAAACTTGTTACCATAGTTGTCAACTTTGTACCTTTTGACTACCAGAAAATTTTAATATAAATATTTATTTTACGCAATCTCCGAACTGTAACGATTTTCTCTGATTAAATAAAATATATATATTTTTTTATTATTATTAAGATTGCCAAAAAAGTTGCTAAGTTGGCAACTATGCCTGTTGTATATGAATATTCACTGTATTGTTGTGCTACAAAATTTTTTTCTCAGCGTATTTATCGCATAGCATACTGATGTTTTCTTAGCAATTTTGCTGCCAGGAATATTTTCTACAATACAACAGGATTTATTTTATTTTATTTTATTTTTTGACAGTATATGTATTTTGGTTAAAGAGTTATAAACTGGTTGATTATTAAATAAGAAAGTCGCGTACAATAAAATTATTATTTCGTAAAGATTTCTTTTTTTCAATTGCCTGTGCGTGATACTCTCCACACATGTTGAGAAAAATAATGTAAACTTTCAATCTATTTTGTACATATATTGTTATTAGATAAAGCATTATAAATTTTTACGGATCTCTATTATATGATATAACAGTATCGTTTTCGATAATTCCTTTAAAAATTTAACATAAACTTTAGTTTCTCTAAACTGTATTTCCACTGCTATGTGCACAGATGCCATCATTTTAATTTATTCAGGAGCATTATTATTATTTTAGTCTCGCCTTTATTTCTCACTATTTTATTTATAGAATACTTTTTTCCAATATACATAGCAGCCAACATAATCCGGAGTATTGTTAGAACCCGCCCCCTTTTCCACACCACTTAAATTTTAGAGCAATTCTCTTCAAATGTATTTACGAATATATAAAAAGAAAAATACTCTAAAAAAAGAGTGGTGGGAAAAAGAAGGCGGGTATTAACAATACTCTGTATTATTAATTAGTTTGTTTGCAGCTCTGAATATATAATTACGATAAAATAAGAAAAAAATTACACTTAATAAAAAAGTGGTATGAAATAAAAGCATGGTTAAAATAGCTCTGGAATAAATTAAAATGTTGGCTTTCTTCAAAGTGCTTTCTTTTATGGAATTTTGTACTTGTTGAAAAATTTTCTTAGCTGGAAAACAAAATACAGAGGATTTTTTTTTTTAAATCCTGTTATTTTTTTTTCTTTTAACTGAAATTATGCTTTTACATTGTAACGTACATCTTCCTTATAATATATTATCGGAATCGAAGTAACGAAGAAAATACAAGTTTCTGTAATAATCTAAAAACTATATTTTTTCTCATTAATACAGAAAAAAGAGGAAATGAAATAAAAAGTAATCTTTTATAGGAAAGTAAAGAAAATACAAAATTCAATTTTCTCCACAGAATTAGATAATTTATTTTGCTAAGAGAGATTTCACATTTTTTTTTTTTTTTTTCTGGAGAATCGCTTTTTTTATATAATGACTTTTTTTCTGGTTAAATAAAATATAACTGTGAGGAATATATGCAGAATCTTATTAACGTGAAAGCATTAGACTGTAAATATAAGTTAGAATAAAGTAATGCAAGTTTAATATTTGATATACTGGGAATCATTGGTAAATATCTAATAAATATTTATTTGATGTATAAAATTATCAGGCTAATTACAGAAATATAAGATGTGTCTAACCTTAATTTAAATAAAACAATGAAATTAAATTTTAAACCAGTTTGTAAAGAATAAAGTTTTAATTTGTGAATAAGTTGATAAATGCATATGTAATAAGAAAAATTAAAGTTTTAATGTACATTTTTATTCAATATATACGTTTTTATTCATATTCACAATTATTTCCTACTTTTGAAAGTCCAGGAATTAAAGGTAGCAAAATGTGAACGCTTACAGTCGTTAAAGAGTTAAACACAGTAAATACCTTGGATTAATCCTTGACCAAGGCCTCACGAACAGCAAATAACTTTTACGCATAACAAAGTTTGAGCTGCTAAAAGTAAACTCATGCTATTAAAATCTCGGACTAATAGTTTAAACCTTAAGACTAAAATGTTCCTCTACATTTCGTACTTAACCCGTTAGTAGTCGCTATAGACAGCGCCACCTATTACAGACTGCGCACTTTTTATTTAACTCGCACCAATAATTTTAAAAAGTGATGTGATCAACGTTTCTTTGATTTTATTCGCGTTTTATGTATATCAAATGCCACTTCTAAAAATTTTTGGTGGCTATTAAATAAAAAAATCTTTCAAAATTGAAGGATAGGCGGCAAATCGACCAACTAGCGACTACTAACGGGTTAAATCCCATTCGAATCTATGCATGTATGATGGCGTCATATGCAGCCAAAACGCATATCAAAACATTCATTAGTACGCAAAATGCCACCATTCGGAAAATACTTAATATGCCCTGGTATGTTCGAATTTTTTTATATCTAAAAAGAGATTTTCACTCCTAGACTTAATGATTGCATTCAGTACCTTAATGTACAATTCCAGTTGGCCCTAGGAACTCTGGATAATCCTGTTTTAAACACATTTGGTATATTTGATCACAATGATCCTGTCTAAAGTCGTAGGCCCAAAACGGGCCTCAAAACTAACTCCCACCTTTAATCTTCAGTTTTTGTCGTTTTTAGCTCTGCCTGTTTTCTTTCGTTTTCTATCACCTATGTCACTGACTTCTCCTAAAGATTATACCCTGTATTGTCCTGTGTATATCCCTTGGTATACAAAGGCACCCCTTTGTATATATATATATGATAGCATACAATTTTGCTTATTCCCGCCGAAAAGGTGTCCTTTCCAAGGTAAATATGTCTGAGAAAGACCGAGTACCGGTGAGTTCAGGCTGTTTGTGATTTATTCAAAAAGAAAAAAGAAAGAAAGAAAATTTTTAAAACAGAAATTAATTTGAAAAAGATCAAAACTATTTTTGCTGGCCCTAATCTTCCTACGTGTTGTGTAGTGCTATGCTTAAAGTTCTCTATCTCTCTCTCTCTCTTTTTTTTTTTTTTTAACATTGTGCTTTCTATTTCTGATAAACTCCAAAATTATTTTATGTTTGTGTATTTTATGCTTTTTCGTCCCCATTGGCAGTGAATTTAAATTCAGGACATCCCACCCCGTTAAGTCTACTCTACTGGTATGCATAGAGGCTTCAGACCAAAATTTTCGAAGTGGAAGCATACTACTTTCTCTCATTCTCATTTTACTGTAATCTATACATATAAATGAGTTCTTCCAGTCACTCACTCACTCACTGACTCATCAATGCACAGCGAAATCTACTGGAGCCACTAACTCGAAACTGGGTCAGATTATAGAACATATAATGTAAGCACCCCCTAAGAAGCAATTTTGCGAAATTCGCCCCCCAAGAGGGTTTAGGGGGCAAAATGTGATTTCACAAAAACCTCCATATCTCAAAGAAAAAAAACAGATATACGTAAAATTTTTGCTTTAAAATATAGCTAACACAAATATCTATAAATCAATTCTGGAATTTTAAAAATTCGGTCCCCAAGGGGGGAAAGGGGACAAAACGTGATTTCGCATGCGCGAAACGTGGTTTGACATACTCCTATATATCTCAAACAGAAAAACAGATATATGTGAAATTTTTGCTCTAATATATAGCTAATACAAATACTTAAAAACCAGTTTTTGGAATTTTAGAAATTCAGCCCCCAAGAAGGAGAGAGAGGGGGAAAACGTGATTTGAAATAATCCTTTATATCGCAAACAGAAAAAAAAAGATACATGTGAGATTTTTGCTCTAAAATATAGCTCTCACAAACACATAAAAACTAATTTCTTTAATTTTAGAAATTCGTCTCAGGTGGGGCGGAAAAAGGGGGGCTATGGGAAAAAAAAAAAAAAAAAAAAAAAAAAAAAAGAAATGCAGTTAGATTGTTCAAAATTGGTACAGATAGGTTTTACAGGCCTGCAAGTCAAATGAGGATATTTTCCAAAGCGTAATGTTATTAGGAGGGTCAGAAACTAGGGGGCGGGGAGCGGAGGGGCGAAAAAAATAAAAATAGAGCTAGACCGTTTAAAATTGGTACATAGAGGTTTTTGATACTTACAAAGCAATTGCGGATATTTTCGAATTTGTAAAATTATTAAGATAGACGGGAAGGGGGGCGGGTGTAGGGGCAAACAATAAAAATAGAGTTAGGTCGCCCAAAATAGGTACATGGAGGTTTTTGATACCTACAAATCGATTGCGAATATTTTCGAATTTGTAAAATTATTAGGATAAACTAAAAGGGGGTGAAGGGGAAAATATATAAATAAGAGTTAGAGCGCTGAAAATTAGTGTTGTTAGGTTTTCAGAACCGATAAATATAATGCGGATATTTTTGAAAGTACAGAATTATTACGAGGGACGGGAAGGGGGACGGACGCAGGGGTAAAAAGAAATAAATTCTGATAGATTGCTAGAAATTAGTACTGTCTGGTTTAAAAGCCAGATAGAACGATTGCGAGGATTTTTAAAGTGTACAATTAATTTGGAGGGGCGGGAACTGTAGGTGAAGGACTATACACGCCATGCACGCCTGTATACGCTGCCGAAGGAAGTGGGGGCCTGGACCGGTTATTACACCGATAGGAGAAGATATATATATATATTTTGTATTTTATGTTTTTCCCTTACGATAATATAGTCATTCATTAAGAGTGTCGAACATAAATGCGTGCGCGAAGCGCACAGTGGCCTGCGCTGTCGAAGGCAGTGGAGACCATGTGCGACTTTTTTTTCCAATCAGGATTTTTGTCTCTTTTTTTTTTTTTTCACATGATAAAAATTAATGCAATTTTGAGAATTCATTAACTATAGTGATTCATTTTAAAATAGTGACCAACGAAGCGATCGTAGCCTGCTAGTTTATACATATAAAAGAGTACTTCCACTCACTCACTCACTCACTGACCCATCAACGCACAGCAAAATCTACTGGAGCCACTGATTCGAAACTTTGTCAGATTATAGAACATATAGTGTAAGCACTACCTAAGAAGCGATTTTGCGAAATTCGCCGCCTAAGGGGGTGTAGGGGGGCAAAATGTGATTTCACAAAAACCTTCGTATCTCAAAGAAAAAACTGATATCCGTAAAATTTTTGCTTTAAAGTATAGCTAATTTAATTATCTAAAAAACAATTTCTGGAATTTTAGAAGTTCGGTCCCCAAGTGGGGAGGGGGCAAAACGTGATTTCACATGCGCAAAACGTGGTTTGACATACTCCTATATATCTCAAACAGAAAAACAGATATATGTGAAATTTTTGCTCTAATATATAGCTAATACAAATACCTAAAAGCTAATTTCTGAAATTTTCGAAATTCAGCCCCCAAGAGGGTAGGATAGGGAGCAAAACATGATTTGAAATAATCCTCTATATTGCAAACAGAAAAAAATATATGTGTAAGATATTTTTGCTCTAAAATATAGCACCCATAAATACATAAAAACTAATTTCTTTAATTTTAGAAATTCGTCCCAGGTGGGGCGGGAAAGGGGGGCTTTGTGGTAAAAAAATAGAAATATAGTTAGACCGTTCAAAATTGGTACAGATAGGTTTTAGAGATCTGCAAGTCAAGTGAGGATATTTTTGAAAGTCTAAAGTTATTAGGAGGGTAAGAATGGTGTGTGTGGGGGGGGGGGGCGGGGGGCAAAAAATAAAAATAGAGTTAGACCGTTCAAAATTAGTACATAAAGGTTTTTGATACCTACAAATCGATTTGCGGATATTTTCGAATTTGTAAAGTTATTAGGATAGACGGGAAGAGGAGGTGAAAGGGCAAAAATATATAAATAAGAGTTAGAGCACTGAAAATTAGTGTTGTAGGTTTTGAGGTCCGATAAATCGATTGCGGTTATTTTCGAAGGTACAGAATTATTACGAAGGGCGGGAAGGGATCGGGTACAGGGGTAAAAATAAAGAAATTCAGATAAAATGTTGGAAATTAGTATTATTAGGTTTAAAAGCCCGATAGAACGACTGCGAGTATTTTTTAAAGTCTAAAATAATTAGGAGGGGCGGGAACGGTAGGTGAAGGAGCACGCGAGCCTTGCGCGTCTGTATGCGCTGCCGCAGGCAGTGGTGGCCAAAACCGATTATTCCACTGATGGGAGAATTTTTTTTAATTAAAATTTATGATTTTCCCCTACGATAATAGAGTGATTCATTAAGAGTGTTGAAAATAAATGCGCGCGCGCAGCGCACAATTGCCTGCGCTGCCAAGGGCAATGGGGAACCGTTGCGACATTTTTTCCAATCACATTTTTTTTTTCTCTTTTTTTTTTCGTATGATAAAAATTGATGTAATTTTGAGAATTCATTAACTATAGTGATTCATTTAAAAATAGTGACCAGCGAAGCCGGCGTAGCCTGCTAGTATTATTATATTTTAATTCCAATCTGTCCTGTTTTCGGCAATTCTTTTCCATTCTGTCCTTCCAAACTTCATAATTTCATCTCTCAAACAACACAGTGGTCTATTTCTTGGTCTTTTCTTATCTCTCGGTATTCAAAATAGCACTTTGGTGGTCCATCTATCATCATTTCTTCTGGCAAGGTGCGCAGTCTAGCTCCATTTTAACTTCATAACTCTAGAAACAACATCAGTAGCTTCGGTTTGCTTCTTAAGACAATTGTTCCGTTTTCTGTGTCTTCGGGTAAATTCTGACATGCATCTCACTATGCTTCTCTTGGTTGTTACAAGTTTTTGTGTAGTTTTACACGGTGATCTCCAAGTTTCTGAAGCAAAAGTTAAAACAGATACATATGATAAACGTATGAATTATTCAATTTATCTCCTTATTTCTTTTTTATATTGGATTTTGTCGCAAAATAAGGACATGTGTTATATTTTTTTGGCTTAATACAGCTATATATATATTTTTTTAAATCATGCAATATTCCTGCTCTAAGAAGGGCGTATGTCCTATGATGATAAATCCTACAAGGTTTGAGCATTAGCCACTTCTACTTCTTATAATTCGCTATGCTTCATTTCTTTTTAAAAATTTATTAGTTTCTTCTTAAAGATAATTAGTTTCTGAATAATTTTCTCTCTTTCTTTCTTTTTTTTTTTTTTTTTTTTTTAAATTTCATTGGTTACATTAATTCATCATTGGCATGATTAGGTTTTATCAGTCTTTATACTTTACTAAGTATGTTAATCATCTTTCAACTAATCATGGTCTTGTAGTATTAATAATGTGTCTGTTGTATGCTAAATACTATTATGATTTACGATAATAGATGTAATTAGGTTTACATAAACTCTTTTCGTTTGAATTACAAAAATAGTGACAACCTTAATTTTTCTTTAATAACATTTATGTTAAACTTAATCAAATATCTCAATCAAATATCTTAATCAAATATCATAATTAGCACCGAACAATAATTTATGGCGTCATTTTTTTCTTTTATATTCAGCCGAACAAAATTTTCCGGAAGATTTTATATACTCCTTATGAATTATTCTAACGAAAATAAAACGCGTAGTAGTAACACTATGCAGTCGGCATATTTTTCAATTTTGAACGGTAAACCTCGTATATTGGCGTCCCTGTATTTATCGAAAGATTTTTATGTATTCGGGTTAAAGTCATTTTAATTTTGCTCACAGCAATCGATGCGGTAAATGTCTATCATACACATACGTCTACGGAATTTAATGGGCCAAAATGGAATGCGTAATACACACACATAATGTGCTGTTTCAGAGCAACGGCAAAAGGTGGGACAGTATTTTCTTTTGCTTGCTTTTCCAATCACTCCTCCACAAAGAGATAATAATACAAGCTAAATGTTGCAACACATCGATTTTGAATGTATGGAAAGAATACATTTTTACCTAAAACATGTACTAAGAAGTTGAAAATTTTATTAAACATTTATTTATCTTTAGCATAAATAAAAAAACATAACTGAATCATCTTAGTAAGATAAATGAATCATACATAATACGTGCATGTATACGAGTTAATCCAATCATCGGCACTAACATAGGCTTGGATAAAATGCCTGCTGTGGGTTTAAAAAAAAAAAAAAAATCATGACCCGTATTGTTGTAAGTAAAGAAAAAAAAAAGCTACAGAAAAAATTAAATTAGCGGCTTGGGTTCGAATCCGGCACTTACCGTCTATTACATTATTTGTAGAGAAAATTAAAGGCAGAACATAAGTTATATTTTAATTAATTGAATGATTCTTAATGAATTAACAATGTACAGCTGTTAACTTGTACGAATTAGACCATTTTTTTTTTGTGTAAGAAATGTATAACCGTTTTTAATCAATAAATCTACTACAAAAAATTTATAAACGATTCCTATTAAAAATTATTTGCAGAAAAAAAGAAGAACATGTTGTCATATATGATAATATCTTGAATGAAACAAAAACAATTCTTGATTATAATTTTTCTAATCTATTTCTTATAAAATTTTCAGAAAATAACTAATATAGCTGTATGTAAAGGAAAAACATCTGTTTTGTTAGAGACACTCTGCAACTACATAAACATATTGCTTTTAAACAAAATATATAATTTATTGATATAAAATAATGAAAGAGATTTAAAGTTTTTTTTTTTTTTTTTTTTTCTGCGTTTGTATGATGAATGATGTTCTTTTAAAATAAACAATTCCTAAAACTAAGTGACAGTTATCGCAAAACAGTACCACAAAATATATCATTAGATATTTGTGTTGTGTTGCGGACAAAAGGTGAAATGATATATAGTCCTACATATTGCGTTGAAAGGCTTTTGTATGAATGTAAATAGAGATATATGACATAACTTGCTTTGTAAAACTGGTTTATATTTCACTGTTTACGCTGAAGTCATAACTTTGCAGAAAAATGCAATACATTTCCCTCATATGTCAACTTTATGTCACAATGAGAATTGTTTTATAAAAGGAAAGTGCAAGAATAAAAGTTAATGATTCCGATTTTAAATTTTCATTGTATGTATTTATAAAATATAAGAATGTAACACTTTAAATGTAATTCATAGCGATAATTATTGTAAACTAATTCAAGGTTGTATAATTTATTTTTAAAATGTTAGGATACATAATTCAATATATGCAGAGCTGCCAACCTAATCCGGCAAATTGTTTGTACCGCCCCTTTTCCTGAACCACTTAATATTTAGAGTATTTGTTTTCTTAATTCATCATAAATATATTTGAAGAGGATTACTCTAAAAATTTAGTGGTGTACAAAAAGGGGCGGTACTAACAATTTGTCGGATTAGGTTGGCAGCTCTGTATATGCAATGGTACCAATTCAAATCATTATAAAAGTATAAAGGTTTTTAAAGATCACATGTTCAAATATTGAGGGGGTTGTGCAGGTGTTAAAGCCGATGGAGGACACAAAGTTTCTTAGGCCTGTGAATGGCCTTGGAAATGACTGGTTTTGATCTCCGTATGTACATGTCGAACTTTTCTGTAGATTTCTTCAAACTTCACGTAAACACGGACTAAAAAATTTTTAAATGGTCGTCGCGCAGAACATTTCATTCAATCTTGAGACACATGCAGTCAATCTGTCCTAATTCCTACACATAGGCTTGAGTAGAGTGTCCTCCTTTGGGTGTCTTTCAAAGAGGTCTTATTCATATTTAAACAAGCTTCGGAGATAAGTAACGATTTGAGTTAATTATGAAAACATTATGAAAGTATTTACGGATTTTTGTTTGATTAACTGCTAAATAGCAATATAAATTATAGATTATCAATTTCTAGGTTAAAAAATTCGAAAGACGTCTATTTAATTTTGAAATAAAAATCGCTATTATTATTTTTTTTTTTTTTCATGCAAAATACAATAGATGTCTATAAAATATTACATGATTTAATTAATTATCACTGTTTGTTGGGCAGAAAACACATGCTTATTCTAATAGAATGGTACAGGATTATATACTAAATGTAGTGTTTTTCTGCAGCTATAACCATTTCTTATTTTTTGGGTTAAACTGCAAAAAATAAGAAATCCCCCCCCCCCCCCCCCCCGAATTAAAAAAAGGTACATTTGTTATGATTCATTTGTGGAGCCAGTTTTTGATATCGTCTATATATGTAAAGAGTTGTTCAGAAATACCATGTTTCATGTACCAAAACAAATGAAAATTGGAAGCTATGACGCCTGGTGAATATGGCGGGTGAGGTCAGACATTCCATCAAAGTTCCTTCACAGTTTCTTTCACTCGGTTTTGACATTTGTGGTTTGGCATTGTCATGAAGCAGAATGACTTTGTCATGTGTTTGAGCATACTGTGGGTGTTTGTGTTTAAGTGTCCATTTCAAATTCCGTAGCGCACAACTTTGGAGAACCCAGCCAGCGACCCTCAACAATTATGTGCCCGTGCTGCCTCCCTTAGCTCAGAGTCAAAAAAGTCCAATCCAGGGTTCACCACATGTAAAAGAAGGTCGGCCGACACCGGCAGGGATTCGAACTCAGTCGCCCTTAACATGTTAAGATATTAAAAATATAAGAAAATGTCAGAAATTAAATATACACACAATATTTGTTCAGAATGAAATGTAACTTACTTAATTATCGTCCTGCCAGATAACGATGCAGTTAAGGAATCAGGTAAAATCTGAAACAAAAACAAGCTGTTAAAATTTCTTGAGTAGGAACAAAAATTCCATCTGGAAATTTTTCTTCAAGAAATAGGTTCGTAGATTATCCACTGTGTAATTAATGATTTTATACACAAAGCATAAATCTAGAGAATCAGAGCCTAATTAAAGTCGAGTGACACTCTCAACATTTTTTTTTTTTTTTTTTTTTTTTTTTTTTTTTTACAAATGGCTTATAATAGGAAAAAAAACCTTTTTGATATGTAGTCATTTACTTAAGACTACACACAAGTCATAGTAACTGTTTTCCCTTCCCCGTGTAATCATATAGAGACTTTTGTTGCCAAGGATTTTCTCGCCTTCATGAGGATTTTCTCGCCAAGGTCTTCAAAACAGGTGCCAAGGAGCGGCAGAGTAGCCAAATTCGTCGCCAAGGCCATCACTTGGCCTGGTGAAGTTCTCTAATGAAATTCTGAAAGAAAATGAGCTATTTTAACGCCAAAGTAAGCTAGAAATGCAGACATTGGCATTTAAAACCCTGACTAAGCCTTTTCAAAAAAATTATAGAAAAATAACTACCGTTATTTACAGTTTTGTTACAATATAATTCACAATTCATATTACAGAAAAAAAAAGAAAAAAACTTTTGCACCTGAAATCCAATGTACATATATGTTAAAATAATAATAAAAAAAAATCTGATGTGGGCACCACATGACTTCCTTATACACTTTTAGAAATATACATAATGTTAAAAAACATTGACATTGGACCCGAAACAGTTGGCTAAACATATTTTAAAAAAATGAATTATCACCGTGTTCTGAGCTTTTCTGAAAGTTAGTTAATAACCGATTTGTACTGGTAACGCTGACAAAGGCAGCAGGGACCCGAAAAAATTGGCTAAAAGTATTAAAAAAATGCATTTTCAACGTGTTCTAACTATTCTGAAAGTTTCAAATGTCTACCTAGTCGGGAAGTTAGTTAAATAAATTTTTTGTTGGACAATATAAACGCTGCCGAAGGCAGCAGGGACCTGAAACAGTTGGCTAAAGGTATTAAAAAGATGCATATTCACCGTGTTCTGAACTATTCTGAAAGTTTCAAATGTCTAGCTAGTCGGGAAGTTAGTTAAATAAATTTTTGGTCATTATGAACCTAATTTTCCTAAATATCTCCAAAATGGAAAATCATACAAAGTCCAAAAAGGGAGGTGCAGAACTATATGTTATAACAAACCTATGTACCAATTCGCAACTTTCTACGTTCAACCGTTTTTGAGTTATTACCGTTTTTTGATACATTATGGCCAAAACCTATGTATTTTTGTCATTATGAACCTAATTTTCCTGAATATCTCCAAAACGGAAAATCATAGAAAGTCCATAAAGGGAGGTGCACAACTAGATGTTATAACAAACCTTTGTACCAATTCGCAACTTTCTACGTTCAACCGTTTTTGAGTTATTACCGTTTTTTGATACATTATGGCCAAAACCTATGTATTTTTGTCATTATGAACCTAATTTTCCTGAATATCTCCAAAACGGAAAATCATAGAAAGTCCATAAAGGGAGGTGCACAACTAGATGTTATAACAAACCTTTGTACCAATTCGCAACTTTCTACGTCCAACCGTTTTTGAGTTATGCGACATACACACACACAGACACACACACACACACATACAGACGTCACGAAAAATCGTGTAAAATCCCTTATATCTCTAAAACGAGAGCTCGTGTTAAGACGACACTTGCAGGTGTGCAACTAAACATCATGACAGTCACACGTATAAATTGGCAACATTCAGCGATCATTCGTTTTCGAGCAATGTGAAATACAAAATCCATTTCGCAAATCGGAATTACTATACTTCCTTATACTTTGTATAAGGAAGTAAAAAATTGTGATGGAGATAACTCATTTTTTTAACACGCTTTTATTAGCTTCACCTGTATGTATATTTGTATGTATATTTGTATGTATATTTGTATGAATGTATGTTTGTAACCGCTCTGGGAGCAAACAAAAAAATTATATTGTAAAAAAATACTTTCCCTACGTGAACGATGTGGCGTTGAGGTAAGGCTCTGTTAGGGAGAAATCCGTCTCTGAAAAATAAGTCTATCGTTTGTCCATAATTTCTGTACACTGCGTTGGAGAACAAATAGTCTTGTACACAAATAGATTGTACGAAAACAATCCAAGTCTTGATAATTTTTCACTGTCTTTATTAAATATATATTCTTAAAAAAGTCACATAAGGAAGTTCACATATAAAAATATTAGTTGCAATAAAACCCAAGCATTTCTCGGGAAGCGAGGGAAAGAGAGAGAGGGCTAAAACTTTGCGTATTGACTATACGATGAAAAAGCAAAAACTGTGGGTCTGCTTTTTTTTCTCGCACGGGGAGAACCCCCGGAAGGGAAGTCATATGTTTGCTTTATCTTATTTTCGCCAAAATGAAAGCCAACTTCAGTTCTTTGTTTTAGATAATAAACTAATGTTAATTTTTTAAATTTGTAATGACGGTTTATAATTGTATTAACCCTTTAATCGCCAACATTACGCCAAGCGACAGTTTGACTATAGAAAATGACCGTTATGAACTGAAATCATTAATATTGGGTAATTTAAAATAAATTATATCCGGTGTTGCAATAATATAAATTCTGACAATGAGTTTTCTTGTTTTATGACTATTTGAGAACACTTTTTTTTATAATTACGTTTAATGTCAGAATTTCCGTTAGATATTATTTCTTTTATTTTCTTTTTATCCCATAAAATAAAGTACTTTTCTATTTAAAAAGATAAACACTCTATTTATGATTTAGATATAAAACATATACAATTTAGATTTCTGAATGATGTGTGTTATTGTTTTATGTTAATAAATAGTGTAGGTCGTATGTATAATTAAAATTGTGTAATTTTTAACGACATTTAAAAATAATTCTTTCTCCAAATGCCTAAGAACAAATTATGTAAATAAAATATCTCACTTGAAATTTAATTATTTTTATATTGCGATAATGCATTACTTTATTATTAGATTTTGTTTTAATTAAAAACTCAATTAAAATTTAACCAAAAATATGTGAACACCTTCACAGGCTCCGTGCTACGAACCTAAAGGTCCAGCGTTCGATCCCAGTCAGGGGAGATTTTTTAAAAATGGTTTTTGTTTAATTCTGAGTTATATTTTAATTAGAGATTTAAATGTATGTAAATATTTTGGTGTGTCACTCACACGATTTTCTCTTACCCTGCATTTTAATACTAAGATAGATATTTTGTGCTTTTTAGTTCACATTTCTATGAAAGCGTGTTCTTTAATTTTTTAAAACTATAATATTATCTATACATTATTCTGATGTAATATTGTAAGAAATATTTGCATACAAATTAGATGAAAACTTGAAAGAAAAATAGAGGAAACAATTAAAAAATAGTGTAGGAATTAATATATTTTAAAACGAAGCTAAATATTGCGTTATTATAATACATTAAAAATTCTACCATTTTACTTTTTTATTTTTAATAAATTTAAATTTTACTCCTTTTTATCTTTCCTTTTTGAGACGTCACTTTTTTTTAATCTATATAATTAATTACATTATAAAACATGAAACTAAAGGAATTTAAAGTCAAAATCTTAATAGAATACGTTTTTATTTATTTATTTATTTATTTATTTCAATTTTTTATACACAAACTTCAGAATGTTTTCAAATTCTGTGTAACAAAAATAATCACATTAAAAAAAAAAAAAAAAAACGATGTTTTTGTTTTACATATGGAAAAAAATAATAATAACGAAATAAATTAAGATATATTTTTCATATCTCAGTTTGTAAGTCCAATTTATTTCATGTCAATATTTTAGGAAGAAGAATAATTTAAAAATTTGTTTGTGAATGCTAAATTTTAATCGAATTTTGTTTTGTAATTTAAAATTAAATGAAAATGCAGTCATTTTTAACTTAAGTTAAAAAAAAAAAAAAGAAAAAAAAAGTAAATGAAAGAGAGAGAGAGAGAGAGAGAAAAGATAGATAATTCAATACATGAAATTAATAAATCTTCGATAATATTTTTTTCCCTTCCATTACCCGACTACCGCGTGTTATGGAAGTATTGTATTCTATTCAAAAATTCGATATCGAGTTTTCACCTGATTCACACGTTTTAATGTCTCCTAAGTCTATAAAAGTAGTTTTGTAATTGGTCAGTGTGTGTGTATGTAAGGAATCGTCTGACTATCATATTCATATCTCCGAAACTAATAAAGATAGAACTATGAAATTTCGGAATTTAGACAGATTTGGTTATGCAGATAAATTTTTCAAACTATGGTGGAAACTGGAAAACCAGAAAAGGGACATCGGAAACCAGAAGTGGGACCGGAAGTGCTTATTTCAAAAACGGCTCTAACTTTTTTTTTTTTTTTTTTTCAACATTACTATATAAACACTCTATTAAATGACCTTTCGAATGATGTAATTGGTTGGTTTAGGAAAATTAATAGACGTCCTGTATAAATAGTTCAATTTCAAGTCTCGCAAGAGTGTTCCTTTAAAAATGGGTATGCGAATTTTTTTCAAACTCGTCATATTAACTCCCTTTTAAATATCTTTTTGTATGTAACTATTGTTTTCCGGTCAATAATTGAGTGCACAAAATTTTGCTAAAAGTTGTATCTCAAAGACGACTCTAACGATTTTCTTTAAAATATTTACATATCCATTTTAGATATTTTTTTCATGTATTACGTGGTTATTACAGGAAAATTAACAGTCATCCTGCTTAGGTAGGTCAGTTTTAGATCTCGGAAACTAATGTTTAAATATATATATATATATATATTTCTTTTGTGCGTGTGTATGTCACTGAACTCCTCCTAAACGGCTGGACCGAGTTTAATGAAGTTTTTTGTGTGTCTTCAGGTGGATTCGAGAATGGTTTAGATTCACAATTCAGTTCAATCGGATAATTGGATCAAAAGATATTAAATAAAAACTCCATTTTAACTTTAAAATGATTAAAAAGAAAAATATATTTGATGCCAAAATAAACAAAATTCACGTTTATTTATTTTTTTCCGGAAATAAAATATTTTTAATTTCGCGTGATAAACAATAAAAATTAGAAAAAAAAAAATTAATATACTATGAAAATATTCGCGTGTAAATAAATATTTTCATAGAGATACTTGGTATTAGCTTAAAATTTTTATTTAATTTAGTAGTACTTTTTTTTTCTACAGTAAAACAAAATTTTTCGTTTTAATTGATACTTTATATGTAACTCATAAAGGTTCTTTTATGTTTTCACCTTAATTGTAAATAGTAATAATTTCGAATTTATTAGAATTTTTTATTTTTATTTTGTATAGATCATAAAACATTTTTTTTTTTTTTTTTATGGAACAGCTTTAGTTTGGAAAAATTTGAAATTTGGCACCGAAGTAGTACGGACGTTTCTCACCAAGATCGTCAGTTACGCAATTGAGATAGCCATGTTAATTCATTGCAAAAATGGCCAAAAATATTTAAAGTCGACAAGGGGGGGGGGAGGTCTATACTAAAGCTGTGCCTTTGTATTTATCTTTATATATATATTTCTTTTGTGCGTGTGTATGTCACTGAACTCCTCCGTAACGGCTGGACCGAGTTTAATGAAATTTTTTGTGTGTCTTCAGGTGGATTCGAGAATGGTTTAGATTTACAATTCAGTCCAATTTAAATTGTTTATTTAATTAATTTATCACTTATAAATTGTTGTTGATTTTTGAATGTTTCACATTCGATCCGGCAGACTGCGCTACGATCGTAGTATCGAATATTCAGTAATACGCAAGCGAAGTGATGACGTCACTGGCCGTCCGTGGATGCAAGAAAAATATTTCCTATTGGGAGTACAAATTAATTCGGTCCGTTTTTTTTCGTTAAAAAAACATTTTATTTATTATCAAAATGAAAAAACATGTTATTCAAAGTATTGTCCATCGGTAGCCACAACTTTTGTCCACCTTTCTGGCAATTTTCGGATTCCATCTCTGAAAAATGAGTCCTCTCTGGACGCAAACCATGAATCGAGCCATTCTTGAATTTCTTCGAAAGAAGTGAAGCGGTGTCCAGCCAAATCGTGATGCATCCGTCGGAACAACCAATAATCAGAAGGAGCAAGGTCTGGCGAATACGGCGGGTGGGGTAGGACCTCCCATTTCAACGTTTCCAAGTAATTTTTAACGACAATTGCCACATCGCTTTTCAACGTCGCGCGGTTTCAACTCGTATGGGACCCAATTTCCTTGCTTTTGAACCATTCCCATTTTTTTTAAGCTCACGGAAATTGCTTGCTGAGTGACTCCCAACGATCCTGCAAGCTCTTGTTGCGTTTGGCACGGATCTTGATCGAGCAATTCCTCCAATTCGGCGTCTTCGAACTTTTTCGGCTGGCCCGGGCGCTCATTGTCTTCGACACTAAAATCACCATTTTTGAAGCGTCGAAACCACTCTCTACATGATTTATCAGATGGCGCAGATTCACCATAAACTTCCACAAGCGATCGATGCGCTTCAGCGGCACTTTTCTTCCAATTAAAAAAGAAAATCAAAACTTCCCGCAAATGTTGTTTCTTTAGCACAAAACTCGACATATTGAATGCTCAAAAAACCAATGTTGTTGTATAAAACTCGAAGCTTCGTTGACTGAATATGGTTGACAAAGGTCAAACCTTTCTAACAATGCCAAAAACATCTATCATTATTCAGTAAACAAATCAGCCAGAGCCATCTATTGAAAACGGACCGAATTAATTTGTACTCCCAATATATTAATCGCCCATTGGATTTTTTGTAAAAAATTACTAAAAATCGAGGAAAATTATTTCCCGATTTTAATCCCCATATTTATGTATAGATATGTATTAGTTATCATGTGCATGCGTTAGATTGAGTTGTTTTTGCTGTAAAACTGATAAAATTTTAATTTTTAATCTCAAAACTCTGTCATCCTTGGCGGAAAAAAAAATATTGCCATATCATCTGGCGAACATATTTAATTCCTTTCAAAAATAATGGTTATTTCAACAACTTATATTAAGAGAGTAATGAATAATACGAAACAATTTCGTACAATACATATTACGAAAATATACATCTGGCATGTATATTTTCGTATTACGTTTTTGATCGTCAAATACAAAAAACGCCATAGAAGACAGAGTTTTGAAATTTAAAATTAAAATTTTGTCAATTTGAGAGCAAAATAACTCAATCTAACACATGCATACGATAACTATGCCCAAATACGGGGATTAAAATCGAGAAATAATTTTCCTCGATTTTTAATAATTTTTTATAAAAAATCCAATAGGAGATTAACATAGGAAATCTTTTTCTTGCATCCACTGACGGTCAGTGACGTCACACTTCGCTTGCGTATATTCTATTGTAATTCCAGTTCGTCCCGACAGTTGGTGCTGCGATCAAATTCAGGAAAATATTTTGTAACTTCGTGTTATTATTGTTATACAAAAAATTGTGTCCTAATTGAAATATTACACAAAGATGTAATTAGAGTTTGAAGAGATTTGAAGTGTGCATAAAAAACTATACATTTTGCAAATTTAGTGCGGAATTGGAGTGAGTATTTTATATAATTTTCTATCAAATTTACATGAGCGTTGATTAACAACCACCCTAACCTACAAATTTATTTTTATTTATTTATTTATTTTTTGAATGGAACACCTTTAGTATCGGATCCCTTTGGCAAAATTTGAAATATGGCACCGAAGAAGCTCGGACGCTTCTCGCCAAGATCTTTAGTTCCACAATTGAGATAGCCATTTCAATTCATCGCAAAAATGGCTTAAAATATTTAAAGTCACCAAAGGGGTCCCATACTTTTGAGCGTGTGTTTGTCACTGATATTTTTTTTATTTATTTTTTGTATGGAACACCTTTAGTATCAGAGCCCTTTGGCAAAATTTGAAATTTGGCACCGAAGTAGCTCGAACGCTTTTCGCCAAGATCTTTAGTTCCAGAATTGAGATAGCCATTTCAATTCATCGCAAAAATGGCTTAAAATATTTAAAGTCACCAAAGAGATCGCAATTTGTGGCTTAGATTTAGAAAATCTGTGCTTTTCTCACGGCCAATTATATGTTGCGTGTTCCAGGAAAACCTTCGAATTTGTTTGTGTATACTCCTCAAGGATTAACCAAAAATATTGTACATCCAATGGCATTACAATAAATTAAGTTTTTGTAGATTAAAAAAATATACCTGTTATAAAATAAATTGAGTTTCAACTTTTTCACCTTTAATTAAAACGAGTTTAAGTTTTTATTTAATACGAGCTCTACATTTCACTTCGCTCATACTATACACATACTCACATGCATCGATTGATTGAATTGTGATAAATGTACATGTAATGATGTTAGATATTGTAATAATTTTTTGATAAAATTTTTCATCAAATCGGTCCAGATTGTTACAGCTTATTCAAAAAAGACGGAATTTTCATGTGAAATTCGTTGCTATCAGAGATTCTCTCATAAATTGAAATATTTGCCGTATGAAATAAAATTTTGTGCTGTTCGACATTCAGCGGAGGTTTTAAATAACAAATAGCAAGTAGAAAGTACCAAGTAGCAAGTGGCAAGAAGCAAGTAGCAAAATTTTCGGTAATTATGTCTCCTACGTTATAATCGGAATTCACAGTCACCGTTCACAGCGCTCCATACCTGTTTCACTTATATACCACATCCTTACACACTTACAATAAGTTAGTTATTTTTTTCTAGCAAAATATTCTCTAGAAATAATTTATATGACAAAACAACGTTTGTCGGGTCAGCTAGTATATATATATATATATATATATATATATATACAGTGCGTTGCATGAATATAAACGCACCTTTTCCAATAACAAGAAATAGAATTTTTTAAATGTTAAAAGTAGTAATGTGACTTACAGTTATTGCATATCACTAACAACTGAATAAGGTGCTTTAAGCAGGTATGTTTAGGCTCATGCAAGTTTATGTAAATGAGTTTTAAGCCTTTTCTTATTTTTCACTGTTTTTCTTTTGTTGCGCGAATTTAAACGCACTCTTTATTTTGCGTTTAAAATTCAACAGAGCCATAGGAATTAAATTAAAACACAGATAGTCGTGTTGCTAAAGTTCTCTAAAAACAGTTTTAATGCTTAAGTGCAAAATTTACGGAATTTATTCCAGATGGCAAGAGGGAAAACTTTGACAGTAGACGATAGGGTAAATGTCGACTTCATGCGTGGTGAAGGCTTTAGCAATCGTGAAATTGGGCGTCGAATCGGAAGAAATGAGAGTGTTGTGCGAAATTATATAAAGAAAGGAACAAATTATGTGAAAAAAGGGTACAAGAAGCGAACAGGAAAGCACACCAGTTACGACGAACGTCGAATATGCAACGCTGCAATGAATAAGAATATTTCCTGTGCGAGATAAAGGCTCAATACAAGCTGGGTGTTCATCGGACAACCATATGGAGAACTATCAAAGCTGAAACATTCATTAAATTTAAGAAAATGAAAGCGAAACCACCCCTCACTCAAAAGCACAAACGTATGCGGTTGGAATGGGCAAGAAAATGGATTCTAGATCGGCTAAATTTGGAAAGCGTCATCTTCTCAGATGAAAAAAAGTTTAATCTCGATGGCCCTGACGGATTTCATAGCTACTGCCACGATTTGAGAACCGAAGAAATGTACTGTTCAAAACTCCAATCTGAATGTGGGTCTGTCATGGTGTAGGCAGCCATAGGTTTTAAAGGGACTTTCGAATTAGAGTTCGTGGAGAACACTGTGAACTCGGTAGATTATGTCCAGATGCTCACAATGAACCTCCGCCGTCAAGCAGTCAAGAAAGCTGGAAGAAATTATATTTTTCAGTAAGATTGTGCATCTGTACATACAGCACATATCGTGAAAAACTGGTTCCGTGACAATAAAATTAAAGTTCTAGATTGGCCCTCAAAAATCCCCGATTTAAACATAATGAAGAACGTATGGGGTATTTTAGTGCGCCGTGTTTACGTAAACGGAAGGCAGTTTAACACGAAAGACGAACTAAAATCGGCCATTTTATTAGCTTGGAAGACAATCAGCTTAAATAACCTCATGTCACTATATCAGTCAATGCCAAAGCGTTTACTGGCTGTTCTAGAAGCCCGTGGTGGCTTTACAAAGTATTAGATACAATATTTGTTACTCAGTTATTTATTTTTTACATGTGCGTTTAAATTCGTGCAACATGTATTTTTGTCATAAATTCAATAAAATTATTTTCTAAAAAATCATATTGGTTTTTCATTGTTTTGACTCGAATTTTCATTTCTTGAATCATACACATACAGTTTGCATCAAGTGTCACCTATTCATATTTTTTTATTACACTTCTATAACTTTCTAAATCTTAAATCTAAGGTGCGTTTATATTCATGCAACGCACTGTATATATATGTCTTTACACGTTTTTTAAGTTTCTCTTACCGCAAATATTTTAGATTTCTACTGCGTTAGTTCAATTTCAAGTCTTCTCATCACATTATGTTTTCTCTGATCACATCTCCAAAAAATCTGGAACAATCATGCCGCTTCCATTATCCACTATTACACTTATTACACGCATTGTTTGGAGATAATGCTAATCAGAAGACATAAAAGTGACCTAGCGAAATAGAAAACCTAAAATCTTTCCTGTAAGGGAAACTTAATACACGTACAAAGATATATAAAACAGTGTTTACATAGTAATTTATAAAATAAGAAAAAAAAATGGTAGAGTTATTTTTGGAAACACCAATTTCCTAGATCTAAAACTAACCTATCAAAGCAGGGTGACTGATAATTTTCCTGTAATAGCCTACACGAGAAAGGATATATAAAATGTATTTATGGAACAATTATCAAGAAAATCATTAAAACCGTTTTTGAGGTACCAACTTTTACCAAAACTTTTCATACTCAATTATTAACCGGAAAACAACAATTACATGCAAAAGGATGTTTAAAAGGTAGTTAATATACCAAGTTTGAAAAAAATCTGTACAGCCATTTTTAAAGAAACGCATTTGCGTCACCTGAAATTGAGCTATTTATACAGGACACCTATCAATTTTCCTGAACTAACCAAATATGTCATTCGAAAGAACATTTAATAGAGTGTTTAAATAGCAACTTTGATGAAAATCGTTATAGCTATTTTTGAGATGCGGACTTACCGTCCGACTTCCGGTTTCCCATGTCCACATCTGTTTTTCCAATTTTAACCAAAATTTGGAAAATTCATCTGGCATTCTTACATCAGGCATATCTCAAATCTGAAGTGTCGTAGTTCTGTCTTTATTAGTTTCAGAAATATGATAGCCAGAAGATTTCCCACATACATACACACACACACTGACCAATTGTCAAAAAATATTTTTGGATTCAGGAGACCTTAAAACGTGTAAATCA
This sequence comes from Salticus scenicus, assembly GCA_963930645.1. NCBI lineage: Eukaryota > Metazoa > Arthropoda > Arachnida > Araneae > Salticidae > Salticus > Salticus scenicus. Next base: position 67,916,267 of record OZ005659.1, read on the forward strand.
GGTGAAAACTGAATATTAAATTTTTGTATCAAATGCAGTACTTCCATTACCTACGGTAGTCGGGTAATGGAAGTAAAAATGCATATAATGCGTGTAATAGTGGGTAATGGAAGAACAGATTTTTAAAATTGAGTAGCCATTCATATAGCTCCCCCCCCCCACATTTATTTAACTTAAAACATTACTTTTTCTCCCTATAAATTAAAATGTAAACAAAGAAGTGCAAAAATTAATTGCTGTAATTAATAGTTAGTTTTATATTTTAAAAGTTCATTCATTCTTTTTTTTTTTTTTCCCTTTTTGCAAAGATAATTTATAACTAGAAAACCCGTGCGAAATTTGCGCACTTTATTTCTTTTATTTATTTACTTTTAAAATTTGAAACTTATGAATATTATACTAATTTCACCCCCTAATTCAAATTTTAATTTACCAGAAAAAAAATATTATTAGAACAAATTATTATTGTGCAATAGTGAAACCAAAATCATTCAAAGAAAGGTTTCAAAATAAAATTCATGGTTGACGACAGAGTTTTCCTACTGCGGCAAGCTGTACAGTTTTAATATAGGACCCTCAAGACTCCTTTTAAAATTTTTCGCTATATTGGCGATGGCACTTTATTTACTTGTTTTGGCATAATTGTTTGCTTAAGAAATAAAATAATAATAATTCCTATTTTGTTTGTACTTTTTATAATTTTGTTTTTATTTTTTTAGTCAATTTATTATAGTAATTCATATTCTGTATAATATCTTTAAGGTATTACTAGGTTTAAAATGACGCTTGCAAACATTCTAAAGAAGCAACTTTTAAAAATACATTTTTCCATAATATGGTTTCATAAGACAAATGTCATATTTTCTTATTAGATCATTAAGCTGAGACCGAGTGCTTAAATATTATTCATTTATAAATTTTGTTTTTTTATCCTTGCGTATTTTATTAATTGCATCTCTATCGTATCGTTTTACCAAAACGTGATTGTAATTGTTCATCGTTAGAGAAATATTTTATAGATTTATCGTAATTTAGTGAAGATAAGCTGCGGGCTATCTTAAAAAAAAACATTGATTTTTGGGGACTGCGGCTTATCTATCAGTGCGGGCTACCTAATGATAATGCAAAATTCCAACCCTGACAGTTCTTTTTTGAAGTAAAAATTGCTGGAATAAATTGGTATGGCTTTATACCTTTATAATCTTTAATTACTTATAAATCTTGGTTACGTTTAGTTTGTTACAGTTCATGTTTCCTAGTATTGCTATTACCCGCTCTTTTTTCACACCACTTTTTTTTTAGAGTAATTTCTTTCAATAGATTATTGCAATTTAATAAGACGGTAAATAACCTAAAGAAAAGGCTGCGTCGAAAATGGGCGGCTGCTGGGAACACCACGTAAAAAATTAAAAAGATAGGCAGCTATGCTGAGTATTGTTTAAATGTGATATTAAATATACATTAAGTATACAGGGTGATTGAAAACTGTTTGGTATAAAACTAAAGGGTGTTAGAAGGGACAAATGTAAAAGGATTCACAGATCAATACGTGTTCGGAAATGATGCGTTTAGGTGGTAGAGGGAGCTGTGTAAGGCAGTCTAAAGAAGCCGACAATGAGGAAAACTGTCTTTCCCTGCTGGAAACGCTGCACTAGAGGTCTGCACGGGCCGGGCTTTCGGCCCGAGCCCGAGCCCGGCCCGGGATCGGACCGAAATTTTCAATTTGCTCTCGTGCCGGGCCGGGCACGAGCTTAAAATGTTTTTGTAGGCTCGGGCTCAATATTTTTGTGTGTATTCGGGCCGGGCCGGGCCTGGAGGAAATTTTAAGCCCGAGCCCGCCCGGCCCGAATCTTTTTCTAGAGTACTCGTTAATCAACGAAAAAGGAAAATTATAAAATACTTTTTCAGTCATTTATTTTGCATAATTTTGCAGTCTGGTATGTCACATAAAATTTTATTTTGTTAAAAGATGTCTGTAACTTCAATTTAATTGTCTATCAGCTTGTCTGTTCGTGATCTGATTTTCCGGAAATATTTTAAACATGTCTCGAAATTAATATATTTTATTTAAAGTAATATTAGATGGTTTCCATTTCAAAGAAATATGCACGTTACTACCAGTTTGCGTACATGTAACAAACAAAAGAAATTAGATACGTTACTGTATATAAGGCTTTGTTTTCTATGGTCTGTAGTGTTTAGGTGGTATGAAGGCTATAAAAATCCTTCCGCTGTAACTTTTTCTCTGAGGCTTTTTTTTCTTTTGTCCTGGGCATTGGATGAATGTAGCATCATTTATAGTATGTGCAAAAGATCTTTTCTATTGAATATGATTGGATTAGCATTAAAGTTTTTTTTTTACCGGATCACATGAAAGATTTGGATACATTACGGTATATAACAGGAAGTGGTTGAAAGTGTATTTTTTGTACTATTAACCATTTTACATATCTTCCTATATCGTTTGAGAATGCTAATATTTTCGAATTGACTTTCTGTCTGTCTTTGTGCCTTCTGTACGTCTGTAATAATGAAATACTGTTTATATATAAATATCTTGTAAACATTCAGCAGTTTTGTTAAAGAACATTCTATTGCTTAGTTATATAAAACCTCTGCAAAACACATGCTAAAAATCTTTTTCGTGGAAAGGCTTTTTTTTTTTTTTTTTTGTAATTTTACAAATTTTTGAATCGAGCCGGACCGGGTCGGGCTGTACACTGGTAAAAAAGAAACGGGCCGGGCCTGGGCCAAATTTTTCGATTTCATACCGGGCCGGGTAAGCAAACCTTTCCAACGGGCCGGGCCCGGGCCTGAAAATTTCGGCCCGTGCAGACCTCTACGCTGCACAAATGCTGAATTAGGAGACATCCATCTGACATAGAAAAAAATATTTAAAAAAATCCTCTACTCCCGGCTTGTTTCCACAGCTCTACTATCTAGCACCACAGCCTCCTAAACTAGATGCCAGTCGAGTGGCTCAAAAACTTGGCAACAGTTGAAGCGGTAGACAGCGCCACCTGGTACAGATTGCATGACTTTTTTATTCAACAGACACCAAAAATTTTTTAAAGTGGGATATGATATACATAAAAGGCGAATAGAGTTGAAGAAACGTCGACTATATATATCATATATCACTTATTAAAATTATTGGTGACAGTTGAATATAAAAATCGTGGAATCTGTACCAGGTGGTGCTGTCTTCCGCTTCAACTGTTGCCAAGATTTCGAGTGACTCGACAGGCATCTAGTTTAGGAGGCTATGCTAGCACTCTAGCGACCCTCTACTGAGTACAAGCGGTAATTCCGTACATGCATTGTATTGCGAATCCTTTTATATTAGTCACCTCTAAATTTTTGTCACACATTTTCCGACCACCCGGTGTATACTTATGGATATCAGAAATGGAAAAGCTCCGCTTTTTCTGCCAACAGTATTTCTGCGCAGAACTATTATCATGAACTTTATTATTGTGTTTTTATAGGGTTGAAATTTTCTTAAAAAGATACCGGTGGCATATATATATACATTCATCCCTGATACGTATAATTTATGTTTCGTATTTTCTCTTTCAGTTTAAATTGGTTAAAAATTAATAAATGTGTAAAAGTTTTCACCAAAAAAAAAAAAAATATTTTCCTTCTTTATAAATGGCAAAGATTATAAATGACAAATTGAAAGAGAAGATGCATTCTAAACAGAAATATTTAAATTTATTTAAATTATTACGTAAACGTAAAAGTGGCAGTTAAAATAAACACAATACATTTATTATCGCAAAAAGAAGTTAAAATTTCATAAATTTGTATCTGTCTAAAATTGAAAAGTTTTAAATTCTTTAAGAAAATAATGCATCACTTTACTTTTAAACTTATAGAAATTTATTAAACAATTTTACCTAAAAAACAAAACCAAACAAAGGAAAAATGCAATTCAAGATATGTCTTAGAAAAATGTTTCTACATTAGAAATACAAGCTAGATGAAAGCGAACTATATCAGATACAATTACAAAGAAGCTATTTGTCATCTTGAAAGCTAAAGTTATAAAATATGAATTTTAGACATAGATAAATGTTCTCTACATATGCGTTTTAAAAATAAAATATTTCAGAAATTTGAAATACATGTAAACTCAATCATATCTATTTTTATAAAGTAAAAAAAAAAATATATATATATATATGAGAGATTTTATGAAGATTTAAATTGATATAAGACACAATTTTATGTTAAAAGTGATATTAATAATAACGTATATCTTAAAGTGTTTATGCTTACATGTGTGCTTATTTGTAATTCTCTATGATGTTTAAAGTTCTTTTAGAAAAATATATTTTTACATCCTTATCTATTTCAAGGGATGGAAGGTAAGTAAGAACATGAAATCCCATTTATAAACAAAAAATTTAAAGTTGGTTTTTGTAAAGTATACAAATGTAAATTCGTGTAAATTTCAAGTCATGTATAGGCTGCCAATCGTTTTCCAAAATAAAATAAATGCTATGTTATTCGAATATATATATATATATATATAGTATCAGGTGGGTTCCGAGCGGTTTAAAACTTTAAGAACAATACTAATTCGATTAATTACTAATTAATTAAAGTTTAATAAACAAAGCAAAAATAGATTACAAAATATATTTACAGGAATGCTAATGAGCATTAAAATTACTTATGGAAGGCGAGTCTAAGAATACGTCAATTAATGATAATTCGTAGCACACAAAGTACTTTACATATACGTTGAGTATAAAAACTACAGTCTACGTCAAACTCAGAACGAAAGTCATTAAGGCGATACAGCCGTCAACACTGTATGCTTCGTCCAAACTCTTCCAGATCCGATCGTCAACTGAGCTCTCTCTGGAAGGTGCTCCGTCTGCCGGGGATGTGCGCACACGTCAGAGGTGACGTCTTCCTGACATCACGGCTACGTCATTCCACACTTGCGGCTGCAGTTCTGGTTTCAGAATAGAATGTTAGGAAAAAAGGAAGTTGCTTATACTTCACTCGGCCATCCTTCCTCGACTGGACCTCCAGGCGATCACACTGAAAAGATACAAAAAAAAAAAAAAAAACCACAAAAGCAACACAAAAAACAAACAAACTTATTTACAATACATTTCAATTTTAACATATTTTTTTTAAGTTATTCCCCATTTGAGGAACTCGGCTTTTGCAGATTTGTAATAGGAGCCTTCATGGCATCCATTTCTATATTTTTTATCAATATTTTCAATATTATCATTTTTCCTTTTTGCTGTTAGAAAGTTACAAAAGGAAGTCAATTTTGCGTTTACGCAACTTGGCCGCCCATGGCATGAGTTTTTGGTGGATGTCTACTCAACTTGCATTTCGATCTATTTTTCTTTTTAACTCTAGAAAGCTGTTTTTTATCATATGTACTTAAATCTTTACTTTGGGGTTCAAAATTATTTTGGGACTCGAGCTCGAGACCCTCCAATCGATCATTTTCAGTTTTAATGCCTTTTAAGGCTTCTGTTGCATCAAGTTCAGTCGAAAAGTCTATTATGGCAGTCTTATATGTAGGGGAAACTTCAAATTTTATTTGTACAGCTTTGGGGAATAATATGGCTATTTCACTAATCATGGTCGTCAATGGAAGTGATGGGATGAACAACTTTCTCGAATTTACACTGGCAGTCTTTTCTTTTGGAATATTTAGTCTTTTACACTCGATGGAATTTATCGTCGATGGTTTTTCGCTGGATTTCTTTCTTTTAAGGAGCTTGGAATTCTCGTCAACTTTTTCTTTTAACTTTTCTAACTCTTCGGCTAACTGTGAAATTTTTTTAACTAGGACTTGTTTTTCATCTTTCTTCGAATAAGTGTTTTCAATGTTTAGCGACTTCATTCTGGAAACAGTCGTCTGACTTCGTCCCTTTCGGCGCGGCTCCTCCTCTTCATCACCATCATCATCTGTCTGGAAAATACTCGTATGACTCTGTTTCTGTCGTCGAGGCTCCTCTTTTTCATCACTGTCATCATTTACACTAATATCGTCCTTCAAAAGCATCTTATCGTCATTACTCTCGTCGTTTTCGTCTTTATCGTCATTTTCACTTATGACCTTTTCGGGAGATTCTAATGATTTTTTGACAGCATAACAAGGTTGGGGAGTTTTAATTTCACACTTTTCAACACTATTCACTGTTTCATTTATTTCTAGGGATTTTTCAAAATTTTTGTTCTTAAAGTTCATAGGGGCATCAACAACAACATTCGTTTTAATTTCACTTTGATATTTATCTACAGGGAGTACTGTTACTAAATTTACCTCTAGAAAATTACACTTATTTTTTATGAAAATACCTTTCTCATTAATTGTTGTTTCACCCAACATCAGTACATTCATGCCGAGGATTACATCATAGGGAATCACGTCATCATGGACAACACAGATATCAGTTTTACCCTCGAAATCATCAACTTTAAGATCGGCGTCGAATGAGCCTAACAGCTTTATTGAACTTTTCCCGATCCCCTTCAAAATAGTACTCATAAAATTTATTTACATTTAATTTATCAAAAACACTTTTACGCAACAATGTTGCTTCACTTCCTGTATCAATGATTCCAATAAAATTTATATCATTTACTTGTATAATTTTACTCATATTTTGATTTACACTAATACATAATGTATTAACTTCTGGTTTCGAACCTGGGCACTCGGAACTTTTATGCCCAAACTGTTTACATGTGAAACATTTTAAACCTTTCATTTTATGGGGGCAATCTCTAGATAAGTGGTTTTTATCACCACAACTATAACAGAATTTATTTACATCATTTCTAGGACTAAATTTTTCATATACATTATGTTGTACAGTTTTCAATTTTGCATTATCAATTTTATCAAATCTAGATTTAGTTTTTTCAGTGTCTCTTTTGTACACTTCATATAATTTCAATTTTTCTTTAAATTCACGAATATTTTTTGCACCATAAAGTATGATCTTATTTTCATTTTTATCATTTATTCCTTGGATCACATAGTGCATTAACGCGGCATCTTCAATGTGCCCGTTTCTACTCAGCTCACGCATTTTGAAAAAATATTCTGTAACTGACTGATCGCCTCTTATTTTACTTTTATTTAATATATCATGCAAAGAGGCGGAATTTATTTCTGATTTAAACTCCTCAATGAGGGCATTTTTTAATTTTTGATAATTTAATAGTCCTTTTTCAGACTTAAGAAAGAGGAGAGCGTTTCCGCTTAAAGACCTTTTACAGAAAATTATTTTTTGTAATTCGTTTAGATTAAACATTTCAGCTATTTCCTCAAATTCGTTAAAAAACTCAATAATATTTTCATGCGGTTCGCCGCTAAATTTAGAAATATTGTTTTCAAAGTCGCTAAAAGAGACTGTCGGGAATCCCCCGTTCATTCTTCTGCTTTCAGAACAAATGCCTTTCCAGACAGACGGGCGCCTCTTTTTCGCGAAAGGTGCTTTTTAGAATCAGAAGCAGAACAGAACAGGACCTTGAATAGAGAAGGGGCTATGCTAAGATCGTCTTGTTTACAGACGCCCCGGTCCTAAAACAGAACTATTGAAACTTTTAAGAATTAGAATAAATATTTAAGAGCTAATGACAATTTAAGACTTTAATGTTAAGAAAGACTTTAATATTTAATTGTAAATACTGTAGATAGTTTTTGTTCTGTTTTCGTTTTTACATGTATGGTAACAAAGCATTAAAAACTCTGTTTTCATCTAAGAAGTGCTACATTCATCGAGTTTATAGTTTCTTTAATGGATGATAGTTGCCCCATCCACACCCGGACCCTTGGATTAGAAGTTTTCAGGTGAGACCCATCCATATTTTATTATTTAGAAGAATAAATATTTTATTAGAAAATTTAAGAATGTAAGAAAAGATAAGATTTGAAATATGCTGTATCGGGTCAGTAAGAATAATTAAGTTTTAGATCAGAAATCTGGTACAGCCATATTTTCTGGCATCCCTGCCGGGATGTGGGCAGCTATTATTTATAATTATTTATAATTGAATCCATTATTTATAATTGAAAAGATAGATAATATTATAAAATTTTAAATTTTTGTATTTATTATGGCTAATTTAGTAATAGCCAAAAAAGAGAGAGCTGTCATAAGAGACAGTATTAATAAATTTATAGAGAAATTAAAAACGTTATCTGATGATATAGATCCAGATGCTGTAGATTTAGAGGAAACTATAGAATTATTAAATGAAACTACTATAGAATTAAAGAGTAAAGATGCAGAGATTAAACATTTAACTCAAGAACTCCAATTAGAAGCCGAATTAGAAACGGCAAATGAATATCGTGAAAAAATAATTACTTGGCGATTTCGAGCCAACAGAAAATTAAAAGAACTAAAGAAAAGTGAAACAAGTATTTCATCAACAGAAATTGAAAGAAGAAATACTTCAAAAGAAGCAATACACATCAAATTACCACCGCTAGATCCAGTTAAATTTAACGGGAATGCAGCCGAATTTCTGACTTTTTGGTCGTCATTCGAAACGGCTATTCATAATAATGAAAATTTAGATCCTGTAGATAAATTTAATTATTTGAAATCATTTTTAGCACCTGACCCCTTAAAACGTATAGAAGGATTCTCTGTCACCGCGAGTAATTACATAAAAGTAGTAGATATTTTAAAAGAAAGATATGGCAAACAAGACCTCTTAGTAAATATACATTTGAATAAATTATTAAGTATTGCCCTACTAAAACATTCAAGTGACATTAAATCGCTCAGGAAAATTTACGATGAAATCCAAACTAACATTAGAAGTTTAGAATCATTAGATGTTTCTTTGGATAGCTACGGCAGTTTATTGTCGCCGATATTACTAAAAATATTACCTAAAGATTTAGCATTACAATTTAATATGGAATTTCACGGTGTTAATTATGGTGTGAAAGATATATTATCTTTCTTAAATAAACAACTTGTATCGCGCGAATGCTTGATAACTACCAGACAAGAGGATAGCGGCGCCAGTCATTTCTCCCCCCGAGCTCAAAGATTAGATAATCAAAATCGTAGAGATGTTTTCCCCCCCGCGTTAATAAATTTGATACTCAGAATCGGAAATTGCCTACTGCTTGTGATTTATTAAATGAGAATAGAAGTGATAGGTGTAATTTTTGCTCAGAATCGCATTTAAGTAACAAATGTGTCAAAACTCGTAATTTACCATTTGATGAAAGAGTTAATCTATTGCGTAAGAAAGGATTGTGTTATTTATGCCTTCAACCTTCGCATTTAGCTAGACACTGTGCATCAAAAACTTTATGCAAGTTATGTAATCGTAGACATTCAGACATAATGTGCAATGGAAATAAAGATTTGAAACAGGAAATAAGTAATTACGAAAGAAATGATCAATCTAAATTAACGTTATCGAATCATAATTTACAAGCGAATGTTTATTTGCAGACGTTAATAGTAGCGATTTCTAACAGGGATGATAGTAAATCATCATATATTCGGTTAATTATTGACTCCGGATCTCATAATAGTTACATCAGTAAGTTTGCAGCTGATAAGTTAAAATTAAAAAGTATGAATAAAGAAACAATCAGACATGGTCTTTTTGGGGGCATGGAAATGTCAGCTGAACATAATCGATATGAATTTACGATCGGGAGTTTAGATAATAAGTTTAAGTGTAAAATACAAGCACTAGATCAAGAAAAAATATGCCCAGGCGTGAATTTATATCGCGATGATAAATTAGTAAAACTCTTAGAAAAGGAAGGTGTATATTTATCAGATGTCCCTAGAAATAATAAATCCTGTTTATACCAGAAAAATCCAGACGAAGTACATATACTTTTGGGAGCTGATATGTCCGCTAAACTGTTCACAGATGACATAAAATATTTTCCAAAATTGGGATTGACAACATTTAGAACTAAATTGGGTTGGACCATTTTGGGCAAGACAGAGGGTCACAAGAGTGAGCAGGACAATTCTTTGGCGGGTTATTACACGGTTATTACACGCGGGTTATTTGGCGTTGTCATTACACGTGTCAAACGCCAGTTTATCAGATTTATGGCGCCTTGACACTCTAGGAATTACTAATGAAGATAATAAATCGAAACAGGATTTAGAACAAGAAACCAAGAATTATTTTCTAGAAACTGTTAAACGAGATAAAAGCGGTCGATATGAAGTCAATTTACCATGGACAGTTGACCATTCGATTTTATCAGATAATTACTCGTTGGCAGAAAAGTGCCTGTACAAGACGGAAAATAAATTAATCAAATCTGATAGGAAAAAGGAATATGGGGAAATCTTTGATTTCTGGGAAAACAATCAGATTATAGAAGAGGTATTGGACCAGAAAAGGGACAAGGTACATTATTTAGCACACAGACCGGTGGTTAAAGAATCTAGTGAAACCACTAAAATTCGTCCAGTATTTAATGCCTCAGCACACACTAGAAACAGTCCCTCCCTTAATGATTGTTTAACAAAAGGACCTAATCTTGTAGAAATTATACCGAGCATTTTGAATAGATTTCGCAGATACAAGATAGGAATTTCGTCCGATATAGAGAAAGCATTCCTGCAAATTAAAATAACAGAGAAAGATCGCGACTTTTTGAGATTTTTTTGGTTTAATAGCGAAAATAAATTAAAAATTTATAGACATTGTCGCGTGGTTTTCGGCCTAACTTCAAGCCCTTTTTTGCTTATGACAACATTAAATCACCTTTTAGAAAATGTTCCCGAACAATGGCGAGAGACAGCTAGGCTCTTAAGAGATTCCTTCTATTTAGATAATTCCCTCATCAGCCTGAATTCAATTCAAGAAACAGAAAAATTCATATCAGAATCTCAAGGAATTTTGGCTTCGGCACATTTCAATTTGAGATGTTGGCGATCGAATTGGCCCCAGGCTATGATCGACAAAACTGAAGATGAACCGAGGCTTGCTCCCGTGTTAGGATTACTCTGGGATTTGAAAAATGACAGTTTAGTTTGTAAAATTGAAGAACCCCTAAAGATAAGTGAACCCCTTACAAAAAGAAAACTTTTGTCAGTTACCCAAAGAATTTTTGATCCTGTGGGATTCACAGCACCTGTCAGTTTAGTTCCCAGACTAATCCTTCAAGAAACGTGGATTCAGAAGGTGAAGTGGGACGAAGAGCTCCCTGAAACTTTAAAACAACAATCTTCTAATTGGCTGAAAGGAATAAATTTTTTATCCCAAATTAAAATACCTCGGTGGCTTTACCCAGAGAAAGAAAAGAAAACATCATTACATGTTTTTTCTGACGCAAGCAAGCGAGCATATGCCACTTGCGTATTCATAAGAGTAGAGACCTCAGAAGGAATCAAGATCCAGTTAATCAATGCTAAAAGTAGAGTTGCACCTTTAAAGATTGACCATACCCCGTCTTGAACTGTTATCTTGCCTTATTGGCGCTAGGTTGGCCAAAAATGTGCAAAACGATTTAAATTTACATGTAAATACCATATTTTGGTCAGATTCAACCACTGCTTTAGGTTGGATTAGAAGAAAACAAGAATGGGGTACATTTGTACATAACCGAGTATTAGAAATCCGAAATCTGACCGAAGTTTGCAATTGGAGACATGTACCCGGAAATTTGAATCCTGCGGACCTCCCGTCTAGAGGATGTTCTTTTGAACAACTACAGAAATCGAGATGGTGGGAGGGTCCGAGTTGGCTTTATTTACATGAAAATGAATGGCCTCAAATAGAAGAAGACCCAAACGAAGAACTCATAAACAGCGAAAAAAGGAAGACAATCCTAAATCTTTTAGATAAAAAAGAAGATAATTTCAATCGATCTTATCAGTATTTTTCCTCTTACAAGAAAACAGTTAGAACCATTGCCTGGATATATAGATTTTATCATAATTCGAAGACTGCTGAGAAAATATCCGAATTAGATATTTCAGTTGAAGAATTTTCAAAAGCAGAAAATGTACTTCTACGATTAGTACAAAAAGAATCGTTTTCAGGGAGAACAGATCCAAAATTAAGAAATTTAAGGCCTGTCGAAGATAAAGCTGGTCTCTTAAGAGTAAAGACCAATATAATTCAAAGAAACGACAGTGAAAACTTTAGATATCCTGTGATCTTACCTTACAAGCATCCCGTCGTCCAAAGATTGGTATTCGAGAAGCATTTAGAAAATCAGCACGCTGGAGTCAGCACTCTAATGACACTACTTAGAGAAAATTTTTGGATACTGAAGTCTAGAAAATGCATTAGAAATTCAATAAGAAAATGCGTGATTTTCAGAAAACTTCAGACTTCCAAAATAGATGTTGAATCTGGAATACCTTTAACCCCAATGATGTTCCTAAAAGAACTGCCAACATCAGGAGTACCTGTCCTAGATGCTTTAGATTCTAAAGATCTTAACCGCAGAGCCAGATATAGGCAAATAATCAGAGAAAACCTAAGAAACAGATTCAGAACTGAATATTTAGGACAATTACGACAACATGCATCTAAGACCAAAAGATTCAAACAATTGAAAGTCGGCGATGTTGTCCTATTAGAAGATTTCAATAAGAAACGTGTTCACTGGCCTTTAGCAAGAGTGATAGAAATTTACCCGGGCAAAGATTATGTGATACGCCTAGCTAAGGTGAAGACCGTAAATGGACTTTTTCTGCGTCCATTGCAAAGATTGTTCCCTTTAGAAATTGACAGTACCGAACTTAAGAATCACCCCACTTTACATAAATCTGTTCAAGAAAATTTAAGTCCTTCGACTTCCGAAAACAAGAACCTCTCACAGAAACCGATACTCAACCCCAGAGAAAAGGAACCTGTGAAAGACCCTCCAGAACCTACCAGTTCCAGAACCCATGATCCCACTTCCAATCCCCCGGTGGTCTCCCGAACTGGCCGTGTGGTGAAACCTCCTCAACGACTTCAATTTGGATTGTTGAGTTCCTCCGATTAGTCGCAACTGAAGGTGGGAGGATGTCGGGAATCCCCCGTTCATTCTTCTGCTTTCAGAACAAATGCCTTTCCAGACAGACGGGCGCCTCTTTTTCGCGAAAGGTGCTTTTTAGAATCAGAAGCAGAACAGAACAGGACCTTGAATAGAGAAGGGGCTATGCTAAGATCGTCTTGTTTACAGACGCCCCGGTCCTAAAACAGAACTATTGAAACTTTTAAGAATTAGAATAAATATTTAAGAGCTAATGACAATTTAGGACTTTAATGTTAAGAAAGACTTTAATATTTAATTGTAAATACTGTAGATAGTTTTTGTTCTGTTTTCGTTTTTACATGTATGCTAACAAAGCATTAAAAATTCTGTTTTCATCTAAGAAGTGCTACATTCATCGAGTTTATAGTTTCTTTAATGGATGATAGTTGCCCCATCCACACCCGGACCCTTGGATTAGAAGTTTTCAGGTGAGACCCATCCATATTTTATTATTTAGAAGAATAAATATTTTATTAGAAAATTTAAGAATGTAAGAAAAGATAAGATTTGAAATATGCTGTATCGGGTCAGTAAGAATAATTAAGTTTTAGATCAGAAATCTGGTACAGCCATAGAGACAGTTGCACCAAGTGATCCAGAATTCACATTATTACAATTTATACTTTTTTTACCCTTATTATAATCATCAATAACATTATCATTATCATTATCATAATCATAGCACTTATTTCTGCCCATATGGCATTGCACAGAAGAGTCAGTTTTTTCTACGTCATTATCACCACTACTTTCGGATTCACTACTCGATTCATTTCGAGGATCTTCATCATCTGAATTATTTTCTGAACTTTGTTTCAGTAATTCTGTATCACACAAGCTTAACAATAGTCGATATCTCAACTCGTTTTTATTCCCATCAAAAGGGACATTTAAAATATTACAAGTAACTATAAGCTCGTTCAATGAGAAATTGTCGTCGATTACCTTTTGCTTTTCAAGGTATTTTTCGTCGCCTATAGCGAAAGTGAATCCTTGGAACTTTCTTATTCTGCATCTGTTCTTAGGATCGCCGATCTCATCGAATAAAAACCGATGCAGAATTTTAATTTTACTGTAGTTCTCTGTCTTCAGTGCATTGCCAATTTTAGGAATATCCCCAAGAGAAACCATTGTAACAACAAAATAAAATGTACGTACCTTTGTAGAGCCGAAACAGCTGTGGTTTTAAATTTTGGCTCGAATTTCCTTCTAGTTGATTTTTCACTTTTTAATCCTTGAGAACCTTGAAGAACATCTTTCGCACTTTGTAGAACAGAAATTTCTTGTTCAGACCTTTATCCAGACGATCCGTAGCTATTCCGTAGCATCCACAGATCACACTTACGCATTTTATCATACACTATAAATTGCAGAATAGAAAAAGCACTCCACACAAAAGCTTCAATGTTGTTTAACATCATATTTCACTCGATGACACAAAGTTCGCAACAGTTTTTAAAAATAGTCTATATTTCAAGAACAGTTTATCAACTTATTTTTATCAGTCCAGGCGTATTGTTATTTGTAAAAACGTTTTATAAAAGTAAAAAATATAGTTCTTTTATCAAGTAAATTTCACGATTCATCCCAACATTTACGAGCGATCAAAATAATTTATGTTAACTAAAAACTAACGTTCAATCAAAATTTACTTTAAATTAAAATTCGCGTTCTATCCCACTTCTCATATAGTATCAGGTGGGTTGCGAGCGGTTTAAAACTTTAAGAACAATACTAATTCGATTAATTACTAATTAATTAAAGTTTAATAAACAAAGCAAAAATAGATTACAAAATATATTTACAGGAATGCTAATGAGCATTAAAATTACTTATGGAAGGCGAGTCTAAGAATACGTCAATTAATGATAATTCGTAGCACACAAAGTACTTTACATATACGTTGAGTATAAAAACTAAAGTCTACGTCAAACTCAAAACGAAAGTCATTAAGGCGATACAGCCGTCAACACTGTATGCTTCGTCCAAACTCTTCCAGATCCGATCGTCAACTGAGCTCTCTCTGGAAGGTGCTCCGTCTGCCGGGGATGTGCGCACACGTCAGAGGTGACGTCTTCCTGACATCACGGCTACGTCATTCCACGCTTGCGGCTGCAGTTCTGGTTTCCGAATAGAATGTTAGGAAAAAAGGAAGTTGCTTACACTTCATATATACCCAGCAAAACCTGGGATGATGGCCAACACGAGGCCAAGTGTTGGCTGCCAACAGTAACAGCTGCTGGCCCGTTGGGGGCAAAAGTTAAGGTGCCGAAGGGAATATGTTACGCCGGCCATCAGATGGCCGCATTCGGCCGATCCACTGCTGGCAGCCTGCAGTACGATCGGAATAAGTCAGTGGGCAACTGATGGGTCATTGCTGGCAGCGAGCTATCGGTTAAAAAAAGGTTCTGGGCCACTGATGGCAACCAACAATAGGTTAAAAATCGTTAGTGGGCCAGTGTCGGGCCACCTGATAGCAAACATAATTTTTTCGTATTGTTGCTGGAAGCCTTCAGTGGGCCAGTTGTGGCAAACATAAATAATTATATTACTCCGGGTGTTTTTGTTGGCCCTTTATATTTTCCCATTAACGGCCCTCTTCATTTACCGTCGCCGGAAGCCCGAGCCAATGTTATTCTATGGGGAAATTTTCTTTACAAATAACTCATTAACTAATACATATTTTTAAATTCTGTTTTCACATTCAAAAAATTCACAACTGTTAAATTGACCGTTTTTTTTTTTTTTTTTTTTTTTTTTATTAATGTATTTTTTAATTTTTAATATTCTATTTTGAAATTGCAAAATGAAAAAATTTCACATATCGAAAATTCGTATTTTGCAGCTTCAAAATAAAATATAAAAAATTAAATAATTTTTCAAAAAAGGTCCGTCAATTTAACAGCTTGAAATTTTCAGAATGTGAAAAGAGAATTTAAAAATATGTATTAGTTAATAAGTTATTTGTAAAGAAAAATTTCCCATAGAATAACATTAGCTTCGGTTTCCAGCGGCGGTGAGTGAAGAGGGCCCTTAATGGGCCAATAGTGATTTGGTTATGACTATTATTTTATTTTATTTTATTTATTTATTTATTGTGATACCTTACATTTTATTAATGCTAATTTCTATGCATCCAATATTTAATTTGGTTTTGTAGCAACAGAGAGTGATCAAACTATTATTATTATTATTATTTTTTAACACTTTTTTTATCTCGATTAAAAAAAAAAAAAAAAAATGCTTGACTAAATGATTTTGAAATGCAGACATGTAAAAACGTTTAAGAACTCACATTTTCTACTATCGATTTAGTCCAAAGTTCAATTAAGGGACCAACTATAAATTAAAGAAAAGCACAAATATTTTGGATCACCCTGTGTCATAAAAAGCTACAAATGACTTGTAACTTGAACACATTATTGCTCTTACTATATACAATGTTTGTAAGTTTTTGTATGGGAAATACACAATTTTTTAGGCATATATATATATATATATATATATATATATATATATATATATAAATTATTACATTTTTGGCAATTTTTTTGCTTATAACAAGAAGGAATTTTCAGTAAATTTTACAAAACTTGCAGAAAAATTGATAAAACATTAAAGAAACATTATTCTGAAACATAAAATTCATATGTGTAATTTTCGAGGAGATTTGAGCATTTACATTAATTTTTATTTATTTATTTATTTATTTTATTTTATTTTTTATGAGCGTGCGCGTAAGATAGAAATTTTTTTATTACGTAAGTCGAAAACCAGATATCTTGGGTAACTTATACAAAAGTTTATTTCAATGGAATAAAAATTAAGTAAATTATTGGTAAAAGAACGAGCCAGATTTTAGTTATGTTAAACCATGTTACAAAAGGTCATTTTTGTGAAAATCTCCTTATGAGCTCACAGATCGTACTAAATAAATAAAAGTATGTTAGAGTTACAAGTCCAGAAGGATTTTTTCACAAAGAAGAAATTTTGAAACATGGTTGAAAAAATTTAATCTTCCAATTAAATGCTTGGCATGTGAAAAACCCCTTATGAATTTTCAAACCTGTATATATCTAAAATCTGCCCCATGTTTTCGCAACAACTTGCTTAATTTTTCCTGTATTGAAATGAACTTTCGATATAAATTGCCCAATGTATCTAGCTTTTAACTAATGTGATGAAAATTTTTATCTTTCCCACAAAAGCAGTAAATAAAATATTTATTATAAATGCTCATATCTCACCGAATATTACACGTATAAATGTGTGCTTTAGAATAATATATTTCTTGTGTTTTGTGTTTTGTTAAAATTTTGTCAATTTTTCTGTAAGTTTTGTAAAATTTTATTGAATTCCATTCTTGCTATAAGAAAAAAAAAAAAAAAAGAAAGAAAGAAAGAAAGAAAAGAAACTTGCCCCCCCCCCCCCCTCTTGCCAAAAAAAAAAATACACCTATTGTTTATAATATATGCAGCGTGTTAAGGTTACAAGTCATCGGTAGCTTTTCATGATATAGGGTGATCCAAAGTATTTGTGCTTTTCTCCAATTTGTGGTTCCTTCTTTAATTGCACTTTTGACTAAATCGATAGTGGAAAATATGAGTTTTTAAATGTTCTTTGCATATTAGAAGTTCAAGACCATTTCATCCAGTATTTGTTTTAAAATAATAATAATAATAATAATAATAATAATTGATTACCCATTGTATTTATAGTTCAATTAAATTTTTACAAGCATTTGATTCTTAGACTATGTTTATAAATTTAGGATTTCTAGTACAGCGTGAGAAACACTCAGCCGATCCGTTTTCATTAAAAATAAATCTATGATAAGCTTTTTATTACTTTTGTTCTATGCAAATATAAGATTTTGATAAGATAAATATATATTTTGTTCTATGTAATATTATATTCTTTGTAAATTTTGTTTCAAAATGTTAAATTTCAAAACGTTTATGTAACTGTGTTAAGTTTTTTTTATATAAATACATGTAACGTTGCAAGTGACTAGATAAAATATTGAAATAAAAAGTTATTGAAACTATTGAAATAAAATAAATAAATAAATATTCCATGCAACATAATTTTTAAATTTTACACTCGAGTTTACATCATTGTAATTTATCAAAATTTCTAAACATATTTGGGTATAACTTTGTGGATTGATTGAGAAGTTACTTTTTGAAAAGTATTTTGTACTTGTGTGCTAAATTTTAGAGTCAAACATAAAAGTATTTTTAACAAAAAAAAAAAAAAAAAAACTCACCAACCAATGCACAAAGTAAAAACCTAATTTATTTCGAATATATTGATACATTACAATACAATGAAATCAGGGTAAGGGGAGAATTTATTAAAAATATTAATCGCATAAAACACTTAAAATCTTTTAAAAAATTTTTATTTGATTTTTTTTTAACATATTTAAATTTACTCCCTTCGAGGGGGGACTTCCCCCCCAGGGGGGTTCACGAGGCTCCTACACATGCAAAAATTTTTTCCCAGTTGAATATCTCTATTATAAATAATTCTTGTAAATTTCATAATGATTACTAAAAAATAATTCTCCTTATGCACATTTATACAAAATTTTGCCCTATATCACCATGTTAAAAATTTAGAAAAAGCGGGATGGCAACGCAACTTGTGAGACGATTTTTACCAAAAGTTGATAGGCATTAATTTATGTCAAGGTGCAACTACATACCAATTTGTATAAAATTCTGTGCAGTAGTTCCGGAGATACAGTTGCCACAAAATTTTGTCACACACACACACACAGACAGACATTTTCTAAAAATGGTCAAATCGTGTTCTACAGCTCTCAAAACGTGTAAATCCATCAAAAACCCGAGGTCGAAAATTTTTACGAATCCAATGCTTTCTTCTATTGAATATAGAAGAAAGTAAAAATTACTTAATGCATTTCGACACTTTTTGAAACTGATAAGCGCTGTTGCTAACCTTCAAAGCATTTGGGGCCATCTGGTTATAATTGCTGACTAAGAAAAATATTCCAATTCAAAACTAACACATTCGTACTGCACTGATTGATAGACGTTGGTTTGGTTAACTTTAAAATGAATTTATTAAATAAAGACGTAAGACGTTTTCAGTTGCTCTGAAAGATTTCATCATAACTAATAACTATAGGGAATTACTTATTTCAAATCTTACATAGCGAAAATGAAACAGGATGTTAAAAAATCTGTTTTATACACAGATTTAATGAGAATGACTATTATTTTAATTATTTAGTAGTGGGTGTACATCAATGATTTATATTTCCTTCTAAAGAAACCTTAATTTTCCTTAATTATTATTATTATTTGTTGAGAAATAAAACAATTTGAAAAAATAAAAATACGGGATGAAGGTAAAGAATTTCGATTATTTACTTTTAATTGAAAACCATTGTAGAATTACAGAGACACTGGATAAACATTTTAAAAAATTTATAGTCATATTCATTTAAAGTTTACTCAGTGTGTCTTACTCACTTAAAGTTTAGCAGTCAAAAGTGATCATTTAAATTACAAATATAAACAGGATATATAATTTTATGATGCAGTATAGTGATAATAATAATGCAGTTCAAAGATTAACGTCTGTGATAAGTATATAATATTTGAGAGAAAATTATTCTAATCTAAATATTTTTTTTTTTTTTTTTTTTATCTTCTTGTCTTTATTTATTCAATTGAATTTATTTTTATTTATTTGTTTTTTATTTATTTTGTCTCACATCTTTATGTGGCGAAAACTTTATTAGTTTGTGAGTGTTATCTGTGTTAATAATAATAATTTCGGAATTTAAAAGGTAATAATGCACTTGTTATTCATGAAATATGAATAAATTGATTCAGATTTAGGACCATCTTCACGATTCTTGACTTTTTGAATCATACTGGTGGTCAGGAATGAAAGAGTTCCGCTTTTTTGCCACCACTAATTTCCATAAAAAATTTCTGCTCTATAAAATCACAAAAATAATATAAGAAATATGATACAAATTTCTGTATTGAAACACTTTTTGGCAGAAAAAGCAGAACTCTTTCTTTGCTTGGGCGGCGTTTCTTTGGGATATAATAGAAAGTCTAAGACTTATTTTGATTATACTTTTTGCTATTTCTCTTTTAATTAATTTACGGCAATACTTCATTTTCTATTTATATTTCTAACATATGGGAATTTTTAAATGCTGTTTACTATTTTACAAGTACATTTTTTTAAATACTTTATATATATAAGGATCTAGTCAAATACATATAGAAGGGATAATTTTTAATATTTATTTATTTGTTTATTTATTTATTTTTTTTTTCAAGCGATGCTCTCTGGATTAAAAAGAAAAAAAAATCGTGGCTGACTGTTATTAACATAAACATTTATTCATTTTATTTCACATTTAAAAATTAATTCTCATTATGTGTATTTATGCAAATTTTCCTCTCATACTGCCATGTTAAAAACTGGGGAAAAATGGGATGAAAGCGGCATATTTTGAAGGATTGAACCTCAAATGTAATTAGCACCAATTTAAGTCAAAGTCCAACTAAATATCTAGTTAAGTTAAATTGTATTAAATTGTTCATAGAATACAGCGTTCAATAAATTACTGATAAAACGTGTAAAACAACCGAAAAACGGGAGTCAAAAATTTTTACGTATCAAATACTTCTTTCTTATACATGCAGAACAAAGTAAAAATAAAAAGGTTACAAATTTATAATTGTCCTAATAACTTTCCCACAGTTATATTATACAAATATAAAGTTGGATCCATAAACTTATTAGCGCTATTAAAATAATAATAAGAAGAAATAATAAGAATATAATTAGAAGATTAATGACTATCATAGCTCATTTTAAACGGACCAACGAGATATTTGCTGTACTTTTCTAGAAATCCTAATATTTTAATAATAATTCTAAAATCAAAGGCTTCTAAAAATGATTAAATAAAAAACACAAAACCAAATTAAAAAATGAATCACTTACTCTTACACTTTTTATGAGATCATTTAACCTTTTAGTATCTTGTACGCCGCAGACTTGGCACGAAATGGCGAAGCGAAATGAGAGGGAATTTCAAATCAACAGCAGGTGAATCGCAGCGCCCTCTATGCATTCGAATTGCAAGTGATGGTCCGGTACCGGCCTTATAAATTGTGGCCGCAATATGGCAAACATAATGTTGGCCGTGTGCTGGTACCCTGCAGAAGGCCAGCTGTTATTATGCCGCTTCTGAGCCACCGGCCTTTTCACTGTAGGCTGGCTTCAATGCTGGCAGCCGTAAGCGGCCCACTGCTTCAGCTACATGTGGCAACCTGCAGCTGATGGCAAGTGCAAGATGCCAGCTGTAGGCCAGAACGAACCCATCAGTATAAGTTTTGCTGGGTATATATATAATGTGATGATACTCAGTTGCTTTATCTATGTTTTTTATTAACAACTATTTTTAAAGTTACTATATATATATGTATGTACCCTATGTGTTAGCTTTTTTTATAATATCGTTACAATGGATTAAGGGCCCTCTTCACTCACCGTCGTCGGAAGCCGAAGCTAATGCTATTATATGGGAAATTTTTCTTTACAAATAACTTATTAAGTAATACATATTTTTAAATTCTGTTTTCACGTTCTGAAAATTCCCAGCTGTTGAATTGACGGACCTTTTTTAAAAAATTAGTTTTTTAATTTTTTATGTTTTATTTTGAAGCTGCAAAATACAAATTTTCAATATGTGATTTTTTTTTCATTTTGCAATTTCAAAATAAAATATTAAAAATTAAAAAAAAAAATACATTTTAAAAAAGGTCTGTTAATTTAACAGTTTGGAATTTTCTGAATGGGAAAACAGAATTTAAAAATATGTATTAGTTAATAAGTTATTTGTAAAGAAAATTTCCACATAGAATAACATTGGCTCGAGCTTCCGGCGACGGTAAGTGAACAGGGCCGTTAAGTCTTTTCGACAACATAGCTTATCCTGTTATAGTAAAGATTAAAAATATTGTCTAAAACTTAATGATAAAATTACTTTATCAGCTTTATGAACTATAACTAGGTTTATACTATTTCATAAACAAATTATTTTTAATAGTGTAATTTGTAAACAATGAATTGGATTGCAGCAATGTGGAATCACCCCTAGTGTACCATATGATTTATAAGTATATTATTATGGGAAAAGTTTACTTTGTACTAATTTGAAACTACAGGGTGATTATAATTAAAGTTACGATTTCAAAACGCTATAATTTTAAAACTACCCATCACAGCGATTTGATATTTTAACAGAAAAATTGTGAGGCAATGGAATTTTGTTTGGTGGACGAAAAAAGTAGTCCCAAAATTTCTTCATAGATGGCGCTTTCAGGGTAATTTCAGAGGAAATATCTAAATGGATTCATTAAACACAGGAATTTTTTTTTTTTTAGCAATACAGCAGAATTGCAAGAAACAATAGCCTCTAAGGATTTGTGACTTTTTTTTTTTTTTTTTTTTTGTGGGAAAAAGACAAGAATACGTATTTACATCAGAAACACTCACAATGGCAAGAAAAAGCTTCGTGAAACGATCATCTTATGAATAATTAACGGCACATTTTGGAACTTTTTTTTTTTCTTTTACCAAACAAAATTCCATCACCTCACGATTATTCCGGAATAATATTAAGCCGTTCTGAACGGTAATTTTAAAATTACAGTGTTTTGAAATCATAACTTTAATTATAATCATCGTGTATATCGGTATATTGATGATATTATTAATGATATTTCATTTGAATAATTATAACAATAAATATTCTTTATCTATCAATTATCCTAATAATCCTTCTCTTAATGAAACGGCTTTATTAACGTAAAGATTTCCTTTTTATTTATTTTTATTTATTTATTTATTTATTTACAAATTTCAAATCCTGCTTACATAAATCTGTATTTGTTAGTTTTCTTATAGTTATAGATTTTAATTTACGCTTTAAACATTTAGTTTTTTGATAAAATTTATGATAAATTTATATAACTATCTAAAAACATTCTATAGCCATAGATATTCCAGTTAATTTAATCAAATACTATTTTTTCTCGACATTAAAAATTAATATATTATTTTTATATCGTGCAAATTCTTAATAAAATTATAAATAGCGACATCTGTTTTTCTTAATGTGTAAATTTTTATTAAAACAAGAAAGTTATTCAACTCTTTTTTTTCATTGTTATTCATCTTTTATATAATTTTCTAAGAATTTTCAGTCTTTTATTTAATGCTTTTATTATTATTATTATTATTATTATTATTATTATTACAACGCAAACAAAACACATTTTAACAAGTACACGAACACATAATCTATACACAACAAGATTTTTTATAACAACACTTATTATAAGTATGTGATCTAATGTCAAAGTGAGAAACGAAACGTATGAAAGCTACTTCCTGTATCACCTAAGGTCAAAAATGTGACTCTGATATATGTTTGAAAACCTAAAAACGTCGAAATTTAAACGGAAGCATAATATGTCGCTTGTAGAGATAGTTATACACAGAAATATATACAGATAGGAATTTTTTCAACAAATACTTATCAAGGTTGAAAATTTTTGGTAATATATGGATTTTAATCAGCCAAAACGCTAATTTTCTCTAAAAAATTACCAAATAATGACCTTTAATAGGGGCCTTACTCTGCTGCCATTTTTCAGGACACATTCTCAGTGTTAAAAAAATTTCACTTTTCTAGCCACCACTAATTTTATGCAGAAATCTTTATGAAATTTTAACAGCAATGTGTCTTGATTAACCCGTTAGTAGTCGCTAGTTGATGGATTCGCCACCCATTCCTTCAGTGTTTATTCAACAGCCACCAAAAATTTTTATAAGTGACATTTGATATACATAATCGACGATTATTCCAGTTCCAGTTGATTTACCTTTTATGTATATCAAATGCCACTTCTAAAAATTTTTGGTCGCTGTTGATTAAACACTGAAAGGATGGGCGGCGAATCGACTAACTAGCGACTACCAGTAGCAGCTCGTGAACCGAAAATAGGTGAAGAGCTCAAAAAGAATATTTAAGTATTTTTATTGCATAATTTTTATTAAGCATGGTCGTAACTAAAATTAACTAAAAATACTTATTTAAATGTAAATTTATATTCTATAATTGAATACATTACAAAATACAGTGTGCCTCTTCACCTATTTTCGGTGCACGAGCCGCCACTAGCGACTACTATTAGGTTAAGCTGGATAGAGTTTATTCTCTAAAAATAATGGTAGCAATAAAGGCAAACACTTGTTATCAAGGAGAGAGTCCTGAAAAAAGGGCAGAGAGTACGATTTCTGTTTTTAGTAAGTGCGGCTATAATTTTCCGGGATACTCCTTTAATGAAATGTTCATCTATTTTAACTGTTTTCCTTTTTGCATATCTCACGTTTAACATACTATTCTTATTCAAAAGAAATGTTATTTAAAACACACACTTCAAGAAATAAAACAAACATAAAAGCCAAAAGCCGAAATGAAGTTTTAAAAGAAAGTTATCTTAACAATTTTCGTCCGGTATTTTCCTATTTTAAAAAGTTTACTTCACCTATTCACTTTCTCTAAAGATTACAATATTTGAAAATAATTCGACGAATTCGCGATTAAATTATTTAATTTTTATTCCTCATTAACCCGTTAGTTGTCGCTAGTTGGCCGATTACCTGCCCATCCCTTCCGTGTTGCCAGATTTTTTATTCAATAGCCACCAAAAATTTCTAGAAGTGGCATTTGATATACATAAAAGGCGAATCGACTTGAATAATCGCCGACTATGTATATCAAATGGCACTTCTATTAATTTTTGGTGGCTGTTGAATAAAAAAGTCTAGCAACACTGAAGGAATGGGCGGCGAATCGACCAAGTAGCTACTACTAACGGGTTAATCAATGCCTTAAAGCATAGTTGCCAACATTTTAATTTATTCCGGAGCATTTTTAGCCTCGCCGCTTTTCACAACATTTTATTTATAGAATAATTTTCTCCTATATATGATTATGATGAAATAAGAAAAATTAATCTAAAAAAAAAAGTTATGAAATAAAGGTGGAACTAAAAATTCCTCTGAATTAATTAAAATGTTGGAAATTCTGTTTAAACCATCGCATACCTGCCAACCGTCTTATTAATAAACGTAAAATTATTAACAACCCTTGAGAAAAAGCCCCTTTTTTCACACCACTTTATTTTTAGAGTTATTCTTTCAAAATATTGTTACGATTAAATAAAAATAAAATTACTCTAAAAAATGACTCGTGTGAAAAAAAAAAGGCAGGTATTAAAAATTTTATGTTTCATAATGAGATGGTTGGCATGTATGAATCGAATATACACTGCGAAAAATCATACCGCCCTCATCTAGAAAAAATAAGTAGTCATTTTTCTGAAACTTAACCCTTAAATTAGAAAAACAGATTTCCGAGGTATGCGTATAAAGTAAAGAAATAAAATTAGTAGACAAATTGATAAAAATTTCTGTACTTTTTTAGATGGAAAAAAGATACATTATATTTTGAATTGTTTGTATTGCTAGAAATTCTCGCTTTGATTTCTAAAACAATTTTTAAAGTAGAATTATATTACTAAAATTTACTTCTTGTGTTTGAATTTATTTGTGGAGACTTTTAGCATAGCCTCCTATACTAGATACCTACCGCGTGGCTACGCCGTAGGCATCTTGGTAGTAGACAGGTAGTAGACAGCGCCACCTGGTACAGATTGCTCGATTTTCTTATTCAACAGACACTAAAAATTTTTAAAAGTGGGATTTGATATACATAAAAGGCGAATAGAATCGAAGAAACGTCGATTATTTATATCACATATCACTTTTTTAAATTATTGGTGACAGTTGAATAAAAAAGTCGTGCAATATGTATTAGGTGGCGCTGTCTACCGCTTGAACTGTTGCCAAGTTCCGAGCCACGTGGAAGGCATCTAGTTTAGGAGGCTATGCTTTTAAATAAGTTTGACGACGATAATATAAGAAAACGCTCTAGAATTTTAATAGATCTAACTAAAAATTCTAGAGTACTAAAAACTCGCTAACAAAGAAAGCTAGAATATATAAGGATGACATGAAAATATTTTTACTAGAACCACAATTAGTTTTCTGGAGGTGAGATGTAGAATTTTGTTATTGTACGAATACACACCGTGAGCACATAAAGTAGTAATCAAGAATACATAAACCCTTTATTTATTATTTATTTTTTTTATGTGTTATTAAACAGATACGCTAAAAAACTATTACACGGTTAAAAGAATAAAGCAATCTTTTTTTTTTTTCTTTTTTGTGAGTGTTTGGATGCTTAAAGATAAAACTCGTTTTCCTAAGGGAAAAAAAAAAAAAAAAAAAAACATGGCCGGCAAGCTATGTTTTAATAAGAAAATTGATTTTAATGTGCGTAATTACATTGAAACAAATTTCTTATAGATATATTTTTCTATTTGTGTATAATATGAACAAAATTTCCGAAGCCTTATTAAATATAAGAATACTAAACCTTTATCTACTAAATTATGCTAGTCTTTCATCTGATGTTTCAAATAAATGCTTTTGGATTTTAAATTTCGTTTAATTTGCTGTTGTAAATAAAACATTAATTTTTTGTTAAAGGTATATGCTTTATTTTCAAAACTGCTTTAAAATGTAATCTACGTAAAAAAGAAAAAGTAATACAAAAGTACAAAATAAACGCTTTGAAATATTTCTTTCATTTTACAAAATAAATGACTTAGTTTAAAATTAGCAGGGAGAATACATTTCCTCTTAATTTTATACGTCAGGCATTGGATACATTACCAGAAACTTTCCACATAAATTGGTTTTATAAATCTCTTCATTATACAGTTGACGTTAAACGAATGGGATCATATGAATAAAAAATATGATAGCTGTTTATTTTCGTTTTCATTTTCGAAGAAAATGTTCGAGTAATTTCGCTTAAAAGGACCTTACCTTTTTAAAAATAGCTTAAAATTTTTTAATTAAATCGAGAAGAATGAAATGAATAAATTTTCAAAACAGAATTTAAATTTTGAATCGAAATTTTTAATTATAATTTTATTTATTAATACATACGTAAAAATATATAAATTAGATATGTATTTGTAAAGAATATTCAGACAATTTTAATTAATCTTAACAGATTTTGTTAAATTTTGTTATTTATAGTAACTTAATTTTTATATTTGTTACACCAAATCATAAATTTATTTAACAAATATCTCTTTCGATGCCACACATGTAGTACGCACATTCCTGCCACCATTTATTCGTTAGCAGAGTTTGTACTCCCTTTTTTCCCACCACTTTTTTGGAAGAGTAATTTCCTTATTTTGCAGTAACTATATATATTGGATAATAACGCCTTACAAAACCAATAGCATGAATAAAAAGCGTACTAATAATACTGTGGAATAAATTAGCATAGCTACCAACATTTACGCTTTTTGGCTACTGTAAAATATTAATAGAATTTTTTTTTTTTTAGACTTCTCTAATAATTTTCATCGATTAACCCTTTGCCAGTTCTATTTATTTTCATTCAATGATCAGTGTTGCTAAATTTAGGGACTTTTTATTCAATATCCATCTCTAAATCTTAACTGTAACGGTTGCCTTATGACGTCAAATCTTACCAAATATCACTCCTCAGAATTATTTGTGATAGTTGAATAAAAGAGTCACTAAATTTCGCAACACAGCTTAAAGGGCTTTTGAGCGTTCGGGGAAAAAAGTTAAATAAAATAAAAATTTCTATTAAAAATCGAAAATATTAATAGAATTTTTTAAATATATATTTCTGTAGAAGTTTATACTGATTAAAAAAAAAAAAAAACTATTAAAAGTTTCTTGTAAACAAAAAGCGCAAAATTGGCATTTATGATTTAGACATAATGTCAAGTATGAATATATTTCCAAAGGAACTTCTTTATAAAATAATCATGCAGTACTAAGTTGATAATGAAAATTTTCTTGTCTTGTTTCCAGTAGTTAAGCTATTAGTTTGACATTTTACATTTTCATTTGTTACTTAAATTGTTATTCTTGTATTCATACCCTAAATATAATCAATTGTATAAAGTCTATTAACTTTGAAGTAAACTTAGGGCAATACCAAAAGAGAAAAGTAAATATTTAAATAAATCTAATTTTAAAATTTCAATTTCAGCTGCAGAATTAGCTAATATTAGTTTTAACACTTTCACGACCGCATAATTTTGTCCTTTTTGACAGTAAGTTCGGGGCCTGATTACCCAAAAGGCTCAGGAAGCACAAGTTTCCCCTCTAAAATTTAAGAGGGGGCTCCAAAATGACTAAAAACAGGTTCTTGGATTTTCTGTTTCATATTTTCACCCTCAGATTGAATTTTTTCCGAGAAAGGTCGCTTAAAGCAAGGTAAAATTCGGAAAAAATCTGTTATTTAGCCTAAAAAATCTGAATGTTCGTAATTAATAAGATATACGATTTTAATGTTGTGTTTAGAGAAACCACCCAGGTATATGAATGAAAAAAAAAAAAAAAAAAGCCGAAATGAAAGGGGGGGGGGCAGAAATGGTACTGAGCTTCCCCTAGCGTCAAAGCTTAATATCGGGCCCTGAGTAAGGTCTGCCTGTGGGTGTCATTCTCCAAAGTTACAATATTTGAGAACAAAATTTTCTGTATTCATATTTATATTGCAAATGTATATGCATTATAATTATATTCTTTCTAATTAAAGTATTTGTATCCATAGTTTATTTGATTAACAAATGTAAATATTGCGTATTTTCTTAAAAAAATAAACAACACACAATTTGCGAAAGGAACGCCCACTAGTGGAGTTAGAGATTATAAAATGACGTGAATCTACGTCAGCGGTCGCGAAAGTGTTAACATTTGTGTGAGATATAGATATATTGAAAGTTGAGAAAACGTGGTTATAGTGCTCTTGTATTGTTCTATTGTAACAAGGTTTGTTACAGAAGTAGCTAGATTTACGTGAAAATTTCACGTAAATTAAGATCATCGAATATTAATAAAGAGCTTCTGAAATCTAGAATTGAACGAAACCTATATCAGTAAATCGAGAGTAAATAATATATATTGCAATGAATGAGAAAAACGTATGATATTTGCATATTTTAAATAGGATTCTTCCAGTTAGAATATTAGACGCTGAAAAACAAGGAAATTTATGAACAACTTTTTAAAAAGATAATTGTAAGATATGTGTCAAAATTTTGAATTACGGTACTAAGAAATGTATTTCTTGAGACAATATACACAATAAAAATGTATTCAGTTACTCTTCAATAATTTTTACCAAATTTTATTGAATTTTGATAATTCATCTTAATTTAGATATTAAATTTAAATTTAAAATTCTTATATATATTAAGAAAATTATTGCCGCTGCTGTTATTTTTTTGTCCGAGACTCTATCTCCTCGCAAACGACAGTGTTCTCGGCGTCATAGGAATTGTCGATGTTTACCAAATATTCCAACGAATATGCTTATTTTGGTTTGGAATGTCTACCATCTTAATTAACGAAGTTAGTAATTAAGAAGATTATATTAAAGACGCTCTATATGCCAATTATCTTCCGACTAAAAGAAATTAAAATCGTTGTCCTCCTACTGACTCTCTTAATCCATCATAAAAGCTATTTTGACATGCAAAGCAACACTAATGTAAGTAAAATTACAGGAAATACGAAATGACATCCATTAAATTCAAGGCAGGATATCTCAATACGAAAATTGTGGAAAAAGTAAAACTAGTTGCGCTATCTTTTTGCCATATTCAAAAGTACAAAATAATCGTGGAATTTAAAGAGACGTATAGTGGCGACAAATTCGATTTTAACGATGACATTTTATTTTTTGTCGCATGGCATGCGACGTCGACTGTACGGGCACAAAAATGTCGAATGCGTGAGATGCAAGGCAGACCAGAAAGGGTTAATTTAATACCATTACAGTTTTGAAACTGTGAACATATAATTATCATTCATTAATAAAACATAATCATTAACACTTTCGCGTCCGCTTACGTAGATTCACGTCATTGCAAAATAGGTAACTCGGCCAGTGGGCGTTTCTTTTGCAATTTGTATGTTATTTATTTCTCAAGAATATACCCAATATTCATATTTGTACAATTAATGTACTCTGGATACAAATACTTTGATTAGAAAGAGTTTAATTATAATTCATATCCAATTGTAATATAAATGTGAATACAGAAACTTTGTTTTGAAATATAGTAACTTGGGAGAATAACGCCCACAGGCGGACCTTACTCTCAAAAGGACAAAAGCATGCGGTCGCGAAAGTGTTAATACTTATAATAACAAAGTTGTAATAAAAGTATTAAAGAAGAAATTTTAATAAACATAAAATTTAAATATTCCAAAAAATTCAATTATGACAGATTTACATGTTTAAATAATTAAAAAATAAATAAATAAATAAATACATTTAGAATATATATATGAGTTTAAATATTAAAAAAAAAAAAAGAAAATAATCTATTACAGAAACTTTTAAGTTTTAATTTCAATAAACATTAAATGCAATTATTACATTTAATTTAGCCTTTTTTGTTTCTTGGAACTTTTTGTCTCTTTCTCTCTTCTTTCTACCCTTTCCAGATTTTTTCTTAAAAAAAAAAAAAAAAATATTTTGACGTATACTTTAAAAAACACAAATTAAACGACAAAATTTTAAAGATTTCCTGAAATTAAATATCAGAAGCAAAATCTGTTTAAACACAAAATTATCTACATTATTTAAAACGACTACAATTCTGAATTATCCATCGTATTGGCAGCTAAAAGGGGAGCAAATGAAAAGAATCGTTTTGGGAGAGTGTTGTAGCCAAGTCTCATCTGCGTTCAGCATTCACTAGCCCCTACTTTTTAAATGGCCCAAGTTCATACGCCAATGTCTCGCAGTCCGGCATGATTTGGCGCCATGAAAGGCGAACACATGTAAACCTCAATATGCACGACGGTTATTGTTATTTTCAACATTTCATTGGAAAACATATACTCTTTAACTACATTTCTTGCGACCATGGAAGCCTCTGTGCAAGTGCGGATTCAACGAGTCCACTAGTAAAATAGGGGAGACAAAGCTTTTCGTTGAGAGAAAATAAGCGATAAGGTAATACCGAATGACTGGATGCTTACTAAATTCAAACCTGTTGGTCAACTTGAAAACCCTCCAAGATTTTCGATTCGTGCTCACTTAGGCGTAGGAAACGTGGTTACACTATACAGACACCGGTGTTCCAATATTTTTTTTTAATTGCACCGGATATGAGTCATAGTTTTGCTTTAGCCTTTTTCTTGAAAACTATTTGTTTTAGATATATAGATTTTTCTGCAATTTTTATAAACTCCCAGTATCCCAGCGAGGAATCTGGATGTGTAGAGTTTGGGCGGACCTGCTGGAACAGTCTGTGTAGTTACACTGATGGTATAATGGATCTCTAATTGTCAGCTTCATTATTATTTGTTTACTCAAATAATTTCAGAAATATAATTCGGATCGCATCGTTTTGAAAAAAATTAGT
Source organism: Salticus scenicus (assembly GCA_963930645.1). Lineage (NCBI taxonomy): Eukaryota > Metazoa > Arthropoda > Arachnida > Araneae > Salticidae > Salticus > Salticus scenicus. Next base: position 67,947,935 of record OZ005659.1, read on the forward strand.
TTGTCATGAGTTCAAAAATGTATTGTCGAAGGAAATTTAAAACTATGTAAAAATGGCATCATATTGATGGGTTATTTGAATAATATGAAAATATATAAAATTTCAATGCTTTTCGCATATTTTAAAAATGTTTAAAGAATATATATATATATATATATATATCTTATACTATTAAGAGAGCAATATTTGTATATATATATGCATATTTCACTGTTCTGTTTTTTTTTTTTTTTTTTTTTTTTCAAATTTCCTGGTTTCCCATGGACTCGCATTTTTTTTTTCTAGTAAGAAATTATTTTAATTATTTTAAACTTTTTTATTCATTTTTTCTTTTTCATTTTTTTTTTCTACGCACTCTACAAGACCACAAAGATCCATCAAAAACGCAAACCCTTCCAGAGGAAACACACGAACAACTCAGGTTCCCAGCACACAACAAGTACGGTTCATCCGGAATGAAAACTTCAGAAGCTACACATCCATCTCTGAAATCGCAGCAGCAGTGATAGACATAATTAAATTAACCAGGAAAAGAAATGGCAAGTCACCTCTTGTGTTATTAAAAAGCTCATTCCTCCATATTCAAGCATTTTCTGAAACTGAAACTTTCTCCCCAACCTCAAAAAGTTCCCAACCCCCAGCAGAAGAAGACTCAAAAACACAGAAGACTTACAGAAACTAAACGACAACATCAATGACCAATTTAAAAGAGCAAAGTCAATCCTGCTTGATATACAATCATCTCAAAGAGCTATCCTATCACTCCTGGAAAGTAATGCTTCCCCTGTTGGCAACACCGAAAATAAAAAATAACTCCCAGGCACAGCCTCAAGACTTCCCACAACACACAAAACATCAACAACAAAGGCACCGAAGGACTCAACGACAGCGTCAATATCCTCAACATCTCCAACTACTCCTACTTCTACAGCCAACACCACCACATCTTCAACTGCCCTCACACCACACTCTGACCTGGAACGGATTCTACACTGATACTGGAGTACTCTGGCAGTCACCTCTACCAAGAGTTCTCATTCAGACTCGGACATATTAAAAGCTATCAAAGAGCAATAAATCACAACCACATCCAAAAACCTAAAAATAAGAGTCAAGCAAAAGCACATTGATATCACCAGCAACTCTCCTAGAGAAGCCAAACGACTACAGGAACAGTTAAACAGCAACCGCTTCAACATTAAAACCATCATACTAAATGTGTTAGAAGGTGTAGAGGAAACCAGAATTAAAAGTACCACCATAGACCAAATAAACTTACCATTGGAATACGCAAGTTCAATCAAATATATAGCCAGGAGAAAATCAAGAAACAACAACAAAATCAATCACATAATTCTGATGCCGGAACCCGTTGCGGAAGATCTTCTACAAGACGGCTTCCTACAGTTGGGTCTCTTTAGATGTCGATTAGACCTTTCTCTAGTATACAGAGATGCTTAAGATGCCAACAGCTCTGGCACTCTGCTGGTATCTGGGGCCCCACCCCCATATGTGCCCACTGCCGTCAGCAACATGAACCACCTAACAGTTGCTCCAACCCTCCAGCCTGCATCACCTGCATGAAGAACACAAAAAACTAAGAACCAGACTAGAAGACAAATATCCTCTACCACCAGCTCCATCCCAAATGTCAAGATACTTACGACCCCTTAATTCCATGATCCAAGCTACCAATAACAACCACTCTTAAGAGATCTAATCTACTCAAACTCTCAGCAATAAGCAAGGGAATCTATGTTCCACATGCACTACTGGAAATATCAAGACCCCACTTTTCCTCAATATGGAGAATTTCCGTTTTTTTACGACCCTGGCTACGAATGCATCCAGGCAGTCAATCCTCCACCCAGACATCAACCGGTCTCAGCCAGTAGGTAAGCCTCCTCAACCACCATTTTAAACTTTACCTACACTCCTAACCCCACAAAATGTCCTCACCATCAGCCTTCTCCTCTCCTCCCCAACAAGCAGCACCCTGAACTCTTCTCACGTCATTCACTAACCTGAAAATCCTGCAAATCAACCTCGATAACTACAAAGAGGCAAATTCGGCAACACGAGAATTCATAGAGAACTCCATTGACGTGTTGCTGCTGCAAGATGCCTTCTGCACTAAAGAGGGTGATCTGTATGGTTTTCCCTTCTCCTGGTCTAGGTTTGAATCCGTCCAACACTCAGCACACATAGTCCTCGCAACACAAAACCTCACCTACAATCACCTCTTCACTGGGGAGCACTGCGTTTTCATAACACTTACCACCAATGAGGATGAATTGTACCTTGGTAGCGCATACGCAGCCCCGTCTGCAGATTTCAAAGACTGCATGCAGGAATGACAGCACTTAATCAATCACAAACACTCTTCCTATGTGGATGAGACATCAACGCAAATTCACCCCTATGGTGTATTTTCCATGAGGATGCAAGAGGAAGCAGCCTCATAGAATATATCACAATAAATAACCTCTGTCTCTCGAACATTGACAATTCACAATCGAGCTTTAAAAAACGCGATGCAAAAGGCTGGCCTGATTTCACACCAGTAAATCCGAAAACATACGCCAAAATAAACAACTGGCCGGTCTTGGACATACACAATTGCACAGACCACAACTACATAACTTACACCCTAAACTGCTCTCCAACTAAATCAACTCTACGAAGGTTTTCTTCGAAGGTTACAACTTCTCAAAATTTAATAAAATACTAAAACTATCCACCAATAAAATTATTGACAATATTAACACAGTAAGAAACACCCAAGACCTAGAAAATACAACCTTCTCTCCTATCTCCACAATACACGCTGCTGCCTCCTCAGCTTTAAGGCTCAAGAAGTAGGGACGGAAATTCACCTGCAGTGTCTGGTTCCTCCAACTCAGATCCATGTGTAACCGCGTCACAGCATTCAGGAGACAACAAAACTATATCAACCCTTCAAATCTAACGCAACACAAACTTAAAATCCTCCAACTCTCAGCAACATTTAAAAAACAAATAAACACCGCAAAGCATAACGCAAGGAAACAGTTTTGCACAACACAAGGCATTGCACAGAAATTCTATAGTAATAAATTTTTCACACCAACAGAACTCAAACTTCAACGTCTTCATGGTCTTTTCTCTAAACATAACAACCTATAATATCTCACTTCAGTTCACTTCCCTCCAAATAAATTCACCAGCCCCATATTCCAAATATTTCAGCTCCCCTCGACGAAGCCTTCACGGAGGCAGAAATCCGGGCTGCACTTTACAGCTTTAACGTTAATAAGACCCCTGGCTCTGACTGCATAGACTTCAGAATCATTGGATACTCCTTCAGTACACTTACATATATTTTTCCCATATGGATAAACTTATGCCTTAAACTACAATATTTTCCAGACGTTCTCAGAAGGGGTGAAGTCGTGTACATGCTAAAGCAAAAGAAGCTTCCTCTGAACACTCCTCTTATCGTCCGATCTACCTGCTTCCAACATAGGCAAATTACTAGCAAAGCTCATTGTCAATAGACTACATTTTTACTTAGAATTCAATAATCTTCTCTACTCCAACCAATTCGGGTTCAGAGAGGGCAGATCATGGGAACTGGCTTTGCAACTTATTATAAGCCACTGCATCCTTAACTTTTAGTATGGAAAGTACACCACCCTTATATCACTTGACATTAAATGGGCCTTCGACAACATCGAATGGACACACATCCTACACACTCTACAATCACTCAACTGCGGAAATATTGCGGAAGTCAACAGCTCCTCCCTCTCCAATAGGAAACTTTTGATTAACTGGGGCCCCAAATACAGTGATTTTCCACAATCTAAGAACTGCCCCCAGGGATCGTGCCTAGGGCCGATCCTCTGGATCTTGGTGGCCAACAAAATACTTCTAAAAATTAACTCTGAGGGTTTTAAAACCTTCGCATATGCTGATGACTTCTCTGTAATTCTCTCGGGTAAAAGGAGAAAAGATCTGGAGTAACAGGCCCAGGTTTCACTCTCCCTCTTCAGCTCCCTACTAATAGAATCAGATCTAACACTATCACCCTCAAAAATGCAAGCACTAACACTCTCCTTTCCAAAACTCCTTAAACGGAACCCAGTGACGAGGATTGATGGCGTCAGTGTGCATTATGTTTCACAACTAAAAATATTGAGAATCACAATAGATAAAAACCTAAACTGTCTGGCAGATATACAAGACTTAAAGACAAAAACCTCTAAAATCTTCCACAATTCAGCAAAAATTGCAGGGAAGAGGTGGGGTATCTGCACCTTCTTCCTAAAAACTTGCTGTAAAAAAGTAATAGAAGAGATCTTAGCCTACGGCGCTGGCATTTGTGAGAGCAACCTCACCAAAGCAGTATCGAATAAACTTAACTCAATACAGAGAATGTTTCTGGTCCAAATATCTAGAGGTTGCAAAACAATCTCTACTGACGCTCACACAGTCATCACTGGTATTCCTCATGCTCACCTCCAATTAAAATAAAACTTTAACAAAACTAACATTTTGCAACTAAATAACTGCATTTTCACAGACACTCTCTTCCGTAATACTAATGTTCAGTTACTTACTAACACCTGGCAAATACACCCAGCACAGGAGCCTTCTTCCTTCTTCATAAATTGTTCAAAAACAGCTTCTCCCCGTCTACTCAACTGGCGATTTACATTGATGGCTCCAAAATCGACCACGGAGTGGCAGCTACGCACTGCGTAATAAACAACAAGAAAATTTTCCATCAGTGGGCGGGCAGGCGCGCAGGCTACAATTCGGTCTTTCAGGCTGAGATCTTTGCCATCCTGAAGGCAGTTGAGTGGTTAGAAGGAAACTCTCCAGACTATAATCAAATTTCAATCCTCTGTGACAACCTCTCAACCCTGCAGACCATAGCTTGCCACAAGAGCAGACACCCACAAGTTCTTGACATTAAAATAAGGCTCTCATAATTAAAAACTAAAACGCCCTAGCACGCGTTTCTGCCCATAAGTGGGTCGTCGGGAATGAACTAGCGATACTCTTGCAAAATCAGCAACAGAATCTAGTGACAGCCTATTCACGCCCAGCTCCCTCTTCTTACATAAAATATCACCTAAACCAAAAACTAATTAACGACTGGCAGGATCTCTGGAGCGTGTCACCGAAAGGGAGACACACTCACGAGCTAATACCAAATGTCCCACTCAGTGATTGGGATCTCTCCCCAGAAATCTTTGCCTTTCTCTCAGGTCATGTACCTTTCCCCAAATACCTTCACAAATTTTACTGCCGACGATCACCCTTATGCTTATGCGGCGAGGAGGAGACTGCACAACACTACTACTTTCACAGTCAATTTACAACACTTTATCATTTAAGGAACCCTAGCCCTAGACCAGCAACTTGGCTGGACAATATAATAACTAGACAGCCCCTACGGCTCAAATTAAAGCGTATCTATACCTTCCTTCAGGATTTATCAAACTCAACAAACTAAATTATTTCTCTATCATTACTCAATTTTCCTCCTCTCCTACATGACAACAAATGGTCATGTCTGATGCTACATCATTCCACGGAAGTGCTCCCGGGAAACAATTATCCAGAATTTTAGAATTAAAAAATGTTTCAATCTAAATGCTTTATTAAAATAATATAGTGTCATTCTAATTATACTAATTTGAAAAGAGATTTTAAAAAGTTATTATCTCTTCATAAATGCAAGAATCATATTTTAATAATTTGACTGATAATGGAATTTGCACATTATCTCTTCTATGTTGTTAATTAGCAACTTCTATTATGAATAACCTTTCAAAATCACTTGCAATTCATACAAATTACCATATTCAAAATCTTATTTATATAGAAAATTACACCTTGATTTTAAAGTAAAATGAATTTCCATTCTTGCAGTTTATCAGCAATTAATATTTATGAAACTAAAGTATTTTCATTGTAAAGGAAAATGCAAATTACGTGTAAATATTCAAATTTTAGCAAGGCACATTATTTTGCTGCCATAGTACAATAATTAAAAGGATTTCATTTAGGAATTTTAAAGTCACCCTAATTTCTAAAACAAAGATTTTTTTTCATTTGACAACAACAGAAAATGCCAATTTTCTGAATATTTTTATGAAAATATTAACATCCAAGGTCTCTACGGTCTTTATTTTTATCTAACACTATTTTTGTAGTACTTTTTGTGATAAAATAAGCTTATAAATAAAATAAATTTACTATATGAAAGTAGTGACGAGTCCTTACAAAATCATAGTTTTCTTATGATCTTTGATAACTTATAGGAAACTAAATAAATCGCTATAAACATACATTTTATATATACTTTTTGTATGCTTACATAACAATGGATTCATTTTTCTGTTTTCATTTGGAGTGTTCCTAGAGGACATCACTTGGAAACAAAATTGCGAATCAACTTGGTTAACGAATTCATCCTAGTTATTTATAAAATAAGTCCACTGTTGAACTTAGGTTCGAACTGACTAATTCAGAATTTATCGCCATGATAAATTTTCAAGTGGCTACCACTTTGAAACAATATTGTGGATTAAGTTGTTTAACATAAGTCCTTTATTTCTAAGATAAGTCCATTGTCAATTTTTTTTTCATATTGACTAAGTATTTATTAAATTTTCGGAATAATAAATTTTCAAGTGGCCACCATTTTGAAACAATATTGTGGAGTGGATTAAGTTTTTTAACGTACTTCCTTTAAAATATTTCTAAGACAAATCCAGTCAATCTTTGTTTCATATTGACTGAGTAATTCATAAATTATTGTGATGACAAATTTCACTGCTCTGAAGAAAAAAAAAAAAAAAAAAAAAAATCGAGTTCTGATACCATTCTTGCTGGTTCTTATGTAAAATGACTTCCTGAATCCGAATATGACTTCCACTTTGCCCGCAGTCTCCCACCGTTTTCTAGAAAAACCACCCTCTCCCTCATTTTTTCCCCCTGTTTATGGCCCTGAATTTGATTTGATGAATGAAAAAGAATTAATTTAAAACCAAAAACCAAAAACCAAAAAAATATAAAGTTTAAAAAATAACACTAATAACAGATTAAAAAAATATAAGATATCCCAGCAAAACCTCAGATGACGGCCAGCATGAGGCCAAGTGCTGGTTGCCAGCAGTAGCTGCAGCTGGCCCGTCGGTGGCAAAAGTTAACGTTGCCGCAGGGAATATGTTACGCCGGCCGTCAGTAGGCCATATTCAATCGATCCACTGTTGGCAGCCTGCAGTAAGTTAAAAATAAGTTAGTGGGCCAGTGAATGGATCGCTGCTGGCAGCTAGCAGTATGATGAAAATAGGTAATGGGCCACTGTTGGTAACCGACATAAGGTTAGAAATTGTTAGTGGGCCAGTGTTGGGCTACCTGATGGCAAACATAATTTTTCTATGTTATTGCTGGAAGCCTGCAGTGGGCCAGTTGTGGCAAACATAAAAAATTATATTACTGCCGGCAGTCTTCATTGGTCCTTTATATTTCCCATTAAAGGCCCGCTTCACTCATCGTCGCCGGAAGCCGAAGCCAATGTTATTCTATGGGAAATTTTCTTTACAAATAACTTATTAACTAATACATATTTTTAAATTCTGTTTTCATATTCTGAAAATTCCCAACTGTTAAATTGACGGACCTTTTTTAAAAAAAATATTTTTTTATTTTTTTTATATTTTATTTTGAAGCTGCAAAATACGAATTTTCAATGTGTGAAATTTTTCATTTTGCAAATTCAAAATAAAATATTAAAAATTAAAAAAATACATTTTAAAAAGGTCCGTCAATTTAACAGTTGGGAATTTTCTGAATGTGAAAGCAGAATTTAAAAATATGTATTAGTTAATAAGTTATTTGTAAAGAAAATTTCCCATAGAATAACATTGCCTCGGACTTCCGGAGACGGTAAGTGAAGAGGGCCGTTAATAGGCCAGCAGTGATTTAGTTATAGCTAATATATTTATTTTATTGGTGACACCCTTAATTTTATTCGTGCTTTTTTTTTCTTTTTCTTTCTTTTTTTTTTCCTCTCTCTTTCTTCTGATGAAGTAGCAGCCAGTTTTTTCTATGCATCCAATATTTAATTTGATTTTGTACATATTCATTTTTAAATACTATTTACAAGTATTTTATTCATACACTATGGTTGTAAATTCAGGATTTCTAGTGCAGCATATAGGAAATAGTCAGTTGATCCATTTTCCTTATGATAAAAGTTTAATTTTTTGTTTTCAGTGCAAATGTTTCTCTATATTACATTTTTTGAAATAAAGGAGATTATGTTTTTTTTTTTTTTTTTTTTTTTTAAAGTGTTCAAATTTCAATATGTTTAACTTTGTTACGCTATTTGATATAAATAAATGTAACTTTACATGTGAAAATTATAAATTATTGAAACAAAAATTGTTATAAAGTGAGCATTGTAAAAAGCACCATAAACTAAAAAAAAAAATAATAATAATAAATAAATAATAAAAAATTGCAGCAATTGTTTCCGGTTGAAATAGCACGAAGACCCTTCATCAGGCGAAACAAAGTGGGCACGAGTGCAGCAAAAGTAATTTGCTGCAATCGTGCTTTTTGTTAAACTCACGAAGGGATGTGTTATTATTTCAACCTAAAAGATCTGATGCATCTTTTTTTTTTTTTTTTTTTTTTTTTTTTTTTTTCGGCGGGGGGGGGGCAATGATTATGTTTATTTACAAATTTTTCTATTTATTACTACAGTACAAAATCTCAAATCCGGAATCGTCCGGACCGTGGCCTTTCCGGATTTCGGACTTTTCCGGATTTTAGGTCACTTTCTGATTTACGGCAATAAGAAAACGGACATCTCCATTCCGAACGTCCTTTTAGTTAATAACTAGGTTACGCCGCCCGAGGGTGCGATTTCTTAAGAAATTGGAGTATACTCTCAAGTAACATGTACAATACTTTGAATAAACACCATAAAATTTTGCAAACAAAACGGAGGCAGTAACGCTTGCGCTTTGTTTGCCGCACTCGTGCCTACTTCGTTTGCCTGATGAAGGGTCATGTTTTCTTTCCATCCGAAACGATTGTTGCGAGCTCTTACATTTTATTGTGGTTACTCTTATTACTTTTAAACACCAATTCTGTGGTGCTTTTTTATTATAACTCTCAAGTATCCAGAAAATCTTGAATATTTTTATTTTCTCCTACATCAAATGGTACCCAGTTGATAATTTTTTCCCTTCTTTTTAAAACAGCAGGGCAGATGAATCAGCTTCCTTTTTTTCTCTCTGTGTTTATCTTCATTTAGAAGTAATTATCACAGCTGTCACTCTTAACCAGGCCGCCACAAAGAACTTTTTCGCGTTGTTGATAGTCCAGTTACTCTCTCTCCAACTTCTTCAAAGTCCTTGAGTGAATAATTTTCCGACACGTGCCATACCGAAAGATGATTTTGCAGTTTTATACAGATGACGTTATTTGAACTTTAAGCGAATATTCAGCATTTGACCTGTGCCAATTAATTTTCATTAGGTTTGGAAAGCAGAATCTTCAGCTGAAAAAAAAATATATATATCGTTCGGTTGAGTAAAGAGATAACGGAATTAGGCAGAAAAACGAGAGTGCGTTTGTCTTTGTAGCTGTAAATATTTGATAAATTTATCCGCGATTACCTATTTGAAAAATATTTTTAGAATTCCATAAAACTCATATATGTTATACAGGTTTTCGAGATTTACTATAGGACGCTTGTCATAAAAAGTTGTACAGGTAACCCAAATGGTTTCAGTATAAAAATTCATAAAATAATTTGGATACATTACAGTCAAAGAGACATTTCTTATCAGCGCACGTAAAAATCTTTATACAACGCTAAAATACAGATCAACATAAATTTTATAGATGCAATAAGAAATGGTTCCGATCAAAAATGATAAAATAAATATTTGTTGTTCATTTAATAATGATGCTCAAAAATATTCTTATACGTTACGGGAAATTGAGGGGGGAAGTATTTCAGTTTCGTAAAAGTGAAATTATTTTTCTCACTTGCATTTAAATAATAATAATTAATAAATAAATAAAATAAAACAGTTTGTTATGGCTACCACTTTTTTTTTTTTTTTTTTTTTTTTTTTTTTCGTTTCCTATAATAGTTTATAGAAATTACATTTGAAAATTATTTTCTGTGATGGAGGGTTTTGAGATTCCTGAACTCGATTTGACCATTTTTAGAAAATTTCACTCTGTAAGTGTGTATGAAAAAAATTGTGGACGCTGTATCTCACGAACCAATGGACGAAATTTAACCAAATTTGTTATTTAACCAAACTTGATTAAAATCGTTCCCGATTACATTTGTGGATCATTCACTCAACACATGGCTCTACTTCTTCGTAATTTTCAATATGACACAGTATAAATGATTTCAAATAAATGATAATTATTTTTTTAATTTGTATTATGAATTAAAAAATAAATATTTAAATAACTAACAACAAACTAGGAAAATTTTTTTGTATAAGTTGAAGAATCGCTCGCCCTTCCCCATGAGGGGATAAATTTTCAATGCTGGTATTTTTCAAAAGAAACTCATCAATAACTTTCAAGTAAATGACTGAATTAAATTTGTGGAAAATTAAAACAAAGTTATAAACTATTAAAAAAAAAAAAAAAAAAAAGAAGAAGAAAGCACTTTTTCAGAAGTTGGCACAAAATTGATTTTATTATTTTTATTATTATTATTATTGAGAAACACTGTTCTAAAATGAAAATCGTTTGCATGCATTCAGGAAAATGATTTTAACAAATTATTTGCACTACGCGAATTTGCATAATAAAAAATATAGAAGAAAGTTTTGTGGTGTCACATCATACTAGTTTTTTGGTCAAAAATTAAAAAATCAATAAATAATAATAATAAATAATAATAACAATAATAAAATACTAGAAAGTTAGCGGCTATCATAATTTACTAAAACGGGTCAACTGGATATTTGTTATATATTTCTAGAAATCCTTTTGTTACAACAATAGCTTTAGAGTCAAACATTTAAAAAAAAAATAGTATTTAAAAAATAATACAAAAACAAATTAATAATTGAATTACTTACTCATATATTATTTTTACGAGATTTTCAATCTTGCACCCGCAGACAACAACAACGAACAAGAACTTCGTATGAAATGGCGGACAGCGAGGGAATTTCAAATCAACAGAAAAAGAATCACAGCGCCCTCTATGCATACAAATTGGTTATGGCCTAATAATTTGCGGCCACAACATGAAAAACATGATGTTGGCCGTGAGGTGATAGCCTGCATAAGGCCAACTGTGTTTATGCCACTTCTGGGCCACCGATCATTTTTCTTTAGGCTTCCATCACAGCTGGCAGCCACAAACGGCCCGCTACTGGAGTTATATGGGGCAACCGGCAACTGATGGCAAGTGCAGGATGCCAGCAATAGGCCAAAACGAGCCCACCAGTATAAGTTTTGCTGGGATGTAATACATAATTTCAGTGGCAAATCCCCCCCCTCCCCCCAAAAATTTTTTTTTCCTTGTCGCAAATGTTTTACAATTTTCCAACTCTGTAGTCCGCAAGAAGATATTTAATGGTTAAAATAATCCTACCCCCTCCTAAAAATCGATTTCATTGCCATAAAATCACCGAAAAATTCTAAAATTAGGGAGCCGTTCCTAAAAAACGGTGGGTGATAGGGCAAAAAAGGCGTCATATTCAGATTCAGTAGGTCATTTTACATAAGAATATGCTGAAATGGTGTAAGAAGCAATTTTCATGCCGAGCAGTGTTTTCAAGTGATTTAAATTGCTGCCATTTAGAAACAAGATATTGGTATTAAGTTGTTTAATGAACTTTATAAAATCTGGTTATTTTCAGTACCTTTATTTTCTCCCATCTTAGATTATGCTATAAATGTTTTTAAAGCCAAGAAGGATCAACAATACTAAAAGATTTTTTTTTTTTTTTAAATAAAAGTAGGGAAGAAGGGAAGTAGGGAAAATTACCCGTCTCTCTAATTTTTTTTGCCTTCACTCAATTTAAATTTAAAGCACGGCTTAGTATCATGAGTGTAAATGTTGAATCAAACTCATTAAAATTTTCTTGTCAGGTTTAATAAATCACATCTGTTGCCCACACTAACTTAAAAAAGATAACGCATTCATTCTCCTACTCTCCAAAAGCACACACGAACATTCACCGATATTTACTTAAATAATTGAACCGGATAAATGTTTCACTTCGTTCTCCTTAAAAAAATCTAAACTGAAAATACTAACATAAACTGAACTCTAAAACTTCCCAACTTCCATAAACTTGTTCCGAATATTTTTTTCACACTTCCTCTGAAACCACTGCAAGCAAACGAAACTCGGATGGACATATCACTCTCAACAACTAAACTTTCTATGGACAATTTACACTTTTTTCGAAACCAACTCCAACTAAATGAAACTCGAATGATCATCTCACCCTCAATCCATGGGCAGATTATACTTACGATCTCAGTGTGATTTGAAGCGAGTGAAGCCTCACTACCTTATAGTTTGAATGACACCCTGATGTAGGCATAGTTGTCAACATTTTAATTTATTCCGGAGCGATTTTAACCCCGCCTTTATTTCGCACGATTTTATTTTTAGAATTATTTTCTCCTGTGTATAATTACGATAATATAAAAAAATAATTACTCTTAAAATAAAAGTAGTATGAAATGAAGGCGGGTCTAAAAATGCTCCAGAATAAATAAAAATGTTGGCAACTCTGATATAGGCTGTTTATGTTTAAAATTTAAACAAATCTTTCGGTAAATTAATTTTTTTATGAAGTAAATGTGAAAATTTCATGTGGCTGCTGCTACTAGGAAACAAACAGCAAACCAACGTGATTAAGAGGACTCTCTACTTATCGTCGAAGCAAGACAATATTATTCTGTGGAGAATTTTGAACGACATACCCTCCAACATACTAATTAATAATCCGTAGTATTGTTATCCCCGCCTTGTTTTTCACACCAGTATATTTTTAGAGTATTTTTCTTCTTATTTAATCGCAATTGCATTTTGAGAATGTTACTCTAAAAATTTATTGGTGGGAGAAAAAGGGCGGGACTAACAATACTACGGAATATTAATTAGGATGTTGGAGGATATGGAACGTCATAACTCATTAAATAACACATATTTTTGAATCCCGTTTTTACTATCAGATAATTCACAACTGATTAGCAGGTCATCCCTTTCTAAAAACTGATTTTTTTTTTTTTTTTTTTTTTTTTTTTCTTTTAATATTTTACTTTAAAGTTCTAAAATGCGAATTTTTACAAGGTGAAATTTTGCATTTTTAAGTTTAAAAATAAGGCATTAAAAATTAAGAAAACAAATTTTTTTAGAAAGCGATAATTAATTTAACAGTTATGGGATTTATGAATGTGAAAACGGAATTTAAAAATGTCTATTTTTTAATGAGTTATAACAGGGCAAAATTTCCCATCGATTAACATTGGTTTTGTATTTCGTAGACGATAATTAGAGAGTTCTTTTAACACTTTCGCGACTGGTGACGTAGACTAACGTCATTTGAAAATCTGTAACCGCACCAGTAGACGTTTCTCCTGTAATTTGTATGTTACTTTATTTTTTAAGGATATTCCCAATATTCATACTTGTATAATGAAAATACTATAACTACAAATGCTTTAATGACTTTTATTATACATTTACATGCTTGTTTACTGAAAAACATTTAAATATCTCTCTTGAGAAAAATGGAATGATTTTATTGGACAAGAGCATAATTGTTTGGGAACTAGTATTTCCGGTACAGAACATCTGTAAAAGAGATTTAAATCTTTGACATTCGCATTATAATTTCAATTATGCATACATACATATATATATATATATATATTCCGCAGCTAAATTAAAAATTGTCAGAATTAAATTAAATTATTGTTATATTACAAATCAACTAGTTTCTAAAATTTGACGGAATTAATTTACCATATGCGAAGCCTAACTTGTTTTAAATTCTTCCAAATATACTAAATATGAGATTTTGAGCATATGTTTATGCAGAAAATGCTAACATGTATATATATTTCAGTTCTTTAAGAAAATATGCATTTCATGTGCATTAATTAAATTTTTGTAACTAAAATCTCCAGACAAAATGCTTATAATCGCTGTGTCTCTAGCAGCCGAATTTACATTTCTGTTCAGGTTTGACCAATCAGATAACACCTTACGTCTCTATCGTATCGTTTCGGCAAAATTTAATCGTAACTGGTCCACGTTGCAGAGATGTTTTGTAGATAATTTTGTACTATTTTTACAAATGAAGTAAATCAATTTCAGCTAAAAAGTCATAAAAACGTTTGATAATTTATAAAATTTTAAATATAATTCGAGAATTTACGCATTTCTCCCTTTCAATATTCTTCTAATGAAAAAAAAAAAAAAAAAAAAAAAACTATTATATACTGCGAAACATTTTCTTCGAAATTTAAGAATTTTAATTGAATGAATTGCATTGATGCAAATATTCACAAAAAATTTCTAAGTAATTGATATACATTTTTGGAAATTTAATATTGATTTTCTGTTATATTATAAATGGTATACTAAATTTAGAACCTTTAGAGATTCTTAAGAAATATAATCATTGCGGCATAATTAAATAGATATCTTATTAAAAATAATTCTAAATTGATATAAACATATTTTGAGAATCTTTTTTTTTTTAATTAATAAAAATTTATTCAAAATGATTCTAGAAGGCAAAATGCATATTTTTTTTTTCCTGAAAATATTTTAAAATTAGTTCGAAATTTAATTTTAAAAATTCTATTTGAGGTGTTTATTTTTTGAAACCTTTTATCGAATTCTTAGAATGTATTTAAGAGATAATTTAACCTTATAAAGCATATTGCATTCACTTTGAATATCTTTGAATTAAATTTTGTTCCTATTTATTTATTTTTTAAGGATAAATATGTGTTTCTTAGAAATTCATTTCAACAGCTCTATTTGTTATTAGTTCATTATTGTGGTAATAATTGCATGCATTGTTAAACAATATGTATATCCTTTATTGGATAGTTTGATACTTGTCACATTTACATAACACTAAAGATGTTTATAATATAAAAACGTAGAAGTGATTTAGTGTTAAGTATTTAATAATGACTAGCAAACCTGTGCGGAATTTTCGCACTTTAGTATTTTTTTTCTTATTTACTTTTAAAAATTGAAACCATAAATATTATACCAATTTCACCACCTAATTAAAATTTTAATTTACCAGAAACGAAATTAATATTGTGAAATAGTGAATTCAAAATCATTCAAAGAAATGTTTCAAAATAAAATACATGGTTGACGAACCAGTTTTCATACTTCCGCAGGCAGTACAGTTTTAGTATAGGACCCCCATGACTTTTTTTGAATTTTTGTCGCCATATTGGCGATTACACTGTATTTATTTGTTTTGGCATAATTTTTTGTTTAAAAAAAAACAAAATAAAACTCCTATTTTGACTATACTTTTTATGAATGCGTTATTTAGTCAATTTATGATAATAATTCATATTTTGTATGTATCTTAAAGTATTGCTAGGTTTAAAATGACGCTTCCAAAGATTCTGAAAAAGTAACTTTTAAAAATATACTTTTCCATAAAATAGTCTCATTAAAAAAAAAAATAATAATAATAATAAAAAAAAATTTAAAAAAATGTAATTTTTTCTCATTAAATCATTAAACTGAAACCGCCTGCTTAAATATTGTCCATTTATAATTATTATTTTTTTTTATCCTTACGTATTTTATTAATTACATCACTATCGTATCGTCTCGACAAAATGTAATTGTAATTGGTTCACGTTAGAGAAATATTATATAGATGGCAGGGATGGAACACAGGCGCAGAACTCATACCGGTTTTTGTTTAAGAAATTTTTCTACCTATAATATCGTTGATTTAAGAAGTAGAATATTTCGTTATTTTGGCCCGTGTTCCATCCCTGAGATGGTGATAATTTATATCATTAATCATTTTAAATGATTTCACCGGAATTTTTTTACAGATCATATTTAGTGCCCTTTTGTTGCAAAAATATTGACAAGACTAAGGAGTAGGGCGAGCGGATTTTTTTTTATTGGATTTAAGAGCAAATATAGCGGTATGCCCGAATTTCGAAGACAAAATAAATAAATCACCTTAAATTGTAAAATGTTACTCATTTTTATGTACGAAGTACTTGAAAATACTTGTTTCATTTTATTTGTTATACATATAACAAGTTATTATAGTAAAAGATTAATAATTTTATAACTGACGTCTTCAAATGTGTTCTGATGTTTTGAAGATGAAGGGTAATTTTCGAGGATAGTCCTCGAAATTCGAGAACCTTACGATTACCCTACCAAGAAACAACTCAAAACAACATTTTCTCTGGTGTGCGTTTTTAACCTTTAGCTATTACTTTATAAAGTAAAATTTACAATGCATGATTAATTTTTCAATAATTATAATAATAATAGTAATAATAATTTTTAAAAACATAACTCAAACTCCACTATATTTCAGTTTTACATTAATCTATTGTATATCAATATAAATACTTAAATAATGAAAAAAAAATGCTCAAATTTTTATATCATTATTATATAATACTATATTTACTAAATGCAAATTTCTCTTTCAAAATTTTCTAATTCTCCTCTAATTTCATTCAATAATTTGAATTGAAAGAGCTCTATGATTTGTCTTTATTTCCTAATGCTGTGTGTGCAAGATTAATTTTCTACTAATTAAATTTAAAAAAAAAACTTCCTCACACACTATAAAATTAATGTAAGCATTAGCTGTTTTAAAAGGACGTGTCCTTTCTTCTTCGGGTGCAAGAAACACGCACATCAGAAAAAGACGTTGGTCACAGTGACCAAGCAAAGTGCTCAGTTGACAACACAGAATTGACTAATCCAAAAAGCTGACTAGGAAACTTCAGTTAAAAAGTGTACTAGCTGAACTAGTTTTCAAAACAATACCCCAGACTAGGAAAGTTAATATTATCAGACAAAGGCAGCTAGTCAACAGTCGTAATTATCTGACCAGGAAGGTTACTCAACAACCATAGTTACCAGACATGGCAATTCAGTCAGAATCTACTTTTGAAAAAAATTAAAATACAAAACGCCATCTCAGGACCTTCGTATCAGAAGTCAAACACGCTACCACAGCACCATCCGTTCTTACTATGACGCGTGTTTAGTTGATTTTTCTCTAAAATAATACTCCAGACTGGGAAGGTTAATATTATCAGACAAAGAAGGCTAGTCGACAATGGTAATTATTTGACCAGGAGAGTTAGTCAACAATCGCAGATACCAGAAACAAGGTAAGTTAAAACCCGAATAAACTACTACGTCAGAAACACCAAAAGAAATATATTTGCAATTCATACAGTTGTTTCGGTAGCCTTAAGCGTACCGTCTTCAGTGCAAATGGAATTCTGAATCTGGAGAAGTGCTCGTACATATAGGAGAGGGACCAAATTTAGTTCAACCAGTAGGATTACGGGAAAGGTGGAGTGTGGGGCCAATAGGAATTTAGGAATGTTAGCTGTGTAAACAGTAGAAAAATTAAGAGAATGTGGACTGAATGTAAAATTTCCAACAATCAGACAAATAGGGAACAGCGAAATCACAATTTACAAGGTTTTTAAAAATTTTATAAATATGAAAAGCTTCAAAGAAATCGAGTTCATGAATGGATTTAGGTCTGCAAATTATTTTAGCTGAATTAAATTTAAAATTATGATTTTCCTCCCAGCAATGTTTAGAAATAGCCGATTTATTGGTTTCTTGTTTGCGGACGTAATTCATATGTTCTTTTAGACGAAATTTAAGACTGCGTTTAGTTTGGCCAATATATGATAAACCACACTGCAGGAAATACTATAAATACCCCAAGAATTATGCATATCAGTGGGATCTTTTAACTGAGAAAAGGTGAGTTCATTGGAAGGCGAAAATATTATTTTAAAATCATATTGTTTGAGAATTTTAGCTATGGTTTGACTGGATTTAGGAAAATAGGGTAAAACAGTACTGATATTAGAAGAGACTTATTTAGTAGACGAAATACGATGGAGCTGTAATTTTTGAATGGCTTTGTCTATAATGGACTTCTCCAGATTCAAAATTCCTTTTGCACTGAAGATGGTACGCTTAAAGCTACCGAAACAGCTGTATGCATCGCAAATATTTTTCTTTTGGCGTTTCTGACGTAGTAGTTTATTCGGGTTTTAATATTCCAACGCCAAGTCTCCTGTTATTATAAGGTAAGTTAGTTAAAAATTCTTCTTAATCGATTGACAAGATTGGAACATTTTATTTTTATCCTCTCATTTGACTAACCAGTCAAATTTCAGAAAAATGAAAACTGTACCAATAAAACTGGTCGTCTTACAAGTTTTAGAGCCAAATCTAATCATCAGACGAAACATTATTAAAGATATATAGTAAAACAAAACGACTTTTGTGTCTGAGGATTAACTAAGATTGTAATGTAGTGTCTTGAGTACTTAAAATTTTGCGTAATTTTGTGCAAATTTGTCAATGTACTTGGCAAACGTCTAGTATCACAAAGATGGCAAGTCTCTTGACAAGATTCACTTTTCCATTTTTCTGTGTGGTGCTACTACCTTAGAAACAAAAGCAAAAATGAAATCAAAGCAAAAGCCAAAGGGGGTGGAACTATACAACTCCAATCAATAGAATAGGAACATGCAAGAACTAATCAACAAAATTAAACACAGGAGACAAGAGAAGCAAACACGAGAAAGGGAAGAAAGGAGTTTTTATTTATGATTAGTTATTTCTTAATGCAATAATTTTGCTTATTATTATTATTATCATTACTACTACAATAAATAAATAAATAAAATTATGTAATCGAATTAAACAAATTTTTCCAAGTTGCAGACAACAAAGTGGAATCAGATACGAGTATTTCATTAACAATTTTATCATGATTGAGAGATTGTTAAATTTTACAGGGAATGAAAGTCGGAAACTGCTTGGCATTAAAGATGATTTTTTCTTGCTCAAAATTAAAATTATATTCAGATTCCTAACTATGCTTCGCAGCAGAAGGTTAAAAGATTTCTTGGTTATTGTTATATCGAGAATGTGAATGGAGCACCCGAAACTCTCTAATGAACATTGTAGCATATGCGCTACTATACCGATGCCACACTCAAAGGAGACGACAATATTTATATATTTTACATAATAAGTTTCTTTAATTAGATAAAAGAAAATTTTTATTCATAATTACTGGTGACAAAGTTGCCTTATAATGCGATATGTATATTAATAGCCAATAAAAGAAAGGCGATACTTTGTTTGCATTACAGCAAAGAAAGGACATATTCTTTAAATAATTACCTTCAAAAGTATTTTAGTTCATTATTTGTTATCAGAAATATACATAAAAGCTCTAGTTATGTGTTTATAAATATATATGCTCAAAATATGTTATATTAAAATAATATTTTGCAAAAAATTGTGGAAATGTAGTATATAATGTGTTAAGTAATGAAACAGCAATCTAACGTTCAATCTGACAATACATTTTGGTGAGGCTTCGAGATGTTGTAGATGAACATTTGATAAGCCTTCAGTACGAATTTCAATTTACTACAGTCATTTGATTATTATTATTATTATTTGTGAAGTAGTTTTCAAGTGTATTCTAAAAAGAGTGATAGTAATAATTTCGACCGACAGGTTTTGCTTCAGACTTGGGAACAGTGCAACGGAAATGTTTGCAAAAATTCAACGGAGACAATCTTTTATCAACCACCATTCAATTTTGTAAAGAAGAGAGTATATAAAAAGAAATCATGCACCAGAAAATCTTTATTTTCAATAATAATAATAATAATAATAATAATAATAATAATAATAATAATAATAATAATACAGTTTATATCTCTATTTGTAATATCACACAAAAATCTACTACCCACAAATGTAGTAGATAAATATTTCACCTTCTTGTTTATAAAATATAATATTTCATATGATAAAATATGACTTCAGAATATATTCGTCTTATTCTTTTTATATTTTAGGATAATAAACCAAGTAATAATATTTACTTTTATTTCAATTTAAAATAATAATTATGTTTTCAAAAGTTTATGTTGACTTAAATGCATATGTTTGTTTTAAAAATATTCAATAATATACCAAATGTAACAATTTAAATAATTTAATATTTTGAAAAATTATATTGTTCATGTATCTCTTATGATGATTATTTACTAACTATCAAGATTTGCCTGCTTCGCAAATAGAAAGAGAAAAAAAAAAAAAAAAAAAAAAACTGGAGAATCGTAATTGATAAGTATTCCTTCCCTCCCTTTTTTCTAGTGGGGGGAGGGGACAACTAATAATAATTCTCTTTACGTGCATTTATACGAAATTATGTCTTATAATGCCATATTACAGTTTTTTAGGGAAAAAAAAAACATTTTTCGATATTGATTATTATTAATCTCCTTTTCTTTCCTTTTACTTTCTAAGAAAAGAAAGAAAGAGAAAAAACGATTTTGATGAAATTCTGACAAAAGCAGAATTTAGTTTAGTACGGATGACTATAAGTTTCTTTTTTTTTTTTTTTTTTTTTTTTTTTTTTTTAATAGCATTGCATTCACATTATTCAAATATATTTTCGATAAATTTTCGATTTCGATAAATGTTCAACTATCGTAAAACTGGTATCGTAAAAATCCGTAGATTGAGACTAATAGTCCTCCCTCAAAAAAAAAAAAAAAAAAAAAAAAAAAAAATGATGGAAATGCCTACAAAACTCTGGCTTTTATGTGAACAGATGATCAGTTGATAATCTAAATGATTGCAGAAATGTTAAGTTTGAATTACACTACGTTCTACAATTTTTATTAAAATCACGCAATCAACTGTGGAAGAAAATCATATTCATTGAAATTTTATTTTTTCCGACTGAGTGAAAATAATGCCTGGACCGGGAGTCGAACCCCGGATCTTTGACTTACAAGGTCAAGGCTCTACCAATTGAGCTATCCAGGCCGACACCCCGGTCAGCATTACTCACTCAGACAACCATTAGGCAGAAACATCTCCGGTCTGTCATGTAGATAGCTCAACAGAAATAAGCCGCAGGAAATGGAAAACACCATTAAACAATGGGAGAAAGAAATCCAATTTTTATTACACTACGTTCTACCGACAAAAACTGGGTGTTGCATAACATCAATGTGACGCTTAAAAATTAGTAAATACACAAACAAGCATAATTACAAACACACTGCATGTTATATATTTATTTATTTATTTATTTATTTTTATTTTTTTTTTTTGTCAAGGGAAAAAAATTAATGTTATTTTTTATTTATCTAAAGTTTTGAAAAATTAAAATATGTAGGACAGATTATTACCATGTTTTTTTATTAACTTCGATTCTTGTTTGTTTGTGGGTTTGTTTGTGTGTTTGTCAGGGACAAATCTTGCAATCGATTTTTAACTAACTTCCCGACTAGCTAGATATTTGAAATTTTCAGGACAGCTCACAACACGGTGACAATAAATTTTTCTAATAATTTTAGTCTACTATTTCAAGTCCCGCTGCCTTCGGCAGCGCTTATATGATTGGCCAGAAAATTTATTTCACTAACTTCCCGACTAGCTAGACATTTGAAACTTTCAGAATAGTTCACGGTGAAAACGGTGAACATAGAACACGGTGAAAATGCATTTTCTTAATATCTTTAGCCAACTGTTTCGGGTTCCTGCTGCCTTCGGCAGCGTTATCAGTACAAAGCTTGCAATCGATTTTTCACTAACTTTCCGACTAGCTAGACATTTGAAACTTTCAGGACAGCTCACAACACGGTGACAATACATTTTTCTAATTTTTTTAGTCAACTATTTCAGGTCCCGCTGCCTTCGGCAGCGCTTATATCATTCGACAGAACATTTATTTAACTAACTTCCCGACTAGCAAGACATTTGAAACTTTCAGAATAGTTCAGAACACGGCGATAATGCAATTTTTAAATATTCTTAACCAACTGTTTCGGGTTCCTGCTGCCTTCGACAGCGTTACCAGTACAAAGCTTGCAATCGATTTTTCACTAACTTCCCGACTAGCTAGACATTTGAAACTTTCAGGATAGTTCAGAACACGGTGAAAATACATTTTTTTAATACCCTTAGCCAACTGTTTCGGGTTCCTGCTGCCTTCGGCAGCGTTATCAGTACAAAGCTTGCAATTGATTTTTCACTAACTTTCCGACTAGCTAGACATTTGAAACTTTCAGGCTGGCTCATAACACGGTGACAATATTTTTTTTAAAACTTTTAGTCAACTGCTTCAGGTCCCTACTGCCTTCGGCAGCGTTTATATGATTCAACAGAAATTTTATTTATCTAACTTCCTGACTAGCTAGACATTTGAAACTTTCACAATAGTTCAGAACACGTTGAAAATGCATTTTTTAAATACTTTTAGCCAACTTTTTCGGGTTCCTGCTGCCTTCGGCAGCATTACTAGTACACAGCTTGCAATCGATTTTTCACTAACTTCCCGACTAGCTAGATATTTGAAACTTTCAGGATAGCTCAGAACACGGGGGCAATACATTTTTTTTTATACTTTTAGTCAAGTGTTTCAGGTCCGTACTGTATTCGGCAGCGTTCATATGATTCAACAGAAAATTTATTTTACTATCTTCCCGAGTAGCTAGACATTTGAAACTTTCGGAATAGTCCAGAATACGGTAAAAATGCTTTTTAAAAATATTTTTATCCAATTGCTTCGGGACCCTGCTGCTTTCGGCAGCGTTTCTAGTACAAAGCTTGCAATCAACTTTTAACTAACTTTCCGGCTGGATAGCCATTTGAAACTTTTATAATAGTTCAAAAGACGATAGCAAGGAATTTTTTTTAATACTTTTATCCAATTGCTGGGGTTCCGGCTGCCTTCAGTAGCGTTTATATGATTCAACAGAAAATTTAAAAACATGGTTTATAAAAAAAAAATTATCTTATAATTATTTTTATTCTTAAATGTGTTTTATACATTAAACACATATTAAATTACAAATATTATTTGAATATTTACTTATATTTTATTTGAAAAGATAAAATTATTTTAAGCTTTAATTATATTCAGAGCATTCTTTCAGCACCAGATAATAAATATTTTTTTTTTCATATTTATTTATGCACACTTGCATAACACTTATTTTAAGCAACATTTTAATTACACAAAGTTAAACTTCATATTGTAACGTGATTAAAACTTTGTAAAAATACTTAAATTACGTATTTCACACTTGGCTTTTGCATGCTGTAAAATTTATCTTTTTTCGCTTACATGAAACCATTTTAATTAGATTTTTAGTAAAATATAATTTTTCCACGCTCTCTGAAGTGTATGATGATCCTGGAGACGAAAATTTTCAGTTTTTAAGCTTTTATAAAAAAAAAAAATATTTCTTTGTTACGTTTTGGTTTATGAATTTAATAGGGATATTTCACCTTACTTTTTATCAGTTTATTACTTTCTTCTATATTCAATAGAAGAAAGTATTGGATTCATAAAAATGTTCAACTTCCTGTTTTCGACTAATTTACACGATTACAGGTCTAGAACACGATTTTACCATTTTGAGAAAATGTCTGTCTGTCCGTCTGTCTGTGTGTGTGTGTGACAAAAATTTTGTGGCATCTGCATCTTCGGAACTACTGCTCAGAATTGTATATAAAATTTTACGTAGATGCACCTTGACATAAATTAGTGCCTATGAACTTTTGGTGTCATCTGCTCGACAGGTGGCGCCGCTGTATAGCGATTTCCGCAATTTAAGAGGAGGCTATATCTCAGGTTTTGTTGCGTATAATAAACAAAACTTGACATGTAAGAAGTTCATTATGAAACATTACACTGATTCAATTTGAATGCTTATCAGCCAACAAGTGGCATTGCTATACAGCGATTTCCGCAATTTAAGGGAAGGCGATATCTCAAGAACTACTGCACAGAATTGCATATAAATTTATATGTAGATGCACCTGGACATAGATTAGTACCTATCAACTTTTCGTGTGAACCGATAAATAGGTGGCGCTGCTACAGAGTGATTTCTGCAATTTAAGGAAAGGCTACATCTCAGGTTCTATTGCGTGTAATTAAAAAAAAAAAAAAAAAAAAAAAAAAAAAAAAAAAAACTTGATATGCGAAAAAGCCATTATGGTACATTATGATGATACAAGTTGGATGCTTATAGGACAACATATGGAGCTGCTATACTGAAAATTTCCTCGATAACGGGAAGGCTATATTTCAACTTGTATGGCATATAATTATCCGAAACTTGATATGTAAGATAACCATTACAAAAACGCATTTTTTAAGATGTTATTCATAGACAATAAAAGTGTCTTTCTTTGGATATTTAGTGTTAGTTTTCTCTAAGATAAAAATCATTTGCATTCATCATGTTAGATAATTTTAATAAAAAATAATTTTAATAAATTATTTGCCCTTAGTGAATTTGTACAGGAAAATATAGAAGAAAGTCTTGTGGTGGTCACAACATATTAGTTTTTATGGATACTATTCATCTGAGTATTGTGAACTTTCTCATATCTATAGTTAAATTATTACCGGATAATCCTATTTTTAATTCTCGTGGTAAATCATGGGATCTTATTAGCCATTTTTCTTGCATTCTACCCTCACTTTAATAATATACGAGTATATGTATATACAGACTGTTTGATAAAATATGGGCAAACTTTTAACATTCAGACGCCGCTTTAGAATATACCCATTCACTAAGCCTTTTTTTTTTTTCCACAACACACTTGTAACTCAAAATTGTATTATTTTTAAAAGTTAAGTTTATTTTTAAAATACGAATGTTATAAGTAATAGTAATAAGATTAATCTGCAAGTGCTTAATTATGTTTTTTTAACTCAATATGAATAACTGATTGCAGAAAAGAGACATGTCACAAAAACCTAATTTTACAGGAGACACAAAAAACTGTTTTTACAAATTTTGCGTGAATTTAAAATTTTGAAAAAATTACATAGCTTTTTTATCGCTATCCCTATTAGAAATACCACATTTTAATCAAAATTCAATAATACATACGTCCATGGCGATCATTTTTGCGCTGTGGACATGTCTTCTTTTTGTACTTAACATCTATATTTTCTTCATGAGTTCCAGTAATTCTCCGAAATCATTGCTTTACTTCCAACCTCTTCATTGAAAATCTATGTTCTCCTTTATACAACATGGCATATGCAGAAGAAACGTAAAAATCACTAAATTACACTTAATTACAGTGGTTGGTGTAATTCTTAAAAAGTTGGCAATTCCTAAAGTTTCATCCAAAAGGCGCGTAATTTCTCTTCCGAAATGAGCTATTTTCGACTTTTAAAGGTCTTTCATTTGATTGATGTTTATAGAATTTTTCTGCAGTTATAATTTCGTAGACAGCATTTTGAGAAGATGAGAATCATTATGTTTTTCAAAAAAAAAAAAAAAGGTTGAGGATGAATCCACCAATACAGTCGGACGTTACAATAGTACCGGAATTAAATAGTACCGGATAATTAATAGTACCGGAACATAAAAATAATTATGCATGAAGAAATCCAAAATTCTTTCCTGTCTTTGATGGGCAAACTTCTTGATGAACGTGACAAGTTACTATTAACTTAGTAAGTAAGAAACTAGTGCTGATAGTCAAGAACCATTGAAGAATTAACTATGATCACTCTGAATTTGCCAGCTAAGTTGGAAACATTTGCCACTGGATTAATTTACTCGTCGGGAATATATATCCTATCAATATTTTTCAATTTCCTCTTCATTAATCCAAATTATTGGTCGTAAGGTAGGCGTCACCTCTCCTTGAAAAAAAAATAATAACTTTGATTTTCTTTAAAATCTTAAGAGTTCCACCAATGCCATTATGGTCTGAATGAAGGCATGGATTTCCCCCCCCCCCCCACACACACAGTTGTTACATACACACACAATATATATATATATATATTTCTTTAACTATGGATGTGTGAAACTTTGAAGTCCGTGTAAACGATATTACATCATCAGGAAATTTTCTTGCAATCCCTCATGACAAACATAGCTTGCCATGGTACTGCCACGTGAATTATGAATATTGAAGTTGTTGACACCAAGCTGTCGGTAGTAATAAAGATCCTTAAAAAGTATTTTAGGCAAACCAAAATACGCCATAAAGTAAAAACACAGTCTTAAAACATTGTTGCCCTCAGTTTGTGAAGAAGCAACAGCTTCTTTAAGAAAGTTGTAAAATTTCTGGCTTCGTCTTTTGTGTACAATTAATTCGACCACAACAAATCGTTATGCAGTTTCATTTAAGGAGGGAAGCTACATTTTATTGTTTAGCTCCTCATACGTAGCACAAGTATCCTGGGAAGGTACCTTGAAGCTTAATGAAAAATTCTTACGGAAGTAGTCCCAGTCAAAGTGATACTTCACTTTCCCTTGAAGATGTGGATATATTTTCAAAATGAAATCATGCATTGTTTTCGCTTCGATGTTTGACTTCGTAAACCTTGAAGAATATTGCGACTAAATTAATGGGAAGGACTAAATTTGCTCATGAGTCAAAGCATAGGCTTCAGAGTCATAGCTTTCACACTATGGTTCATACATCTTAAATCCTTCTGTGATCCACCCTTTGTCAGTGAGTTTGCAGTTCGCTGACCTCATTTCCTGCTATTATTATGCACATTCATAAAAGCTATTCTGCATTTATCTAGGCGTTGTTGCTAGACAAGAATATGACATATTATCAATTTCACTTTGGGCTTATGTTCGTCATCTGTCGTTGAATATCTGGGGAATCTCCTTTGGATAGAAGGCAGTTACATAGGCCAGATAGAATGACTTTAGAAAGACCCAAATGATTCGTCACTTCCATTTCATTGAGAACAGAAAGAAATGTTCAGGACACGACTCTTTTCTGCCCAAAACTATTTTTCGGATAATTTTTTTCTCCCGTACAGAGCTGAAGGATGAGTTTATTTTTTACAGAAAATATGTATTTATATGTTAAGAACACTCTGTTGGCATCAACTCACTTTCGCTAAAAATTAGACACTTCCCTTTTCTGCAATCGGCGGTTCATATGAAAAAAAGTAATTTTCTTTTGGAACTTTGTAAAAATTGTGCAATGAAAACTGCATTATACTACTTTTACGTTTTATAAAGGCGGTCAAAGAGTTAATAGACTTTACTGAAATAAAAAAAGTATTTTACACTGGGATTTTATTTATAATCTACATATTTGCCTTAAAAAAAAAAAAAAAAAAAAGAAAATGCCATTGCTTCTTTTTCATACATCTGAATATTTAAAAAAATTTTAATTTGTATAAAATCTTTTATTTTTCAATTCAATTTTATACTCAAAATGCATATTAATTCATAAAACATTATTTAAATTTTTACACATATTTTAACTTAAGACTAGCGAGCTTCGCCTGCTAGCGGGTCAGTATTTTCAAATGAATCACTAAAATTAATGAATTACTAACAGTAACTTTTAGAGTTAAGAAAATAAATTAAAAAAAAAAATCATTTCTCATTGGGTAAAAAGTCGGCCCGGGTCTCCACTGCCTAAGGCAGCGCAGTCCCGTGCTCGCTGCGCGCGAACAACTTAAGGGATGCACGCGCTGCGCGCGTATTCCTTCCCTAACTCTTCGTGGCTCGTAAAAAAAAAAAAATCGGATCGGGTAAAAACTCCCATCGGGTCCCCACTGCCTTCGGCAACGCAGCCCGTGCGTTCTACGCGCGCACAAGTTAGGAGATACGCGCGCGGTGCCCTTCCCCCACCCTTTCATGCCCTCTTAATTAACCTACGTATACCAATTTTGAACGATCTAACTCAATTGGCTGAGATGCAAAAGAAAACGTAATCAGGACACTTCAAAACGTGTCAATCCGGTGAAAACTTTCGATAATATAAAAGTATTTTCAAATATCTTTCGAATGATGTATTAAAAATAATTTAATCATAATTAGAAATTGAAATATTGAAATTTTAAAATATTACAGCGCCATCTGGCGGTATAAATTTCTGTATTCCACTGTTCGATTCCAAATCAAAAAAGCTTTCTAATGATGTATTACTCATGAAATTATTTTAATTAGTAGCTGAGAAACAAAAGAAAACTAATTCAGGACACCTCAAAACGTGCAAATCTGGTGAAAACTTTCGATAATATAAAAGTACTTTAAAATATCTTTCGAATGATGTATTAAAAATAATTTAATCATAATTAGAAATTGAAATATTGAAATTTGAAAATATTACAGCGCCATCTGTCGGTATAAATTTCTGTATTCCACTGTTCGATTCCAAATCAAAAAAGCTTTCTAATGATGTATTACTCATGAAATTATTTTAATTAGTAGCTGAGAAACAAAAGAAAACTAATTCAGGACACCTCAAAACGTGTAAATCTGGTGAAAACTTTCGATAATATAAAAGAACTTTAAAATATCTTTCGAATGATGTATTAAAAAAAATTTAATCATAATTAGAAATTGAAATATTGAAATTTGAAAATATTACAGTGCCATCTGGCGGTACGAATTTCTCTACTTCTCTCTTTATATGAAACTACTTTGATTAAAATGTTAATTAAAAAAAAAAAAAAAAAATGTATATTTTTAAATTTATATTGCATTAGATTACTTGTAAACGTTGCTTCAATATTTAAACTCGTTATTACTTTAGATTGAAGAAATAAAAATTTAAATCACTGTTCTAGTTAAGAAAAAAAATAAAAAAAAGTTTTTTTTCAATATTTTTGCGAGAATTATTAAAAAAAAAAAAAAAAAAAAAAAACTTTACAAAAGATGTTTTTATGGAGGAACTTATCAGGGATGCTATATTCCCTTTTGGTTGTAACTAGTGTTTTGTAAAAATAATAATCCTCCCCCTCCCCCCGAAAATAAAATAAAATAAAATAAACTGTAATAAAAATAATTCTGTGTGAAAATACTGGTAAAAAAAGTAGTTGGTTAGTGGTGTTGCCGTTAGTCATTTTTTTTCGTATTAAGGCTCTCTAGACCAAGACGTACCGCTTAAAGCTGATTCTAAACCGCAAAGAATAAAATTATAAGACTCAACGATAAAGAGTCGAAAGCTCAGATGAAATTATATAACTAATTGGATGTTTTTAATGTGAGATATTTTGAATTAGTTGTATTGAAGTAATACATTGTTTTTAGTATATGTATTGCAATAAATCACAAAGAATATCCATGCCTGAATCAGAATTCGAATACCCCAAGTAACTGAAATCAGAGCGCAAACCATTCGGCTACTAATAGGCAAAACAAAAAGCGAATTTCCATGCATATAATGTTTTACTATCATGGATTATTTCAATCTGTTATATTCAGTCTTAGCATATTTCTACAATATTTCTGTCTTTTATTTATTTATTTATTTATTATTTTATATTTGCTAATAAATTTATCAGTTATACGCAGCATGTAGAAACGTTAAATAACATATATGTTTAGTATGTGCATGTGTATGAAACTGACATGCTTAATAGGTGTATGTAATATGTATGTATAACGTATGTGCATATAACATGTCTGTACAACATGCGTAAATTAGTGTGTTTAACATATATTTGTAACAAGTGTATGAGTGCATGCATGTATGTACACTATGTATATATGTTTATATATAAAATGGGATTACGAAACCTCATTTTATATGTATCCCCTTCCTTCCGCCACTTGGACACAGAATGTCGGAGCAAGATGCCCGGCAAATTCATCCAATGTATTTGTAAGATAAATGGACTATTCAACTTTGGTTCGAATTAACACTGTATTTTTGTGTTTTAAAAGTTATGGTAATGACAATTGTTCAAATGACAGCTTGATTTCACGTACTCCCCTCCCCATAAATTTAACGAGTAACCCCCACTTTGAAACAAAATAGCAGATAAAGTTCATTAAGAATCTTTGTGGAGATTCGTATCTGATCCATGTATACATTAAGCAAATCAGGCCTTTAATACACTTTTTACATTGTAAACTTAAAATTTTCAATTGGCGCCATACCACTTCGAAACAAAATGTTGTAGCAACATGGTTAACAAGCTTATCCAAGGTTGTGAGATAAGTTCATTTCCAACTTTGGTTGGATTTGATTCATTATTTCGGGAGTTATCGTGATGACACATTTTTCTGTATATAAATGTATGATTGTGTATAAAGTAACTGAAATAGTGACTTATTTTTAAAGAAAACTTATAGTGAAAATGGGTATATGTACATGTAGGTACATATATGATTTCATATATCAGCGCAAACATGTCAAGCTATCGAAAGTGAAAATGGTTACTTTTACAGACAGTTTTCAATCTATTGTAATCCTGAAGTCAAAATCAGTTCGAGTCAAAGTAACCTAATTTTGTATACTTTCTGTACAGTTCGGTTTCTGGTTAAGTATATTTTTTCGACACATTGTAGTTATCATTCTAAAAGCAAGCGCAAGGTATCAAATACGAAAAAAGCCCTTTTTGCGCATTCGATAGTTTGACATAGTTTGAGTTCAAAAATGCGATTTTTCACAAAATGCATTTTTTCTCATTTTCTAATCGCAAAATGAAACACTAAAATTTTAAAAAATCAATTTTTGGAAAACAAGTACTAATTTTACGCTTATGAATTTTCTAAATGTGAAAACAGAATTGAAAAATATTCATTAGGTAATGAGTAATTATGTAAACAAATTTTCCCATAGAATAACATGGGCGAAGGCTGCCGGCGAGATTAGGTATTGTCCGCTCTTAAGACGCCAGGGAACCCTGGCGAAATTAACTCAGACTGACGCTTACAGGTAAGATTTTTGTTTTTTAAAAGTGTTAGCAGGTTTCCTTTAAAAATTTATTTTGATATTTTTGTTGTTGTTGTTTATTGTTTGTACAGTACAGTACGGTATTGTTAAAGCTTACAAATTGTATCTTCACTTCATTGTAAGTACATTTTTTTTTGTTTATTGTTTTCAGATACTTTATTACAGAGAAAATGCATATATTTGTACTGTTCTTCATATATCTTCACTGTTTGTATTACGTTTTATATACAATACAGTTAAGTTCTTAAACTATAAGATTTTTATTATCTCATATGCAGCTTAATTGCGGTTTATTTGATATTTGCATTATGTGTGGAACCCATGTCATTCAATTCTACGGATAATCGGGAGTTTATTATATTAGTAAACATTTTGCATTATAACTTTATTAATTTCTGTTATCTCATATATTTAAAAAGGTTTTCAAATATTTTTCATTATAAATTATTATGCTGTAAAACGACTGACTTTTTTTTTTTAAATGTTTTCTTTTTTGTTAAAAATATATTATTAAATATAAAAATTTTGCATCGAATATTCTACTAATAAAAATATGATATATTTATATACCCAAATTCTCAATATTCAATTATTTTAGATTACCTTTTCTTTCATTATTTGTAACATTACTCCCACAGAATTATATCTTGTAATTTAATTGAATTACACTGATATTATTGTTTCGTTTTTGTTCGCATCGAGAAAATAAATACTTCGTTTTGAGAAGTTTTTATTACTATTATCATTTATTTGATTGCCAATGTTTTGCATTTATTGTTAGCAATTTTTATGAGACATTTGTATTAACAAAAAAGAAAAAAAAAAGAGAGATGTATACTTGTATACTTTTAGTAGATATCTAGAAGAAATGTATTTTTTTTTCCCGAAAGTTTAAATACAGTTAATGAAATGCATGTTTCAATTTTTATTTCAGCATTTTTATAAACTATTTCTTATTTTTACTAAAACTATTATTTTATAAAGATTTATTATTATTATTATTTTAATTTTCGAAATTATCTAACCTTTATAAAGTACCAGGTAAAAAAAGGTAAAAGAACTACTTAAATATTTACACACAGTTTAATTTGAACGATAAAACAAACGCCATAAAATGAATGAAGCTTCATAAAGTAAATATTGATTCTGTAAATAGTTTCCTTTATGCATACATTTACAGTATCATTTAAATGAATAAAATTTTAATTAAAGTGGTATATATATTGCTTTTTAAGTGAGTTTTTTAAGTTTTCTTTTTCGTTTTTTTTTTTTTTTTTTTTTTTTTTTTCGTTCTGAAATTTTAAAATCATTTATAACCTCACATTTATGTAATGCTATCGTATGCTAATTTTTAATTAAACTTCCACTTATGCTAATATGAAGAATTAATAAGGCTTTTAGTTTTCTAAAGCATTTTTTATTTTGACTGAAACAGAATAAAATTTAAATTTTAAAACTGTAATGTAAATAAAATTATTTCAAAATATTAAAAGCACACATCCAACGTTCCTCTCCCCCCCCCCCCCCGTCCTTTCTTTCTTTTCAATGTTCTGGCAGACCGTAAAAATGTGCATATGTCAAACTGAATAACTACCAAAGGTTATGTTCAATCTTTCTTAATTTTCGATTAATGGCCTGATTATTTAAACATCTATCATATTGTTGGATTTTTCTTTTTTTCTCTTCTTATAACGTTGCTATTTGTAATAGATTCAATACAGATCGTCCAATAGATAAATACAAATTAACTCAAATCGAAAGTGCTGCCCAAACTGAAACGTTAGGTCAAACCAGAATTAAACCACAGATTACGAGTATTGTTCAGACTGGATACTCCGGTAAACTCAAGAGTAACCAAAATGTGACAACAGTGGACCCTGTTGGTAACGGATGTAATTTTTTCGAGCTTTCCAGTGTACGCAATCGTTCGTCTTATTTTTATTGCATGTATGTTTTCGTTTGGCAACTTTGTTATTCTTTTCAAATTGGATTGTCAAAATGAATTTTTTAAGAAGCACGTACTAAATATCAAGCAAATAAATTTTCAAATATACATGAATAAAAATATTTTTCCTTTTTAAGCATTTTGCCTTATTTAAACCAAGCAATATTAAATATTCAAAGATTTCCTACTGCTGTTTCAGAAGTACAGTTTGTAATTGTAATTTGTACTTGAATATTAATGTATTTGGCAAAGTATGTATTTAAACATTATAAAAATAATTTTATTGCTTAGAAAAATAGCGGAGAATATTTTGAGTATGATTTTTTAAATTCAAAATTAATTGAAAGTGAAGAAAAAGAAATTTTTATATACTAATCTGCTACTAACTACTCGCGAAATAAAAAAGCAATTTTTGGTCAAAGATGCTATTCATGCCTAACATATGCGAAAGTTCTTAGTTCCCCTCTTTTGGCACTAGTGGTGCTACTGTCGCGCGCTTTAGCTTCACTGTCCTATCTGCGTGATAATATGTGGATCAAACTAGAGCCTTCCGCGAAGGAAGCGAAAGTGTTATCAATAGACCTTCTTTCCATGTACTTTCCATGTACTGTTACTTAATAATTTGCATACATTCTTGAACAAGGTTAATAATTTAATAAAGAGAATTACTAAGTAGAAGTAGTTGGTCTGTTAGTAATTACAGCATTTTATGTTGTAAAAAATTGCATGAGATTTTTTTTTTTTTTTTTTTTTTTTTTTTACGGTGCTCATTAAATTTTAATTAAACGTTTATTTGGAACATCTTTGAAATTTACGACACAAAAGTCGCTTTTTTTTAAAAGTCGCTTTTTTTTTCTCTGGAACCACTTGATCATTTCGTCGAAGATGTCGTCTATTCCGACCATTGAATACTCATAGCCGTAGAATACGAATTCCTTATACTGGCGGGCCTCGATAACCCAGTCGGTAGAGCGCCGGGCTCGTAATTGGAAGATTGCGGGTTCGGTGCTTGAGCCATCCAAAGACCGTCGTGTACACTATTGGTGGCTAGTGCACGTAAAATCTGTCGTGGCCGCAATATCCTCTATATTCCCATCAAAATTTTACCTCTGGGATTACCAAAACGAGGAACTCATCCATCTTGATCAAAATTGTGATGGCATGTCTCCGAACCACCTCTAGGGGTGAGTCCCAGACCGTCACCAATTGCCCATTGCTCAGCACTAGTGCGATGTAAAAAACTCAGCCAATCAACCATATACTAGCTATAGAGAAAAATTCCATGAACATCACTGCGGTTTTTGGGTGAATGGGCGCCTTCTTTTGGCGATAATCGCTTTCTTGGCAACTAGTTCTTGAGCACAGCACAGAATTCCGTAAGGAAAGTAGAGGAAACCTGCTTTAGTGGAAGTGGAATGTCGGTTTGGAAAATGAATTGGTGTACTGGTGGGGATGTAATGTTGCGGAACAAAAAGGTTACTAGTTCGGGGTCTACTTTAATATATATATAGTCAATGATTCCGACAGATTTACATCCTTATTCCACTTCGTCAATAATGCTGGATCAGTTGTTTTTAAAACTTTTAAACCGTTTATGTAAAACACAATTAGTTATGAATTATTCACAGCATATTTGGCTGATTCATCTATGAATTTCTGCTACACTATTTACTTCTTAAAGATAGAGAGGAACGAACCGTAACACGAACTTGGCTGAAAAATAAATTCTATGAATTATCAGACATTTTAATTTCCTACATGTATCAGTAGCTTCAGCGCTATAGATAGAGACTTTCACAATCGCCCACCTCAAATTTTCATTTTGCTTGTGTGTCTGTTTTGTTGTTCAATCGATTGGGTTGGGTTTTTTCTATGTCGCACTAGTGCTGCGCAGATGGGCAACTGACGACGGTCTGGGACTCACCCCTAGAGGTGGTACTCTGTTCAATCGAAAATTGAAAGAAAAAGGTCCTCGTACACTATAAGATAGACAAAAAGTGGCTGAATATGATTTAGATTAAAAAAAAAATTCCCACATATTTGCAGAGAGTTGTAAAGCGTTTTTGCTGAAAATCTTGCTTTACTTAATATTTAAAAGATTAATATCCTCACATAATTACAAATGAAACCAACTTTAACTATTTTGGCATAGGAAGTTAAGGCTGTGGTAAGGAAGTTAAACTGTTTACCTAAAAGATCTAGTCTTGGGAAGGTGCCATTTATGGGTATCTTTTTAAAGGGGCGTATTTAAATAAGTTTTGGAGAAAAAAACAGCAATTTCGAACAGATAAATCGGTATTATGCTGACTCCCTATTTATGTTTTTTCACCTAATGAAAAATCATCATATTGTTATATATCGACCAGAAACAATTATTCTGGTATTTTATTATTTATGGTGTTTTATTTATAAAGTTTTAAATCATAATTTTTAAAACTAGTTTTTCGATAGATTTTAATACTAATATAAGTCAGAAAACCCGCCAATATCAAGTTTTACCTTTTTATTTCTTTACTTATTTGAAAACGATTTGCCCAAATTCTAAAAAAAAAAAAAAAAAAAAAAATTACTTATTTGAAAATTGACTATTATTTAACTATTGGATTGACAGATCGTAAAAAATTAAGTTAAATAATTATCCTCCTATTTCTGAGGGGGAAAAAAATTCAAACTGTTCAAAAATTAGATTTTAAAAAATAAATAAGTAAATTGGTCAAACTAGCAATTTTTTTTTACATGCGTCATTAACTGTGTCTTTTTTTTTTTTTTTTTTTTTTTAACTGAAGCATTTCCAGATAATTATTTTCGAAATCATGGCCATTTTTCATACTTTTTTAGAGTTAAATAAAACTAAATAAATAAATAAATTTGTTTATTTTTTGTTTGGAGCTCAAAAAAGGAATTTAACATCTTAATAGTATAATTTCTAAATTTATATATCACTTGAAGTTTTTTTTTTTTAATTATTAATATAGCAAACGTTGCTATAAAAAGGAAAACAACTTTATAATTTGAAATGAAGAATAAAACTTTTCCCAAAACCGATATACAAAATGTACATAGTATTCTTATCGTAGTAAATTAAATTCTGTCTCTGACAGAATTTTATTTTATTTTGCTTATTTATTTTTATTATTTGACTTACGTATTAACCAGTCGACCATAAGTGAGTGCAGTTTCTCGCCAAATATCGTATTACAATACGCTGTGAGAGATACATCAAACCTATGAGACAAATATGTTTGTACTGTTTGCATATTACTTCCCATTTTTATTATTATTATTTTTTATTATTAATTATTTTTTTTTTTAATAAATAAATAAATTTATGTATGTATATATATATACTACAATTTCTTATTAAAATTTTCAGAAATTCTGTAATTAATGTGTTTTTAGCTATCCTCATATTTAGCTTCAATTAAAAAAAAAAATCATCTGAAACATTACATATCAAACAATAAAAATTTCAATGAGGAATGCATGAACTGAAAAGTCCGCACTTTAAATGTTATGTAAATGCTTCATATTAAGAAAGTTATATTTAAATAGACATTAAATAAACAGCAAAAAATAAATATTAAATAAAATTTATTTAAACAGATTTCTCAAAGAAAAGCAAACAAAACTGGTTCAAAATTAATGTTTGCAGACATGTAAGTGAGCAAATTAATTGAAAGAAATGTAACGAAATTTCAAAGGGGGTTAGAATTGAATCCTTTTATTTTAAGAGAAAAAAACATCGTTGAGACATTTTAATAAATTCATTGAGTCCTCGAAAAATAATTAAAATTTATTTTTTAAAACATTCACTGTTTTGCATTGTTCACTGATTTGCAATTGTTCAAATAAAAATATTTTTTCATTCGAGTACATGAATGATAAAATAATTAAAATTCAATTTAAAAGGGTATTTTATTGAACCAAAATATCTATGGAATTTGTTTAATTAAATAAAAAAGATATTGCATCTGATTAGAAATTTATAAAGAATTTAGTTATTATTTCGCGCACAGATGTATTCATGTGATAAATTTACTTTAAAAATCATCCTATAACTTTTTCTAATACATGAAATACTTTTATAATTAAAAACAAAATTTTAATCATTTCTCAAAAACACATTTTTTGTTTCAGAATAACGGTTACAAATCAAATCACAATAAAAATAAAATTATACTTTTAAAATATTAAAGAACATGCTTTTATTGAAATATGAACTAAAAATCACAAAATATCTATCTTTATAGTATTAAAATGCAGGGTAAGAGAAAATTGCGTAAGTGACACACCATAATATTTACATACTTTTAAACCTTTAATAAAAATAAATAATTTAGAATTAAACAAAAACCATTTTTTAAAAACTTCCCCTGACTGGGCTCGAACGTTAGACCTTTAGGTTCGTAGACCGGAGCTTTACCTCACAGCCACAGCGTTCACGTAGGGAAAGTCTTTTTTTACAATATAGATTTTTTGTTTGCTCCCAGAGCGGTAACAAACATACATACAAACATACATACAGGTGAAGCTGATAAAAGCGTGTTAAAAACAAAGAACTAAAAGATTTTAGGTTCTTTTAGATTGTTAACATTTTCCAAACATACTTAATTATTGCATCGTTAATTTTCAATGTGATTTGCCCATGTGATCACAGAATGACCAGAAGACAGACAGATAGAATAAAGAAATTCACAATCACACTTAAACTTTGTTGGAAGATATTAAAATAGCTTAATACGAACGGAAATGCAATTAGGGCAATTTCCAGCTGTAGAAATTAACGTATCTAAACATTTTAGTGTAGTCTGTAATTACTAACGCTAAACATACCATATTTTATCGAAAACAGTTTTTTAGCACATGAATAATAAATGCCATTTTTATCATAACACTGCTCGGCTTGAAAATTGCCTTTGACACCATTTCAGCATATTCGTATGTAAAATGACCTCCTGAATCCGAATACGACGTCCATTTTGCCCTATCACCCACCGTTTTTTAGAATGGTCCCATATATTTTTATCATTTTTCGGTGATTTTATGGGTATAAATTTGAATTTTAGGAGCGGGAGGATTATTTTAACCGTTAAATATCTTCTGAGGGGCTACAGAGTTGGAAAATTCTAGAACATAGACATTTGCGATAAGGGAAATATTTTAAGGGGGGGGGGTTGCTACTGAAATTATGCATTACATATCTTATATTTTTTTAATCTGTTATTAATGTTATTTTTTAAACTTTATATATTTTTTTTGTTGTTTTTTGGTGCTAAATTAATTATTTTTCATTCTTCGAATCAAATTCATGGTCATAAAATTATCGAACTGGGAAAGAAACTGAGGGAGAGGGTGGTGTATCTAGAAAACAGTGGGTGACTGGGCAAAATGGGAGTCATATTCGGATTCAGGAGGTCATTTTACATAAGAATCAGCAAAAATGGTATCAGAGGTCGCATTTTTTTTTCAGAGCAGTGTAATTTGTGCAGTAAAAAGTCATTTAAATGTTATTAATAAAATATGTCTCTCATAAAGCGCAATTCATTGGTATTATTTTGGATGTATCTGTACGCAAGACAGGTGTGCTCTTTATACCATTTTGAAAACGGAACATGCGATAGTAAACTTGAACAGCAGTAAACTTGGATAACATATGTAATTTTTAAGATGTTCTGAAAATATTTGCCGATACTAGAAGCGAACAGACTGATAAAAAGACAGACAGACTAGTTTAAACCATAATGACTCTTAAACGTTATTAAAAAGTGTTAAGAAACGCTTTACAAAACCGTGAATGCCGTTAAATATAAACATTAGTCATGTATGCATGAACTGAAAAAAATGTGAATTTCAAAATTCACATAATTGCTCTATAATAGGAAATTTAAACGATTTTATTAAATGAATGGACTTAATTTTATATACAAATATAAACTTAAATAAATATATATATGTATATATTTTAATAGATATGAAAAATGAAGAAAAGAAAAGCAAACGAAACTGACACAAAATTTTATTTACAAATATTTGAGAGAACAATTAACGAAAATAAATTGTTTCGAAATTTAAATAAAGATTGAATCTCTTATTGAAGAAAAAAATAATTGTAGTGTTTTGATAAAGCGTTTAAATCCTTCAATACACTATTTTTAAAATTGTTTCTCCGTTTTCTATTTTGCAACTTTTTAAATAAAAATGCTAATTGACTAATTAAGATAAAACTTACATATTTGAGAACATTTTGTAATTTCATAGTTGAATCGTTTCATTATTTTCTTTCTTTTAAGTTTTCCAATCATTAATGCTACCTTAAATAATAATTTTAAATAAATAATTTTAAATAATACAATTTTTGTTAATTACGATCTGAATAATATTAACCTGTGCAGTGTAAAAGCAGTAAAGCACCACTGCTGAGAGAATGGAAAACAATAAGTCAATGTTGTTACTTATAAAACTTTAAATAAACACCATAAAATACAATAAACTCGCAACAATTGTTTCGGTTCGAAAGAGCACACGACCCTTCACCAGACGAACATAGTAGGCACGAGCGCTTAGCGATTGTCAGAGCGGTACTATTTTTTTTTTTTTTTTAGTTGCTTCTTTGACTGCAGCACTCGTGCTTCTTTGTTCGCCTGATGAAGGGTCGTGTGCTCTTTCGACCCGAAGCAATTGTTGCACGTTTATTGCATTTATGATGTTTATTCAAAGTTTTGTAAGTAATAATTTAAAATGCCAGCTCTGTGGTGCTTTCTTATTAATAAGTCCATGGTTTGAAGTAATTCAATGGTGTAAGATGGACTCTTATCTGGCCGTAAATTTGACTTACAAGCAGAGCTCGAAGAACCGTATTTATTATCATTATTATTATTATTTATTTACTTATTTATTTCTTTTTTCAGAACATTTTGCATCACTAATTTTCAAATGTAACTGGCACCATAAAATAAGACAGTATATTCAGAAAGAAGTATGTTGTGAGAGGAAAGTAATAGAAAGTGTTAAAAGAAAATGTAAGTTCTTTAATCTATGGTTATAAATGAACTTTGCAATCTGGGTAAGGGTTGTAGTGTAAATAAAATAAAGAGCCGAGAGAGAGAACAAATATAGAACTGTATAAAGAAACTACAGTGTAGATAGAAGATTAATATGCAGATACCAATTGTTACACATTTTGAATACTTGTATTTATTATTATTATTATTATTATTATTATTATTATTATTTTTACTTTTGAAGTAGTTTTACATGTTTAAAAATAGGTGAAAATTTTTATGCAAAAATTATCACACTTGGCATGTATGATAATATAGTGGCAGCAGAGGCGAATGTTCAGACTTGGTCAGAACATAAGGACATTCAGTCATGCCCGAAGCGAAAATGCCCTATCGGGGGAGGGGGGGGGGCTAGAGGGCTGTCATGAGTAATCAAAAATCTAATTTAAATTGTCGATTCACATCGTCCGGAACTGGTCCAGTCAGAGACCCAGAGCGGAAGACCACTTACAATGCTGGATACGTATACGATGTGAGTACGATCAATTTGGATTTTAGTCCTAAATGGTTTATTTTTTAAACTATGTATGGTTATTGAATTATTGTACACTGCAAACATTGCCAGCCAGTAAATAAATAAAAGTTAAATAAATAAATAACGTGTGGATTACATCAAAAATGTTAACTCAAGTTCTAAATGAAGAAAGGGATGCTAAGCCCCAATTAAAGTATATAAAGTGCAAACAATAATAAATGAAATTAATAGGAAAGAAACATGTCTTGAATTTAAAAATATTTTTTATAAAGTTTTTTATTTTTTATTTATTTATTTATTTATTAATGTTTTTTTATATAAATAAAAATTAGATAAAAATAAAAGCGTAAAACAGACGGAAGTAAAGAATATTAAGTCAGTTTTTGAAACAAGGCTATCCAAATCATTCATTATAATTAGCATTTTATAAATTCACTTTAAAAAAAAGTTTTGAGCAATTTATCATTATTATTATACATTTGTTAATATTATTATTAGCTTTTTGAGAGGGGAGAGGGGAGAATCATTGCTGTTTTGGGCAGTTTCAGACATAACTTTTTATTTATTTTATTTATTTATTTTTTTATTTGTTTGACATAATTGAAATTATTGAGGGTTTCAGTTAAATCAGAAAATCGTCATTATTTTTCTTAGCGCGCACTTTATATGTTGTGAAGCTATTATTAGTATTTATTTTATTTAATTAATTATTTTTTATTTATTTAATTTATTTATTTATTTGCAGTGATTTTTGAGGCAAATCGCAGGTTTAATTATATCATTGTTAGTGCGAATTGCATGTAGGTTGTATTTAACGCATTTTATGGATATCAGAGCAAATCCACAAATTTCTGAGGCGCTAAGAAGTGCAACATTAATCAGTTTGTTTTGCAAATTTCAAAAGTTTTGAGATTATTATTGTTAATTTTGAGATTAGTACAAACAAATCCTTTTATAGCATACATTTCTTAAAAATTATTCCTGGGGAAAATATTAAAAATATGGAGGGAGACATACTTTTCCAGATTTTTCAGCCTATATTTGCTAGAGTAACCACGGAAAATGGAAAGTGGCTCTGTTGATGAGGGCCACCAGGATCCGATAGACTTTCCGTCCTCGAACTTTGAGAACAGAAGCTCTCAGACGGTACTAGGTCACAACAAAGGAAAGAAAGGTTACTCGTATGTTAGAAATTTTCAAGCATCATAGGCACGTTAAATGAATTCCTTTGGCACAATAACTCTTCAACTCCAGAAACGAGATTTACTATTTTAAATACAATTTTCCAAGAAAATTTGATTTGTAATTCCTTATATTTAAATCTATAGTAAGCTGAAAGTTGACAGAAACAAAATAATACAGCATTTGTATGAATAAAATAAAATCTAAATATTTAATACGCAGACAGTTTTTTTTTTTTTTTTTTTCTTTCTTTTCTTTTCTTTAGGACAGTACTCGTCCAATTTCATAATTTATGAGTCATATGATTTTTTTTTCCAGAGTAGATTTGCAATAATGTTTTAGATTTTTAATTTCTGTCCGCTTTT
Organism: Salticus scenicus; assembly: GCA_963930645.1. Lineage (NCBI taxonomy): Eukaryota > Metazoa > Arthropoda > Arachnida > Araneae > Salticidae > Salticus > Salticus scenicus. The sequence continues at coordinate 67,990,005 of OZ005659.1, forward strand.
TTTATTGGGGGGGGGGGGCAATTTTTTTTAATGATTATACAATTTTTTGATTTAATTATTATATTCTTTTTCACCTAAATAATTTTAGTTGTTTCCTTTTTTTTTTTTTTTTTTTTTTTTTTTTTTTGAGAATTTTATTGCAATATTGCAGAGTCAAGTGTGATTATATACAGAGTATTCCAAAATGATTAAAATGGGTTTTAGGTCTGTACCTGTTACAGAGTTGATCCTTCGGATTTTTTGATACTAACAAATTTTTCTAGAAATATTTTCTTTATTTACTATTAAAATTCAGTCATTAAAAAAAAAGATTAAGATGACTTTCTAGAAACAGTGAAATAAAATAATCTGTAACGTTGTAAACGTTGCAGTTAGAGATAAGCGGGTAGTGTGAATAGCAAAAAGGTTCAAAATAAGGTCCAGAATAATACTAAATTATTAAAAATTTCTTAGAATTAGATATCAAAAAGGCAACTTTTTAAATTTTAAACCTCTTTAGAATGCAGGGTAATAAAATGTCTAAGTGAGACAATAGCGGTTGCTATCAGCAGCCACAACCGGGCCTCATGTTATCCATTATCTCGGGTTTTGCTGGGATGTATTATAAATAAGAGAAATATTTACGTAATATACGTTTTTAATAATATATTTTTTTACACATTAATTGAAACTATATTAAAGTATTCAAATACAAGTATCTCTGGACTTTAGGCAAGATATTCATTGAATGTAAAATTATAAATACTTAAAAAAAAAAAAAAAAAATAACTTTACTCCCAAACAGATTTATTTCTTTTCTTTAAACAATACTTATTAATAATAACAATATGTCATAAGCTGATTCATAAATGAAACTTTGGTTAAATAAAAATAAAATATAATACTCTTAATTGAAGTTATTTAAAATTTAGATTACATATAAAAATTTCTGGTAGGATGATACTTTTTCGAGAATGAATATTTGGTAAATAAAAACAATTAAAATTTATTTTTGTTTTTATATTAGTTACATTTCTATAGTTAATAATATTAAATAAATATCATTTAAACCATTAATGGTTATACTTTTTATGCGATTTTAAAATAAATAGACTTAGAAACATTGCACGTAGAAAATAAATCAAACAATTTTGCGAAATATTGAGATTCTTTATTATGTGTTGCATTTTAGTAGCATTAATTTCTAATTTAATACCATGCAATATTTTCTGATTATAGAATAATATATTTAAAGCACAACATTTTTCGCCTCTCAAAATGTAGAAATGGGAAATAGAATTATATTTTCAACTGATACACGCATGCTCTGTTTACAAAATAAATATTCTATTTTCCAAATAACACTATGCCTAAAGCATAAACAAACTTCATAAAATGTAAATTTCCAGTTTTGTACTAGCTCGCGCTGCATATCAAACGAATATTTAACTTTTCCTACAGCAGTTTGTTTATAGTAATGAATCAAAAGGAATACAAATACCAGCGACTTTACACAATATACTCTCTAAAGTAACCATTGTTTAGATGCATAATTTTACTGAAATTTAATTGTTGATATAAATTTACATGAAATTTCCCTTTCAAGAAAATTTATTTAAATAATTGATATTGTTAATAATCAAAAATAACTTAAATTATATATTAGAATACATGTTTTTTCTCTAAAAAAGAGTAAAAATTTGAAAACAATATAATTACACTGTGCATATATATTCAAATATTTTATTCTGTATAATTAAAATGTCGAAAGAGAAATAAATCATTCAGGAAACAGAAAGTTGCGTTTTGTGTTCTCGTATTTTGAATCGAAATTGAGTAAAGTTCGATATTTCTTCACACTTCTAAAAAATAACTTGTTAGGATTCGCACACTGTTAAAAAATATTTATTACCAGCTGCAAGAAACTTTCTGTGATTGGAGAAAATAATTATTTTCTCCAATCACAGAGAGTTTCTTGCAGCTGGTGATAGTTATTTTTTTACAGTGCAGGGAAGTGCTTATAGAATATTGACAAGAGGCTTGGCACTCAGTGGCGAAGCGTCCATGGAAGCGATGGAAGCAACGCTTCCCCTGTTTAAGATTTTAAAAGAGTAATCGTCGCCTCGTCGAAAGACTGAATTGATTCTTCCTTTGTTTTTGGAAGCGCTTCGCTTCGGCGCTTCCATAGTGTTCTGAATCACGCCTCGCCTCGCCTCTATTGGTATTAGATATATAAATATAAGAATGATAAACAACGTCTTGAACGACAAACGAAATAACAAAATATCAGACACTTGTTTTGGTATCATTTAGCGAACCATCATTAGTGCATAAAAAAAAACGAAACGAAAGTTCTCCAATATATAATAAAAGAATCAAATATTAAGACTCTAAATCAACTAGTAGAATGAAAGGAATGTGGTACGGACCTAGAACGTATCCCTTTTTAAATGTTTTCAAAGATCCCATTGTCAGTTTTTATTTATTTATTTTTTTTTTTTTAATCACAATAACGTCTCTTTTTAAAACGTGATTTTGTTGCTGTTATTCTTTAAGGAACTATAGGTTTGAATTTCCTATTTTTAGGTTTCCAGGAAGAGGATTAGTTGCAAATATTTTCGAAATTCTAAAATTAAAAGGAAGGACACATCAGACGAGGACGTGTAGAGTACGTCCAGAAAATGGCGAAGGCATTGGAGACTCTTATCAAAATTTATGTTCAATATAAAATTGTAGCATGATAGAATAATCTCTCTGACTATATTCACACAAATTAAGTCAACATATGTTATATTATTATATCTATATAATATTCATGTTACATAGCAAGTTTGGTGTATTTGTGCCCTATAGAAGCTGATTTAGCATTTCATTGATGAGGAAAAATCGAAGCATAGTGGTTCCACCTGTTCAGCGGTCCAAATAAATATTAATTTTCTTTAAATTCCGTCTATTCGTTCTCAAGATACACTGTTCACAAAATTTTGCTCTCTTACATACACATGTACGTATATACACACATACGTTTTCAGAAAATGATCGAATCGTCTTCAGGATATTTTAAAAGGTGTAACTTCATTGGAAACCAGAAGTCGAATATTTTCAAGGACTGAATACTCTCTTCTTATGTACAGTCGGTAACAAAAGTATCCGAACACTAGCAAAAATTCCTATGTAATAAAAGTAGAATTAATACTGTTTTGTTAAATAAATCCTTCTCGAATCATGTTTTCAGTCAGTTTAAGAACATGATTCAAAAAGAATTTATTGAACAAAACAGTATTAACTCTACTTTTGTTATACAGGAATTTTTGCTAGTGTTCGGATACTTTTGTTACCGACTGTATGTAGTAGAAAGTAACAAATAAACTTGATCCTATAAATATAAAGTAATTGCAAACCCAAACTTGACGTTTATAGATGTTCTAACATGAATATATTTTAACCCGCTAGTGCACGTATGGGGAAAAGACACAATTTTCTTTCAATATTTGAATGTTTACAATATAACACCAACAAAATAAAATCATACAATAAAAATATGAAATACAAAATTTTACGTTTATTATATTTTTTTTTTTTTTCAAAGAATATATAAAATGTTTCTCTCACATTGCATTCTAGTAAATAAAATAGGTCACACAGACCCAACCCGTGTACAGGCGGGTTAAGAATAAAATATAGTATACATGAATTCTACATATTAATAATCCTTTTTTACTTTACATTTCAGAAATAAAAAATATTATTTATATAAACCAATCTTATACATAAATAATACTTAAATAATTAAAAACTTATTTTATCAGCTAAATTTTTAGTTATAATTTTCTAACTTTAAACTATAAAACACTATTGAATGATATTTCATGAATTTTATCTGTAGTGAATTTTAAGTGACCTCGTTTCAATTCAGTATTTCTAACACTGAAATAAATTAATCAAATTCAGCTGCTTCATTACATGCTTAAATGTAAGTTTCTGACATGGCAAAATGAATCTAATCTATTGTATCTGCCAAACTGATCAAGAGACAAGAAGATTTATCTGTAACACTTCGTATTCCACTGTTTCACAGTGAATTAGAATGGAGTATCCATTTAAACTTCGGAACAAGGGTTAACTGGTATAGAAATACCCATCGGTGCATTTTAAATAGCATGCATGACATTTATAATGTGTTACTAATGTAATAAAATGTATAGATTTTCAAACTTCTGGAATACAACTGCAATTTCTGGATATTATGCATGAGGTATCTACAATTTAAAATACATATTATAACTTAGATATCAATCGTTACATTCTTTTACATTAATGTCAAATAATATTTTAGATCGTGGGAAAATTGAGAATAAGTCTACTTCTTTCAAAATTTGATTTTTTTATAATTTAAATTACTATCTGTGAAGGAAATTTGATTTAAAATTCCCTTTATTTAAAAGAATTTCCTCTTTTTAAAGGTAAAGTATTCGCAAACTGAACTAAGCACCAAGGTTCGAACCTCTCACTTTCTTCTCTTATTACAATTATTTGGCTTTATCCTAAGAAACATCTAGTGGTTTCTCTTTTCTTACAAAATATTTTTTTTTAAACAAATATGTAAAAATATCATCCGAACTGCACTAACCTACGCTTACATCTGAAATATCTATATCGTTTTAATTTTTTTATTTCATGTATATAGTAGTATATGCATTGCTGACAAATCTTACAAACAATTAACACCGCTATTTCTGTAGAAAATTGTCTCCTTCCTTTAAAGACTATAATTCTACAAGTTAATTAAGGACTACAGTTACACTTCATTAAGGACTCTACAAAGGTAGCATTTTTGTAACAATATATCGCAAGAGTTTACAGCTATATACATACATACATACAATACATACATATATATATATATATATATGAGAAACTTTTAAAACGAATACATATACGATATACAATTATTATTATATATTTTAATGTTATATCATATACATATTCGTTTTAAAAGTTCCTTATATATATATATATATATATATATATATATATATATATATATATATATATATATATATATATATATATATTATTTGTATGATTTAACAGATGGATTTCACCTGTAAAAAGTACAGAATCAAAATATTTCAAAGATGCCTTCAAATTATTCGTTCTCTCTCTGTGTATGCGATTGAGTCTCTGTGTATCTGAAACGTTTTTTGAACCTGATATCACATAAAAATGGCTGGACAGATTAAAATAACACAGAGCAATGGTTTAGGCCTGTAATTAATTTAGAGGTATGTGTATTAACCATTCTAAATATATGATTAAGTTTTAAATTCTAAAAATTAGCTAATAAGTTTAAGTTCTAAAAATATGATTAAGTTTTGAAATATGAGCAAAAAACTTTTACACATATGCAGTACATAACGGAGAATTTTTGCTACTTACTTTTCAGACATCAAGGAATTCTAAAATACCGACAAAGTATGAAACAAATTTGTTTTTTGTTCTTTGTTCCTTTATTTTATTTTATTTCTTTCTTTTTTCTTTTTTCTCTTTTTTTTTCTGTTTTAATAAAATTTCAACACGATTTTGAGTAATTTTTAACATTTTCCAACAAGGTTCAAAAGTGTTCATGACTTCGGTTTGTCTGTCTGTCTGACCCTCTGTCCGTCTGTCTGTCCGCGCTCTAACTCCCGTAAATATTTATGGAATTTCTTGAAACTGATATATGTCATTCAAGTTTACTATCGGACATTCTCTATTGAAAATAGAGTTTATACCTTTACTGGTTTGTGTACAGGGACACCCGAAAGTATTTCAAAGCATTGTGTTCTATGAGAGATATTTCTATAAATCAAATTTTAATAACTTTACTTTCCACGAAGTTTTTGGAAATTCAAATATGTTATTTATATGCACAAAAGAATGCTTTGCACAGAATATAGCATGATTAGCATTAGATTTACAGGGTGGCACAAAAATACCCAGTCACATTAAGAGCTATTAATAAAAAGTTGCTAGATTTGTACCTTCGTTTACGTTAAGCGTTTTTAACACTTTCTAACATTTTTTAAGTGTGAAAATGATTTCAGTTTTGTGTATCTGCCTGTCGGTCTGTCTGTCTGCCTCTCTGTCTGTCCGAGCTCTAACACCAGTAAATATTTATGGAATTTCTTGAAACTGATATATGTTATTCAAGTTCCTATCGAACGTTCCCTATTGAAAATGGAGTTTATACCTGTACAGGTTTGTGTACAGGGCACCCGAAAGTATTTCAAAGCATTGTGTTCTATGAGAGATATTTCTATAAACCATATTTTCCTACCTTTACTGTAGACATATCTTAATAAAATTGAAATATGTTATTGAAGTTCACTATCGGACGTTCCCTATTGAAAATGGAGTTTATACCTCTACTGGCTAGTGTTCAGGGACACCTGAAAGTATTTGAAAGCATTGTGTTCTATGAGAGGTATTTCTATAAACCATATTTTCATACCTTTACTGTAGACACATCTGAATGAAATTGAAATATATTATTTCAGTTCACTATTGGATGTTTCCTGTATAAAATGGAGGAAATATCACCATCGGTTTATGTACAGGGACACTCAATAGTATTCCAAAGCATTGCGTTCTGTGATAGATATTTCTATAAATCAAATTTTAATAACTTTACTCTCCACGAAGTTTTTGGAAATTGAAATACTATGTTATTTATATGCGCAAAAGAATGCCTTGCACAGAATATAGCATGATTAGCATTAGATTTACAGGGTGGCACAAAAATATCCAGTTACATTAAGAGCTATTAATAAAAAATTGCTAGATTTGTACCCTCGTTTACCTTAAGCGTTTTTAACACTTTCTAACGTTTTTTAAGTGTGAATATGATTTCAGTTTTGTGTATCTGTCTGTCCGTCTGTCTGTCTGCCTGTCTGTCTGTTCGAGCTCTAACTCCCGTAAATATTTATGAAATTTCTTGAAACTGATATATGTTATTGAAGTTCGCTATCGGATGTTCCCTATTGAAAATGGAGCTTAAACCTCTACTGGTTTGTGTACAGGGACACCCGGAAGTATTTCAAAGCATTGTGTTCTATGAGAGGTATTTCTATTGGTTTTACTGTAGACATATCTCAATAAAATGGAGGAAATACCACCGCCGATTTAAGTACAGGGACACTTAAAAGTACTTCAAAGCATTGCGTTCTATGAGAGATATTTCTATAAATCAAATTTTAATAACTTTACTTTCCACGAAGTTTTAGGAAATTGAAATATGTTATTTATATGCACAAAAAAATGCTTTGCATAGAATATAGCATGATTAGCATTAGGTTTACAGGGTGACACAAAAATATCCATTTATATTAAGAGCTGTTAATAAAAAATTGCTAGAATTGTACTTTCGTTTACATTACGCGTTTTTAACACTTTCAAACATTTTAAAGTGTGAATATGATTTCAGTTTGTGTATCTGTCCTTCTGTCTGTCTGTCTGTCTGCCCGCGCTCTAACTCCTGTAAATATTTATGGAATTTCTCGAAACTGATATATTTTATTGAAGTTCACTATCGGATGTTCCATATTGAAAATCGAGTGAATATCACTTCTGGTTTGTGTACAGGGACACCCAAAAACATTCGAAAGCATTGTGTTCTATGAGTGTTATTTTTATAAATATTTTCCCTATAGAATGTTCCCCATTTAAAATGATATTAATATGTCCTGTATAACTAGTTTGTTTACAGGGACAAATAATAATAAATAAAAAAAATGCCACTGCATTACGTTTTAGGACAGAATTTTTGAAAGTTATATTTAAAAATCTTTCTACTGTAAAAATCATAAAAATATTGAAATGTATTGTTAATATTCTAAAATAATGTTTTGTATAGAATATGATATAATTAACTCTCTGATTTACAGAGCTACACTAAAATATTCAGAGAGATCCAAAGCTGCAATTATAATCTAATGGTTGCATTTTCTTTTGCGTTTAGCCTTTTTAACTCTTTCCAAAATGCTTAAGAGTAATTTTTAAAATCAATTAGTCTATCTGTATATTTTTCAGTCCTTCTGTCTGTTGTGTTATAACGTAGGCAAAGAATATTATAAGTTATTCGATACAACAATTACGTACAGTTGGAAAATGTTACTAATCAATGCTTACTGCATGATTTTTCTTTCTTGTTACCATTTAAATTCGTGTAACACTCTTTTGCTCAGAAGTTTAACAAGATTTACAAACGAAAGTCTTTACCAAATTTACAAAATTATCACTTTATTAATCATTCTTAAACTTCGAAGATATAATGAACAGAATCACCCTCGTCATTTTAAATGAAGATTAGATTTCGATAATTAATAAAGGGCACAAAACAAACTTAATAGAACATATACCATTTACAGCAGCACTGTATCATAAAAAGAGTAATGTTATTTATAACTGTAAGAAAATTTAACACTGGTTCTGTACTGGATACACTTGTGCAACGGAACTGTGTCAAATAAAAGAGGGATAAACATTAATTCAAGTACTAAAAAAAATCAGCAGGTTTTTATATTTAAAACTAGCAAGCACTGCTCATTTCGCTAGTCACTATATTTAAATGAATTTTTTTAAAAAAATCATATTTTGTTACATAATTTTATAATAAAATCTATAATATGTTCTTAAAACTGCTTAAAATTATATTTTAGTTTTTGTTGTCATAGGCAGTGTCTTCCTTGCACAAAGTATTTTTGGTAAAAATACAATTAACAGCGCCTTTTTTTCTTTTTTTTTTTTTTTTTTAACGCATTCTTTTATCTGAATTTTGCGTGAAATCATGAAATATGGTTGGTTAAATGGGTTTAACGTCGCACTAGTATTTCGCTATGTTTAATTAGCGAGGGTCTGGGACGCACCCCTAAGGATGGTCCGGAGACATGTCCTCAGAATTTTGATCCTCCCCAGAGGGGATGACTTTCCCGCTTCGGTGACCCCCAGAGGTATAATTTGGATGGGAACATGGAGGACATTGTGGCCACGACGGATTTTACGTGCACTAGCCACTATTTGTGTGCACGATGGTCGTTGGCCATCTCAAGTATCGAACCCAGAATCTTTCAATTATGAGCTCGAGCTCAACCGACCGGGCTATCGCTGCCACATGGAATATGATATCCTATTGTTGATTGTAAAAAAAAAAACATGTTCAATAATTAATTATTGTAATTAAAAGAATATTTAGAAAAAAAATAGAAAATAGAAAATCAGAAGTGGTGGGTATAGTAGAACGGGTGAAAACGGAAACTTATTTGGAAGAGCTTCAAAATATATAAATAAACAAATAAAAGATGAAGGAGAAAAGAAAAATAGAAATCACAGATGTCAAACTTTCTTATCACGAAGGAGCTGTTTAATTATAAAAAAGGCTTAGTTTAATATAAGAAAATAGTTTTTTACTAACATTTCCTGTTATCTTTACCTATAATAAAAGAAGATGTGTACGTGTATGTCCGTCGCTTTTTCGGCAAATGGCTGAATGAAGATCTACACAAATTTGTATGAAGGTCCGTATTCACCTCTCTGGATACACCTCATAAACCGTTTCAGAAACTTCGATTAGTTCTTTGAAATTATAGAAAATATATAAATATCTAAAATGATCGGCTTTAGAGATAGAAACGTAAATGTGAAGGGACTTTTCGAGGCCCGTTGGCGTAGTTGATTAGATCGTCCTGCAAATAATGTGAAGGTTTTGGGTTCGATCCTCCAAAGGCCAATATGATACATTTTTGTAGATATTTAATAGAAAATATGCAAATTGAATATCGAAAAATTTTCAGCGTCTTCATAGCGTTCTAAACTGTAAGGAAGGATAGAGAGTGATAAAAAGAAAGATAAACTTAGAAGTGGGTTTGTCGTTTTTTATGAAAACGCACAGAGATACAAAATTTTGCATCAAGGACCGTGCTGACCTCTCCTGATACACCTCGAATCCCGATTTCCGAAATTTGTATTAATTTTTATTTAAAAAATAATAATTAAAACCTGTAAATTTCTGAAAGGCCGGTTCTAGAGATAGAAATGTAAAATATGACAGAAGGCTTTTCGTTGACCATTGGCCCAGTTCGTTAGAGCGTTATGCTAATGATCACGGGTCGATCCTCGAAGGGCCAATGTGGTACATTCTACAGATAATAAACACAAAAAATGCCGAATGATAAAAAAATATATATATGAGTCATTTAAAAAATTTTGCATCTAGTCCCGTTTTCACCTCTTGTAATGCACTTCAAAAAACGACTTTCGAATTTTTTTTTTTTTTTTTTACTTGGGAAGATTGTCTGGTGCTGCTATCTTTTGTCATAGAATAAAACTGATAATCTGCCCGAGAACTACTTTTCCGAAAAAGTTAATTCTTAAATAAAGCAGCACCATTTATTGTCAGGCAGCACTTAAATTGAAATATTCGGTTATGAAGCAAATGTAAATAGAAGGCGCCCGGAACTGATATAGTGCAGGCGGGGACCCGAAGCGAGGTTTTAAGCGATTTCAATGAATTTGGTTTTAGAAAAAACATATCTCATATAGAGACACTTTTAAAAAAAACCATTGACTTCCATTCACTACCACTGCTCGACAAGTTTTTTCACATTGATGTTACCACCACGCCGGCCTTTCCAATAGCCATCCAAAACTGACTTTTCCAACGCAAGTTGCAGTAATCAAGTGTTGCGTCAATGTTAATGTAGAATAGCTCCAACCAATGAACCAAAAGTTTTTTTGTATTAAAGTAGCGATGTAACTGTAGCTTTAACCTGATTTATGGTATATACATTTGTAACACAGCTGCACATTGTGTAAAACCATGTAGACTTCCTGATAATGCCCTGATTATCAGGGCGAAAAGCTTTGAAATATGCGGCTTTTAATTAAATATATGTTTTTAAAACTTATATACGTGTTTTAAAGTACTTCATTTATGAATTTGGTTTTAGTTTTTATTTATAAATTCATTTAAAATATAGTGTGTAATAAAAAAAAAAGAAAAAATATTTTAAATGTAGTGACTTAGAGTATCAGGAAAAGCTTTCTAGTTTTCCAGTAAAACAGTGCGTGGTGTGAAGTAATGGTGTATATTTTTGGATTCAGCATCCCTAAAAGCATAAATTTTACGAAATAGTTTTTCTTTTTTCTTTTTCTTTCTTTTTTTTTTTTTTTTTTAGATTCCTGCTATATCAAAATATAGGCTGTCTTATTTGATAATTTATGTTGAGTTATGTCAGTTGCTTAAATATGTATATAAGTAAATCGGGGAATATGGAATACCATTTCTATTTGAACTCACCATTATAAACTGAAGTATCTTGGATCACTGTGGGTTCGGCTATTGCAAAATTTCAAGTGTTGTTACTGCGATATGATAGTTTTATGTTGCGAAAATTAGCGTTTACATGCAAAATTTTTAGTTACGGAAATATATATATATATATATATATATATATATATATATATATATATAGAAAGTGAAGAATTTAATAGCGTTATAAAATTTTAGTTATTAATAGATACATGATAATACAACAACACACACATAAAAGTTATTGTAATTGAATTTAAATGTTAGCACATATATTTTCTCTTATTTATATACAGTATCAATTAATAGATAAATTCAGTTCAAAGTAATTACGCTAATGTTAGCATTTAAAACCATATCACTAAGACCAACAAGGTGTGACTTTTATGCGAAATTCAAGAAAGTTAACAAACGTAAACCAATAATTTGATAAAAAATATGAAAAAAAGATAACTGTAAATGAGAATTGGAATACGAAATGCTCAAAAATAGAAGTATTTACGTTTCAGGGAGCATGTACTTCTACGAGCAGAGTGATCGCAAGATTTCAAAAAAAAAAGTATAGGTAATCCAAGCCAAAATACAGTTCATGTTCCTAACTTTCAACAAAACTCAAATTTAAAAAGGAGTGAATTAAATTTCAACAAATCATTAACACAACCCAACAATGAATCAAGATAATAAAATATAATATTTATCCACATACCATGCGGACTCCTAACTCTGAGAATAACACATAACAATTTGCCAACAGAATTATTCTACTAAGAAAAATGAATACCGAGACTAATTCCGATCAATGGATAAATGTTCCATAAATGAGCAATTTCAAGAATAATTAAATTCACTATTTAAATGTACTTACTATTCTAGTATGTTGTGGCCACCACATGACTTTATTTTATATTTTCCTATATACAAATTCACTCAATAAAAATAATTTATTAATTATTATTTTAAAAAAATATCTTCCATGATAATGCAGACGATTTCCATATTACAAAAGTAGTATAACACTAAATATCCAAAAAAAGTCAATTTTATTCTCAATATTACATTTATTTATTTATTTATTTATTTATTTTTATTTATTATTATTATTATTATTATTATTATTATTATTATTATTATTTGTTAAAAATGAAATAATCGATAACTTTATTTAAAATTTTGCAGATCGATGGTCCAACCATTCGTTTTAAAGGTATTGGCGAGCTCTTTTGAAAGATACCTATCATGAAAATTTACTCCCTTCGAGGGGGGACTTCCCCTCCGGGGGGGGGTTGTCGAGGCTCCTACACTCACAATTATTTTTTCCCAAGACTATCTCTATTACAAGTAATTCTTTTAAATTTCATAATGATTATTAAATAATTATAAGATAAAAAAAAATTCATAAACCATGTTTTTAAATTTTCTATTGAATCATATAAACGCTACTGAAGACAGACGGAACCCCAGCAATTAGATAAAAGTATTAAAAAAATTCCTTGCTATCGTCTTTTGAGCTATTATAAAAGTTTCAAATGGCGGGAAGTTAGTTGAAAGTTGATTGCAACCTTTGTACTGGTAACGCTGCCGAAGGCAGCAGGAACCCATAACAGTTGGCTAAAAGTATTAAAAAAAGGCATTTTCACCGTGTTCTGAACTATTGTGAAAGTTTCAAATGTCTAGTTAGTCAGGAAGTTAGTTAAATAAAATTTCTGTTGAATCATATAAACGCTGACGAAGGCAGTAGGGACCTGAAATAGTTGACTAAAATTATTAGAAAAATGTATTGTCACCGTGTTGTGAGCTGTCCTGAAAGTTTCAAATGTCTAGCTATTCGGAAAGTTTGTGAAAAATCGATTGCAAGCTCTGTACTGATAACGCTGCCGAAGGCAGCAGAAACCCGAAACAGTTCGCTAAAGGTATTAGGAAAATGCATTTTCACCGTGTTCTGAACTATTCTGAAAGTTTCAAATGTCTAGCTAGTCGGGAAGTTAGTTAAATAAATTTTCTGTCGAATCATATAAACGTTGCCGAAGGCAGCGGGACTTGAAACAGTTGACTAAAATTATTAGAAAAATGTATTGTCACCGTGTTGTGAGCTGTCCTGAAAATTTCAAATATCTAGCTAGTCGGGAAGTTAGTTAAAAATCGATTGCAAGATTTGTCCCTGACAAACACACAAACAAACAAGAATCGAAGTTAATAAAAACATGGTAAAAATAATTCTCTTTATGCACATTTATGCAAAATTTTGTCCTACACCACCATGTTAAAAATTTAGAAAAATCGGGATGGCAACGCAAGCTGTTAGATAATTTTTATACCAAAAGTTGATAGGCACTAATTTATGTCATTGTGTAAGTACATACCAATTTGTATGAAATTCTGTGCAGTAGTACGTGAGATACAGTCATCGCAAAATTCTGTCTCTCTCTCTCACACACACACAGACAGACATTGTCTAAAAATGGTCAAATCGTGTTCTACATTTCTCAAAACGTGTAAATCCATCAAAAAACCGAGGTCAAAAATTTTTACAAATCCAATACTTGATACCAATACTATTGAATACAAAAGAAAGTAAAAATTAATATCGAGACTAATCCCGATTAATCGATAAAGGTTCTATAAATCTGTAATTTCATTAATAATTAAATTCACTATTATAATGTATTTTTAATTTTTTAATTCTTAAAACTTTAAACTTTTCAAGAATTGGAGTATAATTACATCTTTCAGTTACACATTGTTTACTATTAAATTTCTACGTATTAGATGTGTGCTTGCGCCATCTGACGTGAAAAAAGATAAACATTATGTTGCAATAACAGAATTTTAATATAACAGGGTTATTTTATTTTTTGTTTATATTTGTTTATTTGTTTATTTACTTTTATTTATTTATTTTTATTTATTTATTTATTTATTTTATTCTATTTTTATTTTTATTTATTTATTTTATTTTATTATTTATTTATTTTATTTTATTTTTTTTAGTACCAAAACCATTTAATTTAATCCTGAGATAATAAATTTTAATTTTAATTATTTTTATTAAATGCAATAAATTATAGGATTTTATATTTCTTAGTCTCTAGGGATAATCTTAAAACTCTCACATTGTTTTGATTAATTAATTTATACTAATTTATATTCATTACAATTTACTTATTAATTTTATTATTTTTTTTTTAATTTACTTACTTATCAAAAATGGAAATGGATAATTTGTACAAATTAAACGTAGGAAACCCCCAAAAGCATAGAGCTAAATCTAACATGTGAAGAGTTAATCTTTCATAAAATCAACCAGAAAATTATGAACTATTCTGTAATATATATAATTCCCCCCCCCTTCTATTTTTATATTATTTAATTCATCAACCCTCCCAACCAACCAGCCAAACAATACCATCCAACTTCCTTAATCAAACATATGCCCTCCCAAACTCCATCTCTTTACTTCCTCTTACCCATAAGGTAGAGAAAAGTATTGTTTTGGGGTCAAAATTTCGAAATTGAGTTTTTCTTATATTTACACGGTATGAGGTCCCCGAATCCAAAAATCATGTTTTTAGCGGTTTGTCTGTGTGTTTGTCTGTGTGTGTGTCTGTGTGTGTGTCTGTGAGTCTGCGTGTGTGTCTGTATGTCTGTCCATGAGCCTGTGTGTCTGTGTGTGCGTCTCTTATGAGCATATCTCAAAAACAAATTATAACAGAAAGTCCAAACTTGGTATTCTAAATGTGCATGATATAAGGATGTTACACTAAACTTTTCGTTGAGATCAAGCAAATGGTTCGTGTACAGGGACACCCAAGAGAATTCAGATACATTACGACTATGGGGGAAATTGCAGGTAAGTAGAGTTTAACATCTATAGACTGCACCTAAACAAAAAGAAACTAATATATATCTTTTGTGATAGAGATAGTCAACTGAGAAACGAATATACATTTTTTATATGCGTAAAAACATGTCTCCTGTAGAATGTGGTAGGGAAATATCATTCACTTTTCGTTCACATGGCTACACAAAAGAAATAGATAAATGTGCGAAAATAGTTGCTATTGGTGGAAGTGTATTTCAGGCTAGGCCGTGTATCATTCCTATAGGATTATATTTAGGTGCACCATATGGTCTGCATATAATCTTCAAAAGATATACAGGGCTGCAAATATTGATAACATTCTTTTTTGCTGTTAGTGGATGTGCTTTTCTATAATATTTTACCATTTCCAGAAAAGCTGTTCAGAAATTGAAATGAATTTCTCATAGAAATATGGTAAATAATGTATGTTTTTAAGCTAAATATTCATAGCTTGTTTTTTGTATATTTACACGTTTTGACGCTTCCTGATTACCGAAGTCAAATTTTTTAACGTTTGATCTTTGTCTGTGTCTCTTAAAGTAACTTAAAAACGAATAATTTTAGGAGATCCAAATGTTGTATTTTGAAGTTAATATAAGTTAGATCAAGATTGATAACTTTCAAGGAATGTTGCGTGGGGACAGTTGTCTGAATAATTTTAAGTGAACTTTTAATTTTAATAACAGATTTAAATTTTATGTAAATGTAGGTGCTGTAATTAAACGAGGGGTTGAGGGGGGGGGGCGGTAGCCCCCTCACACAGAGCTAATTATCATATAAAACTCTTTCGAATCCTTATTTGAATTATTTTAACACGGATTTACATAACAGAGCTCTTTATCTTACCCCTTAATCTCCAACCTTTATTTATAGTATTAAATTTCAGGGTAAGAGAAAGTCGTGTGAGTGACACATCAGATTAATTATTTTTTTTCTTATTATTTTTAATTATTTTTTTTTTTATTATATATTAAACATGTACATATATTTTTCTTTTTCTTATGTAATGTTATACAGAGACACTTATTGAGAATAAAATTATTTTATAGAATAAATAAAATTCTTTGGATAACCCATTTTTGTAGAAACTTTATTGATGTGGTTATTTTTTGTTTTTATACATAGATGAACAAATATTACGTATTCGAAAGAGGTGATTGAGAATGAAATTTCTGTACACAGATAGATGAAGGCAAGAATTAAAATGTATAAATAAATTTACTTTAAATCTAAAATCTTGTCTTTTGTCATAAAGATCAGTATACATTTTACTTCCTTTAAGTTTAAGTTTTAAGTATAAAAAAATAATGCAGTTATTGTTAAGAAGATTTTGATTATAGTTAGGTGAGATGGATATTCTTATTTTAATGAAGTAGCAGAATAATTATTAACATAAAAAAACATAATATCATCAATGTTCAGGTATAAAATGATATTTTCATTACATAAACCTTGTTCATAATGGTAAAGATACAAATCAGCTAACAGGCTCGAGCTACTGCTCCATTGTGGGATACCGACCTTTTGGATACAAGTTTTGTTATTATGAAAAAAGAATTATTATGAATAATAAAATTTAAAATGGTCATAAATTATGCTGCACAAAAGTGTTTAGAAATAGAAATTTTACTTTTAAATCTATGAAAAATTTATACATGATTTGATAAAGATCTGTTAAAATAATATTATTAAATACGTCAGCAAAGTCATAGGTCATAATATCAGTGCAATTGTTCATATTTTGGATTTTAATATGTGTATATATATATATATATATATATATATATATATATATATATATATTAAACACATGAGAGACTTCTTCAGGGGAACCCTCTCATGTAGGGAATGGAATATGAGAAGTTTCTGACGAAACGTGGGCTATTTAGCCAAGAAACACGTTTATAGCCCCCGACTTCTCAACGATGAAAGCAAGACCATATAGCAAACGAACTGAATTAATACAAAGCATTAAAAAGCAGATAAATTCATAAGTATAGTACAAAAATAAATACAAAAATATAAATATATAAAAATATAAAAATACAAAAATATAAGTAAATACAAGGACAAACTTAAAAAGCAAGTAGATTTATTGATATCAAAAAGAGATAACCCACTTCAGCTGGTAGGACCTTTTACCAGTTCTTAAATGTCACCCGAGATGGATAAAAAAATCTTAAGTTAGATTGTATTCAAGAAGATTGAAATGTTTATCGAGTATGAAAGCAGGACAGCGGTTGACAGTTAAAATGTTTTTGAGATTTTTAAGAGCTAAATTCAGGTCTAGATAGTTATTACAAATCATTTTAATTCTGTAAATTTGGATAAACATAGTATTTTTTAAAACTCTATGACTAATACAGGAGAACCGATTCGTTAAATTACAAACTTTAAAGCTAAAATCTTGCCTTTTATCACAAATGCCAATAAACCAGTTTTTATCTATTTTTTAATTTTTAAATCCAGAAAAGAAATCTTGTCTTCAATGTCAGAACGGTTTAAGATACGGTCTGAGTGATAGATTTCAGCAGCATATTTCACAAATTTTTCACATTTTATCTCTATTACGTCATCGATATATCTATAAAACTTAATATATTTAAATTTTCTTTCAAACGTAAATAGAAAAATGTTAACAAAGATACTCGTGTAACTGGTTCCCATCGGGATACCGTGAATTTGCAAAAAATAATCTACACCGTCAAACAAAACATTTTAAAATATACAAAATTTAATACGGTTAATCCAATAAACTTTTCCCAATCAATTACATGACAAAATTCATCGTAGATGTTTTCAAAAATTTCTAGAACTAAATAATACGGAATACTACCAAAAAGGTCTTCAAAATCATATGTATTAATTGTTAATATATCTTTTGAGTTTTCTTTAAAATATTTTAATACAGAGTGCTTATTTTTAATAATATGACAGTTATCGACCGATTCTAAAATATTCAAGATATTATTGAGCAAATAAAAAGTTTTTTAGCAGCCTTATAATTATAACTAAAATTTCCGCAAGTAACGGAACGAAATTTAATGGGATTTTTAAGAAATTTAGCATTTATGAAAAGGTATGGAAAATTAAAACTGTTTCTATTTATATTAAGTTTTTTTTTTTTTTTTTTATTTTTTTTTTTAATCAAAAGCAAAAAATTTGTTTCAAAAGGTTTTCATTATAAATATATATACATATACTAGCAGGCAACGCCCACTTCGCTGGTCCCTATTTTTAAAAGAATCACTATAATTACTGAATTCTCAAAATTGCATTAATTTTTACCGCGTGAAAAAAAAAGAGAAACAAAATCTGATTAGAAAAAATGTCGCACCGGGTTCTCACTGCCTTCGGAAAATAATCCCAAAATGCTCTAACTCTTATTTCTATTATTTTTCCCCTCCCCCCCCCCCTCGTCTATGCTAATAATTTTACAAATTTGAAAATATCCGCAATCGATTTGTAAGTATCAAAAACCTCTATGCACCAGTTTTGAACAATATATCTTTATTTTTATTTTTTTGCCCCTCTGCTCCCCCTTTCCCGCACCTCCCAATACTTTTAAAAATTCGAAAATATCCGCAATCGATTTGTTGGTATCGGAAACCTCTATGTACCAATTTTGAATGATCTAACTCTATTTCTTTTTTTTTTTTTTTTTTTTTTTTGCCCCTCCTAATAACTTTACACTTTCGAAAATATCCCCATTCGACTTGCAGGCCTCTAAAACCTATCTGTACTAATTTTGAACGGCCTAACTGTATTTCTATTTGTTTTTGCCCATAGCCCCCCCCTTCCCGCCCCTCCTAATAATTTTACGAATTCGAAAATATCCGCAATCGACTTCCAGGCCTCTAAATTGTGCAGCCCAACTGTAATGGTGCAGCCCACGTGAACTCTGTTCTGGAAGCGCTCAAAACCGCTCTACGAACGGTGAGCGGGGGCTTCGCCCTGTTCAATCTCCTGTTCAATCGATTTGTAAGTATCGAGAACCTGTATATACCAATTTTGAACCATCTAACTCTATTTTTATTTTTCTGCCCCCCCTCTCCCCACCCCCTTTCCCGGCCCTCCTAATAACTTTACACTTTCGAAAATATCCCCATTCGACTTTAGGCCTCTAAATTCTATCTGTACCAATTCTGAACGGCCTAACTGTATTTCTATTTGTTTTTGCCCATAGACCCCCTTCCCACCCCACCCCCTTTCCCGCCCCTCCTAATAATTTTACAAATTCAAAAATATCCGCAATCGATTTTTAGGTATCGAAAACCTCTATATACCAATTTTGAACGATTTAACTCTATTTTTTTTTTGCCCCCCCCCTCTCCTCTCTTCCTATTCCTACCCCTCCTAATAACTTTACACAATCGAAAATATCCTCATTGGACTTGCAGGCCTCTAAAACCTATCTGTACCAATTCTGAACGAACTAACGGTATTTCTATTTGTTTTTGGCCCATAGACACCCCCCTGCTGCCCCACCTGGGGGCTGAATTTCGAAAATTCCAGAAATTGGTATTTAGATATTTGCATTAGCTATATTTTAGAGCAAAAATTTCACGTATATCTATTTTTTTGTTTGAGATATATAGGATTATGCGTAATCACGTTTTACGCATGTGAAATCACGTTTTGCCCCCCCCCCCCTGCTCCCCTTGGGGGGGACCGAATTTTGAAAATTCCAGAAATTAGTTTTTAGACATTTGTATTAGCTATATTTTAAAGCAAAAATTTTACGGATATATATATATATATTTTTTTTTTTTTTTTTTTTTTTTTTTTTTTTTTTTTTTGAGATATGAAGGATTTTGTGAAATCAGGTTTTGCCCCCTCCCCCTTGTGGGGCGAATTTTGTAAAATCGCTTCTTAGTGGATGCCTACGTCATAGAATGAACACTGTCACAAAATTTCATGCTTCTAGGTCTAGGGATTTGGTCTGGGCGATGATGAATCACCCCCTCACTCACTCACTCACTCACTCAGGAAGAACGATTTTATATATAGAGATAATGAAACCTTTTCAAACATTTCAGTAGATGAAACTAAGTATCACATGAAGAACTAGATAAAACATGAATAGAGATTTCTGAAAAAATTAAGCATCCTTTATATAACATCAATACTTTTCAAGGATATATATATATATGTTTTCTGATAATATCGATCAAGCTGATTATATGGATTAGTTATGAAGAGAAATATGGCATATCCATTCATAACCACCTGTTGGTAGAATTAAGTTCATGGGAATCAGAATACTAACTAACTTAATATTCCTTCTAGAAATGATTCTACGTTTCCACTCACTTTACTGTTAGGTAAATAGAATACAGATTTCGTAATACTTACATCCAAAAATCTTTGAATTTTGATAAACAAAAGAAGTTGTATAACACAAAACCAACTTTTCTCACTGGCACAATGTGAACTACTATTCATATATGAGGCGAAGTAAAGAAGTTTTGCTTGATTCTGATAAGTTTCCGTAACGCATAGATGAGATATAACGGTCTTCCATTTTACTTGATTATTCCATATTTTCCACTGTCCCTCTATATAAATAATAATAACAAGTTGTAAGGTTGAGACAGTGGTAGCTCACCATTGGTTGAAAATTGTGCTGGATCTAGCGACACAATAAGTAGGGAGAGTTAAAATGCTTCGACGCCAGTATTTTCGAAATTTTAGGTTGGGATAGTTTTGCGTCAACATAGAGCTGCTACGGAGGAAGTAAGTTGCGGAGTGTGGGCGAATTCGAAACGGCTTTAAAGTATTGTTGAAGTGAAGAGATGGGAAGTTGATTGAAGGAATTATAAATAGGAAGTTAGTTTCGTAGAGTGTGTGGTGTAGTGTAGATAGTTCTGATGTCCGAATAAGTTATAATTTGTGGCATTTTGCTTAAATTAGCTTATTATTCGAAAGTTGAAGTCCTGCGCTATTGGAGTTAGCAAGTTTGATGTGCATAGTAGTGTTGTAGAGATAGAAAAGTTGAATGGAATCAAGGATAGAAAAGTTGAATGTTCCCAACGCCTTGGGAATCAACCGGAAGGATTACATTCATATCGTCTAGTGGTAAAGAGTCCAGCCGTCATTCTTCTTTTGTTATCTTCTCTGGGTGAGAGCTATTTTACAACTATATAAATTATTTCTTATGCTTATTTTCTTAAGTTGTTAAGTTTATACTTATTGAGTTTACAGTGCCAGTTTGGTCTCCCTTTTATTCAGTTGAATAAAAGACTTATTTTATTTTACCTCATTGTCTCGTGTTCTACATATATTTAGTTACTTAATAAGTTAACTATTATAGGGTCTTCATCCACGCAAACCTCACAAAGTAAATAATAAAATGTAATAAACATTGAATTTTATTTTACTCGAAATTTGTGACATCATTTACTTGCGTAAAGAAATGTATCAACGAATAATAAATTTACATTTGACAAAAATTATTCAAAACTATCTTGCTTGTATAGAAAAATGCAAAATATTTTTTTTTATTAGAAAACCGGCTAATTATATGCATTTATTTTTTTAAATGAAAAAGCTTTAAAAATTTGTCAGTTTAGCTGTAAAATTAATTCAAATGCCAGCTTCAAAATATTTTGAAAATTTATTGGAAAATGTATTTCAAAGTTTTCAAAATTTAACATAAATTATGAAAATTTTCAAAAATATTCAATTTTTTAACAATTAAAATGAAATACACGTGAACATCAGATACTTAGAAAAAATTGCTTTCCAAAGTATAGCAGAAAGTAAAAAATTTAAATTTATCAAGACTTAATATATATATATATATATATATATATAGTTTATCAAAATAAATTAAATTTTATTCGTAGCGTATAAAATTTTGCTATGTATAAGAAATAATAATCGGAAGAATAAACATAAAATGTATAAGAGTAATATTAAATTACTGGCAATGTTCCCACTGAACACATTTATTTAATTAAGAAGTGCATGTTTTCTGCATGTCGTCTTTCCAACACTAAGTGTAATTTATTGTTATGTCTGTACTCTCAGACAGAAAATTCGTTTTATCGTAAATTGTATTAATGCTTACAGTGTATTTATTTCAGGATGCATGATATATTATTAAAAAACCTCGTATTTCGGAAAATTATAAACAGGCATTTATACG
Source organism: Salticus scenicus (assembly GCA_963930645.1). Taxonomy (NCBI): domain Eukaryota; kingdom Metazoa; phylum Arthropoda; class Arachnida; order Araneae; family Salticidae; genus Salticus; species Salticus scenicus. Next base: position 68,012,340 of record OZ005659.1, read on the forward strand.
TATAAACAGACATCTATATGTAAATCATAAATTTAAGAAAATGAAATGGAATATATTAAATCTTGAGAGTGGAAGTAAATTACTGAAGAAATATAAATTATTATATTATTTCTATTATTTCTATTACTTTAATTATCTGTTCCATATGCGGTTGAGAAAATATTGTTTTTGGAACAAATGTTTGAAATTAAGATTTTACATTAATTACACGTTTTGAGGTCATCTCAATCGAAAATCAGGTTTTTGGTGGCTGACCTGTACAGTCGGTAACAAAAGTGTCCGAACACTAGAAAAAATGCCTATGTAAAAAAAGTACACTTCATACGGTTTTGTTAAATAAATCCTTACGGAATCATGTTCTTACACTGACTAAGAACAGGATTCGACAAGGATTTATTTAACAAAATTGTATTAAGTGTACCTTTTTTACATAGGAATTTTTGCTAGTGTTCGGACACTTTTGTTACCGACTGTATGTCTGTGAGCATAAAATAAGAATAAATATTAGAAGAAAATCCAAACGCTGTGTTCTAGATCTGTACCATTTGGGGATACTAATTGAAATTTTTATCGAAACAATACAAATTATAAATATACAGGGACATTCAAAACATTCAGACAAATTACGTGCATAGGCGAAATTTCTGGTTGGGTATTAGAAAATATATTTAACGCATAAAAATGCGCATAATTAGTGCATACATTATGCTGTTACTCACTAATATTACTCTTTCGTGCATAATGTTTGAAGTAGTTCTGTATCATAGAAATCCCGATACATCTTCAACATATTGAAAAAACTAGGTAGTACCATCTTACATCTGTTAAACAATATCAACCAAGCAGTTATTACATTTAACAGTAACTCAATATAAAGATGCGTTGAAATTCATAAAATAATTTTTAGTTATAATGTTTACGGAGTTTATGACATAGACAGCGATTGGCTCAAAAGTAGTTTAAAATTGTTCAAAACGTACATTACATAACATATTTACAACTTGAGACTTATAGTTACAAAGACTTTTTGTCTCTAATGATCCTTGTGACAAAGTCACGCTAAATTTCCGTCGGCCTCCATCTTCGTAAAAAAATGGCGACCAACCTTCAAAACGTATAAAGGCATTCAAAAATGGGTGAAAATGTGCCTTAAATTCAACGCTTCCTTCCCCTGAATAAAAATGATTAAAAGTGAAACATTTGTTGGGGCATTCGAAATATCTACTTCTTTTTCATTTACATAATACAGAATTAAATAAATATTTTTTACTTTTTTAACACATCCCATGAATTAATTATACTAGTTGTTCTTCAGCAAACGATTTCAAAACCTTATCAGTGAAGTTATAAGGTATGAGGCCTCATGCAATCTCTTTTGCGTTCAAGAGATCGAAATCGCGTCTATTAGCATACTTGCCAACAACCTAATTAATATTCCGTAGTGTTGTTAGCCCCGCCCTTTTTCTCACACCAGTAAATTTTTAGAGTAATATTCTGCGAATGCAATTACGATTAAATAAGAGAAAAAAATACTCTAAAAAGATACCGGTGCGAAAAAGAAAGCGGAGCTAACAATAGTACGGAATATTAATTAGTATGTTGGCAAGTATGCTATTAGTTGTTACTAGCTATTAGTTGTTAGCTACAGAATGCTTTGTTGAAAGAGTTAAAGTCATCAGTTGGATCTAGCGTTAACTGGTGTGTAAGATAGAAGAAGTGTAAGATAAGATACTGAAGTGTAAGATAGAGCATGAAGAGTTGGGTTGGTGTAAAAGAAGGTTGCTAGTTTTGTTCGAGTTTAACTTCTCTATGCGTTCTAGTGGAGAAAATAAAGAATTTAAGGAAAGTTGTGAAGCTTTTCGTGTTATGTTTGATACAGATATTTTTAGAATGGATATTTTAGGAAAAATGAAGTGAATTTTTCTCTATTTGATTTCTTGAAATTAAGGCTTCTGAATGAAGGAAGTTTGCGTTTTGGGAATGGAGTATTTTGACTGTGTTACTATGAAAGATTCTAGATGCTACAAGTATATTTAACAATAACTTTGCAGTTTATCATTTACTAAGGTGATTTAGTTACCGCATTTTTCAGATTAATTCAAGTGCGAGAATTAAGTCTGGTGAATACGTTACTTTATAAATATGATTTTCTACACGCGTTATAGAGGGATACGTATCACATTTTCAATACTGATACGTATCAATAGTTTTATATAGTTTTATCAATATATTTTCAATAGTTTTATAAGTATCTAATCATAAAAAACAGTAATTGTAGTAATTGCCCTATACTGATAAGAATTTGTGCAAATTACAAAAAATAAAAAAAATTATAAAGTAATTTTTTTCTTCCACATTCATTTATGTTGTACATAATAAAATCCATATTATAATATAATTGGGATTTTTAACTTCTAATCCTTTTCAGAAAGATCAATTTGATTATGTGGTTAGTGGCTTGTGTGGTTAAAAAATAAATTTAAAGTGGTAGTTATTAGAGGCAAAAACTTAGAAACGAAGGATTTTTTTTTTTTTCTTGAAATTTTTCTAGAATTTTTTTCAGATAAAAATATACAAAGACTCTTCAGCTGAAAAAAAGAAGTAGTTATGAAAGTAATGTGAAAAAAAAAAAATGAATTTTGTTATTTTTATATTTTTCACTCACATATGAGAAAGAAACTTCTGTTTTGAAGTCAAATTTTTGAAGCAGCATTTTTGATATATTAGTACGGTGTGAAATTTTCCTGATACAAAAATCACGATTTAAACGATTGGTCTGTGCTGCTATAATGCTTAAGTTTTTGCCTGTTTATCTATTATCAGCATAAATCAAAAACTGATATTAGTGAATCAGTATCTCATGTGGATATTACATGAAACCTTTTACTGAGATAAGAGGGCTGCGGTAGACTGGTCTGTAGACAGCTGAGCTTGTAAACAGAAGATTGTGAACTCAATACTCGATACTCGAACAACTCGAAGATCGTCATATGAATTAATAGTGGCTTGTGCATGTAAAATCAGTTGAGGCCGCAATGACCTCCATGCTCCCATCCGATTTATACCTCTGGGATGACAATTGGGTGAACCATCACTTCCGCGGAGGATCAAAATTGTGATGTATGTTTCCGGACCACATTTTTGGGTGTGTAATAGATCGTCACCGATCGTCCATACTAGAGCCCCTAAATAAAATAATAGGCCGGCGCATCACCGCCATTTTTTTGACTCTGAAGAAGACAGCATTCCCGCTTGGCATCCTTATCGCTTCCCTAATGATTTCAAGAAATCTTGATCTGAAGCTAATCCGGTCAAGAAAAGAGCAATAAACAACAATAATATTCCTAAAGACTTATTTTTTTCACAGTACATTCTCAGGATGTCATTTTATTCTGAGGATATCCTATGGATGAACTGGGGTAAGATGTGTTGTTAGGGCGGTTTCTGTTTCTTTTACAAAATGTCGCCAAAACTCAAATACACAGTCTGCGAACAATTTATATTCACTTCTTGAATGATTATAGCAGTTTATTGCTAAAAAACCCAGCAAAACTTATACTGATGGGCTCGTTTGGCCTACAGCTGGCATCCTGTACTTGCCATCAGTTGCCGGTTGCCTCACATAACTCCAGCAGTGGGCCGTTTATGGCTGCCAGCAGTATTGAAGGCCTAAAGAAAAATGGTCGGCGGCCCAGAAGTGGCATAAACACAGTTGGCCTTATGCAGGCTATCAATACAAGGCCATGTTTTTCATGTTGTGGCCACAAATTATTAGGCCATAATTAACTTTTATGCCTAGAGGGAGCTGTGATTTATTTTCTGTTGATTTGAAATTCGCTCGCCGTCTGCCATTTCATACGAAGTTTGTTTGTTATTGTAGTCTGCGGGCGTAGCTTCGAGACTGAAAAATGTTAAATCGTGAAAAAAGAATATATGAGTAAGTAATTCAATTATTAATTTGATTTTCTATTACTTTTTAAATACTAATTTTTAAAAGTGTTTGAATTTAAAGTCATTTTTATAATAAAAGGATTTACAGAAAGCTAATATTCAGTTGATCCGTTTTAAGTAAGTTATGATAGTCGTTAACTTTCTAGTTGCATTTTTATTATTTTTATTATTAATTTAATAAATTTAATAAAATAAAAATTATGGATCTTAATTTATATATTTATATTAAATGGACGGGAGAAAGTTATTAGAATAATAATAAATGTTTATAATTAATGTTTTATTTTTATTTTTTCTTCTTTAAGTGTATTTAAGAAGAAAGCATTAGATTCGGGAAAATATTCGACATCCGGTTTTCGATAGATTTTACACGTTTTGGGTTGTTCTGATGAACTTAATTTGAATTTGTCTCTCAGTGTGTGCACAAAAATTTATGAAAGTGATGGTAGTCTAAAAAATTTACTTCTACTTTTTTTTTTTTTGTAAATGTATAAACATTGCTTCCTCTACCCCTGAGGGAGAAGTATACCAGATAAAGTAAATTTCCAATATGGGTATCTTTGAAAAGAATTTGTCAATATCTTTAAAACGAACATTTAATTATGAATATGAATATTATTATTGAATATGTGATATTTTTAAGCAAATTTATTGATTTTTTTTTTTTTTTTTTTTTTTTTTGACAAAAACTAGTATGTTGTAGCATCACAAAACTTTCTTCTATATTTTTTATTATGCAAATTCGCGTTGTGCAGATAATTTGATAAGATTATTTTCCCGAATGCATGCAAACGATTTTCATCTTAGAACAATGTTTCTTAATATCGAAAAAAAAAAAATCAATTTTGTGCCAACATCTTAAAAAATGCTTTTTTTATTTAATTGAATATAATTTATAACTTTGTTTTAATTTACCACAAATTTGGTTCAGTTATTTATTTAAAAGGTACTGACGAGTTCTTTTGAAAAATACAAGCATATTTAGTCCCTCACGGGGAAGGCCGAGCAATTCCTCAACTTATACAAAAAAAAAAAAAAAAAAAAAAATCCTGGTTGGTTGTTAGTTACTTAAATATTTATTTTTTAATTCATTTTAAAAATTAAAAAAAAAAAAAAAAAAAAATATCATTAGTACATTTATATGAAATTTCCTCCTATACTGCGTCATACTGAAAATTACGAAGAAGTAGAAATATAGAGCTACGTGTTGAGTGAATGATCAACAAATGTAATCGGGAAAGATTTTAATCATGGCATGACCATATTAAGTTTGGTTAAATTTCGTCCATTGGTTCGTGACATACAGCGTCTAATTTTTTTATTTATTTATTTTTTTCTTTTATGCACACTGACAGAGAGAAACTTTCTAAAAATGGTCAGATCGTGTCCTGGAATCTCAAAACATGAAAATACATCAAAAACCGGAAGTCGAAATTTTTCTTCTTATAATACATATAAGAAAGAAAAATACTTAAAAAAAAAAATAAATAAAATTATTTTCTCAGATTTTGGTATAAAATTGATTTTTTTTTTCGAAATTTAGTACAGTATGCTTCTTTGAAATGAAAATCAAATCGCCTGCCTTCATCGCAGAAAATAATTTTAATAATATGTAATTTCTATAAACTATTATAAAAAGAAAAAAAAAAGTGGTAACCATAACAAACTATTTTATTTATAATAAAAATGATAATTATTATTATTTTAATTCAAGTAAGAAAAATAATTCCACTTTTACAAAACTGAAATAGTTCCCCCATCATTTTTCCGTAACGGATAAGAATATTTTTATGCATCGCTAAAAAATGAATCACAAATATTTATTTTATTATTTTTGATTGGAAACATTTTTCATTGCATCTTTAAAATCTATGTTGATTTGTATTTTTAACGTTGCATAAAATTTTTTACGTGCGCTGATAAGAAATTTCTCCTAGACTGTAATGTATCAAACATTTTTTATGAATTTTTATACTCAAACCATTTGTGCTACCTGTAGAACTTTTTATGACAAGCTTCCTACAATAAATCTGGAAAACATGTAATAACATATATGAGTTTTATGGAATTCTAAAAATATTTTTAAAAAAGGAAATTAGCGGATAGATGAACAGAAGTCTAAGCAATTTTATATTTTGTTGAAAAATGTAAATAAACACGTTCCAAAATATATTTGAAGTAAAATTATACATTATATTAACAAGTGAAATTCTTTTTCTTGAATTTTTCCATGCATAAGAAATACTACACACACGCGCACACTTATATCTCTGACTACACATTAAATCAGAAAAACAGCTGTACTTTAAAACAACATGTAACTGATAGTTGCCGCATCAGCGTTTATTTGGGTTGGCTATTGGGAAGGAAGGAGATTTGTTTATCAAGTTGAAGAGGAACAGTGTTCACAAAATAAAGGAGCAAAAAGGTAGAAGAAAAGTCAATTCATCAATTATTTTTAAATGAAAATTACTGTAAGTATACATGTAAAAGTTTTTAGGTGTAATACATGTCATCATCGCGTGAATAGTATAAAGATTCATGGAGTGCAACCTCTATTTTTTAAGGAGCTATAAAGGAGGATATTTATTTATTAACAGCTTAGATATTAAATTATTTGAAGTACGCTATTAAACAAATTCTTCAATAAAATAACGATTTCTATCTGAAATTATGCCAGGATTTGTGTAGAGAAGTATCTATGTACCTGTCTGCGCTCTGGTGCTCACACTACTGTGCGGATGGAAATAGAGGTGCCGTAGGCAGCGAGTACCCGAAGCGAGGTTTAGAGTAATTTCAATAAAATATTTTTAGTTTTTCTCTCTCTTTTTTTTTTTTTTTTTTTTTTTTTTTTTTTTAAGTAATGTGATGTAAAAAATAAATACTGGTCCAATTATTTTGAAAATTCATTTAAACATAGTGACCAGCAAAGCGGGCGTAGCCTGCTAGTTATTATTATTATTATAAATTTCCATAATCCGAATACTGTAGATAATGGAAGCATTGTATTCGGTCAAAAATTTCGACATCGAGATTTAACTTAATTTACCTATTTTAAGGTCTCCTTAGTCAAAAAAGTGGTTTTTGGCAAGTGGTCTGTGTGTCTGTACTGTATATATGTCAGTATGTTTCTGGAAATTTTCTGACTATCATATCTACAAAACTAATAAAAAACGACGAACTTCTGAATTAAGATGGGTATAGTGTATAGATGATTTTTCCAACTTTTGTCGAAAACTGGGCATTTTAATTGGCTATATCTCAAAATCTGGCGAATTTCTTCAAAGTTATATAAACTTTGTTTTGGTTGTCCTTTTGTATGTGTTAGTTCGGGGAAATTGATAAACGTTCTATAAAGATACGTCAATTTTAAGACTCACGAATGCTTTCTTTTAAAAACAGCTTTATAAATTATCTTCAAACTCGTTATATCAATTCCTTTTTAGATATCATTTCGTAAGTAATTGTTATCTTACGGTGAACATATGAGTTTACTAAGTTTTGTTGAATATTGTCAGTGGGACCGACAGAAGATATCTCATAAACGGCTTTAACTTTCTTCAAACCCCTTTTTACTCGCTCTTTAGCATGTAATACTTGCTAGCTACAGGGAAAATGATAAAAGTCCTTATTAGGTGGAAGCAATTACAAATATTGAAAATGAGTGTTTCAAAAAACTGCTCTATTTTTTTTTTTTTTTTTTTTTTGTTGTTGTTGTTGTTGTTAATTCTGTATGTGAACTCTCTTTTTTATACCTTCACGACGTGTGTATCAATTTGCTTTAACAGGAAAATTATTAGATGTGTAAATTGATAAATCAATTTTATGTTTACTTACCACTTCATTTAAAATAATAATAATAATTAAAAATAATAATAAAAAGGAGTAAAATAAAATATTTGCAATAATAACTGATAAAAGTCGTGCAGATTATTATTATTATTATTATTATTTTAAAGTGGGTCGATTTTTCTGAACTTATTTTACTGTTGTCGGAATTATTCAAATTTTATTTTCTAATAATTTTCTTAATAATTGCGAAATCTCGCAATTGGGAAGAAATTTTGTAGCCTGAAACATTCTTATACATCCATTTATTCTACTTTTTATACAATAAAAAATAGATATGAAAATAGGAATTTGATATTAATAAAATGTCAGAAAAAACGACGCTATTTAAAACTTGAAATTTTTTAATTTCAAATAAACTTCTATCTCTAATCGTCGCTGTGTGGCAAACAAAAGTTTTAACTCAGTTGTCGACTTCAAGATTTTGCAGACATGCTGTTTTCACGCTACTACATTTCGCCGATGATATTATGCTGAACTCGTAGTCAACATATCTTTTTCCGATGATGGGTCGTGCTTAATTATTTTGAGTGAAAACGACAGGTGTGATTTTCATAATTATATATAAAGTTTACTTACTTTCTTCATCCTTCAACACTATTTTTCCTGTCATTTTACTAAATGTTCTCTGAAACCTTTCTAGAATATTTTATTATTTTAATATAAATTGAAGATAAACTTATCTAAAACAAGACAGAGAGAGAGACTGATTTTAAAACATATACTTACGACAGCAAAATATGTAATGAAGAACTGATGTTGAAAAAAGTAAATGAAAAGCTTTGTAAAATTATAAAGTTGTAAAAAAACATTAATAATAATAATAATAATAAAAGTTTCAGGTCCAAATGATTCCACGACCATTCTTTAAATGAATAAAGTAGGCACGAGTGAAGTAGTTATAAACAGCGAAGTATTGCTTTTGCATACATTTGGAAATATGACTAACTATTTATTATTAAAATAAACAAATCAAAATAAATTTTTTAAATTTGGAAGTGATATTTAAACTCTACAATAACATAATTGCCTCATAGGAATGAAATAGCGCTAATAGCATATATTAAAATTATATTTGGCGCGAAATTGCTAACAGAATTTTTGAGATATGAATACATAAATGTGGAATAATCATATTATATTAACATTTTTATGTATTTTAATTATATTAATCGTATTATAAATTTATAATATAATAAATTTATTTTAAATATAAATTTAGCGTAACTGAGCGAAGTTTAGGAAAACTATTTCGTTTAATTAAATTCCCTGATACATGGTACCAAAACTAAAATGTTTAATAGATACAGAGATACAGTAAAACTGTAATTTTTAATAATGGTAGCACAATTTGTCTGCCGATAAACACGCCAACTGAACCTCTCGAATAAGGCGTTGTCGAAGGCAATGGGAACCCGGGTCGAGCATTGCGCAATAGATGGAGACGCTGTCAAATGCAGCGAAGAATCGAAACTTCTTTACTTTAGCTGTTAATTTTAAAGTAATATAAAAAAATATATTTATTTATTCATTTTCTTTTCTTTCTTTCTGTTTTTTTTTTTTTTCTTTCTTTTTAATCTCTTAATTCGTTTAACTGTAGGTACAGCAAACCGGGCAAAGGATAGTAATAAAAATAAAATTTTGTAAATAAACGTAATAATTGCAAAAAAAAAAAAAAAAAAAAATCAGTTCTTTCAGGCTAAAATAATACCACATCCTTTCGTCTATTTAACAATAAGCACGAATGTAGCAAATCATTTTTGCGGCACTTATGCCCATTTTGTTTCGCCTGATGAAGGGTCTTTGTGCTATTTTGACCAGAAACAATTGCTGCTACTTTTTTTTCTTTTTTAGATGATGGTGTTTTTTACAATGTTCTCTTTATTACATACTTGAATATAACAATTTTTGTTTGAATATTGTGTAGTTTTCACGTGTAAAGTTACCATTATTTATATCAAATAACTTAACAAAGTTAAACATATTTAAATTTGAACACGTTAAAAGAAAAGATAAACCCCTTCATCTCCCCCCAAAAAAATGTAATGTAAAGAAATATTTGCACTGAAAACAAAATAATTAAACCTATCATAGAGCTGCATTTAAGGAAAATGGATCAACTGAATATTTCCTATATATGCTGTACTAGAAATCCTGAATGTATAAGTATAGTTTTTGAATCAAATACTCGTAAATAGTATTTAAAAATGAATGTACAAAATCAAATTAAATATTGGATACATAGAAAAAACTGGCTGCTGCCTCATCAGAAAAAAGAAAAAAAAAAGCACTAATAAATTAAAGGTATCACCAATAAAACAAATATACTAGCTATAACCAAATCACTGCTGGCCCATTGATGGGAAAATATAAAGAGCCAATGAAGACTGCCGGCAGTAATATAATTTTTTACGTTTGCCACAGCTGGCCCACTGCAGGCTGCCAGCAATAACATAGAAAAATAATGTTTGCCCCCATCACTGGCCCACTAACAGTTTCCAACCTAATGTCGGTTACTAACAGTGGCCCATTACCTATTTTCATCATACTGCTAGCTGCCAGCAACGATCTATTCATTGGCCCACTAACTTATTTTTAACTTACTGAAAGCTGCCAATAGTGGATCGATTGAATATGGCCAACTGACGGCCGGCGTAACATATTCCTTACGGCACCGTTAACTTTTGCCACCGACGGGCCAGCTGCAGCTACTATTGGCAACCAGCACTTGACCTCGTGTTGGCCGTCATCTGCGGTTTTGCTGGGAAGCTTCCATATTATCCTTTACTTAGATAAAATTATGAAATATAATAAAACAAGTTACTTTAATGTGACGTAAGACGATTAAAAAAAAAAAAAAAAAAAATGTTTGCCGTTTGTTTATTAGAGAAACACGCTGGGTGCACGTGGCAACCGTAAGGCAACAAAATGCCTGATGCGCCAGTTCGTATATATAGGAGCCCACTATTGCGACGTAAAACTAACTCACTCATTGCACTCTAGACGTGTCTTAATTCGGAAGCTCCGTTGTGCTACTTTATCCATATTAGAAATGTGATAATCAAGCAATTTTCCACAAACATACATACACACTTACAGACTTCTACAAATAGCTTTTTTGAGAGGACTTGGAAGAGCTTAAAGCGAGTAAATCAGGCGAAACTCGATATCAAAATTTTTGATCTAATAAAGTACTTTCACAATTTAAGGTATTCTGGTAATAGAAGTAAAAGTTATAGTTTAGTCAAATGAAGAATAAAAAATTAAATGGAAACACGAGAATGAGATTTTTATTGAAAATTTAAAAGCAAAATAAAATTGAAGATATACCCAATGAAGACTGAACTATTGGTAAGCAATCGACTGATAGCCGTCTGTTGTTTCAAGCTGTAACAGAACGATATTGGTAAGCAATCGACTGATAGCCGTCTGTTGTTTCAAACTGTAACAGAACGATATCGCCAGACAATAACAGATATTCTTTAACTACGTTTCTTGCGACCATGGAAGCCTCTGTGCAAGTGCGGATTGAACGAGTCTAGTGTTAAAATAGGGGTGACTGAGAGAAAACAAGCGATAAGGGAACACCGAATAACTGGATGTTTGCCAAATAACTATCTCTCGGCCAATTTTGCATCCCTCTAAACTTTTGGACTCGGCCTCACTGCTAGTCGTAGGAAACGTAGTCACACTATAAGTGATATTTTGTGGTCGTTTGAACAGCAGTCGTTACAATTGGCTAGTACACAGTAAAGATGGGCATTATTTTACACAATAGGATTAATAACTCTGCTACTGTATAATAACCTAGTTGACAGTAGTGCAAGGTGGGCAAAAAGTCCGTAAAAGCTTTAAAAATTCATAAAACCCGAAAAAAATAACCAAAATAAAAAACGGTTTGCTTGTTTAGCATTGATAGGTCACGGGATTTTTTTATGAAAAAGAGAAAAAAATCAAAAATCAGCCGACAGATGACGCTGATATGAACGACTTAGTTGGAAATATGCAAATGGCGATTATAAATACTTACGCTCTTAATCCAGAACCAGTTCTCGTTGCACCCATGTAAGTGAATAAGGATCCCGTCCATCGAATCTGTTGGAATTGAAAGATGCAATCCACCAAGAGATGTCGTGTATACAGCCAGACATGCTGCACTCTGCCGTTGCTGGATTTGTGACACGCCTACAATGTGTTATCACCTGTGATAGTGGGCAAGTGGAACACATATTGCTATAATAAATGATTTGGTAACATTATTTTTGTTATTTACGTGTCTTTTCTTTCACTTATGTACAAAACGCCACCCACCGGCTGTTTTTTTTTTTTTTTTTTTCCTTATCTTAAAAACAAATCCCGTGATTTACCAATGGTAAACCTGCAAACCGTTTTTTATTTTGATTATTTTTTCTGGTTTTATAATGTTTTAAAGTTTTTATGGATTTGTTTCCACCCCGTATATTACTAACAAGATTCTATAAAATAAATAAATCTTTCATCTTATTTCTCTACACAGAAATGTGTCGTAACTCTGGCAGCATGCCAATATAACACAGACAGAAACTGGATTATTTGTTGGAATGAAAGTTATTTTTTTAATAGGAAATGTACGAACCAGTGAAATAATCTCGCCGCTTCAGATATTCTACTATATTAGTCAATCTCTTAACATAATAGCTTTTATTATCCTATAAATTTCTGACATTTTATTGAAAGCACTATTCTAAACCAACTATTATTGTGTATTAGTTTAGTTTAAATATTAGTATAGTCTATACGTGTGAAATTTAACGCCAAAGAAACATAATATCACAACTTGGAGATTTCGTACTGGACAAAGGACCTTTTGAAATAACATATTTGGTCATCTTTCAGCTTTTTAATACATTGTAGAAAGTGTTATTCTACACCGATTATTATTGCGCTTTAGTTAAGTGTAAATATTAATATAGTCTTTACTTGTGAAATTTAACGTTGAAGATACATAATCTCATCACTTAGCTTAACATTACCATCTCGATATTAAGTTAAACAGTCATAAGACAGATTCAAGATAAATATTTGATGGTGATTATTTCGTCATGGAGATGGAATTAGTTGTTAGGTTTCTATTCGATTTGCGTATTGGTAATACACTCCTTCTCATATTTATAAGGACACTTTATATTTTGAAATAACAAATGTAAAAGTAATTGTGAACAAGATTAACTAAGTGCACTTAATATATCTAGTATTTTAAAAACCAAAATTGCTATAATTTTTTTAATATGAAACAAAATTAATAAAAAATAATGCAAAATGTGTTTTTCTCCACGTTTTTAGATGTTCATAATTATAGGGACAATCCAGATTTTTTCGTTTTATTTAAATTACTAGCGGATAAATTACAGTTGACATGCGAATTTGTTAACTACGGGCTAGATTAATTCATATAATAGCCTTCAATTTTTCTTGGACGGACATTACTGATAATTCCTCGAAAAAAAGAACGTTCATGTAGTGAAGTATGATAAATGTGTTTTTTAAGTGGAAGGATAATTTCAATCCGCTGAATTTCTAATGAAATTCGAAGATCTGAAATTGCTGAAGGAAATGTGATCAAACGTTCAACTGCTGGTTCGATAGGAGAGAGATCTGATGTAAAATCAGATTGGTTTTACAGAGATCGAAGACTGATAATTCCTCTTACTGTTCTACTCATAATGACTGCTGCTAAATTTGCTCGTAATTTTTAACGAAAGGTTAGGGTCCACATTTATGCATGTTTAAAATAATTAATAATATGTTAAAATGAATAAAAAACCTGTAATAATCAATCAGCATTTAATGGGGGAAAGAACGTCTGTGTTATAGTTGAATAAAGACAATATTAAATGGTAAAATGTTGCATTTTTGGATGAAAAACATTTTATTCTTGATTAACCAAATGGTTTTAATAGTTACTGGCACAATCTGAAGATAGCGAAAGACAGAGCAGATTTTTTAAAGGCAGATATGAATCGGGCATTTTAAAGGTGGATCTATAGTGCTCTGGGGAGCTGCTTCTACTGAAGGCAAAATGAATTTACTAATTTTTTCAATTATTATGAACATCAAGAGAATATCCGAAAATTTTAAACGTGGAATTATCAGATTTTTGTTAGATTTTGGGGGGTAATAATATTTTTTTCAACAAGACTTACATTTTTGCTCTACTTTTAGAGCAATAGGAAATAGTTTGAAGGAAGAAACTTCTGTATTATTGCCTTTCCCATGGTCTAAAAGTTGAAAAAACTTTAACTTATGATATCAGAAATGTGCATGCAAGTGGAAAGCAATTTTAAATAGTTTAAATGTATTAAGAATATCATATATGCTATATGAAATGGTATTGAAACTGAATATTAAAAAAAAAAATGTATATATATATATATATACCAGAGAGAATGTCTGACTGCTTAACCCTAAAAAGAGACCCCATAAAATATTAATTTAAAGAATAACTGAAAAAAATTACTAAATTTCGAGCTATCCTTTTAATTGTGAACACCTGAAAAAACATCTTTTTACCATATTTAAAGTTTTTTAAGATAGAAAAACGATAAAACTTTTTAAATATAGTCTATTAATGAAATTCAAATTAATTAAAAATATATTTGTTTAAATAATAGTGTTCAGTGTTTAGTTAATATAGAAAAACGGGTGTCCTTATAATTATGAGAAGGAGTGTAGTCAGTGAGCTGCGGGACAGGAAAACCACGACGATCGAAGATATTCATAAAAAGGATGTAGAAAATTATACCTGTAACAATTGAAGGGAAGGATGATGGGGTTTGCTTATATTTGAAATTGCTTATAGCAGCTGATAGAGCTGCAATGGAAAATGCGTAATCGCATGTGAAATTTTTTAAAGTATTTATTTATTTACTTATTTTGGGGGTTTTATTAAGAATATTGTTTCAGTTTAAGTAAGAATAATTTGATAAAAGTTTTTCTTAGAGCAATTTTTGATGGTTTAAAATATATAAATGTGTCAAGACTAATAAATTATGGTCGTATATTACAAAAGTAAAAAGAGAAAAAAAAAGTCACTTTAATCTATCTTTGTAAGCAAACTTTTCACATTTAAAAAAAATTGTTTTAAATTTGAGAAACCATATTCAAAGTGATCGTTTAACAAGCATAATTGGAGAATTCTTTTTTTTTTTTTTTTTTTTTTTTTTTTTTAATCAATATGGAACGTTTAAGTTCTTTCGAAAATCAAAATGGACAATTACTCGTTTTAAAGCTTGCTGCTTTCGCGGATTAAAAAAAAAAAAAAAAAAAAAAAATTGAAAGTTTGGAGAGGTGATATTTTTGATCTCGCCATATTTCACAGTAAATATAATAAATTACAACAATAACTTGTAAGACGGCATCATTTTTCTGAGAAGTTTAAGTTAATCGGACCAATATAAAGTAATATACTAAACACATTTTTTTAACAAAACATTTTTTTTTTCGCATTTGTTAGATTAATACAAAACGGTGAAAGACGCGGACAGAGGCAAAACTACATGAAAAGAAAAATTCAACTACTCAGATTTCAACAATGACCGAATTAACAACTAAAATTGGAGTTACAAGCTTGCTTGTTTAATTCAAACGCATAAAATTCCATTTTTAAGATAAGGTTTCTCCAATAATTTGGGTATATCAAACTAAATTGAATTTAATAATTTTTAAAATATAAAATAGTAAAAGTAGCATTACGCTATATTTTAATCGACAAAATATTCGTCCATATATGGGGTCTTGGCGACATTCGGAGATAATTAGTGACATCTGTACTCATATCGCCTTGCCAGTGTTTATCCTATTCCTAATTAATGCTAAGTATTTTAATTAATGGAATTCTTTTTATCTTATAGCATAAGACGATCTAACTCTTATTCTGTAAATACTCTGACTTTCACTTAATTTTCTGTACATGTCTTTTAAAATTTGCAAAAATATTTTGAACGTAGAACAATAGAAACCTTTTACAGTTGGTTTTGTATGTACCGATTATACAAGGATAAAAATATCATAGCTATATAATGTGTTTTATTGCTTAATTGAAAAAGCTTAGAGCGCGATGATTTTATTAATAAATAGGAAAACTGTTTGATAGATTCTGTTTTATAGAAATAAATTAAATATGTTGATGCTGAAAATAATTTAACATTAATTTTGAAATATATTGTTTCAATATAGAAGAACTTTTTGAGAAAGTTTGCAGCCTATTATATTACTTTAAAAAAAAAAATTAAAAAAAAAGATAAAAAAGAAGGCAATGAGTTTCCAGATAGGTACGAAATTATAGTTGCGTTTACTGTAAGAAAAATATAACACATATATATATATATGTATATATATATATAAATAATAGATATCGTAATAAGATTTAATCATAAAATTCGGCTATTAATAGAACTAAGACAATAACAGCACACTAAATATAGAACTGAATTTAACATAGAGGAAAGGATTACACAAAAAGTTGCAATGTAGATTAAGAACCAATGAGTTAGGATAGTAACTTAAAATACTTACGCCGACCTGAATGATAATAAAAATGACCATTAAGCTTATGAGAGTGAAAACGAATAATAAATAATAAATCACAGAAATAATTGGATGTAAATGCTTAAACATAGAAACATACTTATCAAGGGGTGCATGCTTCATAAAGCTTAAAAAGCTGCAACGATTTCGTATAACGATATTGCTAATCATAGCAATTAATATCGTTTCACACCCCGATCGATGCAGCAAAACCATAAAGAATTAGAAATAATTGAAATATTAAATTAAAACAAAGATTAAAAAAAGATTAAATATAAGCCTAATGGAAACCAAAGTGAACACATGAATGAAGCAAAGCAACCACATGTATAACAATTAACTCTAACAGGAGAAAAGGATGATGCCAAAACTTAAATTGAAGTAAAATAAAAGCTCGACAGATATCGATTAATCGAAGATACTTCAGAGCATTTTCATTAAAGATAAATTACACAGAGTTAATATTAAATGATAATGTTAAAATAGATTTTATATTTAATTAATTTTAAAACTAGTAGAGTTGAATTAAATCGTACCATATACATTAATAATATATCATTTAAGTTAAAGACTGAAGAATAAAAGCATAAGACATTAGAGTGCAAGCGCCATCATTCGGTAAGCTATAAAAACATTAAGTCAGTAAAATTATTTCAGGAGAAGAATCCAATGCAATAAGGGAAATTAAGATGTATTGACTGAAAGATTAAGGTAATTAGAAGTATTGACTGAAAGATTAAAATAATTTTTTTTAGCGCCAATTAAGTAATTAGAAGAATTGAACTTTTGTGATTAACCCAAAACTAAATAATTTTGAAATCATAGTATTAAATGTTAAGTTTTAAGCAGACTCAGTTACAAGCAATAATGCCAAAGAGTACACATATAAGGATAAGCATTATAGGGCAGTCATTAATAATTATAATTATAATTTAAAAGATTTTTTTTTTTCAATAATATAAGATCTTATTTTTGTTATGCATATAGATTGATTGTTCAAACTTAACATGGGAAGCCTCAAGTAGCCAGATGTACAAAATTAAATTGTAGGATAAAAGATTTCAAAATACATAGTATCAACCAGAAATATAAGCATGTAACTATGAGTAATCCCCCCCACACTTTTTTTTAATTAATTTTATTCAGCATCAAACCCTCCCAACCAACCAGCCAAACAACACCACCCTACCTCCTTAATCAAACATCTGCCCACCCATCCACCAGTTTTTTTTTTTTTTTTTTTTTTTTTTTTTTTTTTAATTAAACCTTAGTAGTTTTTTTTTTTTTTTTTGTTAGACAAAGACCCTTTATGATAAACAAGTGAATAAATAATTTTTTTTAGGATAACCCATTTTTGTAGCAACATTAATTATGTGAGAGATATTTTTGTTTTTAAACATAACAGAACAAAGATTATGTATACGAAAGAGGTGATTGAGTAGGATATTTCTGTAAACAGAGATATGAAGACAAGAAGTAAAGTGAGTAAATAAATTTACTTTGAAACTGAAATCTTGTCTTTTGTCATACAGATCAGTATAAATTTGACTACCATCAAGTTTGATTTTTAAATCCAAGAAATTTATACAGTTATTGTTGAGAAGATTATGAGTTAAGGTAAGGTGAGAAGGATATTCAAATTTAAATAAATTAGGGGAAAAAATATTGACATAAAAAATTATAATGTCATCAATGTATCGGTAAAAATAGACATTTTTAATACATAATCCCTGTTCATAATGGTAAAGGTATAAGTCAGCTAACATACTCGAGCTGCATCCTCCTTGTGGAATACCGACCTTTTGAATATAGATCTTATTACAGTGTAGAATGTAATTGTTATGAATAATAAAATTTAAAAGTGTCTTAAATGATGCTGCCGAAAAGCATTTTGGTAAAGAGATTTGACTTTTAAATTTTTCAAAAAGGTTATAGATGATATGATGAAGATCCGTTAAATTAATATTATTAAACAGGTCAGCAAAATCATAAGTCATGATATCAGTCACATTATTCATAGATAAGACATTGGCTTTAAGTTGATAACTATTTTTAAGGCAAAAGAAATTTTTTGATATACTGATTAAGTCATAGATTTGTTTGAGAATATCAAGGAGAATTTTGTTAGCGTTATTGTTGTAAGTATTACACCCTACAGTGACAGTTCTAAATTTAATAGGATTTTTGTGAAATTTAGGGATAAGTACAATATAAGGATATTTAAAATTATTATATGGTAGCTTTAGCAATTTATAAAAGCAGTGAATTTTGCGGTTATTGATTTTAAGATCATGATTTGTAGGATGAAAGTTAGTACTATTAGATATAGATGAACTGAGTAAAGAAAGATAATAATGTTTACATATTATAGCATAATTATTAGGAGATTTATCTACATAAGTAATAACAAAGTTTTGTTGCAATTCTTTGATAGATTTAAAGAGATTTGATTTATTGTAATGTGTGAGATTTGATTTTTGTTGAATTAATTCATCTTTAAGTTTTGAAATCACCAAAAATTTCCATTGATTGAAATATTCAATAGGTTTATTATAAGAGATGGAGAGTTTATAAATAAACAAATCAATATCATATGAAAACTGTTGTATAATCTGTGAAATATTAGTTTTTGAAGGGAGTCGATATTTAGTACTATATTCCATAAATTTCTTTAACTTAGAGTCATTAATAATATTAAGATCACCAGTGATAATATGTGCATGATCTCTGTCAACATATTTTACATAAGAGGGATGAGCACAACTACAAGTCACATGAGAAGATAAATTAGACTTAGAGACTGAATTATAGTTAAAAAGCAGACGACCAAGCGTAATAGGATATTTAAAGGTACGAGAAAAATGAATGTCTTTAATTGGAAACATGCATGTTTTATCATTAAGAATGGATGATATATTAATGCTATTAAATATTTGATTAGAATAATTTAGAATAAGCTGTGAATTAGATTGGATTTTGTGAGGTTTTTTAGAGATATTTAAATTGAAGAGTTTTATTCTGTATAATATTAAATCATAGAAAATATCAGAAAAATGTTGATTATAGGATAGGTTTTTAAATACACTTAAGTAAATGGACAAATACTTTTTTTTTATAGCAAATATAAACTTTCTAATATAAATCCAATCATAATGGTTAAGATAATTTGACTGTAAGGCTAGAATATTCTTAATAATGAGATTTTTTGATATTAAACCATTAGCAGATTTATTTGATTGTTTACCTCTTTTTGAACGAGAAGTTTTCTGGTTGACACTATGATTAAGAACAGAGGAAACAGGGGAGTAATCATGAAGGGGATTAATGTTAGTATAAACCTTAACAACCCTATTAAAATATTCATGATTCAAACCATATGGATAAATTGTATTAAAGTATTTCATGTAGTGAGATTCATAGAAAAGGCGCTCACTTTTATTTTTTTGAATCCGAAGAATTTCAATAGTACATGAGCAGAAATTGTGTAAATTAAAATGTCTTAGCTCAATAGTTGATTTACTGTTAAGGACAGGTGATGATAACTTTTTAGAGTCTGAGCGATGTTGATTAATTCTAATATGTAAAGGGGTGGAAGTTTCACCTATATACTGCATTTTACACATACCACAGCTTAATTTGTATATTACATTATAAACCTGACAGAAAGGAACCAATTTTAAATCATTATAAATTTGAGACTGTAAAGCATTAGGGCAAGTTTTGCAACGAGAAGAATCACACTTTCTAAATTTAAGATTGGAAGGAGGAGAGTATAGGTAGCTTGATATCGATCCAGGAATATCCTTATCAATATTCCTGTACCGGGCACAATACTGAGGATGACCAAAGCATTTCTTGCCGGGCACTGCTAATTTACTGAGAACATTCATAATAAAAGAGTGGTTTTATAGATAATAAGTAAATCAATTGTAATTTGCAAGTATACATTAAAACTATCATTTTATCAATAAATAAAAATTTTAATTTGCAAGAATACATTAAAACTATCATTTAGAATATCAATAAATAATTTTTTTTTTCTTAAATAAGTAGAGAGATATCAAAATTGAAAATTTAAATTTAAATTTAAAATTAATAAATAATTTTTTTTTAATAATTAGAGATATAATAAAATTGAAAATTAAAATTAATAAATATATATATATATATATATATATATATATATTTAATAATAAATAGTTATATAATAAAATGGAAAATTAAAATTTCTTGAATAATAATCTTTAATCATGGTCATCAACCTATACATATCCACCAACATATTGAAAATCACAAATTGAATATTAACCTTTCTAGATTAAAATAAGCATACATTAATAAAAATTAACCATTCATTTAATCTGGGATAATTACATAATTAAATATACACAATATTTACAAAAAGTTCCAATCCAAAGTAAAATTCATCCCGAAGCATTATGATTATAAACCCCACAATCAAATTCAAAGGACTAAAATTGAATAAGTTGACGATTGAAAAACTATAATGGACAAAGTGAATAATAAATGCTCATGATATCAAAATTCATCCACATGTAACTTTAGAAAATTATGCTTAAACACTTTTAATTTTAATAATAAAAGTCAAAACTCATTTAAACACATACAAACTACTAAAGGAATATCCCAATTTGAACTTAAATAAAACAGTTCCACATAAAAGAGCCATTAAATGCATAGATCCACAAACAGCAAAATCAAGGTATGATTAACAATTATATATATATATAAAGAGAGACAGAAAGAGAGAGAATGGAATGAGATTATTAGATGAGGAAAGCCTAAATAATCCTTATGGAAATAGAATATGTAATATTTTTTCGATTGCTCTTCAGTGCAGATATAGTAAACTACTTCTACTGATAAGAGCAACTGCAATTACGTACATTTAATGAAATTTATCTGTACTGATAAGGATTTAAGTCCAAAAATGTCAATTTTGAGTTAAGCACATAGTCTGACTCAGAAAAAAATTCTCTATCGATTGCTATAAAGGATTAAAATCCATGTCACTTAGTCTTTGAAAAAATTCATTGGTAAAAAAAGATTCAAGTCAGAAATTTAGCATTAATCTTTGGTATAAAATATTTAATTCAAATTTTTCCCTTTATTAAATGAAGATTGACAATCACTGAATGGTATAAAGCATATAAACCAACATAATCCCTTTTTCCTAATCGATTCTGCTGATTATTTTTTAGTTAGTTTAACTTTATTTTTCGTCTCCTGAAAAATTAAGAATGTGGATTTAAATCCTTTATACTTATCAGTACAGATATGTATGTATATATATGTATTTAAGAACATAATTTACTTTTGTAGTTAAATATTTTTTAAGGCTAAATTGAAAAATATGTTACCGTTTTATAAGAAAAATACTTAAAGTAATAATTTTTCAAGTATATGCATACGTTTATTACCAACTAAAAATGTCCCGATATTCCTTGAAAAATTGAAAATTTTATCATGTGTGTGAAATTGAGTTATATCAAGTCTTTAAATCGAGTAAAAATTTAGTTTATAAACTATCCCTCATATATTCTAAAACCTCCCAGGAAAGAAAGCCCTTAGGGTATGAAAACTTTTCATAAATATTTTAGAAATGGATCAGGTATTTCAAAATTGAGTTTTTAAAAGCAGTTTATTTTATATCCTTCACTTTATGATCGTAAATACAATTTTAGAAGAATATTTTATAATAAAAGTTGGTGAATTTATATTTTTAAAATACTTTGGAGATATTTCTCAGTTTAAAAATAATCTATATATTATCGTATTATAATAACCAGTAAATTTATATAAAACAGGGAAATTTCATCGTACAATTTCAGTTAATAAAAATTGTAAGTTTTTAAACATTAAACTCTAATTAGTTTACTAAGTGTCTATTAGTCCTCAGTTATGTATGTATTAAGAATATATGTTTAAGTTAAATAATTTATCTAAAATACAAATTTAAAGTTGAAGTAATTAAATTAACGTTAAAGTTGAAGTAATTAAATAAAGTTTCAGTAATTGAATTAACTCAATAAATGAAGCTTGAATCGTACAAAAAATTAAAAAATTACCATAGTTTATTTGACAAAATTTGTTAATTATAGTTTTATTGTGACATATTACGAAAAATTTGAAGGACCTTTTTTTTTTTTTTTTTGTAATATCAAATACAAACTCTGAACCATAGTAAGAGCTCTGCAAAATAAACTGCTTAATTAATTTATCCAAGATATTTTATACTATATTTCTAAAGTTACATATTAATAATAAAGTTTAAATGAAGAAATTCACTTAAATAAAAAATAAAAATAATAAATCAAATTATAGAAAATTTAACAAGAAACGAATTCCATAGTTTATTTTAAAAAATTTATCGAGGTTCTCATATTACATGTTAACAATTAAGTTACAGGTAAAATGTAATTAAGTTATAAATCATCTGAAAAAAATCTGTGTATTATATTGTAAATAGGAGGTGTTGGCCACAGTTTCAAATAACAATAGTTTCGAGTATCTGTGACCCCCTCCGAAATTCACGTGAGTAACTGAGAGGACACCTTTAGATAGACCCCCTTCCCCTCACCACGGTGAACATTTTCTCGTATTGTAAATTTGCCTTAATAAAAATAAAGAAAGAAAGAAAAAGAAAAATGAATTGCTTATTTTATTTGCACAAAATACACACCATTAAAAATTTCTGTAAATTTAATGTAAATATTTATCCAGAGTCTCTGTAAATTTATAGTAACTCTTGGTTAAAAGTGAATAATCGAGATTCTCAATCTTTAGTCTGTACTTTTACGTAATTTAATTATTTAATTAAAATTAAAAATGACTGTTTCTTCTTTAGAAAAAGCCTTCCAAGTCCGAAATATATTTTCACCAATAGTTAATTAAATTAATATATAAAATAAGTTTTTTAACATCTCCGTTTATTTTTCTCTGTAATTCTGCGTAAGACTTAAGGTAATAGATTACACAGAAGTTTCTGTTGAAATTTTTAACAGTGCACTATCTTACAATAACTAACACTTTCAGCTTAAAGTCGTACCTCAAATTTCCTAACAATGACTTTGCATTTAGTTTAATACCCAGTATGTTATAATAAAAGAAGGGCAGTTTTTTTTTCTTTTATCTTTTGTAACTTCTTAAAGAAGTAATCGTCTATGCATATATGTGCATGCATATATATATGCATATATATGTGCTATATATGTGCATATATATGTGCTATATATGTGCATATATATGTGCTATGCATATATATCCATGCATATATGTGCTAGTCGCATACAAATTATTACAGATAATAAGAAGAAGCCTCTCATAATCACATGCCACCTACTAAACGCATATCAAGCATTTTACTGGGTGATCCAAAATTTTCTATTTATTCTTTAATTTTTACTGATCCTTTTATTTTTCTTCGCTACAACCTTTGTTGAAATATATGAGGTATAACATATTTTAGCCCTCTTCTATTCCAAAAAATTTGCTGGATAATTCATGAAGAATTTTATGAAATATCTCACAAAACGTCTTAAATCGAAAATGTCTAGTGATTTATAGAAAGGTGGGGCATTAAAAGGCATTTATAATTTCATATGTATTGCTTAGTGTTAAAAAGTATACATAAAATACCTAATATATATATTTTTTTTTATTTCAAATACCCTTTCTTC
This sequence comes from Salticus scenicus, assembly GCA_963930645.1. Classification (NCBI taxonomy): domain Eukaryota; kingdom Metazoa; phylum Arthropoda; class Arachnida; order Araneae; family Salticidae; genus Salticus; species Salticus scenicus. The sequence continues at coordinate 68,036,405 of OZ005659.1, forward strand.
TGTATTCAAGAAAAGAAAGAACTGGATTCATAAAAAATTTCGATTTTCGGTTTTTGATGAATTTTCACACTTTAAGAGGTGTAGAACACGATTTCACCATTTTTATAAAATATCTGTCTGTATGTGACAAAACTTTTGTGGCGACTGTATCTCAGGTAGCGTTCCCAACTTTTATAACTTATTCACAATCATTTTTAGGCCCCGCTTTCTTTTCGCACCAGAAATTTAGTAGATTATTTCTCTTTAATATGTGACAACGATTAAATAAGAAGAAAATCGGTTTCAAAATTTCCGGTATGAAAAAGAGGCGGGGCTGAAAATGATTGTGAATAAATTATAAAAGCTGGGAACGCTGATCTCAGGAACTACTGAAGAAAACTACATATAAATTTGTGCGAATGTGCACCTTGACATAAATTAGTGTCTACCAATTTTGATGACAATTTCTCAACAAAGGTGGCTTTGCTATACGACGATTTCCGAAATTTCAGGGAAAACTATATCCCAGGAACTACTGCACAGAATTGTATATAATTTCATAAGTAGATGCACCTTGACATAAATAAATTTATGTCAACTTTTAATGCCAGTCACTCAAAAAGTGGAGATGCTATGCTGCTATTTCCGCAATTTAAGAGAGGAGGCTATGTCTCAGGTTTTATTGCATATAAGCGAACAAAACTTGTTGTATGAAAAGATCATTATGAGATATTTTACTATTAAAATTGGGTTTATATCTAAAGATAGGTGGCACTACTATAGATATGCTAAATATGCTAGTTTATCCGTAATGATATTAAGCCTCGCCTTTTTTTAACAGCAGAATAGTTGTAGAGCAATAGTCTTTTTATTTAATCATGAGAACATATTGCTGAATATTACTCTACAACTATACTGGAGTGAAAAAAAAGGTGGGACTTAATACCATTACGGATAATCTAGCATAGTTAGCAGGTCTACTACTATACTGCAATTTTCTCGAGAACGGGAATGATGTCATAAGCACGGTAAAAATTCCCTTCCGTTGAGCCTTTAGTGTAATACCTCTCTGAGATAAAAATCGTCTGCATTCATATTAAATAATAATAATAAAAAAAAATAACAAATCACAAATAATTTGCACTTCGTGAATTTGAATAGGAAAATACAAAATAAAGTTTTGTGATGATCATTACGTACTAGATATTTTGAAAGATAATAATATACATACAGAAATTTCTAATATATTATTTACGGGCTTTGTCTCTTTTTAAATAATTAAAGGTTCCTTTAATAAAACCAGAGATCCCAGTATTTCGAAATGTAAAATCATAAAAGAAATTTGAAATCAGTATATAAATAATATTGCGCTTTTGTTCCAATTAAAGAGATCACGATAACCCAGTTGGCTGAGCGCCCAGCTCGTTATCGAATGATTCCGGTCTCATATTCTAAGCCTGGTACATTTATGATTGTTTTTAAAACATTAGTTTTGACGCGTGAAATCCTGCAAGCGATTGCATAATTTCACGATAACCCTTTGCAGGAAAACTGGAGGATTTTCATTACTACAACTTTCCCTTGATTCTGTAAAATTGATATTTCTGGGAATAATCTAAGCCACAAGAGTCATCCCCTCTGCGAGGATGAAAACTGTGATGCCATGTCTTTGGATCACATCCAGGTATCACAGACCAATGTCCTGCTAGACAGTTTCAGTGCGACGTTAGGAAAACTCAACCCAAACCAATCTTATTCCAATAAAAATGTATAAGCTTTTGTTCTTTGAATTTTTAATTTGATTTAATATTTATTTTTAGAAATTAACGGCAATATTTTGTATATTAAAATTATTGCATTGCTTGGTACTCTGCTTAAAATAACTTTACAAAATATCCATGTTTTCTAATATATATAATTTTTTCAAGCAATTAAATATTATTCTGAAAAATTTTAAAAGCTTTCAATAAAAAATCCTATATTATTTAAATGAATGAAAAAAATCCGAAATCATAAATATAAATTTTTCAAGGTACAACTACACTTAAATTTATATAAAATTCAGTATATCATTAGTTCTTGAGCTAGAGCATGTACATTAGTTCTTGGGCTAGAGCTGCCAGGAATCTCACACAGACTTTAAGACAGTCTTAATAATAACAAATCTTTGATTATTATTATTTGAACACCTTTGGTGCGTTGCTGCTTTGATTGTAGCATTCGTGCCTACTTTGTTCGGCTGACTAAGGGTCGTGTGTTCTTTCGACCGGGAAAAATTGATACGAGTTTATTGCATTTTATAGTGTGTATTCAAAGTTTTATAATTATTACTTTAAAAGGCTACTTCTGCGGTGCTTTCTTGTTATCTAAGACCGTCTATTCAAATAATGTTCAGGAGCTCTAAAAATTTGCAAAACAATAAAAAGTTATAAGAAGAAATTGTTATCCGATACTTTTAACTATAAAATAAAGTTGAAAAAAAAATCTATATTAATAAAATTAGACTTTTGTCTGTAAATTTGTCAGAATTAAAACATTTTGCGATATGTTCACGTTACACACATCATGAAAACCAAAAATGACTTCAGAAAATTTTGCCTCTGTGTGTGTGTGTGTGTGTGTGTGTGTGTGTGTGTGTCTATATGTCTGTAACACTATTTTTGTCCGTCTATCACTTGAGAATGGCTGGGCGGAATTCAACGGCGCTTGGCAAGAAATTAGATCTTTTCCAACTTAAAATTAGATCTATCAACTTTTTCAAAACTCCTCTCCGTTTCCCCCCTGGGGAGGGAAAATCAAAAACCTGTTAGTATAACTCGGCTCCAAATTATTTCACAATAAAGAAATTGCACATGGTGAGATTAGGTATAAGTATAAATAAAAAAAATTATCTGCGAATTAGCAATTTTCAACGATGGGGTTACCATGGGCCAAAATCTAGACACACCTTCTAGCGCTAAATTTGTGCTTAGAAATCTATGGGACCTGCTTTCACGAATTTTGGTGCTTGGATGGTTTATATGTATTCGACACCTAAAGTAAAGGGATTTATCGAAATCACCCCTGTTCTACCCTTTGGGGGGGGGGCAGAAGGCAAAAACACCTTTGTAAGCATAATTTGGCTCCAAATTACTTCACAGTTGAAGAAACGGAATATGGGGAGACTACACATGAGTACAAATAAACCATTATCTGTGCTTTAGGAAATTTCGATTTTTTAGGAGAGAGAGGGGAAATCAATTTTTGGCGGGAAATTTTGGAAATTTCGGATTTTTGAGTAGAACTCTGCTAACAATAAAACAAACGTTTTGAAAACAGCCATGCGCCTTCTTTAAGATATAACCAAAACACGTTTTTGATTTTTTGTGATCAGTCTTTTCTCTTTTTTTCTGAGGAAGTGGGGGGGGGGATATGTTATGAAGAAAAAATTCGAGACAGCCATTTTAGCATTAAATTTGTCCTAGGAAACTTATCAGAGATGCAGTCATAAAGTTTATTGCTTGGATTGTTTATATGTATCCGAACTTTAAAGTAACGAGATTTATCGAATTCCCCCCCCCCCCCCCCCTGTTTTCCCTCTGGAGTGCAAGAAGCAAAAGATAACTTTTGTAAGCATTATTCGGCACCAATTTACTTCACAGGGAAGAAATTGCACTCGAAGAGACTAGACCTGAGTATAAATAAAAGATTATGTACGATTTTTGAATTCTTGATTCTTACAGGAGGAAGGTGGGGGGGGGACGTTTTTCGGAGGGAAAATTTCAGAAATTCCGGTTTTTCGAGTAGAGCTCTACTAAAAATGGTACAAAGGTAATAAAAACAGCCATGTGTCTCCTCTAGGATATTTCTAAAAGCACATTTTTTTTTTTTTTTTTTTTTTTTTTTTTTAAGGGTGGGGTCGTTAGTGGCCCTCTTCACTTAAAAAAAATTCCGATGCCGGCTAAAACCAGATAAAAAGTGTCCCACGTGGTTTTGACAGCTGGTGTTAACTAATTGAGAAGATTGACAGATTCACTGACGAATCGTTGACTTTTTGGAAGAATAAATCAAAAATCAGCTACTTACGTATTTGCGGTTTTGCTGAAGCTTTGTTTTGTTTTAATTCTGTCTTTCTTTTTTTATTTTTGTCGCTCCTGTTTTATTTATTTATGTTTTCTTTTCCATTTTCAAATGACAACAAATAAGTTTCTTCATTTATTCTTATCTATTTATTGTGTAATTTAATAGCGTAGCCTGATACGACCAAGTGTTTTATGTTATTTTTAGTCCGCTTCAGGCTTTCAGTACTTTATATCGGCGAATTATGTAACAGTGAAATTTAATAAAAGAAAATATTCTTTATAATTAAACTTGTAGTTTGGTATAATTAATTTAACCAAAAAAATAACTAAGATGTATAATGTTACTGAAATATAGAGAAGGATCTGTGTGTTTCTCTGCAGTTTGTAGCTCAGAATACTGACCGCAGAGTTACAAAACCTGGCAGAGGAGTAATTTGGACTCAGGACTTTGGATGCAGGAGTGCACTTCAGCGACATATCTTTATATATATATTTCTTTTGTGCGTGTGTATGTCACTGAACTCCTCCTAAACGGCTGGACCGAGTTTAATGAAATTTTTTGTGTGTCTTCAGGTGGATTCGAGAATGGTTTAGATTTACAATTCAGTTCAATCGGATAATTGGATCAAAAGATATTAAATAAAAACTCCATTTTAACATTAAAATGATTAAAAAGAAAAACATATTTGATGCCAAAATAAACAAAATTCACGTTTATTTATTTTTTTCCGGAAATAAAATATTTCTAATTTTGCGTGATAAATAATAAAAATTAGAAAAAAAATTAATATACTATGAAAATATTCGCGTGTAAATAAATATTTTCATAGAGATACTTGGTATTAGCTTAAAAGTTTTATTTAATTTAGTAGTACTTTTCTTTTCTACAGTAAAACAAAATTTTTCGTTTTAATTGATACTTTATATGTAACTTATAAAGGTTCTTTTATGCTTTCACCTTAATTGTAAATAGTAATAATTTCGAATTTATTAGAATTTTTTATTTTTATTTTCTATATATCATAAAACAGTTTTTCTTTCTTTCTTTCTTTCTTTTTTTTTTTGTATGGAACAGCTTTAGTTTGGAAAAAATTGAAATTTGGCACCGAAGTAGTACGGACGTTTCTCACCAAGATCGTCAGTTACGCAATTGAGATAGCCATGTTAATTCATCGCAAAAATGGCCAAAAATATTTAAAATAGACAAGGGGGGGGGAGGTCTATACTAAAGCTGTGCCTTTGTATTTATCTTTATATACATATTTCTTTTGTGCGTGTGTATGTCACTGAACTCCTCCTAAACGGCTGGACCGAGTTTAATGAAACTTTTTGCGTGTCTTCAGATGGATTCGAGAATGGTTTAGATTTACAATTCAGTCCAATTTAAAATGTTTATTTAATTAATTTATCACTCATAAATTGTTGTTGATTTTGGATTGTTTCACATTGGATCCGGCAGACTGCGCCACGATCGTAGTATCGAATATTCAATAATACGCAAGCGAAGTGATGACGTCACTGGCCGTCCGTGGATACAAGAAAAATATTTCCTATGTTAATCGCCCATTGGAATTTTTGTAAAAAATTACTAAAAATCGAGGAAAATTATTTCCCGATTTTAATCCCCATATTTGGGTATAGATATGTATTAGTTATCATGTGCATGCATTAGATTGAGTTGTTTTTGCTGTAAAATTGATAAAATTTGAATTTTTAATCTCAAAACTCTGTCATCCTTGGCGGAAAAAAAAATATCGCCATATCATCTGGCGAACATATTTAATTTCTTTCAAAAATAATGGTTATTTCAACAATTTATATTAAGAGAATCATGAATAATATGAAACAATTTCGTACAATACATATTACGAAAATATACATCTGGCATGTATATTTTCCTATTACGTTTTTGATCGCCAAATACAAAAAACGCCAAGGAAGACAGAGTTTTGAAATTTAAAATTAAAATTTTGTCAATTTGAGAGCAAAATAACTCAATCTAACACATGCATACGATAACTAATACATATCTATACCCAAATACGGGGATTAAAATCGAGAAATAATTTTCCTCGATTTTTAATATTTTTTTATAAAAAATCCAATGGGAGATGGACATAGGAAATCTTTTTCTTGCATCCACTGACGATCAGTGACGTCACACTCCGCTTGCGTATATTCTATTGTAATTCCAGTTTGTCCCGACAGTTGGTGCTGCGATCAAATTCGGGAAAATATTTTGTAACTTCGTGTTATTATTGTTATACAAAAAATTGTGTCCTAATTGAAATATTACATCAAGATGTAATTAGTGTTTGAAGAGTTTTGAAGTGTGCATAAAAAACTATATATTTTGCAAATTTAGTGCGGAATTGGAGTGAGTATTTTATATAATTTTCTATCAAATTTACACGCGCGTTGATTAACAACCACCCTAACCTACAAATTTATTTGTGTAACTAATTTATTATATTTTATTTATTTATTTTTTAAATGGATCACCTTTAATATCGGATCCCTTTGGCAAAATTTGAAATTTGGCACCGAAGTAGCTCGGACGTTTCTCGCCAAGATCTTTAGTTCCACAATTGAGATAGCCATTTCAATTCATCGCAAAAATGGCTTAAAATATTTAAAGTCACCAAAGGGGTCCCATACTTTTGTGCGTGTGTATGTCACTGATATTTTATTTATTTATTTATTGTATGGAAAATTTGGCACCGAGGTAGCTCGGACGCTTCTCGCCAAGATCTTTAGTTCCACAATTGAGATAGCCATTTCATTTCATCGCAAAAATGGCTTAAAATATTTAAAGTCACCAATGGGGTTCCATACTTTTGTGCATATGTATGTCACTGATATTTTATTTATTTATTTTTTGTATGGAACAATTTAATATCGGATCCCTTTGGCAAAATTTGAAATTTGGCACCGAACTAGCTCGGACGCTTCTCGCCAAGATCTTTAGTTCCACAATTGAGATAGCCATTTCAATTCACCGCAAAAATGGCTTAAAATATTTAAAGTCACCAAAAGGGGTCCCAATTTGTGGCTTGGATTTAGAAAATCCGTGCTTTTCTCACGGCCAATTATATGTTGCGTGTTCCAGGGTTGGAAAACCTTCGAATTTGTTTGTGTATACTCCTCAAGGATTAACCAAAAATATTGTACATCCAATGGCATTACGATAAATTAAGTTTTTGTAGATTAAAAAAATATACCTGTTATAAAATAAATTGAGTTTCAACTTTTTCACCTTTAATTAAAACGAGTTTAAGTTTTTATTTAATACTAATTCTACATTTCACTTCGCTCATACTATACACATACTCACATGCATCAATTGATTGAATTGTGATAAATGTAAATGTAATGATGTTAGATATTCTAATAACTTTTTGGTAAAAATTTTCATCAAATCGGTCCAGATTGTTACAGCTTATTCAAAAAAGACGGAATTTTCATGTGAAATTCGTTGCTATCAGATATTCTCTCATAAATTGAAATATTTGCCGTATGAAATAAAATTTTGTGCTGTTCGACATTCAGCGGAGGTTTTAAATAACAAGTAGCAAGTAGAAAGTAGCAAGAAGCAAGTAGCGAAAATTTCGGTAATTATGTCTTTTACGTTGTAATCGGAATTCACAGTCACCGTTCACAGCGCTCCATACCTGTTTCACTTATATACCACATCCTTACACACTTACAATAAGTTAGTTATTTTTTCTAGCAAAATATTCTCTAGAAATAATTTATATGACAAAACAACGTTTGTCGGGTCAGCTAGTGTATATATATATATATATATATACATATAATATATATATATTTCGATTTTATCCATTGTTAAATTTATTCTTTTATTTCAATCGCTTGCGTCCCATAGCAACGGCTGTTACACTATTGAATCTTGGTTTATTAAATTAACTCAAATTGGTAATATAGCAGAAAAAATTACTTGAGTTTAACTAAAATATATTTATTTAATTCCATTAAAAATCTTTTACTTTTTTATATTATTAATCATATGGTAATATAGTAAACAGTGCAAGGGCTATAAATTACATGGTGCCAAAACTAAAATGTTCAATGGATGCTGAGATAAAGCCATTTTTAAAATTGTAATAGCAACTCAACTTGTAAACCGATAAATATCCAAATTGAAGTGTCCAGGAAAGGCGTTTCTTCATGCAGTGCGAATTTGGATCCGATACAACGTGGGTGGGAGTAACGATGTCATCGTTAGCGGTTACCCGAAACGAAGTTCGGTGTGATTTCAATAAAAAAAAAATTTTCGCTATTTCTTTTTTATAAAGTGATATATATATATATATATATATATATATTATTTTTTAAGTGATTCATAAAAAAAGAAATTCATTTACATATAGCTAATAGGACCGAAGCCCTGCTATTACAGTTATATCGAAAAAATTCATATATATTTATTTTTTGTATTGCTATATCATCTAATATATCTCAAAAAATCATAAATATATACCTACAATCGAATCTCATTAAAAAACGAGCTCTACAGAATTTTAAAAATCCTATCTGCTAATGAATTTTTACTTCCATCACTCGACTATTGTATGTAATAAAAATATTGTATTCAGCGAAAAACTTAGTTTTGACAGCCAGTTTTGACCTGATGACCTGTACCTCGAGTCCAGAAAAGTGAGGCAATTGGTTAGTGTATATTCAAAAGTGAATCAGCAGTGTTTTATTTAATATATTTTACTAAGTTTGGTATGCTGACATGCTGTAGCGGTAAATGCTGAACTTTTTATGAAATGAGAGGTAATCGCAATGTGGAAGCGTCTCGTGTTCGGTGAAATAACCCAAAAGCTGATCGACACTAATTCAAACCAAGGTCGAACAAAATATCAAGTTCGGTTTAAATTAAGTTCAATGGTTCATAGAGTACAGTGTTCGAGCGCAAAAAGACAGATATTTTCTAAACAAGATCGAATTATGTTTAGGAAATCTCAAAACGTGTAACTTCATCGAAAACCGAAAATCTAAAACTTTTCTGCATCTTATACTTTCTCTTTATATATATGCAGAAGACAGAATAATAAATCCACTTTTTAAAAAATAAGTAGTCAATTTCAGTTAATAAAAATGCAAGGAAATCTCAAAACGTGTAAATTCATCGAAAACCGAAAATTCAAATTTTTTTTTTATTTTACGCTTTTTGCTTATATATGCAGAGGATAGAATAATAAATCCACTTTTTTAAAAATAAGTAGTCAGTTTCAGTTAATAAAATTGCAAGGAAATCTCAAAACGTGTAAATTCATCGGAAATCGAAATTTTTCTGTATGTTCTACTTTCTTCTTATACAAGTAGAAGCTAGTAATAAATCCCCTTTTTTTCAAAATAAGTAGTCAGTTTCAGTTAATTGAAACGCAGGGAAATCTCAAAACACGTAAATTCAGCGAAAACAGAAAATCGAAACTTTTTCTTTGATAGATGCAGAAGCTAGTAATAAATCCACTTTTTAAAAATAAGTAGTGAATTTCAGTTAATTGAAATGCAAGGAAATCTCAAAGTCTGTAAATTCATCGAAACCGAAAACCAATTTTTTTTTTTTTCAAATCTTATGTTTTCTTCTTATATATGCAGAAGATATACGCAAGCGAAGTGTGACGTCATTGACCGTCGTTATGGCCAATTAAAAAAATTTTCTAATCGTCCATCGGATTTTTTGTAAAAAATTATTAAAAATCAAGGAAAATTATTTTCCGATTTTAATCCCCATATTTGGGTATAATTACAAATTCGTTTTCGTGCACATGTGTTAGATTAAGTTATTTTGCCGTCAAATTGACAAAATTTTAATTTTAACTTTTAAAAATCTAGAAACAAAATGGGCATAGATTTGATATCTGTTCGTCCTCCGCATTTTGTGTATTTGGCGATCAAAACGTAATACGAAAACATACATGCCAGATGAATATTTTCGTAATGCATATATATTGTACAAAATATTGTTTCATATATTACTGATTGCTCTCTTAATATACTTTATTAAAATAACCATGATTTTTTAAAGGAATTAAATATGTTCGTCAGATAATTTGGCCATCTTTTATTATTATTATTTTGCCATGGACGACAGATATCAAATCTGTTCCTTTGAAATGACATGTTTATGTTTATAGTCGAAAATGGAAGTCTGTCATTTTATTTCTCTAGAGTTTTGAAATTAAAAATTAAAATTTTATGAATTTTACAGAAAAAATGACTCAATCTAGCACAAAAAAAATCAATACGCAGGACTCAGGTTTACATCAGTTATATTGTTTGTTTTCGTTAGCTGTGACCCTGCTCACCTATGCGCATGCGTGAGGTCTGCATTGATTTTGTTAAAATAGGGTAGAAGCGTAGAAGATGAGAGAATGTTTACATTTTACGAGTGAGAGATAAGTTGCGGTTTCTTTTTTCTTTTTTTTTTCTTTTCAGGACATTATTGAATTTTGAGGCGATACTTCTTCGTTATATTCGTATAAAGGCAAAATGCTGATTTTTCCCCCTTGTAATTTTTAAATAAGTGTAGAAGATCAGTTTTATTCTTCGATGCAAAATAAAATCCGTAAACTTAAAAGTAAATGCCTGTTTTCTTTCTTCTTCTTCTTTTTTTTTTTTTTTCAGTTAAAATTATTTTTATTTGCTTACTTGATCTCTAAATTCGTACTATATCTGTCATACCTGAACACTTGTTTCATGCACTGATTATAGTAGTAAATTAATTAAAAATGACTTAAATTAGGTAAAATTTACATAATTCATTAATAAAAGAAGAGAAAAAGAACAACGTTTACAGTAGACTTTACCTGTAGTAAAAGTAATATATTTTTTTCTTTTAAATTATACTGCTAAAATAAAAATACCATATTTTTGGATCTCTATTTTACAGAAATTTACAGAAAATCGTATTTAAATCAAATCATTAGATTTTTTTATCATGATTATTTTACACCTTTTATTTTTCGCGCATATTGTCATATAAATTACATTAAATAAAATATTGTTAATTAAAATTAAAAATTAAACTTTAAATTCGCGTAAAAAGGTAAAATAAATATTGAAGACTCATAAAAAGAAAACGAACACGTGTAGAACGAAAAGCGCATTTGGCTAAGTGCCCATCTCATTCAACGCATCACCCCTTTTCCGAGTAGGATCGTTCCGCGAGAGGTAGACATGGTTTACGAAAACGGACAGTAGCTATGATTATGTCAAACAATTTTTCTTATTATTATGGTTAATTTTTTTTTAAGTTGACCCTTCTCGTTGCAAGCAAAACCCAATAAATCAGTTAACCCTATCCGTTGCAGGACTTCACTGTAATTTTCCCATGAACGGGAAAGCTATGCCTTAGATTATATTGTATATAATGGCACAAAACTTGGTATATGAGAGGCCTATTATGAAACTCTATGTTGATTTAATTTATTTGCATATTGGTCAACAGGTGGCGCTGCTATGCTGCAAGTTATTTCGTGAATAGGAAGACTAAATCTCAACTTCTGTAGCTGCTAAATGCATTGAACTCGATATTTGACATTACCAACTATTATGAAAACGAAAGCTAGCTTAATTTGAGTGTATATCATTCGATAGGTAGCGCTGCTATTTCTCACCTTCTGTTATTTTCCATATGATTAAAATCGCACCAAATTACATATATAGTTGAAATTTTCCTTCTGAGAAACTATTATAAAACATTTGAGCGCTCGTTAGACAGTAAATGACGCTGTCATATAGATGGTATAGAAAAAAGTTTTGTTATGGTTTTTTACTTCCATTACCCGACTACCGTAATTAATAAAAGTATTGTATTCGGTTCGAAAATTCGATATCGAGTTTTCACCTGATTTACATGTTTTAAGGTCTCTTGAGTCCAAAAAAGTAATTTTTGGCAATTGTCCAGTGTGTACGTGTGTATGTATATATGTTTGTGGGGAAACTTCTGACTATCATATCTCCGAAACTAATAAAGATAGAACTACGAAACTTCAGAATTGAGACTGGTCTGGTGTACAGATGAATTTTCTAAATTTTAGTGAAAATTGGAAAACCGGAAGTAGAACATCGGAAACCGGAAGTGATACCGTAAGTCTGTATTTCAAAAACGACACTAAACATTTTCTTCAAAGTTGCTGTACAAACACTCTATTCGATGTCCTTTCGAATGATATAGTTGGTTAGTGCAGGAAAATTGATAAGCGTACAGTATAAATAGCTCAATTTCAGGTCTCTCAACTAGGAACGGTCAGGAACACAAGTGTGTTCCTCTAAAAACGGCTGTAGGGATGTTTTTCAAACTCGCCATATTAACTCCCTTTTAAATATCCTTTTGTACGTAATTATTGTTTTCCGGTCAATAATTGAGTATGCCAAGTTTTGGCAAAAGTCGGTATCTCAAAAACGGTTCTAATGATTTTCTTGAAAATTGTTACATAAATCCATTTTAGATATCCTTTCTTATGTATAACGCGGTTATTAAAGGTAAATTAACAGTCATCTTGATTAGGTAGATTAGTTTTAGCTGTCGGAAATTAATGTTTCGAAAAACGGCAAAACCAATGTTTTTCTTCTGACTATTTTTAAATTTGCTATGTAAATCTATTTTATATATCTTTACATGAGTATAAGCTTTATCTAACCAGAAAATTTTTAGGTTTTAGGTGTCTAATTTATTGGGTCAATTTTATACCTTCTGATTATATTATCTCCAAAAAATGCATGTAATACATGTAATAGTAAGTAATGGAAGTCGTGTAGTTGTTTCTCACCAGATGTTTTTTTTTTTTTTTTTTTAATCTAGAACTTATTTCTGAAAATTGCATATGCATATCTTATAATAAGCGAAAACCTCTAATATTTTAAAATATTACATATAACTTCAAAATAAGTTTGTATTATATACAAATACATCAGCGTGATTTCTCTTTATCGTAATTCTAAAAGAATGCTTATAAACTATAATCAGTGTCCATGTATCATTCTGAAAAGGTCAGCTGCGCATTTACATCATCAGGCGCGAAAATCAACCCGCGAAATCTTCGAGTGTAAAGTGTAACTAATAATGTGGTTTCTTCGCTTGGAAATAATTTTATAAACATTTGCTCCCATTTCCTGCAAGCTTTATATTAGAAACTAGCCGCCTTCGGCGACCAGTTGGTTCGCGATCCTTGAAAAATCCGACTTTACGAAACTTCCGCTCGGTGGTGCCTGCGGCGCCTTTTTCCCGTTTCAGGTCTTAAAACACCTTACTGACATATAGTTAAAATAGCTTTATTGAAAAATTTAATCGCAGTAAATTCCCGCTCGGTAGCACCTGCGGTGCCCTCTTCCAGTTTCAATTTCTGAAACAGCCTGTTCGCTCACCGCGTTACGATCTCAAAATTCTGAATTTAGCAAAGACCATCTCGGTGGCGACTGTGGCGCCCCGTTTTAGAACTTACAACAGCTTCCACGTTCATACTGCAAATAGATTTGAAAGTTTTAACTGAAACAAATTTTCGCTCTGTGGCGACTAAGGCGCCGCTTTACGTTTCATGAATTGAAATAACCTGTTCGCTCACAAAAATCCTTAATACGAAACGTGAACGGAGTATCGGAATTCGAAAGCCTGCATCATAATTAGAATTGGAGAATTATGATAAAGGTGTTCTGGCTTTTCTGTGGTTTTCTCTGAAACTCCCGTACGGAATTTAACGGCTTATATCAGTTTAAAAGTCCGTAATATTTCAAATGATGTGTTATAAGTAGAATTCTAGATATTGAATTATTAAAATATCAAAGCGCCCTCTGGCGACAGAGATTTAAACATATACTGATCAATTCTAATTCAAATAACTTTTTAAATGATATATTACTTATGAAATTATGTTAATTAGAAGCTGAGATACAGAGCTAATATAGACATTTTTATAAAAAGATCCCTCGGGAAGGCTTCTAGGCATCCGTATGTCAAATTTTATACTTCTGTATTCAGTAGGGGCTGAACGTATAGATGTTCAGACAGACAGACATCTTCTTTTATTATTATAGATTACTCACATTTCATCTCCTTTTTCTTTCTTTCTCCCCCCCCCCCCTACATTTCGAGAAAAAATGCGAAAAGTATAACCAAAAACTGAAGTCATTGATATAGTGCACCTTGTTCTGTATTTATAAGAAAAAAAAAAATACTGGATTCGTAAAAATTTTCGAACCCTTTATGATTGGTAGAAATATCCTCCTATTTACTTTTTTCTTTGTACAAGATGAAATAAAATATTGGATTCAAAACATTTCACCTTCTAGCTTTCAGTATATTTACACAATTTCAGGTGTCCTGAACATATTTTGACCATTTTAAAAAAAATATCTATCCATAAATCTGCGACAAAATAAATAAATAAATAAATAAGTAAATAAAATAAAATAAATAGTATGAAGCAACCACACTACTTCCATTACCCACTATTTCACATATTAGAATATACAATTTTTTAAAAATGTGATCAGAAAACATAAAATTGACCTAACGAAGTAGATGCCTGACAAACTGATCTATAGACGCGTAAAACAGTTTGCATAGCGAGTTAAGAAATAATAAGGGGGGAAAAATGGTAGAGTAATTTTTTGAAACACCAATTTCCGAGATCTAAAAGCGACCTACCTGAGCATGATGACTGTGAATTTTCTTGTAATAGCCACGTATTATACGAGAAAGGATATCTGTAATGGATTTATGCAACAATTTTCCAGAAAATCGTTAGAGCCGTTTTTGAGATACCATCTTTTACCAAAACTTGGCATACTCAATTATTGATCGGAAAACAAAAATTACATACAAACAGATATTTAAAAGGGAGGTAATATGGCGAGTTTGAAAAAAAATCCGTACAGCCATTTAAAAAAAAAAAAAAAAAAAAAAAACGCACTTGCGAGACTTGAAATTCAGCTATTTATACCGCGAGCCTACCAATTTTCCTGAACTAACCAACTATATAATTCGAAAGAACATCTAATAGAGTGTTTATGTAGTAAATTTTAAGAAAATCTTTAGAGCTGTTTTTGGATACGGACTTACGGTCCCACTTCCACTTTTCCAATTTTCACTAAACTTTGTAAAATTCATCTGTACACCAGTTCTGTCTTAAATCTGAAGTTTCATAGCTCTATCTTTTTTAGATTCGGAGGGGTTGGCAGCCCCCCTCAGGAACGTATCTGTTTATGTAGCAAGTCAATCGAATCAATATATACACATATATGAAAAAATGAGAAATAAATAAAAATGACATGTTCAATAATGTGTGATGCAAATAGGATATTGGGGCTCCTGATCTGCAGATCCACTAGTTCATTGTCGAAACGCAAGTGGTAGCTTCCCTGTGGCGAATCAAAAAGATTTTGGGTTCCGTCTGTGTGTATATTTTGTTTGTCTGTGTGTCTGTTTCAGCGACCGCAAAAATCATGCTATTGATTTGCAATTTTGTACACATGTTTTCGAGCCGCATGGGATTAGCTGTATTGTGTTTGGCGTCTGTTCTATCTGGAATTCGTGTACGGGGACACACCAAATTTTTCTTTATCACTATGGCCTATGGACAGAATGTACATGTACCGCAATAACGGCTGCAAAAATTCTCCAAATAACTTGCAAATTGGTAGACACTTTCAAGCTCTGTATAGAAATAGCTGTATAATTTTTTATGTGTATATTTTTCATGCTCTATGTACAGGGACACTCCAAAGTTTTTCTTATCATTAAGGCCTACAGGGTGAATTTTGTTTAAACAAATTTTAATGTCGTTACTCTGCATTCAACAAAGTGAAATTACAGTAAAAATAAAAATAAAACGCATTTTAAGGGGGTCCAGGGCTCAAAAATCTTCAAAAATTCGATTTTTTTTTTTTTTTTTATTAAAAAATTCTATGATCTTTTCTGCTTAAAATGCCGTTTAGATCATGTTTCTATCTTCATTAGAACGGAAGATATAATTATTTTGCTTTGAGCTGTTTTTCCAACTCCAGTTTCAAAGAGCTGTTGCTATGGTAACACCCACCTTCTGTTTGAAAACAAACGCCGCGCTAAACATAAACAAACATTTTTAACCGCATTTTTTCGAGAAATATATTTCAATTATTAATTAAATTGAACGCTGATTAATTTCATATGTTTATATTTTAAATTTATACACTTCTACTTCTACTTTGAGAAGAAGTGAAGTGAAATAACTTCGTAGTTTAGTGCCGGCGTGGGTTTGTTTACAACGTGCTGGGATTTGATTATCGTAATGATTTTTACTTTGAAATATTTTTTTTACCATTGACATGATTTATTACTATTGATTATACACTTTTTTACATTGATTTATTATTATTTTAAAGTGATTGCTTGATTATTGTGATTCTGGCTTGTTCAAAAGTTATATTTCGTTTTGATATGATATGAATACGATACAAATATATTGATAATGCTTTGTTTACAAGAGTAAGGAATTTTGTACTTATTTCGAAATTAATTCGGAGTGTATTTTAAGTTTTTATATCTTTTTTTCTTGAGAAATTTTGAAAGAACATTTGTAATATGGGCAGGAAACGAAAATCTGCTCTTCAGAAGTCTGAAGCAATGAAAAAAAAGAGAAGCAATCCATCAGTTTCATCCCCTGAAAAAGTAAATCTGGAAATAATAAAGCGTTTAGATGGAAGAAAAATGCCCTCGCCTGTAAAAAATAACTTGGAAGGTCAGGAAGAAAATTACATCATCATAAAACAAGCTATTTTTCAATCAGTAATATCAAAGTGCTGTTGTCAAAAATGTTATCAACTAACATTAATTGTACAGGTTGGTAAATGCAATGGATTTGCTCAAAATCTCAAAGTTATTTGCAAAAATTGCAATTTTGAGTTCTTATTTTGTTCTTCAGATAAAGTTTCAGGAAACGAAAATTCTTTTGATATTAACCGCAGAGCTGTAGTTGCAGTTACAGAGATGGGCAAAGGACACGCAGCATTAGAAAAGTTAACTTATAACATGAACTTACCGTGTATGGATTCAAAAGTTTTTACTAAACATTTAAAATATTTGCATTCTTCAACCGTAAAAAGTACATGTGAACAGTTAAAAAGCATTCGAGAAAAAGTAAAACAATTTCACCTTGGTTCGAATAGTACATGTATTTCAGATATTGCAGTCAGCTATGATGCAACATGGCATAAGCGCGGCCATACTTCAAATTATGCAGTTGGTTGTGTGATTGATGTCCTCTCTGGTTTTGTAATTGATTATGAAGTTTTATCTAAAATCTGCTACCACTGTATCCAGGCAGCAAAAAGTCTTGGAAAAGAGTCTCCGGAATTTCATATATGGTATGAAGGACATGCTCGAATTTGTGATAAAAATTACGACGGAACATCTGGTGGAATGGAAAGCGAGATGGCAAAACGGATGTGGCTTCGTTCCGAAAGTCTTGGGTTCCGCTACACAGAATTAATAGCAGATGGCGATTCGAAAACTTTCAAAGACCTGCAAGATTTGAATGTATACGGAAAAGAAACTCTCATTACTAAAACAGAATGCATAAATCATGTTGGCAAAAGAATGGGAGATGCACTGCGTAAACTTGTTGAGGTTGAGAAAGCAAAGGGTGTTACACTCGGAGGGAAAAAACATGGAAGCTTGTCAGAAAGCACAATAAAAAAAATTACTAGCTATTATCGTAACTCGATAGTACGCAATAAAGGCAACATAATTGCCATGAAAAAAGATATTTATGCCATCTTACAGCACTGCAGTTCAACAGATAAAAAGCCGAAGCATTCGACCTGTCCTCCTGGAGAAAATTCATGGTGCTTTTATAATCGTGCGATTTCGATGAAGCTAAAGCCTCCAGCACACAAAACCAGTGTTAAAACCCCTCTAAGAGAAGAAATTGTTGCCAAAATGATGCCAATTTTTCAAAGATTGGCTTCAGAAGTATTATTGCAAAAATGTGCAAAAGGGGAAACACAAAATAGGAACGAGTCTTTGCACAACATGATTTGGAGTCGTTGCCCCAAAGTGTTTAACACTTCTAAAACTCGAGTAGATATTGCTGCAGCTAGGGGCATATCAGATTTCAATTATGGAATGAGGGTATCTTCAATAAATGCCTTAAAAACAGGCCATTTATCACCTGGCAATTCATCCTTAACTTCCTTGAAACGCATAAGGACTCGCCATGTTAGAAAGGCGTTGTTCAAGTCAACAGAAGCTTTTAAATCTTATAGAAAAAAAGTTGAATTAGCAAAAATTACAATCAACCAAAAAAATAAGCTGAAGGAAGGCGTTACTTATGCATCTGGAGGTTTTTAAGAGGTATTTAAACATATATTAATATTGTTTTTTCATTTATAATGTGTTTTTATCTATACCGCTTCTTTTCAACAATTTTAATTTTCGCATTCATGCTATTCAAAAATCAAAAGTTGATAAATGCATTTAGCAAGGGTTTAGTTTCCATGATGCGTTTTTTCACCATTTTTCATTTTCAAATTGATATACAGTCAACTCTCATTAATCCGCAAAAGTTTTGTCCAAAGGTGCGGATTATATTATTTTGCGGATTACAGGTTATTTTCTTTGTTTACATTTTTCTTTTCCAAATTTAGAGTGAGTTATGATTAATTTAATCATATATGAATAGACATTAAAATGAAAAGATATCTAATAAGTTTTAAAATAAAATATTTTTTCAATATTAACTCAACTTATCAATTATAATGAAGCTAAATAATTTAGGCATACTCAAATAATGTATAGCAATAAAATATAAGCATACATATTTGGTTAAAAAATACAAAAAAACTATATTTCAAGTAAAGAAATGGAAATTCCTTATTGATTACTTTTTAAATTTGTTAAACATTGATGTAATAGTACTGGAAATATATATATATATATATATATATAATTTTTTTTCAGAAACTTTCGCTTGCTAATTGTGTAAAAATGCAATTTCTTTTTCAGAAATAGAATGTTTTGAAAGAAAACTCATGCAATACTCCCCAATTTTAAACCCTTAAAAAATTTAAATTTGCAGATTAATTTCCGAAAGCAAAGATTAATTTAAAATTTGAATTAAAAAAAGAGAAAAGTTTCTAGTTCGTTCAGAATCTTAGCTGTAAATTTGTTTGTTTACATTAAAAAATCCATTGCGGATTAGAGGTATTTGCGGATTAACGGGAGTTGACTGTAACTCAAAAACCAATAAAGATAGAGCCTTGAAATTTTAAACTTGGCATTTTCAAATATTTTACTTTAATTTGTCTTTGGTAAATTAAAAAAAAAATTATTATTTTTGAAAATATGCGACTAAAAAAAATTACGTTGAAAATTTGTCAATTTTTTGTTAAAAAACTTTTATCTTTTTTTTTTTTTTTAAGAAAATTTTTTTTAATGCCGAAGACAAATTAAAAATAATATATTTCTCTTCAACTACATGAAAAAAATTTTAAATTCCGTTTATAATATTTTGAGTTATATCAATTTTAAAATACCTCACTTTTTTTTAAAAAATTTAAATTTTAAATTTTTTTTAAAGTTTGAGAAAATTTTTATGTGGTTTTTTGTTTAGTCATTGCATGGTTAATTACCAAAAAAAATTTCAAATCAGTGGGTTAATTAGTAAAAAGTTTATTAGTAATTTAAAAAAATCATTCTTCGCTAAGTCGTATAACGACTCGTCAGGTTCGAAAAACATTATTTGAGTCTATGGAAACATTCAAATGCACATTAAAAAAATAGTAAAAATAGCTAAAATTAAGCTAAAATTAAAGGATAGAGTTCTAAATTGTGTTATTTATGCATCAGGGAGTTTCTAAGAGGTATTTAAAGATTTTATAAGCAGTGATTATGTTGTTGTAACTTTAAATACATTCTTCTCCATGATGCGTTTTTTCACCATTTTTCATTTTCAAATTGATATAACTTAAAAACCAATAAAGATAGAGCCTTTAAATTTTAAACTTGGCATTTTCAAATATTTTACTTTAATTTGTCTTCGATAAATTTAAAAAAAATTATTATTTTTGAAAATATGCGACTTTAAAAAAAAATTACGTTGAAAATTTGTCAATTTTTTAAAAAAAAATTTTTATCTTTTTTTTTTTAAGAAAATTTTTTTTAATGCCGAAGACAAATTAAAGATAATATATTTCTCTTCAACTACGTGAAAATTTTTTTTAATTCCGTTTATAATATTTTGAGTTATATCGATTTTAAAATACCTCACTTTTTTTAAAAAAATTTAAATTTTAAATTTTTTTTAAAGTTTGAGAAAAATTTTATGTGGTTTTTTTGTGTAGTCATTGCATGGTTAATTACCAAAAAAAATTTCAAATCAGTGGGTTAATTAGTAAAAATTTTTTTAAAATGGGCCCCGGACCCCCTTAAAACGTTTATGCTGCATTCAACACAGTGGAATTAACATATACATTATCTATATTAATAAAATCAGACTTTTGTCTGTAAATTTGTCGGAATCGAAAAATTTTGCGATATCTTCACGTTTCACACCCCATGCAAGCCGAAAATGACTTCAGAAAATTTTGCCTGTGTGTGTGTGTGTGTGTGTCATCGTGTCCGTATGTCGCTTTTTTTGTCCGGGCATCACTTGAGAACGGCAGGACGGAATTACACGGCGCTTGGCAGGGATTTAGGTCTTCGCACAACTTAAAATTATATTTATCAACTTTTCAGAAATTCCCCCCCGTTCCCCCCTGGTGGGTAAAAGACTAAAACATGTTTGTCCGGGCATCACTCGAGAACGGTTGGACGGAATTCAACGGCGCTTGGCAGAAACTTAGGTCTTCACCCATATCTATAGAAATTTTTAAAATTCTGATTAGTGTTTAAATTGTGGGTAAAAAACGCCTGCGCAAGCGCCATAAATATTTTTTCACTAAAATGCTTTGAATGGAAAAATAAAATGCAAAAATAAATTTTTAAGATAAAGACTTTTTTTATTCGCGTGATTCGCACTACAAATTATGAAAAGATTGAAATGTGCCATCTGAGTTTCATACTTTAGTTAATTTTAAAACATCTAATTGTCGTATCGAAAAACTGTTTACATCCCAGGATTCCGAAAATTCACCTCTTTCATTTGGTACTGAATTTGTAACGATAGGTCTGATACTTCTAATTTATTTTTCCTTTTTACCGTTTATCCGTTGCCACTTAAATTTCACACTTTAGTTATTTTTTAAAAATCTAATTGTAGCATCAAAAAACTGTTTGCACCCCTGGATTCAGAAAAATCACCCCTTTCATTTAGTATCAAATTTATAAATATAAGTCTGATATTTCTAATTTATTTTACCCTTTTTCCGTTTTCAACCCAGATTCGATATGGAACAGCTTTAGTATTGGATCCCTTTGGCAAAATTTGAAATTCGGCACCGAAGTAGCACGGACGTTTCTCGCCAAGATCTTTAATTGCACAATTGAAATAGCCAATTCAGTTCATCGCAAAAATGGCTTAAAATATTTAAAGCCACCAAAGGGTTCCGATACTTAAGCTGTGCTTTTTTTAGTGCTAGAGGCCTATTTCAGTCGGTACAGTTGTCGAATTTTTATAGGTCACTCTTAATTAGTGCTAGAGGCCTATTTCAGTCGGTTTATTGAATGGGGATTTATTGAATGAAGTCCCCCCATGGCACAACTTTGACATGAGTCCCCCCCAAGCACAACTTTGACATGAGTCCCCCCCCCAAGGTAACCCTATTTCAGTCGGTACAGGGTACAGCGTTGTCACATTTTTATAATACACTCTTAATATTGCTAAGGGCCTATTTCAGTCGGTTTATTGAATGGGGATTTATTGAATGAAGTCCCCCCCAGGCACAACTTTGACATGAGTCCCCCCAAGTTACCCCTATTTCAGTCGGTACAGCGTTGTCGCATTTTTATAATACACTCTTAATAGTGCTAAGGGCCTATTTCAGTCGGTTTATTGAATGGGGATTTATTGAATGAAGTCCCCCCAAGGCACAACTTTGACATGAGTCCCCCCCCCAGGCACAACTTTGACATGAGTCCCCCCAAGGTACCCCTATTTCAGTCGGTAGAGCGTTGTCGCATTTTTATAATACACTCTTAATAGTGCTAAGGGCCTATTTCAGTCGGTTTATTGAATGTGGATTTATTGAATGAAGTCCCCCCCAAGGCACAACTTTGACATGAGTCCCCCCCCCCAGGCCCAACTTTGACATGAGTCCCCCCAAGGTACAACTTTGACATGAGTCCTCCAAGGCCCAACTTTGACATGAGTCCCCCCAAGGTACAACTTTGACATGAGTCCCCCCAAGGCCCAACTTTGACATGAGTCCCCCCCCAAGGCACACCTTTGACATGAGTCCCCCCCAAGGCACACCTCCCCCTCATTGGGAAAAAGAGAACGTTGTTTTGCGGCTATAAGACAGTTTGGACTTCCAACGTTATTTGTTACAATATCTGCAGCTGAAACACATTGGTTTGATTTAATGAAAACTTTATCATGGAATTTAGATCGTCACGAATTAACTAAAGAAGAATTTGTCGATATTAACAAGTTTAGCAGTAGGCCTCTGGCACTAAATTAAAATCTGTCAATGTCAGATTTTCATGTTTTAAATAATGAAATAATGTCGTGTCTGTATAATTTTTATTTTTTTATTTATAATATTGCCTATTAAAGACTTCTGAGGTCACGAAATTTGGGGCGTAAACTGTTTGTATGCACCCGGCACATATTGTAACTGCATTTCACGAAATTCGAAATCCCCCCCCCCCTTCTCGGAGTTGGAGGGCAATAAACATGTTTTCCGTTTGAATTCGCTTTGAATTATTTTAGAATGGCGAATTTTGGTGTGTGAATATTGATTAAGTGTACGCATTATGTACATTAGTGGGATTTTGCAAAACTTCGAACTCACCCGCTGAGGGTAGGGAAGTAAGAAGTGGGTAAGTTGTGCCAAAGACAGTGGGGACCCAGACTCCTCACATTGGGAGCGAGAAAACTTCTACCAATCACAGCGAGAACTTAGGTTATAAATAAAGATGTGGCATTTTGACAACTCATTTAAGTTTAATGTCCAGCGAAGCGGGCAAAGCCTGCTAGTAAAGATATATAAAAACATGTTTACTCTAATAAAAGGGATATGTATGGACTATATGATTTATTTACGGGATCACACAAATCAATTCGGATGACATCCTGTAATCATCCAAATGATTCAAATTACATTGAAATATTCATGAGTTACAATTAATTAAATAGGTGTATTCTAATTTTTTTAGTGTATATAATTACTGTGGCTGCTTTTCCGAGTTACATAAAAGAATTTCGTTCTATTACGCACTATAGTTCATATTTCAACACTGGTATTGAATTTTAACATGGTTACACCCCACGAAATATGATGAAATCTTATTAGAATTTTAAAAGTATATATATATATATATATATATATATATATATTTTTTTTTGTGGGAAAATGTGGCCATAGAATTGGTATTTAATTTACAGGGTTGCACAAAATAATTCTAGTATGTTATGTAATCAATTTGCAGGAATTTTGGTAGAAGTACTTATGAATTACAGGGAATTAGTGCAAGTACAAGATAGTCAGTTATTAGGAATACATACATACAGAAATAGTTATAGAAAGAGAAAAGCAGAGGGGGTTGAGGGGGGCTGCAACCCCCCTCAGAAACGTTTCTGTTTATATAAAAAGCCAATAGAATCAATATATATATATTATATATAATAAGGAATAAGTAAAAATAATCTGTTGAATAATGCGTGATGCAAAAATGACGGTGAGGTTCCTGATCTGCATATTCACTAGTTATATATAGAACTTGTTATCTTACTCGTCAATCTGCAATCTATCTTAATAGAATTTTAATTTTATGTAAGAGAAAGTCGTATGGGTGCCATACCAGATTATTTACTTTGAATTCTATTATTGAAATTCTGTTTAATTCAACAAAATATTTTTTTACGAATCGCTAAAATAGATGTTTGTATATTGCCACTCATTGCTTTATGAGTGAAATGTCAGATTTATTGTGCAAACAGTATTATGTGCAAAGAAAAATATTTAAAATGAAATGCGATCATATATTTCGCAAATTTTTTGAACGATTGTCTTCTAAATCTATATGTTACTCAGACTCACATCCGTAATACAAAAAGAAAAAAAAAATCTATAATAATAAAAGTAGTAAAGAAATAAAAACCACGACGATGTTTCTTCACCACAAAAATATAAACATTTGGCTCGTCGAAAAGCAAAAACATCTGTCTGAGAGGTGGAGCCGGATAAAGGGTGTGTCAAAGAGGAAAATCGGCACAAATTTGTAAAATTTTTGGACTTTCATTACAAATTTAATTAATTTAAAATTTTATTAAAATACAGGATTTTTTTCCGCACTGAATTAAACTCTTTGAGATTGACGCAGCTTTTTAAATTCTGTTTTAAAAAAATTGAAAGAGTTTTTATAAGCCATTTAATGCATCAACCCAAATATTGCAATAAAACAGCTTTTTTAAAAAACAACTGTTATTCTTTCATAAAATCTACAAAAGCTGCGTCAGTTTACGAAATGAGAGTAATCCAATAAAAAATACCGCGTCTCAATCAATTAATATGTCACTGTTTTAAGTGCAAAGAAAGTTTTCCATAGGATAACATTGGCTTTTAGAAAAGCAAATGGTGAGTGAAGAGGGCCCTTAAGAGGAAGCAAATTCCAGACCGCCCCCCTCTTTTAGCACTAAATTTGTCTTATTTATTTTTAATTCTAAATTTGTGTTATTTGTCTTATCTTAAAATTGTCCTATGTATCCGACACTTATTGTAACCGAATTTTACGAAATTTACCCCCCCCCCCCCATCTTATCCCCTCCGGGGTCGGGGGCAATATAAACGTGTAAAATTACGTTTCTTCGTTTGAATACGCATTAAATGATCTTAAGAACAGGGATGGAACACGGGCGCAGAATTCATACCGGAATCCGTTTAAGAAATTTCTCTACTTATAATATCGTTGATTTAAGAAGTAGAAAATTTTCTTACATCGATAGTGGTATGAATTCTGCGCCCGTGTTCCATCCCTGTAGGAAAGCGAATCTTGGTGTGTGGATGTTGATTAAGTGTACGCATTATGTACTTTGGTAGGATTTCACAAAACTTTGAACTTTCACGCTGAGGAAGGGGAAGTAAGAAGCGGGTAAATTGCTGCTGAAGGCAGTGTAGACCCGCATTCTTACGTTGCGAGCGGGAAAAACCTCTACCGAACACAATGAGAACTTAAGTTAGTAATAATGAAGTGGGATTTTGACAACTCATTTAAGTACAGTGCTCAACGAAGTGGGCAAAGATTGCTAGTATATATATATATATATATATATATTATGCGTAAAAATATAAATGCGTAAAAAATATAAATAAAATAATTTTAAAGTTGATTTAGCGTGAGGAAATGGTAGATGAACTATTGAAAAAATACATTTAAAGGTTTTATTAACTAATGTATACCTCGTTTTGAAACATTTTATATTTTATACGTATTTCTGTAGAAGAAAAAAATAAGGTAATGAAACGTTTTATGAAACTTAGAATATAGAAAAAATTAATCATAATATTTGTATATGTTATGCTCAAAAGACGGGCTCTCTTTTTAAGGGATTAAAGTAATAAAGTTTTGACATAAAGTAAATTTTAAATATATTAAAGCGTCTGATAGCAGATTTTTTTCTTTTTAATTGTTATTATGTTTATTTCCTTTAAGTAAACATGAAAGTGAAAAAGGGATTTTAAATGAAAAATTTTCAGTTTGATGTTTAATTTAATGCTTGAAAATACTTAATGATATGCATTATAATTTTTGTTTTTTAATTGCAGTGAGCATTTTAAAATTATGAAACAATAACTTCTACATTCTATGTATATCTATTTTATTTTTTCAAAATATCATATACAATGGAGACGGATCAAGATGAAATCGCTGCAAACAAAATCGTTAATTAAATTAACTTTTGTAAAATAGATTAATACATATATACAGTAACCGCCACTTAATAAAATCACTGGTTAATAAAATCAGCCGCTTAATCTGATCAAATCGCCAGGACCGGAATGAAATCAATACAAACTACTTTTAAAGCCGCCGCTTAATAAAATCAGCATCGCTGGTTTATAAACTCAAAAATAACGTCTCAGAAGCCAAAAATATCATTTATACACACTATTTTTTATTATTATTATTATTATTATTTACATTGTAATTTTTTTTTTTTCTTTTTCCTTTTTTTTTTTTTTTTTTTTTTAGATAGAAAAAGAAATTAAAGCACAACAAACCCTCCGTTATCGCTCATTGCTTAAAATTTTATACATGCAGCACAGTTACAAATGAAACACGCCCCGCAACTTACCTCCGTAACAATTTCAAGGAACGTATTTTTCAAAGCGTAGTAATAAAATACAAATTTGATTTGAAATGATTTTTTTTCTAATTATTAGAAGGCAATTTCTAGTTCTTATTTTGAAATTACTATAATTCATGACGTTTAAAAGGAAAGATTTTAAATTTATAAGAACAGCGTCAACTTTTGGTAAAGTAATGATGATTTTCCTCTAACGAAAGTGCTCGAGAACTTTTTACTTATATCGAAGAAACAATTAGTTAATTATCTACCAGAAATTAATTATATTGTTTACTAATTATATTATTCGTTACCTTTTGAAGTTTCTTTCGAAATTCAGGGAATTAATACCTTTTCCTTAAGGGCAGGAACGTTCGCCGGATATAAAAATCAGCCGCTTAATAAAATCACTTTGGTACAGAACGAATGTGATTTTAATAAGCGGCGGGAACTGTATATATATATAATATATATATATATATATATATATATATATATATATACACACACACACATATATATATATATACAGACACAACATTGTTTCTGAAAAGTAAATAAATAAATAAATAACAATAATTGTGTAATAGTCAGACTAATTTTTTAAATAAAATAAATTTCAAAAAATAAAAAATGTGAAAGTATGAATTATTTTAAAGTACAGTATATAAAATAAAATAAGACTTGAAAAATGCATTTTCATATTGCCAACTTTTATTGCTAAATTTTCATTAAAATATATAGATATGTTATATTTTCCAATTACTTGTATTCTTTTCATATTTAAGTTTTATATCGAGACTTATATGGTAGACTTCAATTTTTTTTTCTTAATCTTCTTATGTTCAATTGATTGGTTAAGAAAAACATTTAATTTCGAAATTAATTACTTTTAAAATTCATTTCGAAACAATTTAAAATACAACAATTAAATGTGGCTATAAATTTAAAATCTTATCTGATTACTTTAATTATACACCTAAATGTTATTATTTGAACTATATTATAGGTATCATCTGGTTAGAAAATTTCCAATTTATCTTAAAAGGTTATAAAATGATATACAATTTAATAAAAGATTAATTAAACAAACGTAAGATCATAAGGTTAAACTCTTGTTCAAAATGAAAAAGCCATATATTTAAAATAAAAGTATAGTATCATGATCAAAATATGTACAATGTATTAAGCACATTATCACTTACGTTTTATTTAAAAGAAAAACACTCTGTCGCTGAAAAATATTATTTGATAAAAATCTTAAACATATAGAAATAAATCAGTAACATTTACTTTAAAGATTTTATTTCCATTCTTTCAATCATTTAATATTTAATTAAATAAACTATTCCACGATTTTGATTCATCTCAAATCTTATTCTATTTTTTTTTTTTTTCGAATTAAGGATTCTTAAATTTTTATAATTAATTAGTGTTTGATTTTTAAATAAATTTGCAAAAGAAACATTTATTTTAATAATTAATTGTATTACATTCAACGTCAGCTGTTCAAAATGTTATATACAATGATGATTAATTAATTTTCCTTCAAAAAATGTTTCTTTGTATAAATTGAAATTGTCATTTCTATGACACGATTAAAGAGATCTGATTAAAAAGAATTTTTATATAACATATTGTAAACGTCATAAAAGAATACTTGATATGAAATTTTATTTGAGTTGAATCAGAATAAATGATTTATATTTTCTGGAAAAAATTATCTCGAATTACATTTAATTAAAAAACATTTTTTAACATTAGGAGAACGTCAATAATACATTTTTATTATTTTTGACTTTTATTTTAGACAGTAAATTTTATTCATTATTCCAAAAAAGCTTTCAACCCACATGTTTTTAATTTGAGTATTTGTATATACGTATTAAAACATACCTAAACAAGATCAACGTCATTTTCAGGGGAGATACTATAAAGAGGAGTAGTAAGATTTTGATAACAGTACGATATACATCGTTGAAAACCTCTGAGTACAATAATGAACATGTGAAATAAATAACTGCATCAGGAGAGTTTCTGATGATATATCGAAGGGACGGAGGTGAGAAAGATCGATAATCTTGAATAGGTAACCATTAAAACTTAGATTTACCTTGCTTACGATACCTCGCATTCTGACAATGTGATTACTACATTCGGTTTGTATAATGGCTACATTTCCTTACTCCCGTTTTCTCTATCTAAAAACTAAAACAGAGTTATACTAGTTAAGAGTTATACTAGGCGAGTCGTGTTAATCCTGGACGGTAGGACCCATGCCCCAGCCCGCCCGGTTCCCGCTGTTCAATGTATTTTTCGAGTCAATTTTGTCCCCCTATTACTTCCGGTATGAATTTTTTTTTTTTTTTTTTTAACACACTTGACATTGTGAGTTTTTTTTGCTTTTCTTACCATGCTATTCCTATGGGGTTTTTAGCCTTCCCCCCCCTTTTTTTGCTACATTCTAAAGTTCCACCGCCACTTTAGAATGCAGAAAAAGAGGGGGGAAAAAGGCTAAAAACCCCATAGGAATAGGATGGGAAGAAAAGCAAAAAAACTCACAATGTCAAGTGTGTTAAAAAAAAAAAAAAATTCACACCGGAAGTAATAAGGGGACAAAGTTGACTAGAAAAATACATTGAACAGCGGGAACCGGGCGGGCTGGGGCATGGGTCCTATCGTCCAGGATTAATACGAGCTTCTAGTCAAAGATAAATTGCTTTTCCTGTGAGCATTTACACTTCATAATTGAATTTATCTTTATTTTGATATTCTGTCGGATATCTTAGCATTGGGACATTAGGACATCCAGCCACACCTAAACTAAAATACCTTACCAGGGGTTTTGTCATAACTAGTCAAGTCCTAATTAAAATCGTCGGTTCATCTTTTTAGGAACTGACCCAGAGACTGACCTGGAGGAGAAGAGAATTTATGATTTTGGAGACATATACTAAGTGAATAGGTATACATGTCATATCTATTAGACGTTAATTGATCTACAAAGTATACATCGGCCGGAGCTCGGTATCCACGGATATCCACGAGAAAAAGAAGATCAGTATCCGAATCCGGATCCGTATCAGTAAGAAAAAAATATCTGTACCCGAATCCGGATCCATTTTTTTTCTTCAATGGATCTAATACGGATATTTTGCAGAAAAATTATGAAAATTAGAAATAAACTGTTATAAATCATTAGTGCAAAATAAAAATTATAATTTTTTATATTAGTAATTTAGTCTTTTTAATAAAAGTTTTTATTTTTTTTTAAATCACTGTTAAATTTTAAAGTTAATAACATTTATGCAATAACAAAAAAAAAAAAAAAAAAAAAAAATTACATATATTGCAGTAACAGTACAAGAAGACTATTATGCCATGATTGAAAGAAAATAGACTACAAAACGAAAACCTGAAGAAGCTGCATAACAACGTCATCTTTCAGCCGATATGCACACAAATTAATCCAGCGTAGCCTTCTGTTTTGGTCGTTTCATATATCAATTTTAATGTACTTATGTGCTACAGAAGTTAAGATATTTCCTTCCCGTAAATAGGAAAAATTATAGCAGAAGAGTGACAGCTATAAGCCGATATGCACAATAGTTTATAAAATAGTTAATAGTTTAGTTAATATCGGCATAGTTTTTCATAATAACCATCTTAAATAGAAAATTTGATCCATGATAATATATTGTAGAAGCTGAGATATAACCTTTACACAAGCGGAGTTATGGCAAAATAATACTGTCACATCGGAAGAGCTATATACACCAAAATCTAATCAGCGCAAATGTATATTGTGGTCCAACCAAATATATATTTTCGTGATATTTCGTGTATCATGAGGTATAGTTCTTATAAAATTTTACTAGCTTACATACGCAGACGACATAGAGACGTTTTCTAATAAATGGTTAAAACGTCTTCAGAAAATTTTAAAACGTGCATACCCGTCAAAAACCGGATGTCAAAATTTTTTACAAATTCCAGAAGAAAGTAAAAATGTTTGCTGAAACAATAATTAGAATGTGAATAAGAATTTTACTTAGGAAACGTATATTGAAGGTAATGTGCAATAAGAAGACATGTTATGAATATTTTTGGAGATAGTGTCATCAAACGACATAAAAATGACATAAACAATCACGCTTAACAATTTTCATATAATAGCAAACTAATATATATATATATATACCATAAAATATTTAAAAATGAGTTTATATAGCGAATTTAAAGAAAAGCTGTCTTCTTAAAACACTAATTTACGAGATTAAAACTGGTCGCAGTATCTAGTCAAAACTCTCTTAAATTCTCTCTATAGTAACCACCTAATACATGCAAAAGGACATTTAAAAAGTGGTTTGTATAGCAAATTGGAAGAAAATCGTTATAGATGTATTTAAATACCGACTTCCAACCCTATTTCTGACATTCACCAAAAATTAGCAAATTCATCTCTTCACCGGAAAACAGAAATTAAGGACGTCTAAAAAGGAGCTAATATGAGAAGTTTGAAGAAAATCTGTAGAGTCATTTTTTTAAGAAACCAACAGGTGAGACCTAACACTGATCTATTTATTTGGGATGCCTATTAATTTTCCTGAAAAAAATAAAAAAATTAAAAAAAAGCCCGACAAATACATAAGAAAAGTCATCTAAATGGGGGTTATACAGAGACATTGAAAAAATATATGAATTACAATCTTTTGAGATGCGGATTTTTTTTTTTTTCGGTTTTTCCTTGTCCCATTTCTTTTCTTTTTTCTTTTTTTTTCCACCAAAAGTTAAAATAGGAAGTCTTAAGTATACTAATGTGTCGTCGTTCTGTCTTTAGATCCAGAAGATTCGTCAAATACCAACTCCCACACATACACATATACATACACAATGATCAATTTCCAAAAACCTTGTTTTTTGTACTCTGAGCCCCTAAAACATGTAAATCAGGTGAAAAACGGATATCGAAAATTTCCACCGAATACATTACTTCCATTGCCTACTGTAATCGGGTAATGAAAGCAAAAATTGTTACATATTATGTGTTTAATTATTATAGATTTATCGAAGATCGTATCCGTATCCATCTTCACGGATTTTGATATAAATGTTCTGTATCCATATCTGTATCCACGGATACAGAAAAACTGTTAACCATATTCATATCTGTATTCACGGATCACATTTTTTTTGACGATCCGAGTAGGAATGTCCCATATTGGATTTGCTGCATGGTTAACTGTCCTTTACAAAATATATTTTGATTCATTGATTTATACTTCAAATTTTATGTTTATCGCAATACATCTGAAAAGATTTACGTTATAATAGCAAGATTCTTCTGCGAATTTGTTCATTATCTCATTTATAAATTTAACGCTAACAATCAACAGCATTCTTGCCAACATACTAATTAATATTCCGTAGTATTGTTAGCCCCGCCTTCTTTTTCACACCAGTATCTTTTTAGAGTATTTTTCTTCTTATTTAAAAGTAATTGGATTTGGAAGAATATTACTCGAAGGATTTACTGGTGTGAAAAAAAGGATGTGAGTAACAACACTACGGAATATTAATTAGGTTGTTGGCAAGTATGCTAGAGGAACACTCAGTTTCTACTACATTTTTCAGTATTAGTTATTTGTGCATGCACAATTTTCAACTATGTTACAAGTCCTCATTGCCAAATGGTAAGACATTGCACTTGCTTTGTAAGTGAAACGGGGTGATTTTGTGGAGATGATATTATTATGACTTTTTCTTATACACATAAAGGTGTCCAAATATTATCTTCACAACTTTAAACTTTAATAACTTCTAAAATATAAAAGATAACTATAATCTATTTTCTGCAGTTAATAGAGCAACTCATCGATATTTTTCTATTTATGGTTACACTACAACATGTGCACCATTTGTAGCCCTAAGCACATCCAGTATGTATTCATGTAACATCTCGTCTATGACAGTTGTAAAAGCATCTGTAATCAGAGTTGGGAAAAACCCAGCGTAGTTGATTTTATAAGGGTTTTTTTTTTGTGTTTTATCAGGTTTTATAAGGGTTTTTTTCGGGCTTTTTCTTGGTTTTAAGTGAGAATTCTTTTTCCCTTTTTGTAATAGGAAATATATTAATGAGATGATTTAAAAAATCAAATATTAATTATTTATTAAAATCAAAATTTAAAAAAATTAATTTTAAGATTTATAAAATCCTTTTGATTAATAAGTTATAAGATTTTTTTTTTATTAAATTTACGCTCTAAATATTTAAAAGTTCTGTTTATCTGTTCTTTAGAAAATTTAAATAATAATTATTTAGTGCTTTATTAAATTTTTCGTATTCAATTAATTTTCATGAAATGTTTTGAATTATTATTCTTCTATTACATATTAGCATTTCACTGCTAAAGTTTACAGATATTTTTTAAATTTTTAATTTAATTTATTTATATTCTACAGTCCTTGAACTCAACAATTTTCTTTTTATTGACAAACAACTCTGTATTTTATTGTTTTTATTTGTTTATAAATTTTTTTCATTGTATTTTAATGAAATATTATAAATAATTTTTCGTTGAGATTCTTTCTAGATTTTGTTCTATAGAGCAATTTGAGCGTCTGCAATATTTTTTAAAATTTCTTTGCCTATTTCAAAATAATGTATATTATTATTATTATTATTATTATTATTATTATTATTATTTTACATTTATATATTTGTTAGAAGTTAGATAAAACTGAAATTTTAAATAAAGACTCTGTAGGTTTTATTGAAAAAGTCGAAACGGGTTTTTTCGAGTCGAGCAAAATTTAGCCAGCCCTATCTGTAATGCGACATTTTAAGTCAGCAATGTCAGTAACCTGTGTCCGGTAAACAGCATCCTTAAAATAACCCCACAGAAAGAAGTCGAGAGGTGTGATGTCCGGAGACCTTGGTGGCCATGGAATTGGACTAACTCGTCCAATCCAGTTCTGTTGAATCTGTGTGTCCGATTTGCTATCTGTGAACCATGCCACACATTGTGCTCTCTCCTGTAGGGTCTACATGCTCACTTACAACTGGCTAGCATAAACAGAATATAAAAAAAAAAAAGAAACAAAAGAAACAAAATTATTAATTACACTAGTAACTGCAGGAAATAGAATGTAAATATCTTTTTATTTTAGAGGTTATTGAAATTTTAAGTTACAAAGGTTACTTGGACACCCATGATGGATATGAAAAGCTTAAAAAAAAAAAAACAGCGGATATAGTACTCCCTAAGGATGATCAGTTTAAAAAAGTATTACGTACATGTTATCGATAACAGATTAATTGGTGAAAGTAGTTGCTATTAGTAATGCTACAGATTTTTATGAATAAACTATTGTACAATTTCAAATTCTTTGAATGAAAGAAAAATTTCATTTATCATAGTAGGTAGCAGAAATTTTAAAATTGTAATAATTTGATGATAAATGATTTTAGAAATATCGATAGCGCTAGAGCTTGGCGAAATGTAGAATGTTTAGTAATTATCTGATAGTTTCTTTAAATAAACTTTTTTGTAAAATTTATACGAGAATTAACAAGTTACGCAATTTTTTTGTAAGTTATATTAATAGCTAAAATTTCATTTTTATAATTAATATTTCCGTTTAAAAAATACATAAATACAAATCTAACATTTTGTATAACAAGCGGCAGTTGAAGAATGCGTTGGTATTCATATGTAATACACGTAAGACATGAAAGCAGTTATAAATTGCTGCTTTCATGCTGCAATGGAATTTATATTTTTTGGTATGATTATTATTCTCCATTACATTGACCAAAAATATTTGTTTTGTTTTAATTTTTTTTATTTTATGTTGTTATGGTTTTCATTAATTTTCAATTTAAAGCGTAATATACTGGGTGTCCCAAAGGTCTATAGACATTTTAAAATTCATAAAAATTAAAGGAATTGGTAGAATTGAACTCGGTTTGCAAAGAATTTGTTCTTGTGAAGGATTTTTTTTTTTTTTTTTTTTAGTAAAGAAAAGAAAAATAGTTAAAATTTTCATTGATAGAGGGCGATGCACGGATGCATAATGAAAATTATGCAAATCAGAGTCCTACGAATTACATGGTTTTACGATTAACACAGCTTATTTCTTATTTTCTCTCCTACTTGCGCATATATGAAGTTGTAACTGCAACGCTGACTTGGTAGATTAAGCATTATTGGTGAAGATGTTTTTCAGCTAAGAATCACAGCTAAGAACCGCCGACTGAGTTAGCGGTTTTGTAACTCGCTTGCAAACTGTAATTTGTGGTGATGACAGACACTTAGAATAGAATTTACATGCCTGTAAACATTTGTATACAAATAAATATAGTTTTTCACGGAAATGTGTGATTCGCTCCCATACAGCACCCTTTATCGACGAAAATTTTAACTATTATTTTTTTCTTTAAAAAAAATATTCCACGTTCACGAGAATAACATTTTCGTAAACATCGTTGATTTCTACCAATTCCTTCATTTTTTATAAATTCTTGAAATGTCAACAGACTTATAAAGTACCTGGTATAAGTCCAAAGTAAAAACAAATTTATACTTCGATATTCTGTGACAGAAAAAAAAAAAAAAAAAACTGTTTTATTACTTTAACACTGCCGTGTAGTACATTTTGAGAATATCCGTTTAATAATTTATAAAATAAATACTAAGTGAAGTAAGAATGAGAAAATTCATTTCTGAAATCTACAGGTATTCAGTAATTTTTAGGAAAAAGCAAAACTAGTTGGCATAGGTGGACTCAGCTCAGTTCCCCATCATATTTATGTTCTCAGAAATTTCTAGTGCGAGACATATTACTAGTGTATCTGCAGATCAGGAGCCTCAACGTCCTATTTGCATCAGACATTATTCAATAGGTCATTTTTATTTATTCCTTATTATATAATAGTATATATTGATTCGATCGACTTATTACCAAAATCAAATACATTCCAGCCCCCCTCAACCCCCCGTTGTATCTCTCTTTGTATACCTATTTGTATATGATATAAAGTGTTACGAAATTGTAAATAATTGCATTTATTTTTGTATAAATTCTTTCAAAGAGGTTTAGTAAGTTGATAAAATGCTAATTTTGTGCCTTTATAGTCGTTTTAGCGTTAAAATAGCCAAATTTTCCTTTAAAAACGCATTAAAAAGCTCCTATAAGGAAAGAAATAAATTTGGCGCCAAATTTGGCGACTATTTCCCTCCTTGGCGATTTTTTTTGGCGATCTTGGCGAGAAAATCCTTATTAGGGATATACCAAATATGGAAGCTCTAAACTCATTGGCTGATGTGATACGAGAATTTTCCAGAACAGTGTGTTTTCGTAAGAAAAGTATAAAAGAAGCATTATTTTCGCCAAGGTGGTCAGTCTCAGATCTATATCAGTTTCGTCAAATGCTTGCTCAATGGGCTCATGAATATGTGTATTCAAATTGCAAGTCAATAGCGTGTTTTTGGGGGCCGCTATCGCGGTACATACAAATTCTTCCCATAGGCCATAATGGTAAAAAAAAACTTTGGCGTGTCCCTGTACACGAACTTACAAATGGAATGCACACCGAAAACTATACAGCTAATTTCGTGGGCATCATGAACATGTGTACAAAATTTCAAGTCAATAGCGTGTTTTTTGCGGCCGCTATCGCATGACAGACAGACAGACAGACGGAATCCAAAATCCTTTTGAGTCTCAACAGAGGGCCTCCATTCACATTTCGGCAAAAATTGGAAGTCAGCTTGATTTTTGCGGTGGCTATCGCGGTACATACAGATTCTTCCCATAGGCCCTAATCATAAAAAATCTTTGGCGTGTCCCTGTACACGAACTACAAATGGAATACACACCTAAAACTATACAGCTGATTCCGTTGGGCTCATGAACACGTGTACCAAATTGCAAGTCAATAGCGTGATTTTTGTGGCTGCTATCGCGGTACATACAAATTCCTCCCATAGGCCGTAATGATAAGAAAAACTTTGGCGTGTCCCTGTACACAAATTACAAATGGAATACACACCCAAAACTATACAGCAGATTTCGCGGGGCACATGAACACGTGTACCAAATTGCAAGTCAATAGCGTGATTTTTGTGGCCGCTATCGTGATACATATAAATTTCTCCCATAGGCCGTAATGATAAGAAAAACTTTGGCGTGTCCCTGTATACGAACTACAAATGGAATACATACCAAAAACTATACAGCTGATTTCGTGGGGCTCATGAACATGTGTACCAAATTTCAAGTAAATAGCGCTTTTTTGGCGGCCGCTATCGCGCGACAGACAGACAGACAGACACAGCCCAAAACCGTTTTGAGTCTCAACATAGAGGGCCTCCACTGATGTTTCGGCAATAATGTTAAAAGAAATCAATTTGACCAAAGCTTCATACAGTGACAGAATGAAATCCCCGCCTAATAGGCTATCCACAGTTCATTTCGATATATTTATCTTATTCTAATCTATTAATTTATTTTATCAGGGTCAATTTCGTTGTTTAGTTTTCATGCTACTATTTCCAATGCAATAATCCTTAAATACATATTTATATGAAAAATTTACAATTTCGCGATGTTGATAAAATCGTAAATTACGAATAATTTACGAAATTTTCCTATTAGAATATTTGTATTCAATCATGTTCAAACAAATATCATAAACGTAATTTTGAAGTTGTCTAACGTATTTAGGATCCTCAAAATGGAAGTTTATGCTCAATTTTGCTTTATTCTGAAATGTTAAATAAATCGTAAATTCCAAATAACTTACGAATTTTTTAAATTGGAAAAATCATAGTCTATGATATCCATGCCAGTATCCTAAATATTATTTCGAAAGTGGTTTGACATCTTTACGATGAAAATATCCCTCAAGATTGACGTTTATGTGAAATTTTGCTCTTATTCAGCCATGTTAAGAAATTCGTAAATTTCCAATAACTTACGAAATCTTTATATTGGAAAATTCATAGTCATTAATATTCACGCCAGTGTCCTAAATAATGTTTCAAAAGTAGTCTGACATCTTTACGATGAAAATATCTCTCAAAATTGACGTTTATGTGAAATTTTCCCTTATACTGCCATGTTAAGAAATTCGTAAATTTCCAGTAACTTGCGAAATTTTCAAAGTAGCATATTTATAGTTACTGATGTTCATTCCGGCATCAAAACTGATATTTTAAAACTGGTCTGACATTTTTACAATAAAAAGTTTTCATTTAATGCACGTTTAAGTGATTTTTTGTCCTATTCTCCCATGTTAAGAAAATCGTAAATTTCGAATAACTTACGAAGTTTTTAAAATCGAATGTTGCAAATGAATAGGGTTCTTGCCAGTGTCGAAAGTAATATTTTAAAACTGATCTGACCTCTCTGCGACAATTTGTTCTTGAGATATCGTGTACACAGACTAACAAACTAACGGACTGACCCACTAACAGACTAACACACTAACAGACTAACAGACTAACAGACTAACAGACTAACAGACACCCTACAGACAGACACCAAAGAAATTTTGTCATTTTCGGATTCCTCACACCTGAAAACGTGTAGAAAAGTCAAAAAACCGAGGTCGAAATTTTTCACGATTACCTAAGTTCCCCATACCTATAGTATGATGGGGAACTAAAACGTTTAAAAGTTTTGTCACAGTAGCATTTTATTTCAACTATTGAATGACGGAAAATGCCGTTTGAAACGGTAAAAATATTTTAAGAGTGATTAAAAATTACTTTAATACGTTGCTTTTAATACGTTGCTGATAAGATCTATAAAACTAACCTATTTATTTTTAATCTTCATTTCGAACGTGTAAACATGCATTTGGAAAGCTTATAGTATTCAATTAAAAAATAATAATAATAATTAAATATAAGTCATTTTATCTATTTATTTGTTTGTTTGTTAGAGTTAGTGGTGTGATCCTTAGTTTAGACAGAAAAACATGATATATATATATATATATATATATTTAATTAGATACACATAATAATATTTTTGTCCTAAGTTGTATCATGATCATATGAAATGTTAAGTAAAAATTATGAATTATCGATAATTAGATCCCTTAAATATCAAATTAAAAAAATGTAAGTAAGCACATCATTTAGGAAATAATTTTAATTGTGTTATATTGAGTAAACACATTATTTAGGAAATAATTTTAATTGTGTTATACTGATGCCTCTATGCATTATATGCAATACCATAAGGCTAAATCAGTACAATAACGTGTTCAAAAATCCCATGAACGAAGAACGCATTCTCTTGATAGTTAAATTTTAGTTACTTCCTTATTGTAGAATGTTTTTGAAGACTTTATTGAAAGTGTAAATAAATAAAAATAAAGTAATTACTTTAATTTTAACACTC
Source organism: Salticus scenicus (assembly GCA_963930645.1). Lineage (NCBI taxonomy): Eukaryota > Metazoa > Arthropoda > Arachnida > Araneae > Salticidae > Salticus > Salticus scenicus. The sequence goes on from OZ005659.1 coordinate 68,075,313, forward strand.
TAAATAATTACATAGAAAGTAATTTTGAATTAACTTTTAAGATAAATGAGAATGATGTGTAGAGGAGATGTAATAGTCTATATTATACAAGATTTATGTATATCTAAATTTTCGGTTAAAAGGCAGCATTATTTAAAAATATTCTTCGTGGATCCATTATACATATAATTTATGAATGAATGTTTCTTAAATAATACTGCATATTTTGAATAATAATAAGTAATAACTAAATGTAATAAAACATAATAAAATATCAATTACAGAATTTACCAATCATTTACCACCTAGATTATAATGTTAAACAGTCGAACCTCGTAAACGTGAACACTGTTAACGTGAATTACTTTTAACATTAAGAGTTTTCACAATCCCCGTCAAAATTAAGATAGTTTAGTTATATGAAGATTAGTTACAGATAGCATGAACTACTGATAACATGAGCAAATTTTTTACTCCCCTTTGAGATTCACGTTAACCAGGTTCGACTGTACTTATATATTATTATGTTTTTTCATATATTTTTTTTTTCAACATCTTTACAATTGTGAAATAAACATCTATATAAATTGTCACACTAACTGATTAGCTAACATGGAATTAAAAGAAAAAAAAAATAATAATGATATTACAAATTTTAACGGTAGCATCTTATCAGATTTGGGATCTTTTGATTCCTTAAAACATAAAGCGTTAAATCAGGTCAAAATACCTAAATGAAAAATTTTCACAATCACCAAAACTTTCATACCTGTAATATAAGGGGGAATTAATATTCTCTGCCTCATCTTATACTATGCATCTTATATAATATTTTTCGATTTGTTGTACAGTCTAATGGTCTAAATGAAAGGAAAGAGATTTCTTGAGTGAAAGGTTCTGAGTTCGAATCCATAGTAAGGCATGAATAATTATTGAAGTTATGGCTTGTGTATAAATTAAACTCTATATGTCCTTGTCAAATATAGCAAGACCTTTGTGGTGCGCATAATTAAAAGCATAAAAGTTGTCTTTGAGGCATAGCAGAAGCCCGAATTTTGGCAGACAAAAACAAATATGTAGTTATAATGTTGCTTTTTGTCATTATATGCTCAGTATGGTCGTGCCTACTGGGACATTTTTGGTTTTAAACTCATAGAAGTGCCAAGTTATCACGAATTATCTAAAATTTTCCTAACAGAAATTTTAGTAGTGGTCTTTTCTGATATTTATCTTCAATTAAATAACACAAAAATTACTATTTCTGAATAGTGGTGTGAAAGTTTTTTCGATTATTAATGACTTGTAACCTATAATATTTATTTTCAAACTATAAGAAGGAGTCTTAATGAAAGATATATTCGAACAGAAAATTATTGTTTACTTTAATCTTGAAAATTGTAAACTATATAACATTATTACCGTGAAGAAACATGTATAAGATTCTTTTTTTTTTTTTTTTTTTTTTTTTTTTTTACATTGTTAGCGAAAAGAAAATACAGAAAATAATATTTATATTTTTATAACGATATTCATAGAAAATCATTAATGCATTTCTTTAAAAATCAATACAAAATTTTCAGTTTATTTCTTTTGTTTTTGTATTCAAAATAAAGACACACTTGACAGTTAAAAATCAACAATTTGAAAATATTTTCAAAATACTTAGACTTTGAAAATCTAAGATGTAACTTTTGAAAAATGCAAATACTGACAAAAATGCCCTTCTAAAAGAATAGAAATATACATTTTTGTTTCAAAATATAGAGTTGATTATTTAAATGTAAATGCGTTGTATTGTAACATTTAAAATTTACTTTAAAATATGTTTTTGTTTTCTTATGATAAATATTTTCAACTTTAAATATTCATTATAGTATTGCAAAAAATGTATGATATTTAGTAACGAGAGGAAAGCGTGGAATTTAAAATGACTGATTTTCTATTTAAAAAATTTCTACGTTTTACGCAGAAATTTTTATTTTATATGTAAGTTTAAGATTAAAAGTGTGTGTTTGTTTGTGCATGTGAACGGATTGCTTTTCTATATTTCTGCTTTATAAACTAAGAAAAGGAATTTTGGTGATGTGAGGACTGGTCAATTATGGCCGAAGCTTGAAAGATAACACATATCTTTCTAGAAAATTAATCATGGCAAAGTTTGATTTGATAATTTTAGCTCATACGTATAAATTTTGGTGTACTTAAACGGAAAATAAAGTGAGTTTTTCTCTATCGTGTATAGATTTTTACCGCCGATTTTTACCGATTTTTACATATTTCTATTTTTTGATAATTTATAGTATATTTCCATTTCTATTTCCATTATTAATTATAATTATTTATGGAAACATACTATAAAAATTACCATATAATTGTATTGGTGGAAGAATCATTGAGGAATGTGTAGGTGTGACTTAATTTCTTACATGTGGCATGTATTGGCCATGGCTCTGTATTGACAAAATACGTATCTGTAAGTGATAGAGGAAATTTCTCTTTGATTTCGGTTTCAGCGCATCACAAACATAAAGATCAGCCAAAATTATCAAATCAAAGTTTAGATGTAAACCTGTGTGATTGAACAACAACAAGAATTACATTTATTTTTGTATAACTCAGATTTTAGATAATATCAACGTAATATCTAAAATGAAATTTACTTAAAAATGTGTTAAATATTTATTAGATAGTAAATAATGAAAGTAGTGTTTTTCTTTTAAAAATAAGGCGTTTCCCAAAGACTTTCTGAGGGTAATCTTTAAATTCATTGCTACTAAGATATAATTCGATTTGAAAAGGAAAAAAAAAAAAAAACTAGGTAAAATACGTTTTATGGAGGAAATATGGCAGTAGAAAGATGAAGAGAAGATAGACTTTAATATAATTTCTTACAATGAGATTTCCTTAAAGTTTGGAAGCCAAAGGGTTAGTCCTGGTGCCATATGTTGCTACGTGCGCGGTGCAAAATCCAATTCGGGCATGCATGATCCTTATGGTTCAGAATCCATAATCTTAAAGCCATAATCTTAATATTCAATCTAATATTCCTTTATATGGAAAAAGGATTGTAGAGCGATACATCAAACTTCTCTTTTAATGGAGTAACTAAAAAAAAGATTATAGAGCATCACATCAGACCTCTCTTTTTAATGAAGTCACATTCAAGACGCATCTAGATATTACTGGTACTGAAACTGCAGACTCCCTTACTAAAAGTGGCGAAGTTGTACGCTTGTTTTCTCAGTCATCTCTGACTTTTTCAGAATTGTATTCCCGTTTTATCAATCTACGTGGTACCACTGTCCCTCCTGCTCATTACTGGTATCCGGGTAATCGCCCTGGTGGTTCCTTTTCCCTCCAATGCAGCAGACAAGAGCAGACTGTCATTTCGCAGTGGTCATCTGAAGTCTGTGACATACAGAGATAGAGTAAAGGTTTTCTCTACATGCTCTAAGTGTGCTACTTGTCAGGCTACGCCTGACCATATCCTCGACTTCCTTAACCTAACTAGAGGGGATCTCTATGAAGATCAGCTCTATGTACTTGATATGATCAGAGTTGCTGGAGTCATAGACTTTGTTTAGCTTTGCTGACTAATGGGGACTGGCAAAAGCAACATAAGACACGATATTAAATATTCTGCACGTAATCATCAACGTTTTACACATAAACCCAAGTCATGGTCATACTATCCAAATTAAACTGAATAAAATCTTTTTCAATTTTTGTTTTTTTCAATAATTATTTAAATATGTATAAATTAATTTTGGGAACTCTAGATTTGTATCTACTGATAAAATCAAATAAAATGTTAAATACCATTTTACACTTTTCTGTGTGTAGTTAAACATTTTTTACAAAATTATGAATAAAACGTTCTGACTAATATCAGTATTTACTTTATTTGATGCTTCTGAACTTTTCTGTGGGTATATTTTTGAACAATAGATGTATGCAACCACTGTATATTCTAATTTTCTCGATCTTTAAATGTATTACTAATGCTGATGGTAAAATGTATGTATAGTGGGCAGTGAAATTCATAAAAACTTATTGAATAACGAAAATAAAGGCATGTTCTGAAAACATATTGTCTTTTGTAATTTCCATTTTTTTTTTTTTTTTGTCACGAACAGTGCAGAAATTTCGAACAAACTAATAAGAAGTTTTCGCTCTCTCATTTTTAATCTTTATTGTGTGTAAGGTATCGTATTAAACAAAGAATTCCATTCACTGTTGCAACAGATTTTTCTACTTAACATCACATACAATTTCTGAGATAAACCTCGCTTTGTGCTGACAACTGTCACTATAACCGATGTCAACATACAGCCCTATTACTTGCCGTTGGTAACTTTTACATTCTCTTTCCCAGATTATGGTGCAGAAATTATTATTTTGGGGTCAAATTTTCGAAACTGAGTCGGTTGTTGGTTGATTGGGTTTTACGTCGCACTAGTGCTGCGCAGTGGGCAATTGGCGACGGTCTGGGACTCACCCCTAGAGATGGTCTGGAGACATGCCATCACAATTTTGATCCTACATGGAGTGGATGGCTCCCCCGCTTCAGTAACTCCCAGAGGTATAATTTTAATGGGAACATGGAGGACATTGCGGCCACCACAGATTTTACGTGCACCAGCCACCATTAGTGTACACGACGGTCTTTGGTCAGCTCGAATACCGAGCCCGCAATCTTCCAATTACGAGCCTGGCGCTCTACCGACTGCGCTACCGCGGCCCTTTCGAAACTGAGATTTATTATTGTCAGTCCTTAGATTTATTGACATACACATTTATACGTTTTGCAATCCCCTAAATCAGAAAAACAGGTTTTTAGTGTTTGGTCTGTGTCTGTGTGTGCGTTTACAGAACAATTATTAGCTGGAACTCGGTTCTCCAGCGTAGCAACCTTATACGTTGCAGATTTCAACTTTTCGTTGATTTTAAGCAAATAGTTCGTGCACAGAAGCATCCAAAAGAATCCCAATACATTACATCTAAGGATGAAATTGCAGGTAAATATAATTTAATATTTATAAGCTGTCTTTTGCGTCACGCTATCCAAAACTGCAAGTAAAATTTGTGCAAATGTTTTCTTTGCATCACACTATCTCTTTGCACAAACAAATTTTGACTTAGTTGGATACTATGATACAAAGTAACATTTACATAAATTTTACTCACAGTTTTGGATAGCGTGACGCAAAAGACAAATCAATTTATTGAAATAAATAATTTCAATTTATAATGCAAACTCAGTGAAAGTGTGATTATTTGACAGTATAATTGAAAATTAAAAGCACTGTTTCAATGTGTAAATATACTTTATTAGACAAAACAAAGGTAATTTTAGTGGAATCTAAAAACAAATCTTTTAAAGTGACATTGAGGCGTCACTGGAATTTTGATATCATTCCTTTTAAAACTGTTATTTTGAAATGGAAATGCAAATGAAAAAGCATCAGTGAGTATATTTTATATATTTATCTTATCTTGAAGTTAAAAATATGTTTGCATTGTAAATATAAATAAAAGAAAAAAGCAAATGATCAAATAAGAAAAATCTATGTATATTTTAACCAATAGCAAAGCGTCACTTAAAATTTGATATCATTATTTTTAAGACCCATATTTCAAATTCTTATAGCGATAAAGTAGCTGCGTCACAAACTTTTAACCCGTTAAGGGTTTTTGTACTGATATCATTACTTTTTAAGGGTTATTGATTAATTAATCAAAAGATTAAAACAAGTCTTTCTGGCTTGGGTACATGACACTTTGGTCCCACTAATTTTTTGCTATCTTTTAAATATATGAGGTTTTTTTTAGTATGATATCATATTTATTGATTGATATTACCTCATATTCAACCTTTGTTGAAAATGATGTAACAATAGGACACATGGAACAGAAAATTTATTATTTCAGATCGAATTTTGAATGATAAAGTGTATCAGTTAACACCGAAAGATCTAAGCATTGTTAATTTATCAAAGTCCCCAAAATTTCAGTTTAAATAAAATACAAGGTTTTTAATATAAAACACTAATGCGACTCTTAATTATCACATTCAAATTCAGATAGCTCGAATACAAAATTTGTAGGAAATTGATGCTTTATCCAAGCATCTCCTAAATGTTAGTTTAATAATAAAAGAAGATACGAAGAACCTAAATAATGATCCCTGGTTTTAATTTGTACAGATCTGCTAAACTTGAGTCATTTTCTTCTCTGTCAATCCGGATATATTTGTCAAACACAGAAAATAGTTATAATCACACAGAATTAGAAAAGCATTTTTCTTCCATCTTAATCCCTTACAATATTGTTATTATTATTATTTTTTTTATTAAAAGTGCCCTCCCCCCCTGTTTTTTTTCCAAATGCGCTGAAACAAAACAGTGAAATTCTTTTTTACTGTCTGTGGAAGAGAAAATGTGTGAAACAAATTGCAAGGTGCTACTGAGATTTCAATGCGGGCAAGGGCATTGTTTTTAGTCATAGGGAATAGGGACATAACATATTTTTTTGAAAAACATAAGTTAAACATGAACTAAAAAGATAAGAAATTGTGCATCAACATTTTCTAAACCTTGACACATGCAATGTGCATATTTGATTAAATATTGGACTACTTACATTTTTTTTCATTTTTAAAATAAAATCATTATAATTGAAAGAAAATTAATTTATGTACATGGTTAGCAATTTACGTACATGATTAACATAATTAAATATCCCGGACAAACAAACATACATTTTATTATTATTATAAACATAACACAGATTTTGAAATAAATTCCTCTTAGATTAATGATAGAAATTAAATCACAATCAAATCGAATGAAACATCTCTCTTTCTCTCCCACACACATACATATATATATATATATTATATATAAATTAATTAATACAGTAGAGAGTCAAAAATCCGGACAGCTCGGGACCAGAGGTTGTGCTGATTTCAGGATTTCGGAGTCCATAGAAAATGATTTTCACTTTGAATAATAAAAACAGAATATTAATCAAACTAAACACATACTAGTGAATAAGAACACTGAATATTAAATTACTAGGTACATAAGAATAATAATGAACATTAACATAAATATATAATGAAAGCAATAAGCAAAAATGAAAAAAAAAAAAAATTGTCAAACTTAGATAAAATCTGTTCACACGTAGCTAATTTTAAACTGAACTTGAGCCTGCACGATTTATTTATTTTTTTATTTATTGTAAATAGTAGTAACACAAAATTATTTTTCTACGAATTTTATTGAGTTCTTCCTTAAAAATTATGCCTTCATCAAAAAGCATTTTAAAAAATTAGTTTGTTATTATTTACCTGATTGGTATCATCATATCACAATAATCATTATTTTCTTTTGATGAATTTAATATACTGTCAATAATTTCATTAGCAGCAACTTGGACCTTGCAGTCTTACATATTATTATTTGGTTTTTCTTTTTGTAATCATAAAATGCAAACATAAAATTATTATTTAAGATCTTTTTCAAAAATTCGGATTTGCAGTTTTGTAATTTATTAATAGTGAATTTCATTGTTTGTATCTGATAAGTTGTTGCGGATTTCAGACTTCGGCAGATTTCTGGCTCTTTACTGTTTATAAATTAAAAAACTTCATAAATGATCACACGCTTATGCGTATGAAAAAATAGTCTATGATAGTTGCAAGTTAATAATTAGTTCATTGAAAGAAATAGCATTCTGTCACTAAAAGCAAATTACATTTAATATCCTAAGGTTTTCTTTCTTTCTTTTTCCTTTTTTTAAAGAAAACTATCTGTATTTTATTATTTTTAAATTATTTCAGACTTTATTAATAAATATATATTCAAATGGCGATTCCTTTTCAATAATAAGGTATTGTTGTTATTGTTAACAATACTTTTCAAGTCACAAAATTTAGTAACTAATTGTAAATTAAAAATCAAATTACATCGATTAAAGTAAGTTAAATCTAAAAAAAAAAAAAAAAAAAAAAAAGTGCAATAGCAATAAAAAATAATAATTAAATATATTAAATTTTCATTTAAAAAATCAGAACAAAATTCCCTGAATCTCAATGGCTAGGGAGCAATCATAATGTTGAAAATTTATATATTTACCTATAAGATATTCCTTATTAAAGATATTCTAAGAGCATTTCAATTTGTCTGTATCAACAAATATGCTATCATACTAAAAAACTCATATATTTAAAAGATAGCAAAAAATTAGTGGGACCAAAACGACAAAACCAAAATGTCCTCTTTCATTCTGGCTTGTAGGAAGGGTGGGTTCATTTTAAGGTTGAGTATAAGGAAGTATTGTAGTAATCCCGATTTGTGAAATGGATTTTGTATCTTGCACAGCTCAAAAACGAATGATCGTAAAATGTTGCAAATTTATATTTGTGACGGTCCTGATGTCTAGTTATACATATGCAACAATGGTTTTAAAATGAGCTTCCATTTCAGAAATATCATTGACTTAACATGACTTTTCATAGCATCTGTATGTACGTGTGTGTGTATCTTGAATAACTCAAAAACAGTTGGTCGTAGAATATTGCAAATTGGTATATGGGTTTGTTATAACAAAGGTTTGTGCACCTCCCTTTTTCATCTTTCAAAGACCCTGTAATGATATTATTATGAAAGTTGTCATCATATTTGCATGTAGAAGGTAAATCTTAAAGACAAACCGCAACAATTAGCTTGTTCCCCTAACTTATTGTGCATCTTAAATTACTTAAAGTGATTTTACGTATTTCAAAGATACTGTAGCATTTTATAGATATAGATTACGTATTTTATAGAATTATTAAATACAGGCTTACGGACTATTATATTTTTTGTCTGTAAACAAGCATTGTCAAACACGTAGAAACGATCCATTTTTAAGTTTTGCTTACAATATTTGTATATTATTTGTTTACAGATTGAGAGTCGCTGTACTCCTTAAAAAATTTATTTTATACATCTGGAATATTTTAAGAAATGAAAAAAAAAATCTTAGTTATGCATTTAAACGTCCAAGAAAGAAAGGGATGAATAATGTTTCATGAACTTGGCCATTGAGTTTTATATTGTCTGATATGTATAAAATCCTGTTAAACAATTTAAACTTTCGATAATACAGTTTCATTCAAATTATTTCAAATGAATAAAAAAAGTCTCAAAAGCAGGGATAATACTTATCCTGATTTTCCTGAATTCTTAAAAAATTTCCTGAAATATCTTTAAATATCATTAGTTATCCTAAAATTCTTGAATTTTTCGGCTATTATACTACATATTGACATTTAAACCACCCAAATTATGCAATCAAAAGACATACTGTCACACTTTTCTGTGATCATTAGATAAATAATAAATTTAAAATTTTGTAAGCAACTTTGATGCTGCATCACTGCAGTCATGCATTTCTTTCTTTTTTTCTTTTTTCCAGGGTTGGGTTTCTTCCAGGACAATGGTAGAAACTGGAAAAAACTGGAAGAAATTGAAGAAACCAACCAGAAGACAAAACAGATGTTTAAAATTAAAATTTATGAACTATACAAACTCAAAGCTTCAATATAATGTCAAATCTAAACTATAATCCAATTAATATTAAAAATATTTTTAGAAAAATAAGTTATTTGAAAACAAACACTAAATATATACAGGTGATGGGTTTTTACTTTTTAATGCTAATATTTTTAGAAGTTTTTGCATAGATACTATCTCATATTATTATACGTTCAAACAGTGCAAGTGATAATAATTATGGAATTTTTAGCCATAATATTTGCATATAATAGGTACCTGTATAATGTAAATAAACATATTTAAAAAATACAAAAAAAAAAAAAAAATACTTTTGAAAGTTCAGAAATAATATTCATCACATTGCATTGCAGGATAATAAATACAAGAATGTTACCCCCCCCCCCCCTTTTCCAACTGTGTTTCAAAGCAAGGATTAAGATAAAAATTTGGTTTAAAAAAAAAAGTAAAAAGGTGAGAAAGGTGAATTTTTTTGAAATATGAGATGTAAATTTCTTTTACATTAAAAAATCAATTATGGATTAGAAGGATTTGCAGATTATAAATCTGTGGATTAGAGGGAGTTGACTATACCGTATATGACTATAAAGAAAAAGTTTTTGATGACATTTTGTAATACAGTATTGACTACTGGTTATTTTAATTAACTGGATGTTTGTTAAAAACTGCTTTATCAGAAAATATAAGTGATCCAAATCCAAACTATTATTTATTATCAGTTAAAGAAATAAAATTGTCTAAATTATAAAACTTTACACTGTTTAAATTGAAATTGATTTTTTTTTTTTTTTTTTTTTTTAACTGGATTTTGAGTATTTTAGAACGTAATCATCAGATAACAAAGATCACTATGGTAAAAATACCCATAATTATTAATTAAATATGTTACTAAATTTTTATAGGTATAATTTTAAAGTTACTTAAAGTTGTTTATAAGATAAATGTATCCATTGTATCTTACAAATCTGCAATTTATAACATAAATTTTTAAGAAAAACAGTTTCTTCCATTCTTCCACTTGGAAGAAACTTGCCAACCCTGCTTTTTTCTGACGAGGATATAAGTTTTTTTTTTTTTTTTTTTTTTTGAGTACAAAAAACAATTATTAATTTATTTATTATTATTTTTTTAATTTATGATGCTTGCTTACAAAATTTATCATTTTTTAGCACTCATTTTTTGGTGCATTGGACTGCGATTGCATTGATGAGGTGATATAAACAAATTAAGAAATTTGATGTTTTTCTCTCTTTAAATAAACTAACTCTTTTTGCCCATGCACAGTAGATTCCTGATTCCAGGATATCTATTCTCTGAATCGATGGTGATATAAACCATTCTCAAATAATGACAATCGTTAAGTTCCACTTTTATCGACTCCTTTTACTAATGAAATAAAATAAACCTTCCATGAATTTAAAGTGCCCAAATCATCTTTCATTAAAATGCATATACCATGAATTATATAAAAATTCATGATAAAAATAATAATAAACATAAAAATCCTAATAGCAGTATTTTCTGAACCTATCTGCAGCAAAATAAAATTTATCTTCAAACCATGAAGGCAGATAAGAAATCATAGCAATTCATAAAATATTTAATTCAAATCCTCATCAAATTCCTTTTCACTGTCCTCAATTTCATCTTTATTATGCGTTAATAATCGAGACTTCCGAAACAAAAACAAGACTGATGTTGATTTTCTCGTTGTTCGCAATAGATACCCCGCAGGATATACAAAGTCAAGGGTTTTTTTTATAGATTACCTGCAGGTTATATTATACACAAAATTACGGTAATTAAAATAATTTCATGAGTAAGACATCATTTGAAAGCTTTGTTGATTTGAAATTGAACAATAGATTACAGAAATTTCTACCACCAGATGGCGCTGTAATATTTTAAAATTTCAATATTTCAAATTCTAATTATGATTAAATTATTTTTAATACACTATTCGAATGATATTTTAAAGTACTTTCATATTATCGAAAGTGGAATTCAAGATTTCACCTGATTTACACATTTAAAGATTTCCTGATTAGGTTTTCTTTGGTATCTAAGTTACTAATTAAAATAATTTCATAAGTAATACATCATTTGAAAGCTTTGTTGATTTAGAATTGAACAATAAATTACAGAAATTTCTACCACCAGATGGTGCTGTAATATTTTTAAATTTCAATATTTAAAATTCTAATGAGCAAGGAAGGTGTAAGTTATAAAACGGGGATAAGGTGCCATCGAGCGGGACTTTGCTCAAAGTCATAAATTTGAAGGATCATAACATGGTGAGCGAACAGGCTGTTTCATGTAGTGAAATGGGAAGAGGGTGCCACAGGCGCCACCGAGCGGGAGTTTCATAAAGTCGGATTTTTCAAGGATCGCGAGCCAGCTGGTTGCCGAAGGTGGCTAGTATAAAATAAATATCACTCATTAACACATTTCTTTCAATAATGCATAAGATTAATGAAATTCTCACAACTACTCTGTATTGGCCGAATACTTAGCACAAAGTACAGCTCTAGTTTTAGCCCCCCTCCCTCTCTTTTTATCATCTGATTTATCAATTAGAGCTGCATCAAGTACTTGATATGTACTTTGCACTCAGCTAATCTGCTGAGTACTCTATATGCAGTCAAATTTTGACCAAGTACTTGGCCAATACTAAGTAGCTGTAAGAATTTCATTATTTTTATGCACTAAATTGAAAAGAAAAAAATTAGTAATAGTGTTTATCGATAATATAAAACTAAAAATTTATAAAAATGTAATTAAACTTTAAAGGGCAATTCTCATGTGATGCACGGGACATTGTCTGACCGATTATTAATTCTATAGGGTTTAATATTATATCCAAAAAATAAATAATTGGTGTTTCTGATGCTAATGAAGGTTAACTTCATAAAAGTAAAACAATATTTCAAAATAAAAATTATTTTGTCAGAATAAATGAACAAAAACCTAGCGTGATGCACGGGACGCAGAAAAATCAATTATTTCTGCACTCATTCAGTCAAAATAATATTTGTCTGAATGTACTTGCTATAAACACATAAAACTACTAATCTGTGTTAATGACACTATGTTGGATATAAAATGTGAAGGAACAGACAATTCTATCATTTTGTTTATTTTTTATAATTATCTAAAAAAAAAAATATGGGTGTGATGCACGGGACAAATATAATTTGTCAAAAGTATAACCAACTTTTTATGCGGTATTTAGCATATTTATATTTCATAACTGTCAATATTAAGTTCATAAATAAAAATTCTAACTTTAGAAAGAAAATATAATAATAAATAGAATGGCATAACACAATTTTTAGGAGGATGTAAACAATTCTGCACTTCACTAGTTCTGTTTTCTGAATGGAAGAGGTTAACCATAATTTTATTTAATATAATGATTTTGTATTTCCTAACTGTAAACTAAGTAAACTAATGCTAAAAACTCAGATTATTTATATTGAAGCAAAGGACGTTAAGAGCTGTGTAGATATGGAAAATGCCACAAATATATCGAAAGCATCATGCCAAAACATGTGATAATTGTTTCTGATGGAGAAGTTCAATTAAAAGAAAATGCATGCGACAATTTCAAGAACAAAACAAGTTCCATGCAATTAGATTTAAAGCTTCAACTCAATGTTTGGGTCTTAACTAAATATGAAAGTGATTGTTATCCTGGCATGATTGTTTCCAAAATAAATGAAAATAACTTTAAAATTTCTGTTATAGTAAAAACTGGAAATCAGTATTGGAAATGGCCAGATAAGGCAGATGAACTTATTTATCCAATCGAAGACATTATTAAGCAAATTCCTACCCCATAAATTGTAAATTCACGTGGAAACTTCAAATTTGAAAACTTTTTGTGATGCACGGGACATAATATAATAGCAAATAAAGTTAATTAAAATAAAGTTTTGTTAAAAATATTTCTAATTAGTTTAAATATGGATCATTTTAAAAGTTCTTAAGAATTTTTCAGCAACATAAATAAAAAATAAATTTTGTACACAAATAAGTAGCTCTTTTTGCGTGACGCACGGGACATGCATACTTCTTAGTAAAAATTGAATAATTCAAACAGTTTAAAAATTATATAGATAAACTTAATTGGTTTTTCTGAATGTTCATTCATTATAATGTTTTCCTATAACACAAAAAACTTAAAATTTTCATTACTAATAATTTAATGAGAATTTGAAATTTCCTCCTAATTTCAGTATTTTCGTCACAATTAGTTTACTAAATTTCAAAAGTTCATAAAAAATAATTGTTCAATATTTTTTTATATTTTGGCATTTTTTATTTAATACATATGTTCTATTTCAACAACAGTAAAAAGAAAATACAATTTTCAAAAAAAAAATTTTGACATTGTTGGTTTCATTTTTCAGAGATTTGCCCTAAACAGGAAACAGGTGAATAGATTGCCACTAAATGTAAATATTAAATATTTTAAACTAAATACATGAAAAAACCTTTACTGACTTCGTTGCTTGCCGTTAAACTTTTCCACCGGGTTCCCGGTTCTCGTCAGACGGCCTCCTCTGTGCGTGACTTGGACTGTTGTGATGGTTTTTACTTTCTTCTATATGTAATATAGAGAAAGTATTGGATTCGCGAAAATTTTCGAAGTCCACTTTTTGATGGATTTACATGTTTTGGGATGTGGAGAACACGAATTAATAGTTTTTAGAAAATGTCTGTCTGTCTGTATCATTTTTTGTGGACGCTGTATCTCACGAACCAATGAATGAAATTTAACCAAACTTGGTATTTAGTTGCACCCTGACATAAACTGGTGCTTATTAGATTTTGGGATCAATCGCTCAATAGGTGGCGTTGTGATCGCATTTTATGCAAATTTTTAACATGGCAGCATAGGACAAAAATTCGTATAAATGTGCATAATTAGAGTTGTTTTAAACTTGTGATTGTAAAATTAATAGGAATTATTGATAATAGTAGTATGTAACTAGGAAAAAAATTTTCTGCATGGGGGGGCATCGCTTCCCCCCCTGGGGGGGAAGTACCCCCCGGGAGGGATAAATTTTCAAGATGGGTATCTTTCGAAAGGTCTCGTCAATACCTTTAAAACGAATGGTTGAACTATAAATCTGTGATAATTTAAAACAAAGTTATCGATTTTTTTTACTTTTAACAAAAAAAAAAAAAAAAAAAAAAAAAAAGTTAAAATCGTACTTCTTTTTTTTTTTTTTTTAATATTGTTACTGATTGAATATGTATAGGTAAATATAGAAGAAAATCTTGTGGTGGCCACAACATACTAGTTACTTTTCTAAACATGGCGCCACATTCTGTCCGGAGCTACTGAGCCGCTGTCATTGCAAGTGTTCCTATTGGTTGCTATCTCAATGGATTCGCAGTACATTGCGTAGTTATAATCCTCATAATTGGCTATTTTAGCTGTTTGTTCAAAATTTATATTAATATCTTCTTTGTAAAATGTTTTGGCCAAGGCTGTATTCTGACTTTCTGTTTTGATATCTTTTATGCGTTCTTTTATTCTTGTTTTAATTTTTCTCTTGGTTACACCGATGTACGAACCTGATTGGTTGTTTTGGTTGGTGTAAGGTATTTTGTAGACTCCCGCGGTCTCAAGGGGGGAAAGGTTTTTTCATGTATTTAGTTTAGTAATTCAACACTTCGTTTTAAATTAATATAGTTTAAAATTAAATACCTTACACCGATTGTGTGGAACGGTAATTTTAAAGGTTTTAAATGCTTTTAATGTAAAATTAAATATTTTATTTATTTTTAATTAAGTGTTTATCAGAATGATAAATCACCAACATCCCTTTACACGCCTGCTATTAGATGGAAATAATAATCACTTCAACTTTTCCCTTCAAAACAGGTGAAAGGTGTACACTGTAAAGTGAACATTTTTCTTGGCTTTTAGTGAGACGTAAAACGCATCCATAGATTAATCCATCCGTTCTCGTCTATTGGCTAATTTTTCACTTTTCATCTCAATGTATTAATACGCCGGAGAACAAATCGTAAAAAAAAAAAAAAAACTATAGCACAATAAGTGTTTATATTGTAGATATTAAATAAAGGATTTTATATTATATTTCAGGTAAGAAATATTATTTTAATAGTTTTATTATATTTTTTTCTGTGTTGTAAATATACGATCCAATTTAAATTTTTGTTTACAATATTTGTGTCCAGTTGTAGATTAAAAGTTGCCGTAATCTTTGAAAAAATTATTTATTTTATACATCTGAAATATTTTAAGAAAAACTTAGTTTAGCATGCATTTAAACGTCCATGAAAGAAAGGGGCGAGTTATGCTTCATGAACTTGGCCATAGAGTATTATATTCTCATTTGTATAAAATCCTGTTAAGCAATTTAAACTTTCTATTACAGTTTAATTCAGATTATTTTAAATGAATAAAATAGTCTCACAATCAGAGATATCCTGATTTTTCTGAATTCTTAAAAAAATTTCCTGAAATATCTTTAAATATCATTAGTTATCCTAAAATTCTTAAATTTTTCCTGCTATTATGCTACGTATTGACATTTAAACCACCCAAATTACACAATCAAAAGCCAAACTGGCTCCATACTGTCACACTTTTCTGTGATCATTAGATAAATAATACTAATTAGATAATAACTCGTTTTGCCCAAGTACAGTAGAATCCTGATTCTAGGGCACCTCTTCTCTGAATCGATGGAGATATCCACCAACCGCAAATAATGACAGTCGTTAATTTCAACTTTTACAGACTCCTTTTGCTTATAAAATAAGCCTTCCCTCATGAAATCAAAATGCCTAAACCATCTTTCATTAAAATATGTATACTTGTATACCATGAATCATAAAATAATTCGTGATAATAATCAACTTAAAAATTCCAACAACAATTTTCTGAACCTATCTGCAGCAAAATAAAATTTATTTTCAAACCATGAAGGCTGAACCAAGTCTCGTATCTCTAGAAATATCAATTCATAAAATATTTAATTTGTAGATGCAAATTTTTCATAAATTAAGACTATACAACCAATGTAGTAATCTAGAGATATAATGCAAGTGTATTTTTAAGCCTAAACATTTCTTTTTGTTAAATTCATCTACAGAGCTTTAAACAATCTGCTGCACCCGATGCCATGCTACACCGTTACTGCTACTGGGATAAAAAGCTTTAAGTAACTTTAAGATCATTTTTAGTGTTGCACCGAGTAGCCATGTATCAAATACCGAGTAGTTGTAAGAAAGAATAATTGATGTACATATGAAGGATTTAGCACATCTTGAAATAAAAAAAAGGCCTTTTGGACATAAAATTAAGTTAAATGGCAAACAGCATGTTTTCATGAAATGTTTCAGAACTTTTGTAGTGCATATACACAATTAGGTTCATCGTTATATTTGATACTTCCAGCTTAGTGGATACAATGAATGCATTTATCGTATAAACAACTTTAAGTAACTTTAAAATTATACCTATAAAAATTTAATAACATATTTAATTAATAATTATGGATATTTTTACCATAGTGATCTTCGTTATCTGATGATTACGTTCTAAAATACTCAAAATCCAGTTAAAAAAAAAAAAAAATCAATTTCAATTTAATCACTTTCTTATATTTTCTGATAAAACAGTTTTTAACAAACATCCAGTTAATTAAAAGAACCAGTAGTCGATACTGTATTACAAAATATCATCAAAAACTTTATTTTCTTTATAGTCATATACAGTATAGTCAACTCCCTCTAATCCACAGATTTATAATCTGCAAATCCTTCTAATCCATAATTGATTTTTTAATGTAAAAGAAATTTACATCTCATATTTAAAAAAAATTCACCTTTCTCACCTTTTTACTTTTTTTTTTTTTTTTTTTTTTTTAAACCAAATTTTTATCTTAATCCTTGCTTTGAAACAAAATTGGAAAGGGGGGGGGGGGTAACATTCTTGTATTTATTATCCTGCAATTCATGCAAACTAGCACTTAAAACAAACCACTATTACATCAATGTTTAACAAAATTAATCAGTGATGAATATTATTTCTGAACTTTCAAAAGTATTCTGTTTTGTATTTTTTAAGTATGTTTATTTACATTATACAGGTACGTATTATTTGAATATGCTTGAATTATTTATCATCATATATGAATGAGATAGATTAGTTTTATTAATACTATTGAATAAATATTTTATTCTAAAATTTATTAGAAATCGTCTTTCCATTTTTATGTCTATTTATGAATTAATAATAACTGACTTTGTATCTGCAAAAGAAAACTGTAAACAAAGGCAATGATCTCTAATCTGCAAATTCCTATAATCCGCACAACCTGTGGACAAAACTTTTGAGAGTTAGAGGGAGTTGACCGTAAAATAAATGAAAAGTTTTTTAGTAGTTCAATACTGCACTTTATTTTTCAACTTAAAGTAAATACAAACTATGGATTTTTTTTTTTTTTTTAAACCCTAGATAACTTGCAGGAAAGTTTAAAAGTAGGTATATTACTTATTGATGCAGTTCATTGGATACCAGCTTTGAGTTTATACAAAAAATTGTATCCTTAAAAAAAAAAAAAAAAAAAAAAATATATATATATAATAATAATAATAATAATAATAATAATGCAAATATTATGGCTAAAAATTCCATAATTATTATCACTTGCACTGTTTGAACGTATAATATGAGATAGTATCTATGCAAAAACTTCTAAAAATATTAGCATTAAAAAGTAAAAACCCGTCACCTGTATGAAAATATAAAGTCATTACACTTTTTGCTGCAAACAGCTTTTTGAGTTAAAACAGGTGAGTAGATTGCAACCAAACTCTGTATAGAGACGAATCACGATATGAGCTTATCCATTTTAGTTACAAGAATTTGAGTATAACCATCTTGTATGCATGTAATATGCAATTTTTTTTTTTTTTTTTTTTTTTAATAAAAACTTATTGTATCTATAAAACAGACAAAAATAAAATATTTTAGAAAAAAGAACCCTTATATTATACTAATATTGTAAATAAAACTTTAGTTACATATTTGTTCAAATAAAAGTAAGACACTTTTAAAACTTTAAGAAAAGATTAATTTTTAATTTAAAAAATAATAATTATGAAAAAAGAAAATACACTAAAATGTTATTAAAAATATATTTTAATAATCAAAAATGTGGCCCAAATTATGGCCCAAAACCACCTATCTTTTTTACTATTCTAGAATTTGAAGATTAATGAAATATATTATGTTTGAAATGATAAAATATTTATTTTAATGTTCTCATTTCATATAATAACTTCATGCATCTTAAATTAAGCCCAAGTGTATAGGAACTTTTATATTCTCTAAGAATTATCCGAGAATGATTCACATATGAGAAAGACTAATAATAAAGAATAAAGTTATCAGTTATTACGGATTTAATAATCCACTAAGCTGGAAGTATCAAATATAACGATGAACCTAATTGTGTATATGCACTACAAAAGTTCTGAAACATTTCATGAAAACATGCTGTTTGCCGTTTAACTTAATTTTATGTCCAAAAGGTCTTTTTTTAATTTCAAGATGTGCTAAATTCTTCATATGTACATCAATTATTCTTTCTTAAACTACTCGGTATTTGATACATGGCTACTCGGTGCAAGACTAAAAATGATCTTAAAGTTACTTACTGCTACTTAACGGTGTAGCATGGCATCGGGTGCAGCAGATTGTTTAAAGCTCTGTAGATGAATTTAACAACTAAAGAAATGTTTAGGCTTAAAAATACACTTGCATTATATCTCTAGATTACTACATTGGTTGTATAGTCTTAATTTATGAAAAATTTGCATCTACAAATTAAATATTTTATGAATTGATATTTCTAGAGATACGAGACTTGGTTCAGCCTTCATGGTTTGAAAATAAATTTTATTTTGCTGCAGATAGGTTCAGAAAATTGTTGTTGGAATTTTTAAGTTGATTATTATCACGAATTATTTTATGATTCATGGTATACAAGTATACATATTTTAATGAAAGATGGTTTAGGCATTTTAATTTCATGAGGGAAGGCTTATTTTATAAGCAAAAGGAGTCAGTGAAAGTTGAAATTAACGACTGTCATTATTTCCAGTTGGTGGATATCTCCATCGATTCAGAGAAGAGATGCCCTAGAATCAGGATTCTACTGTACTTGGGCAAAAGGAGTTATTATCTAATTAGTATTATTTATCTAATGATCACAGAAAAGTGTGACAGTATGGAGCCAGTTTGGCTTTTGATTGTGTAATTTGGGTGGTTTAAATGTCAATACGTAGCATATTAGCAGGAAAATTTGAAGAATTTTAGGATAACTAATGATATTAAAAGACATTTCAGGAAATTTTTTAAGAATTCAGAAAAATCCGGACACGTATTATCTCTGACTGTGAGACTTTTTTTATTCATTTTCAAAGATTACGGCATCTTTTAATCTACAACTGGACACGAATATTGTAAACAAAAATTAAAAATGGATATTATATTTATAACACAGAAAAAAATATAATAAAACTATTAAAATAATATTTCTTACCTGAAATATAGTATGAAATCCTTTATATAATAAGTACAATATAAAATAAATACTTAATTCTTCTTTATACGATTTGTTATTGTTGCCCGGCGTATTAATACAAGATGAAAAGTGAAAAATTAGCCAATAGCCGAGAACGGATGGATTGATTGATGGATGCGTTTTACGTCACATTAAAAGACAAGAAAAATGTGAAATATTTTCTCTTTAAAAAACTGTTAATTTATCATCAATAACTATGAAGTAAAATACTTATAATTACAAAATACTTCCTGATTTAAAATATTATCGAAAGAGTTTTTTGACGAAATGCGAAATTTTAAAATCTTAAATATTTACTTTATAACAAAAAAATATATATATATTTAGGTGAAATTTTATTTCGTATATATACAATAAATATTTAAAAGAAACAATAGTTTCTTTCTTGCATTAAAAAACAAAATCTAAATTTTTTATTGACAGCATTCAGATTGAACCAACCAACCAACTACAAGACCAAACCGAACAACACCTGTTCAGAATTCTGAGAATTATCAATAGAAATCTTTGCATCGCGTAGTAAAAATAGTTCGATTTTTAAACTGAGTTATAAAAAAAACAAGAGTTTTCCTAGGGAAAAGAGAGATGTCAGGCACATCAGATAAAAGCGATTAATATCATATATAAATTAAATTAAATTCGCTCGAGCCATATTCGAGAAAAAAATCTTACACATTAGGCCGCCCATTTTCGCTTAAATGAGTCAATTCATATCTCGAAATATACTACACGCAGAAATGTAGCGATTTCAGGGTAGGATCAGACAGAAGGTGAAAGACTATTTTGAAATTATCAGAACATAACCTCCCATATTTTCTGAGATATTAAGTGTCGGCTTTCAGCGGTCTCTTTGATCTTTAAATTCCTGTATATATAAGTGTCGCAGTTTCGTTCGTTTTTCCGTTTCCGCTGAGTGTCGTGGCGTTCGTTTGTTTTTGCGCTTGCGTCACTTGAGACTCTGCCGAGTCTCTTGATTTAAGCAAATGTAACTGACAGGTCGGCGAAATCACGCTTTTCATTTTGTTTTCCACTACGTTGGGTGTCTCTATTGTGGTTTGATACGCTGAATTCAGAAGTGTATGTATCTTCTTCTTATCACGTATAGAATTTTCGCAAAGTAAGGATGAAGATCGGATGGATGGGTTTTACGTCGCACTAGTGCTGCGCAGATGGGCAATTGGCGACGGTCTGGGACACACCCTTAGAGGTGGTCCGGAGACATGCCATCACAATTTTGATCCTCCACAGAAGGGAGGATGAAGATCGGAAAAATTCACTCAGAGGCTATAACAAATTCGAAACATTTTATGCATAAAATACATTAAAAAAATCTATTAGTCACACATTATCTTTAAAATATGTTTCTTTACATCGAAACTCTCTTACAGAATTTTACCATATGTGTGGCTTGAGGGTCTTATGGGGGGAGGGAGAGGAATTCTCTATGCAGTATCGAACAATAACCTCACTCCATCGTTCCTGATACATTCTCTACATTTCTTTGATGTATTGATGAAATAGCTCTCCTTGTTCTTCATTCACATCATCCAGATTTTCAGGAAAATTATTTAGATGAGCGTTAAAAAGGGAGCATTCTGAGCTCAAACAATCGCGTTTTTTTATCAAAATTGCACGTGATTAAAATGTTTGAATAGCTTTTCCTTAATCAGTATCTAAAAATGCACCAGAAAAACATTTCACCCTGAAAATAAAAATTGCAGCATCGACCTGTGTTAGTTTAAGTGCTTTAATATATTTTACCTTGTCAAGGAAAACTTATGAAAAATGAAAATCATTTTTTCACACTCATATGCGGTAAAAGAACTATCTTTTAAAGTTAAATTTTCAGTTTTTTTTTTTTTTTTTTTTTTTTTTAGATTTTGCGATTATTAAAGCATTGCATTAATATTATTGCATTTTTAAGTTTATATTAAGCTGCTACTTGAACATTTTTTTTTTTTTTTTTTTTTTTCAAAGATTGATAGGTGATGTGGATGAAAGTTGTCTGGATAATTTGGGATGAACTTTAAGTTTATGGCTTTGAATTATATATAAACTTAGGTACAATCGAAGGAGGACTGTTAATTCCCTAGCACAGAATTATTTGTGAAACCTAATTTGAATTTTTTCTAAATTGGGTTTGTACATAGTACTTGTTACAGCTATTTTACCATGTTTTTATTATCTTCTATTCTTGTTTGTTTGTTTGTATGCATGTTTCTTGGTTTGTTTGTATGTTTGTTTGTCCGGTACAAATATTGCAATCGAATTTTAACTAACTTCCCTACTTGCTAGACATTTGAAACTTTTACAATAGTTCACAACCGGATGACAACACAATACTTCGAAGTCCGATTTTCGAATTTTCGAATAGTTTTCTTATAATTAATAAAAATATGAAAATAATGACCTCTTAATACTTTATAAATAGCCATTGAAATGTTAGCTATAATTTAATTGTTGCCAAAAAAAATTACGAGTTCATTTTCTTTCGACATAAAAATAAATAAACGTGATTAAATAAATAAATTAAACGTGAGCGTTAAAAAATTGTAAAAAGTTAAATTGTGTATCTCACAAAAATTGGCGTCACAGTCGGTTTAAAGATTTCATACGCATTGATAAAGTGCTAATGTAGTTAGTTCTATAGCTGTGATTCAACAGAAAATTTAAAAACATGGTTTATAAAAAGGTTTTTTATCCTATAATTATTTTAATACATCTTTATAGTATTGAAATGTTGGGTAAGAGAAAGTCATGGGAATGTCACATTATATTATTTACTAAAAATACACGTTATGATTATATCAGTAGCTCTCACAATTTTCTAGCAGAGAAATAAATCAGGTTGGTTGGATTTAACGACGCGCTAGCAATACACAATGTAAATAAATCAGGATTTTGATGAGAATCAAGTATTTGTTTTTAAATATTAAGAAGAAATTTTCTTTTAAAATTTACATTATATTACAGATTTCAGCCTTAAACAAGACATCTATCATAAAAAAATAGAACACAAATATAGAACACAAAAATATTTTAAAACAGATATTTTTTTTATAACATTTATTTTCGTAAACAAAACTGGATATTTCAAAATATACAAAATATATATTTAGGCTCAGATTTTTATTTTTATTATTATTTATTTTTTTCACATAAATTGGAAGAAGATATAATTGTATAAGATATAGACATATCTTACAAGAAAAAAAAAAAAATATATATATATATATATATATAATAATCTCATGCGATACTCAATAGCTTTCTCTTAGCCTGAAATTCAATGCTATAAAGACATACTGGAGAATAATGGGTAAGAAAATGAATACTGTTATATAAAGCAAAGACCGTTAAAAGCAATTCAAATTTAGCTTCGGAACAGCTTTATTCGAAAAATAATTCTTACATAATGTATTTGAATTATCTTGGATGTCCCTGTATGCGAACCATTTGCTTGATCTCAATGAAAATTTTAATGTAGCATCCCTGTATGATACAGATTTAGAATTCCGAGTTTGAACTTCCTACTGCTATATGTTCTTGAGATATAAGGATAACATACACACTGACACACCCACGGACGTATACATAGATAAAACGAATGTTTTCGGATCCAGGGGACTTTGAAACATAAAAATATAATAAAAACTAAAATTTGAAAATTTGACCCCAAAAATAATACTATCTCTAAGAGAAAGTAAGAAGTGTTTAGGAAAAAATCGTTATAACTATTATGTTGGAAGACGTCCAACTAAATCTGTGCAATACTTTAAGAACAAAACAGAAACTTAGTCCTTAACTGTTAAAAATATAACATCTAAATATATTTCTTGATTTGATAAATGAAAGTATTATTACAAAAATAATTTTAAAATTAAAAATAACTGTATCTCTTGATAATTAATGGATAGGCTGTTTTTCAACTTTCATGTGAAATTAACCTGAAATTGTCAAAGCTGTAATGATTTTTCTTTCAGTGGTGTACTAAGGAATAGCAGCGTTTTTATTGCACATTACCAGACATTAGCTTCTAGTATATTAAGAATAATGCAATATATCATTTACAAACGAGTTATTTAAAAATGTAAATTAAGTAATATTTGAATTATAGAGCTTTTTTATATCATGATAATGTTGAGAAAATATTAATAGATTTACAAGTATGGCATATAAACAAAGATACAAATAATCTAGTGTGTTACTCGCACAACTTCTCTTACCCTGCATTTCAGTACTATAAAAATAGATTGCATATTAAGTTTTAAGTTCAATAGCATAAGATAATAAAGTTCAATGTACTTTTTAATTATCATAAAATAGGTTTAGGAAGAGTTTTATCAGACATGTAATTTTGTGTGAGGGGCTACTGTCACCCTCACCCCTCCATCCTTTTAATTACAGTTCTTACAATTATTATTATTTTTTTTAATTGAGGCTATTATTAATTTGCCTTCAAACTTGCCAGCTAAATAAAATTTTTAAGTGGCAACCTGATACGAATTTTAAAAGGCCAAATTTGAATTTCTGATAGTTATTTATGTTTAATTTATACTGATAATAGATACACGTAAAGATCAACTGTTAAAATTGCACTTTTGTTATCCAGGCACCTCAAAACGTATTATTATTAAAAAAAAAAAGATAAAGAGAGCTTCAAAAAATACTTTGTTTCCAGTATGGGAATGAAAATTAATTTTGTAGTGTTGGTTGACATGGTAAAATGTGCAAAGCATTTCCATCAATTACATTCAATATAAAAGAACGTTTTGCGTAATTTTGGGAGGCGCTGTATTTTGTCTAAAAGCAATACACGCTATAAACAATACTGTGTATTTAAATTTAGTCTCATTTAAAAAACACCTAACCCGAACGGAATTACGATTCTTTCAATTTCTAAATATAGCTACTATATATCCAAATACTTTGGATAACCCTGTAAACAAATGATAAATGATTTCCACACCAAAATCTACACAACAAATGCTTCTATGAATAAAATAAATTTTGTTCATTCCGTTTCGTTTATGTCAGCCTATAGATGATACTCTGTATACTTACCAGAAATTTCCCCATAGTCATAATGTATTTAAATTTTCTTGGATGTCCCTGTACACGAACTCTTTGCTTGATGTAAATGAAAATTTAGTGTAGCATCCCTATATGATACACATTTAGAATGTCAAGTTTGGAATTTCTACTATTATTTGTTTTTGAGATATGCTGATAACACGCAAATACACACAGACATACAGACAAACCGCTAAAAAAACATTATTTTCGGATTCAAAAGACCTCAAAACGTGTAAATATAACATAAAAGCAATTTCTAAAATTTTATCCAAAAAAAAAAAAAAAAAAGAAAAAATATTTTCTCTACCATATATATGGGTAAAAGAAAATAATAACTACTAATGTAACATGAAAAATATACAATTTTTCAAGTTTTACTCAGAATATTTGCAAGATAATCTGGAAAACAAAATCCTTAAAGCAATAACAAAATATAATGGTCAAACTGAAATTCCACAAAACATTAAAAGATTACATATATTTTAGAATTATATATAACCAGTTATAAAATAAATACACTAAAAGTACTATTTTTACTTTGTATATATATATATATATATATATATATATTGTATCCATATATTAAATGAAGGAAAATATTAATGACTTTATTTATGACTCGATATAGCTAACAAAATAATAACTTACAACGTTTTTTAAAAAAAGTTTATTAATGAAGAGATTACATGAGAGATTATATAATATTTTCTACTTCGAAAATGCGGAAAGAAAATTACTTGGATTTTGTCCAAGTCGCTGTTAAATTAAACTTTGGGTTTCGAGTTTTCTACGGAATGAGTAAAGTTTTGCAGTAGAAAAATAAATTAAGCAGTAACTATTTTCTTTAAAAATATCTCAACATTTTATAAAAATGATGATAAACAACATAGCTAACTTTCAACCTAAAATTAAATAGAAAATATTTTACAATCATAGAGAGTAACTATATCAGAGAAATGGTTATAAATAAATTTATGTGTTTACAAATAAAATAAAATTTTTATTTTTTATAAGTGTTTAAAAATTTAATTTCTAAAAGATAAAACTCTTGATTAAAAATTTGGTAGAAATTTCAGAATTATCTTCAAAATTAAATAATTGTTTCTTTCCCCGATTATTTGTAAGTAATGCTGACGTTGCATATAGAGAGAATGGAATTTTTATTATTATAAATGCAAAAGGAGCATACATTTCTTTTAAAATTTCTCTTCTCTCTAACACGTTAATTGCCAATCACGCGATATCGCGTGTTGCGAGTTCTCAATAAACGGCCAATCACACGCGTTATCTCGTGGACGTTGCTATCAATTTTCTAAGCGGATAAATATAGTTGCCGCTAGTGCTGGACGATATCAGAAATCAAATATCGCGATATATCACCAAGTTAATATCGATATTAGTGATATATTGCGATATTTCTTTCAAGGCAGGAAAAAATAGATATTTGTTATTTTTTAAAGACATATGCACACGAATTTTAAAGTATACAAGTATAGATTATTTTCCATGTATTTTCTGGTATATTACTACCATAACTTTATCATTAAAAAAAAAATCATAAAAAGTGAATTAATGTTTTGTGTTTCTTATAACTTATACTATTGCTTTTTAGTATACCTCTGTATAGTTTATCCTCTATTCTTCCCATTTTAAGCTTTAATTATTTTAAAATCATATTTTAACACAGCTAATATATGATCTGTGTTTTATTTATACCAAGTATATCAAAATTCATAATCCTACTAAAAATAAAGCTTCAGAAAAATTGTCTTAAGATGCAGGTATTAAATAAAAATGAAAATCATTTTAAATAGTTCAGAATTGCCATTGAATACACCTTTTTTTGTTGTAGAAAGTAATATTTTTTACTTAAAACTCTTATATGCATCCTAAATGTCAGTTACTTGTCATTTTTATTTTTGTATCCTCTTACCAAATCATTACAATATCTTTTAAATATATCTGTTCAATTCACATTCGTAATAGTTTCACAATAATTGAAATTTGAATTACATATTATATATATATATATATGTGTGTGTGTGTGTGTGTGTGTGTGTATTTATGTATACATTGTCAGTATAAAAATTATATTATTTAAACAAAATTATGTTGAAGTTTCATTTTGTTACTTAAAGTAACTCATTTTGCAACCAATTTTATTTAACATGTACGGCTTTAAAAATAAAATAAATAAATAAATGGAAAGAGAAAAAATAAATGCTACATAAAAAAAGTAATAAACTATTGAATATTATATAATTCTATAAAGAAACTGTCACTGTAAAATTACTGACGATAAAACTTTGTTTTACATCAGTTAGATAGCACCCTTTCTCCCTTCCTATGTTATCCAATGGGATTTTTGTCGCTTCGTTTTATAAAAATATTTTATTCAAAAATGAACTTTTTCGAATTCTGTTTTTTGAATATTACTCTTTGAACAGGTCGTCTTTTAGCTTAGTGAGCAATTTTTCGAAAAAATAAATTTAAATATTTTACTTAGAGATCCACACTTAGAGTCCATAATTTACTTATTGAAATAAAATATTTAAATTAATTTTTTCGAAAAATTGCTCACTAAGCTAAAAGGCGACCCGTTCAAAGAGTAATATTCAAAAAACAGAATTTGAAAAACTTTATTTTTGAATGAGATATTTTTATAAAACGAAGCAACGAAAATCCCATTGGATAACATGGGAAAGGAGAAAGGGAGCTATCGACTGATGTACAGTCTTAATAAAAAAAAATATTTTATCGAAATATTTAATAATAATAAAATAATATTCAAAAAATACATTCCATAATTGCTTATATTTTCAGAAGTTTTTTATTAAACGCTAAGAAAATTTGCAAAAAAACTCTTCTAGTAGATATCAGTTCAGTGATGCCAGATGGTCGAAAATTATTTCCCCAAACAGGTCTTCAAATTTCCCCAAATCACGGTTTTTTTTTGTGTTTTTTTTTCGAAAAAATCCCCAACTTGATTTCTACTAAAAAAGGAAAATAAAATATATATATATATATATATATATATATATATATATCAAGTAGATTTTTCTATGATTTAAGCTCAGATTTTCCCCCAAATGAAGGCAATTTTTGAAAAAATCCCCAAATAACAATAAAGCTATTGGAAGTCTCTAGACATAGGGATAAATCATTACGTTACCAACATTGACAGAAATTTGAAAAACGCCCCAGAGAATTCCCCACAAACATTTGGTCTCCAAAATTGTCCCCAGAAGCCTCAAAACTCCCTAAAATGGGGACAAAATCCCCAATCTGGCATCACTGTATCAGTTCGGCTTTGATGATCTTTATTAAACACATCTTGAAGCATGTTATTGGCCATTTTATATCGACACTTTGAAATAGACCGATATCAATGAACCAATAGCAGGAAAGGAGCTAAAACAGAAGATATTGTTTTCATTCGTCATATTGTCTTTTCTGGGGTTTCCATCACCTACGATATGCATGAATGTAGAGTGGGAATTCGATATAGTGTAATATATCAGAACCCATAATAGATATCTCGGATAGGGATATATCGTTTCGA
Organism: Salticus scenicus; assembly: GCA_963930645.1. Lineage (NCBI taxonomy): Eukaryota > Metazoa > Arthropoda > Arachnida > Araneae > Salticidae > Salticus > Salticus scenicus. The sequence continues at coordinate 68,104,127 of OZ005659.1, forward strand.
CTAATATCAAATCTCTTTCCTAGTAAACACACCTGCTGATTATAGGTATTGTGATATTGGAGTATGTCTGATGAATTTTTTCTGAAGGGGTAGAACCGTGACCTTGAACGAAGTCAGCTTATTCACGGGATAATCAAAGCAGATGGCTTTCAATAAATACTGTTTTTTTTTTTTTTTTTTTTTTTTTTTTATTATTATGCGGTGGCCTTTTTAAAGCAGTGATGTTTATATTTGAGGTTATGATTTATGAAGGATGAAGGATGAGGAAGTATATGTATATGTATTGCAACAGAAATCGTTTGGCGTGGGGCTATTTTTTCTAGTTTATCAGTGAGTAATTAGAGGAAAGTAGAAAATGAGTATTAGAATAAGATATTCGGCGCTTTTTTTCTTCGGGTCTCTCTCTCGTTAGCTGTTGTGTGTTGGCTGATCGGGTTTCATTCGCTCGAGTTTCGTTCATTAGAGTGCGCACTCAGCAATATCGTTAAAGGGATATATTGGAGGAACTAGATCTTAAATATTGTTATCGGGATATTAAAAAAATATCGATACTTGTGGATATATTGATAAATAATCCAGCCCTAGTTGCCGCAACGACACGGTGCTTAATGTTTGTATTGGTCACTAGGGTAGGGATTTTTATTTTGTTCTATTTGTACTTCATTCTCAATTTTCAGATTGGCAATGAACGTGTTATAATAAATGAATTTATTTACCATGTCAAGAAGGATTTTTTTTTTTTTTTTAATTGACTTGAGTTAAAAACCCAATATTTTGAACTTATTAGTTGCTTTATATTTAAGAGGATATGAATTCTTGATATTTATCGATAATTGAGATATTTCTCCTTATACTTGAGTTATTTCTCCTCTCCTCGTAAGTGGCAATATTGCTCTCGTTGCAACACATTTCTTCCGTAGTACGCAAGTGCAACGAACAATGCCATTTTAAAGTGATCCAGTTTATTAAAATCATATGCATTAAAATCATTAATAAAATAAATAAATTACTCAAATACAATAAATAACTCAAGTTTGAGTGCTTTATGTTAACTCATTTAATTTCTTGAATTTAACTCAAGATGAGAGGGGGCGTTCCTTTTCTACGCAAATGAGTGAAAATTCACTCAAGTTGAGTTATTTTCATTCTTTCATTTTCAGAGAGTTAGTTTCGATGATATACGAGAAATATAGAAAAATTATTCGTTATTTCTTTTAAATATGAAATTCTATTAAAGTAAAAAATTTCAAACATTCAAAAAAATGAAAATCCTGTAACTGTTATCCAAAACATAAATTGTGGTTCTGCTAAAATATTTTCATGACATCCTTAGAAATTTTAGTTCTCTTTTATAGCGAGTTCTAGAAAACCTTTTAGAGTTCTAGAGCACTTTTCTGTATTTTCGCAGTCAAATTTATTTAATAATTACTGCAAGTAAATGCGAACGCACGAGATTACTTTTAACATCTATAATTTTCGCTTAGCACCCAATTCTAGGAAATCAAAAGGGAATTTCTTGCAATACAAAGGAGTCATTACGAATATTAAAAATATTACGAATTCAATATTACGAATGTATTCAGTATCAAAAATATTATTAAGGACATTCGTAATATTGTTTCACCAGAAATTTTCTATCATTTCGTATATCCAGATTATTTGTTTATTTATTTTATACGCATAAGTCAGAAATCTGTATTTCTAAATCAGGAATTTAGAAAATGACTACTTATTCGTTCTAGATGAAGGTGGTGCAACTACGTATTATTTGATAAAAAATTCTAAGCAGTAGTTTCTGAGATAAAATTGTAACAAATTTTTGTTGCAGTTGTCATAAACACACACATATAGAAACACTGCAAATAAAGGTGCCTTAAAGTAAGACAAAAAAAAAATGTCTGAAAATACATTTCAGACACGTAAATGTCTTAAAATGAAGCTCAGATATAATAGATATCTTAATTTAAGACACTTTTGTGTCTTAATAAACTGGTGGGGCAAATGAACTGACATAGTGTCTTAAAAAAGGAATATGTCTTAAAGTAAGACATTTAAAATGTCTTAAAATAAATCATTTTACATTTCATCGTTGACTATTAGTAGTGTCGCCATCTGTCAATGGAAATCTTAAATCATCTTCGTCATCTCGTTTTTTTCATATAAAGATAATATTTTAATACAATGGTAATTTCTTTTAAGGATTTTTTTTACATAGCAGCGGATATATATATATACTAGCTGACCCGACAAACGTTGTTTTGTCATATAAATTATTTCTAGAGACTATTTTGCTAGAAAAAAATAACTAACTTATTGTAAGTGTGTAAGGATGCGGTATATAAGTGGAAGATGTATGGAGCGCTGTGAACGGTGAAAGAATATAAAAATAACAAAACACATATCATTTATTTTTTTAATTTATTAAAATTGATCCTTTAAAATTATATACATATAGCTACTTATAACAATATTACTGAAAAACAGTATCAATCCCTTAATGCAGCAGAGTACACAATATTTTTTGTTATCCCATCTTTCGCCAATACAAACAAACTGGGTGGTTTGCCCACTCGAGAGCCACGTATAATTGTCCGTGTGAAAAACATGATGTGCTCAAATCTATCACATCGTTTGGCCCTGAGACTTATTGATAGTCATTGCAAATGCCAATCTAATTGGAAATTGAGGGCGTTTAAATTGAATTGGCACATCTGTGGATATAATAGGGATTCGCAGTAGTAATATATTTTCACCCCGGAATTTGTCATTTAAAATGATGGCTTCGATAACATTTTTCATTAATTTTTTTATGACTAATCGCGTGCCATTGCACAACCGTTGTGGGTTCAAATTACGAAGCAAAATAACCGGAGATCCTACCTTCAGTTGTAAAATATGCGGTGGCATGCCTGGAAAATTCAATGAGTTTAAAAACTTTGTTGGATAATTTACAGCTTCGGTGGCATCGCAAACTGTATCATTAGATTTGTATGACACCAAGTCTCCTGGTAACAAATGTTGTATCTTGAGATTCAATTCGTTGACGTGCACATTTTTTATTGCTAAAATTGCTCTTTCTGCCAGCCATTCATGATTTGTGTATCGTCTGCGTATATCGGGAAATATCTGGTCAATAAGAACATCTTGAGAATCAATGATTGTGCAGAAATCGGTCGGTAATTTTATGCATCCAGTTTCATCTGTAGTAACTTTTCCATCGCCGATATCTAACAATTGTTTTGAGAATGTTTCAACGGATGGATCGTGAAGCTTTTAAACGCACAAATTTACTTTCAGTTGTACTTTTTCAACATTACGCCTCAATGAAGATGATTTTAAGCACGCGTTGATCTCATCAGCGTATGTTGAACGCGGAATAACGGGAAGTGCTTGTCTGAAATCACCTGAAAAGAGTAACAGAGTGCCGCCAAATAGTTTGTCGTTGTTTTTTATATCTTTCAATGTCCTGCTCGACGCCTCAATCGAATGTTTGTGTACCATAGTGCATTCATCCCAGATAAGAATTTTACACTATTTCAGCACTGTGGCCATGGAAGATTGTTTTTTTTTATGTTGCACACTGCGTCTGGGTTATTTTGAATATTTAGTGGCAGTTTAAATAATGAATGAGCTGTTCTGCCTCTATCCAATAAAGTTGCCGCAATGCCAGATGATGCAACAGCCATTGCGATGCCATTATTTGATCGTATATCAGCGAGAATTAGCGAAATAAGGAATGTTTTGCCAGTTCCACCTGGTGCACCCAAAAAAAAAAAAAAAAAAAAAAAAAAAAGAATCCATCTTGTCCTGCCAAAACTGCGAGCATGATACGGTCGTAAATGGTTCTTTGTTCTTCATTCATTAGTGGGACATTGCGAGCAACAATCGCTGCCATTTCTACAGTATTGTATTGTAGGTTACGATTCAATTCAGTGCTTATTAAATCAGATGCATTTCGATTTGTTGAATGCATACCGAAATGACTGTGTGGTAAGTTGGCAATGATAATGCAAAGATCTTCGATAGCAATCAATGCTTCATTGTACATAGCGTCACTGAATACTATCGTTAGATCGTTGCACCGTGAACGATGTTGATGCAATATATCATCAGTCATTGAATCTTCGTGATTATCCCATAATGTCTCTGCTCGGGCCGGGAAACATGTAGTCAATAGTAGCGAATTGTAGACGAATTTGTTTTGCTGTATAGTTCAGTCCTACTTCAGCAAGCATACGCTCCCATTGGTTGTCGTCTACCAGCAGCATGCATCTTTAGACGTTGGATGCTGTTGTCCATTCACTTTACGTAAATTTTGAAATGACAAAGGGCCGATGACATTAACCAATAACAGTCGAAGATAAAAGCTTTCAATCTTCCTTGGATTGACTGTAAATACTCATCCCAAGGTGTTTGATTTGAATAAACCGGGACATGCATCAATCGGCGTGCCTTGCTTGCGGGGCATCCATTTTTTAATTGGAGCCCGTGTGAAATAGCGTGGTACTTCTGAATAGAGTAATGTCCGTGCAAAAGCACCAAAAGCATCCGCACGATTACACAATTCAAAAAATTCGGTGAGTGTAGTTTTTGGTGGATTTATAGCACGATCAATCGCTGTCTCGCTCGTGAAATATACGCGCTGGCCATTTTCAAGATGGACGGCTAAATGAAGAACTCCTGGATCCCGTTCAGGAATTGGGAAACCAAAGATACGCCAAAGAGCTTCATTGGAGCTGACGTACCGGCCAATTTGGTAAAGTGTTATTTCATCGTTGTTATTCACCGGAGGAGCATTCACATTGGTATTATCAACTCGAAATACAGCCATATCACTGCCTTTATTCACATACTTGCAAATGTATTTGATGCTCTTAACTGAACTGCAGAAATGAACATTAATATGAGCACCAAAAATAAATTAAAAACTGGCGTACAGACAATAGCAAGAAATTCAAACTTCTTCACACACCATAAATTTTAAATCAGCACAACCGGTTTCGTAAGGACGTAGCCTTTCTTCATCAGGTGCAAACACGTGCAACTGCCTTGGAGGCAAAAGCAAGACTGAAAGCAGGACAAAATCCAGATGGGGAGGAGCAACACAAACAACCAATAGGAAGCAACATGCAGGACAGGACCAATCAGAGAGGAACACACGTACACACACACCACAAAATGAGGAGGGAGGAAAGGAGTAAACAATTATTATTATTATTATTTTCAATAATATTGGTTGAAGGGAATTGGAATTTATTGGATTTTATTTATAAATTCCAATTCCCTTCAACCAAATCCCCTGTTCCTGAGCTTCAAAAATGGGGTATCTATAATGTCCCTTGTAATAACTGTGATTTATCATATATTGGTCAAACTAAAAGAAATCTTGAAGGTCGTTTACGTGAACATTCTCGGTATGTTGTTAATCAAGAAATTTCTAAAACGTTCTATTGCGAAGCACAGTTGGGAATTTGATCATAGTTTTAATTTTAAGATTGCCAAAATTATCTTTCATGCCAAACACGTTTCCGAACTGCATTTTTTAGAAAATTTAGCTATTTACCTTAATCGTGATAAAATTGTCAATGAAAAATCTGATTCCACTTTGCTGTCTACAGCCTGGAAAAATTTGTTTAATTCAATTAAATAATTTCCTTCATTATGTATATAACATCATATTAGTTATAATGAAATAATTCTAATTTAAATAAAAATAATAATAATTAATGGATAAATTTTATTAAATTTACTTATTAGTTTAATATTATTGAAAAAAAAATAATAATTGTTTACTCCTTTCCTCCCTCCTCATTTTGTGGTGTGTGTGTGTACGTGTGTTCCTCTCTGATTGGTCCTGTCCTGCATGTTGCTTCCCATTGGTTGTTTGTGTTGCTTCTCCCTCTCTGGATTTTGTCCTGCTTTCAGTCTTGCTTTTGCCTTCAAGGCAGTTGCACGTGTTTGCACCTGATGAAGAAAGGCTACGTCCTTTCGAAACCGGTTGTGCTGATTTAAAATTTATGGTGTGTGAAGCTATTAATATGAGCATTGAATGTTTTGCTCAGCAGAGGCGAATATGGGACCACCCAACGGTTATCAATGTCAATATCTATGTTGTTGACATAGATGATAAGATTGTCCGCCATTATCGGGGTTTCTTCGACGATATATTGGATATCCGTCAACATTTGTGATCGTGAAATTTTTCGGAAAACTTTTAGTACATTTTCCATCTGCACAAATAATAATGTCCTAAAAATTCATTTTTCATTTTAACATAAAATAACTCCGTCGGATATTGACGAATTTTTTAAAAGAATATACCATTTTAACTAATTTTAACATTTTAACAATATTAACGTTGAAAAAATAACACTTACGGTTAAAAATTCATTTTTCATTTCAACATTAAATAAATTCTGACATCGTGTTTACGATTCTAAAATATTAACTTTGAAAAAATATTTTAAACACTTCGTAAGATACGGTTAAAAATTCATTTTTCATTTCAACATTAAATAAATTCTGACATCGTGTTTACGATTCTAAAATATTAACTTTGAAAAAATATTTTAAACACTTCGTAAGATACGGTTAAAAATTCATTTTTCATTTCAACATTAAATAAATTCTGACATCGTGTTTACGACAACTCACGCCATCTAGGTGGAAAAGTTGTTGAAAGAGTTGGTTAAAAATTAATTACGAAAGAACTAATTAAGTTACAACTTTCATTTGTAAATCTAAACCATTCTCGAATCCACCTGAAGACACACAAAAAATTTCATTAAACTCAGTCCAGCCGTTTAGGAGGAGTTCAGTGACATACACACGCACAAAAGAAATATATATATAAAGATATATATATATATATATATATATATATATATATATATACTTTTTTTTAAATTGTAATTATAATGCAAGTATCAAAAATTTAAATCTCTAATTTTGAAACACAAAATAAATAAATAAATAAATAAAATAAAAATTTTCAGTAAATGTTTTTATATTTATGAGATTTTTCTGAAAATCATGTGAAGTGAGAAAGGCTAGTCACTCTGGTTTTACTCATAGTGTGAGACTTTTTCAATTCCATTGAGTGAAATAATTTAAATATATCAAATTCCAATAAATAACAGATGAAAATACTTATTTTAATTACTATTGTACAAGTAAATATGTTATCTATATTTTTGTTCAAAAAAAGCTTAAAATAATGATATGAATTACAAAAATTGCGCTATTTTATAACGTTTATTTGTGAAATTTAAATAAGCTTATTAAAAATATTTTAGGATTTAACATAAAAAATATGCATAAATGGTAAATGACGTTATCTTATTTGCGTGCAATTATGTTTGAAATAATAAAAAACATTTTTTAATAAAAAACATTTTTAGGAGCAAAAATAATTTCGTGAAAAAAAAAAAATAATAATAAATAAATATGTAAATAAAAATGTTACTTTTTATTTAAAGCTCGCTCATTTATTAAATGAAAAAAACATTAAGATGAACTTGCAGCGAAGAATAACTTGTAGCTTAAGAATAACTTGTAACTAAGAAAGCGAATTTATAACTAATCTTACACAATTTGTAAATAGCTGCTGTTTTTTTTTTTAATCTCATTTGATTTAAAACTCTTTTCTTTAACAATTTTACTTGAAAGTAAAACAAAACTTTTCTGGTTTTCATATCATATGCAATTTTATTTTCTTTCAAATAACAGTAGTTTGTAGAAAGAAGTCATTTTCAAAACATCACAGTCTGAGGTTTTGATACAAATGTTTATATTTTACAAAATTTTAAACCTCTACACATAAAATGTATTAAAATTAATACATATTGAGCTCTAGATTTAATGTAGATAGTTTTAAGAAAAAAATAAATACTAATTACATTATAACAATGCAATACCTACCACGCATATTACCATGCATATTACCAAATATTTCTGTGTGACATCGTGGCCTGATCGGTAGGAGCGCTCATTTGCGAAGCCGAAGATAGTGAGTTCAACTCCAGGGTCTGGTAGCGAGATTTATTATTATCATTATATTTTATTAATGCTCTAGAATATTCTAAAATATATTTTAAACAGAAAAGCAGGATCACACGCCACCTTTATTTATTTATTAAAATGCCTTAAAAATGGCAGATTTTTTAAGCCTAACATAGCGGTGTTTTTAAACCTAAAAATAAAAGCGGTGTTTTAAAACATTTGCAATGTCTTAATTTCAGATGTAGAAAGTTGTCTTAAAAAGTAACACTTTTTTCTTTTTTTCGTTTAAAAAATGACCATCCGTTTAAGACACTTTTTTAACTGAATTTAAGACGTTTTCGTTTACAGTGAAGAGACACAGAGACAAGTAGATGTTGTATTCAAACCGCGTTCTAATCTTCTCAAAGAACGTAATTCCATCTAAAACTCGATGTTAAACTCGATGTTAAAAAAATTTACGAATTTATTACTTTCTTCTCATGAACATGGAATAAAGTAATAAACATAGTCCATATTAAAAAAAAAAAAAAAAAAAAAAAAAAAAAAAAACACTAATATTAAACGCTGTTATTTACACGAAATATTAAATTGGCAAAACCAGTAAACATTGGCATGTTAATCTTATCGTACTATTGCACACAGTTAAATTGAAAGTTAAATTTTTCTCAATAATAATAAAAATTTTAAATTCACAAAGTAGACGAATATGGATTTATTTTATAAAAAGGAATAACCACATACTTTTTAAGAAATATAATGCTAAATTAAAAGTCAAACATGAAACTTAATAACTGCGTTTGAGTTTTATATTCACAATATAAGTCTGATTTTATGAATGAAAGAAAATTCGAAGTATTGAATTTAGATTCTACGCCTCTAGTGAAATATACTGTGGCTGTTGATTAACGTTTAGGGAGAAGAAAAAAATTATTGATTTATTTCATAAAGAAGAAAGCATCAGCTCTGAAAAGTAAACAAAAACTAGTCACATAACTTCGACTAATTCATACATATATATTTATTTTTATTCCAGAATAACTGATTCGTAAAAGTTCTTTCGCATTGTTTTAAAGATTTATTGTAAAAGAATTGGAATTTCATAATAAATTATTTATAATATTTATGTGATAATTTAAGCGTAATCCTTGCCAAGCTTGGAATGTGTATTGCTTCTGTTACTTGCATTTTTATTCATTTATCAAATCAATATTCATTTATTTATTATTCGTTTGATTTACTGATATCATTTTATTTGTTTTACTTTCTTCTATTCCAAAAAGAAGAAAAATTTGGATTCGTAAAAACGTTTCGATTTCTGGTGTTTGAGAGATTTACACGTTTTGAAAGGTCCAGAATACGATTTGAGCATTTTTAGAAAATATCTGTCTGTCTCTCAGTCTGTGTGTCTGTTTGAAAAATATTTTAGCCACTGTATCGTAGTAACTACTGCACAGAATTCCACATAACTTTATGTGTAGCTGCATCTTGACGTACATTAGTGCCTATCAACTTTTATTGCATATTGCTCAACAGTTGGCGCTGCTATAATGCAATTTCTCCTATTATAAGGAAGCTCTGTCACAGGTTCTGTTGAGTATACCAGAACAAAACCCAGTATATAAGAGGGTCTGATGAAACATTATGCTAATTCAATTTGGGTACATATCGCCCAATAGATGGCTCTGAAATGCCGCACTCGGTGAATGGGAAGTCTATATCTCACATTCTAACTGCATAGAGGTTGTGATGACAAATTGTTATAAAAAGAGAAAGTTTTACATTTTCTTTTTCTTTTCTTTCGCATTTTAAGAAGTTATAATTTATTTTTCTTATAAATATAATATTTTAGTTAGATATTTTGCAGTACTTTAAGTATGAGTCTTTTCAAAAATAAAAATAAGAATAGTGAATTCAACCTTTTTTTTTTTTTTTTTTTTTTCTTTTTTCCAATATAGCTTTAAGATGTAAAGAAGAATATCTGTGTTGTCATGGGAAAGTAAAAGTTGAACGTTAAAATTAATTTATGTGTTGAAATGGTTTTCCACAGTTAAAAGGGGATTTTTAAGTGAAATTTTATAGCGGCAATAAAAACACTTCTCTCTTTGTGAAATGGAAAAATGTCGCGCTGTAGATATGATGGTTATCGGTTTTTCAAGAGAAACAGTTTTCTTTTGCGGTCTGAATCCCATTTAGGGACGTAGAGTTAACGAGGGGTCGAAAAAAAAAGGAAAAGGGGTTTTTTTAGATGGGGAGTGGAGGTTCAAAGATTCAAAGACGGAAGGAGGTCGCTCACCACTAAGCAGCGGTTTCGAGCGATTTCAACCTCCAAAGAGGGGCTCTGACGACAAATGTCACATAACAATGTGAGATTCTGAAAGAGCCCGTTTCTAGAGGTTAAGTCTCCCCTGTTGTTTATTGCATAAACATTTAAAAAAATTACAATTGCTGCCAGATATAAAATCCCACGCGACAGAGGGCAGCAGTTAATTAAAAAGACAAAATTTAGGCTTCTAATGAGGAGGGCAACAGAGATTTAACAGGGAGCAGCCCCCGCTCACCGCATGATAGTTGATGAGGAATGTGTAATTTGAGAGTCTTATATAACGAAGAGTCCATGGTTATAGTCTGATGTTGCGCCGGGGATTAGCCCTTCGCGACAAGGGGCACTGTAATGACTAGAAATGATTGAACTTGGAGAGGGACACCGCACAAATTGAGAGTCACGCCGGAATTAAACAAACCGACAATGGGCGTTAATTGATAAATAACAGAGGTTGAAAACGGATGTGATAGTTGGTGAGAACTGTCCTATTTGAAAGTCCTGTATTACTTATTAGTCCATATGTTTTGTCTGAACTTGCGTCGGGAATTAACCCTTCGCGACAAGGGATGCTTTTATGTAATGAATGGGGAGTGGAGGTTAGCTTTCGGAGGCTGGGAGGGCAGACCAGATTCTAAGGAAGAGCAGACGTAGCTCGTGTAGCGAGCAGTTTGATGAAAAAATGCTGCCGAGTGATACTAGCTAAAAGAGGAAAAAGGATGGAATGATGCTCGGTGTTGATGTGGTGGATGGGCTTGAAGACAAAGTAGTAGTTCTCTATCTCAATACAATGTATGCTGTCTCACTAGTTTGCGTAATTATCTTTCAGGTAATACCTCCTTTATGTGTAATACAATGAAGGCTTTAAGCCAATCCTTATATCCAAATACGTTATTTAGGTATCTAGCTAATTCTGTTTTCTTGTAAAAAGAAAAAAAAAATACTGTAGTTAACTGCATTTGTTAAAACTTTCCAAGAAGTGTAAACAATATTTTTTTAGATTAATTTTTAAATGCATAAATATAAATTCTGTAAACAAATAAATGATATGCGTAATGTTAGTTTAAAATAAAGAAATGAACTATTGTTATTTTTTTGATTTAATGAAAGATACATTACTTATCCAATATTTCTTTAGATCAAACTGGTTAGTAGAAAAATGGATATATTAGTTAAAAAAAGATAAATATGTAAATAAATATCTATTGATATAATAGAGATTTGGAATTTTGACAAGATCAAAATAATAATCTAATAGTGTTAATGATAATGATAATGTTGGTTACCTTAACCATGTTATATATATATATTGACCAACCATGTATGAAACATGAGACAGCTGGACCAAAGGAATCTGGGCTACTAAGGCGATGTTTAAATACTATATCATTTTGGGTATTAAGGTAATTATGTGTAAAATTAGTGAAGATCAGTAATTGAAAAAAATATATATAGATACATAGAAATATTAATTATACTAATAGAATATAGTATGATAAGGTGCACAAAAAAATGGTACATGAGAATTCTATTATGAAACACTATGCTCATTCCATTTAGGTGCATAACGGCTGACAGGTGCCGCTGCTATGTTGCAGTTTAGACCGAGAACAGGAAGATTTTATCTCAGATTTTATTACATATAATTGCTCAAATCATGGCATATGAGAAATCCGTTATGAACATTACGTTTATTTAATTTTGGTGTATGTCGTCGGGCATGTGACGCTGCTGTTACTCACATTCAACGATTTATTCCATGGTTGCACCTCAGCATCTCTTGATGAAAACTGCACCGAACTCTATATGTAAAATCTCTAGAGTGAAAAGCTATGATTAAATTTTTCTGTAAGTGTTGCTGTTTTATAGAAAAATATTGAGACTCTTTTATTATAAACATAGTGATGTAATATATATATTAAGAAAAAAAAAAAAAAAAAGAAAAGAAAAATGCGGGGCAGTTTTTGGCGACTGCCGATAGAAGTGAAAACTAAGTAACTTGTGAATTGTATCGTCGAGCTATTAGATTATTATTTTTGAAATATTTTTGGTTTGCAAAGAAGTGTTAATGACCAATTTAAACTTTGATCATTTAAACTTTAAATTTATATTGAAGGCAAAAAGAAGAACATGACAGTCTGTATAAAAACACGTGCTTGTACTTTGTGAACTATGTATATACTGTGGAAAAAGTACATACATACATAGTGTATAGAACTAGAAAGAGACAGATGCCAGTAGCCAGTATACTACTCGTATTAGTATATATGTTATACATATATATATATATATATATATATTTATTATACGTGTGTGTGTGTGTATATATATATGAGGCATGCCGCGCCGTGCACTAAATATATGGATATATATGTAGAGAGATATACTCTTTGTATATATATAATGTATACTAATAACGCACGGAGGTGTATCTATGTACATAGTTACACAGTATACATATAGCTCATGGAAAGCGTTCGGTGACGATGACGCAAGTTCCATGATTTTTGTTCACCCAAAAGTGCTCAAAGCTCCTAAAGAAGTTTTCACTTCAAATGGAAAGCGTTCGATGACGATGACGCAAGTTCCATGCTTTATGTTCACCCAAAAGTGCTCAACGCGCCTAAAGAAGTTTTCACTTCAAAAATAAATAAATAAAAATAAATAAATAAATAAATATAAAATTGTAGCATTTAAATGACAACTTTGAATGATATAAATTGGATATTTTGTAATCCAGACTCCCCCTTTCTTCCTTCCCGTGTAATTCTATAGGTTTTTGTTGCTTCGTTTCGTTTTATAAGGATATCTCATTCAATAAAAAAAAGGTTTTCGAATTATGTTTTTTGAATGTCACTCTTAAATTATGTTGCCTTTTATGTTAGCATTGTGGACAAAAAAATCAATAATTATAACTAGAAGAAGTAGCAGAGCTCACCACGGCTTTATATGGTTGAAGCTGGCTGAACTAGTTTGGCGGGCGCCCAACTTCTTCTAAATCCTCTGCAATAGCACATGATATCAAAGAAAAAAAATTAAATTAAAGATAAGAATAACTGCAGATATATATTTTTATATATATTTAAGCAAGCAAAAAATTAAAACATATCGTGAATTTTTTGAAATAGTTAATTAAGTAAAAAAGTAATTATATGACTAAAATGTAGAAAACTTTTTTTTTTTTTTTTTTTTTTTTTTTTTTAATGTGATTTGAGATTATCTTTATTTACATGAAGTAAGAATAATTTAATAATATTGAACACGATACTATAATAATCTAAGATGCAATAAAATTAACCTTTTTAATCAGTTACCATAGTAATATATGAAAAAGAAATCCTTATAGATTGATCATCAATAAATATAATTAAGTAGTGAAAGCTATAAATATATTATAAAAGTATCTAAATAAATATATATACACACAAAATTAATTCTTTTAAAACAAGAATATATTTGATAAAAATGTTAAAAAATTATTTGAAAATAAATCTCGATGATTGTAAAAACTACACACATTATTGCAAGAAAATTATTTCGAAAGAAATTTTTATTTTTTGAATGTATTTAATTTTTCTTTCACATACAACAATAATTGTCTGTGAATTCTCTTGAAATGTCTGATAGTGTTTTCGACTTTCATTAAAAATGTATGTTCTACAATTAATTTTGAAAGAATTTCAATCATTTTTACATTTTCCGCAACCAAAAATGACAGTTTAAGCACCATAAATTGACCATATTTTAATTAATACAGTAAATTTTATTTTATACAATACAATTTATGCTTTATGTATTATTAAATAACAATAATAATAAATATTATTATAAAATAAGGATTTTTGATGACATAGGTTTTCTAAATCGTACTTTTCTATTTTTTTTTTCCTTTTTTGCGTTGTTCTGGGAGTCTCTAATATGTTTTAATAATGCACTAAATTTTCAGAAATGTGTGTATTTTCTTCCTATAACGTAAGAGTTTTTCATAAAGTATAGATAAAGATAGGAATAATTCATACAGAGGCTATAATAAATTTGAATCTATTTAAAATAAAATACATTAAAAAAGTCTACTGTTTAAATATTATTTTTAACACGCTTTTATTAGCTTCACCTGTATGTATGTTTGTATGCATGTTTGTATGTATCAATGTATGTTTGTAACCGCTCTGGGAATAAGCAAAAAATCTATATTGTAAGAAAAAAGACTTTCCCCACGTGAGCGCTGTGGTTTTGAGGTAAAGCTCCGCGCTACGAACCTAATAGTCTAGCGTTCGAGCCCAGTCAGGGGAGATTTTTTAAAAATGATTTATGTTTAATTCTAAATTATTTTAATTAAAGATTTAAATGTGTGTAAATATTATGGTGTGTCACTCACACGATTTTCTCTTACCCTGCATGTTAATACTAAGATAGATATTTTGTGCTTTTTAGTTCACATTTCTATAAAAGCGTGTTCTTTAATTTTTTTAAACTATAATATTATTTAAAATTGTTTTTTACACCAAAGTTTCGTTAGCTTTTTATGTAGTGCACGGCTTTAGAGGCATTCTCTTTGCAGCACGCAACAATAATCTGCTGACATATTAACACTCCACAAGCCCTGATACCTTAACCCTTTCAGGGGAGGTGGTATATATTTTATACCACCTAATTTCAGTTCTCAACAGCAAAAGTTCATCACAGAAATTTTATATAAAATTTTACTTTTTTACCTTATCTGAAAATATTATTTATTATATTTCTTCTAATCTTGATCTCAGACTCTGGTGGAATTTGATTTTAAATTAACTTAAATTCATTGCCCCTGAAGGGGTTAATCGAAGAACTCTTCTAAAATTCTTTACTCCCATCACCTAGATTTTCTGGGGGGAAAAAGAAAGAAAGAAAGGTAACCTTAAATGTGCGTTGAAAAAGGTGGGACTTCCAGCTCATTTCTGTCGAAAGATACCATTTATTGTCAAAACTTATATTATGAAATCTTTGAATATTTTTTTGTTAATCAGAATAAAAAAAATACACCAGAAAAACACATCAGAAAAAAAATTTCATTGCAGATCTATAGGATTAGAAAAGTAAAATGTCACATTATTATTATTATTTAATAAAAAATATTGTCTCTGCACTTTTGTCTCTTATTCTTACACTTGTCCTACACAGTTAAAAAAATGCAACTTT
Source organism: Salticus scenicus (assembly GCA_963930645.1). NCBI lineage: Eukaryota > Metazoa > Arthropoda > Arachnida > Araneae > Salticidae > Salticus > Salticus scenicus. Next base: position 68,119,626 of record OZ005659.1, read on the forward strand.
GCTACCAGAAATTCTCTGTAATTACATAAAAATACATTTTGTCAACGTAATTTTTCCGTAATTTACGACATTTCTCTCAAATTTCCGAGAATTTCTGGCAGCAAAGTTGTATTTTTTTAACAGTGTATTGCACTGGATATTGATGTAGTAGGACGAAAGCACACTTGCTTTACAAGCCATACAGTAAGTAAAAGTAGGAAACAGAAAACATATATCTTTATATAAATAGCTCATATTTTTTTACAGCCAATTAACTGTACTTTACGGATTTTCACAGGTGTAATCATAATAGCAAGTGAGCAAAAGAGGCCAAAGTCTAATTATGAAAAAGTATTGTTAGACTTACCCCACTTCACCCTTATCCTGAATTTTTATAAATTTACGTTAAAAGTTAAATTTAAAAATAATCTCTACATATAATAAAAGAAGATGTGTGTGTGTGAGTGTATGTCCCTCGCTTTGTAGGTAAACTAATCGCAAAGTTAAAGAATTTTACATAAAGTTTCATATTGATCTCTCCTCGATATTCCAGAAATTTTGATTAGGTTTATTTTAATAATTTATAATCAATAAATTTCTGACATCATCGTCTCTCGAGATAGAAATCTCGCGAGGCATAAAAGTAAAATGTAAAAAGTCTTACCGGGACGCAATAGCTAAATTGAATAAAACGTCGGGCTAATAACGCAAAGGTCATGATTTGGATCGTCCAAAAGCTAATGTGTTACCTTTTAAAGATAATTAATGGAAAAGTTGTCAATTAATGTAAGAAACTTTTTCAGTATCTTTATATTATCCTAAACTGCAGGTAAGACAACAAAGGGACACAAAAATTTTAACTTAGAGGTGTGTTAATTGCTTTTTAGGCAAACGACTAATCACAGAACTACACAATTTTGTATGGGGATGCGTGTTGACCTCTATTATGATGCACCTCGAAATCCGATTTCTGAATTTTCTTTTTCTTTTCTTTTCTTTCTTTCTTTTCTTTTTTTTTCTTTCTTTTAAAAATTAAATTAAAATGAAAAAAAAAATTGTTTAGTGCTGCTACCTATTGTTATAGATTAAAGATGAGAATCTGCACTGTTAAAAATTTCTGTAAATTTAATGTAAATATTTTACCAGTCTCTGTAAATTTACAGTAATTCTTAGTTAAAAATGAATAATCAAGATTCTCAATCTTTATTCTGTACTTTTACGTAATTTTATTATTTAATCTTTTAATTAAAATTAAAAATGACTGTTTCTACTTTAGAAAAAGCATTCCAAGTGCTAAATATAGTCTCACCAATAATTTATTAAATTAATATTAGTTAGTAAAATGAAAGTACAAAATAAGTTTTTTAACATATCCGTTTATTTTTCTCTGTAATTTTACGTAAGACTTAATAAGATAATAGATTACACGGAGTTTTCTGTTGAAATTTTTAACAGTGTGTCCGAAAAACATAATTCTTGAAAAATAACAACGCTTTTACCATCCGGACCATCTTATGAATTGGGTGACCCGCTAAATTGATCATGTTCAATTTAGGTGTTACAATTAATACTTAAATTGAAATGTCCGGTTAATGTTTAACTTCAGTCAGTGGGGACCCGAATCACGATTTTTAGCGATTTCAAAGAAATTGTTTGTAATTTTTATTTATAAAATTAATGGAAATATAGAGAATAATGTTTTTTGAAAATTTCTTTTTATATAGTGACTATAGCCAAGCAGTCAAAGCCTGATAAACTATATATATATATATATATATAATAAAATATAATGTATGTGTATATATATATGCGTCCGGAGCTTTTTAAGAAAACGGCTGATCACAGAGCTACACAGATTTGCATGATGGTTCGTTGTGACCTGTTATGATGCATCTAGAAACCCAATTTTCGAATTTTTAATTACATTATTCAAAATTATTTAAAATATGAAAATAATAACCTGGTAATAGCTTTAAAATGAGTCATTTAAATTTTTAATTATTGCCAAAAATGTTTAGGAATTAATATTTTTTTCGACATAAAACGAAATATACTTTCACGCGAATGATGAAAAAATATCAAAATTAAATTTGTTTATGCATATGACAAAATGACGTCATTAAAACATTTTCTGTGTCTCCTGCTCCTCAGTATCCTGTTTTCTCTCTCTCTCTCTTTTTTTTTAGTGCTAGAGGCCTATTTCAGTCGGTACAGTTGTCGAATTTTTATAGGTCACTCTTAATTAGTGCTAGAGGCCTATTTCAGTCGGTTTATTGAATGGGGATTTATTGAATGAAGTCCCCCCAAGGCACAACTTTGACATGAGTCCCACCCAAGGTACCCCTAATTCAGTCGGTACAGCGTTGTCGAATTTTTATAATACACCCTTAATAGTGCTAAGGGCCTATTTCAGTCGGTTTATTGAATGGGGATTTATTGAATGAAGTCCCCCCCAAGGCACAACTTTGACATGAGTCCCCCCCAGGCCCAACTTTGACATGAGTCCCCTCCAAGGTACCCCTATTTCAGTCGGTACAGCGTTGTCGAATTTTTATAATACACTCTTAATAGTGCTAAGGGCCTATTTCAGTCGGTTTATTGAATGGGGATTTATTGAATGAAGTCCCCCCAAGGCACAACTTTGACATGAGTCCCCCCCAAGGTACCCCTATTTCAGTCGGTACAGCGTTGTCGAATTTTTATAATACACTCTTAATAGTGCTAAGGGCCTATTTCAGTCGGTTTATTGAATGGGGATTTATTGAATGAAGTCCCCCAAGGCACAACTTTGACATGAGTCCCCCCAGGCCCAACTTTGACATGAGTCCCCCTCAAGGTACAACTTTGACATGAGTCCCCCCAAGGCCCAACTTTGACATGAGTCCCCCCCAGTCCCAACTTTGACATGAGTCCCCCCAAGGCCCAACTTTGACATGAGTCCCCCCCAAGGTACAACTTTGACATGAGTCCCCCCCCCAAGGCACACCTTTGCCATGAGTCCCCACAAGGCACACCTCTCCCTCATTGGGAAAAAGAGAAAAAACGTTGTTTTGCGGCTTTAAGACAGTTTGGACTTCCAACGTTATTTGTTACAATATCTGTAGCTGAAACCCATTGGTTTGATTTAATGAAAACTTTATCATGGAATTTAGATCGTATCGAATTAACTAAAGAAGAATTTGTCGATATTAACAAGTTTAGCAGTAGGACTCTGGCACTAAATTAAAATCTGTCAATGTCAGATTTTCATGTTTTTTTTTTTTTTTTTTAACCCAGTCATCAATATGTAAGTTAAAGTTTAAGATTCTGTCTCTTGGTTGTTTGGTTTGCTTTGCATTTTGTCAATGAGAATTACATTACCATGGTAATAATAATATTATACTTGTAATAAAATAAGATGTGTAAGTGTACATATATTCGGTTTTTTATTTTAGGAAAATGGTTGATCTCAGAGTTACAAAATTTTGCCTGGACGTTCGTATTAATCTCTTCTGATGCACCTCGAAGCCCGATTTCCGAATATTTGATTAGTTTTTTAAATTAAATAAAATATAAAAATTACAACATTATAATAGCTTTAAAATTAGCCATCAAAATATTAATTGTTGTCCAAAATTTACGAGTTAATTGATTTTTGGTCATAAAAATAAATATATTTTTACGCGAACAATAATAATAATAATAATAATATTATCAAATTTATTTATGCATATAACAAAATGATGTCATTATAACATGAAAAATTATATAATAATAATAATGTCCTTGTAGATAATATGGGTAGTTTTTAAACTTTGATGATGCAGACATTTTTCGCCAAAGTTAGCCATTTTAAATTAAATAGCGCATCAAAAATACAAATAAGATATAAAATGTAAAAAAAAAAAAATAATAATAATAATAATAAGTAAGGAACAGAAATTATATTTGCATAAATTACCTATTTTTATCTTACTATTATCATTTTATCGGAAAATTCAAAATAACTCAAAAAATTCAAAAGTGGCCAAGGAGGGCTATAATACCATGCACCATGATCAGATTTATATATTTATTTACTAATTTTTCTATATACTAACCGCCATTAACTAACCATAAAACATTTAATATGGAAAATGTATGTATAACCACAAGATAATTAGTTATTTCATATGGTATACATAGAGCTCCTAGCATATTACGTTATTATATTTGGCGTGAAATTGTTCTCATTTTATGGTTGACCAAATAAATAAATAAAATATAGGAAATAACGCGAAAGAAAATATTATCTATAGTCATATGCAATTGGGATTCACATATAAAAGGAATACTTCAATATTTTCGATGCTGTCCGTTTTACAACTGTCATATACGATAAACAATAAAATTGAAACCCACAGGTAAGACATTGTCACAGGCAGTAGGGACACGTACCCAAGACACAGCGGATGAGGAAAATGCTGCTGAAGGCAGCGGACTTCCAAAGCGACCTTTTGAGCAATTTTAAAGCATTTTATTCTACTATTTTTCTTTATAAATCGATATAAAAAGGAGTTATTCTGCTTTTAATTTCTTTAAATATAGTGACTTGAGCAATTTCAATGCATTTTCTCTCTCTCTCTCTCTCTCTCTCTCTCTCTCTCTATATATATATATATATATATATATATATATATATATATACATAAAGCGATATAAAAAAGAGTTATTCTGCTTTTAATTCCTTTAAATATAATGAGCAATGAAGCGGGCAAAGCCTGATAGCATAAAAGAAAATCATTATAAATTTCAAGTGTTTAAAAATAAAATAAACCTTAACAGTATAATATGTAGTCATAAGCAATACAAGTGTTTAGAAAAAAAAAAAAAAACCTTTTTGTTTTTACTTTCAATTTATATGCTTACAACAAACAGTATTGATAAACATAACAAGGTATGTTTTCAAACATTATTACTTATGATCTTAATAACCCCTGTGAAAATATATCCCGAAAAATATCTTTTGTAAGAATAAAAATTGCGCTGAAATGAAACTCTTTGATTTTATTATGGTAACTACACGAAATATTACTTTATTTTTATTTTGAACTTTACGTTATAATTTGTTCTAAACTTCCAAAATTCTTTCTCCTTTCTTTAATTTTTACTATGCATATTTATGTATGTAAACGTTTTTAAAAAACATTCATATTAATTTTTATACTTAAAAAAAAAAAAAAGTAAATAAAAGTAGGTTGAGTGAGTAAATACATACATACATACATATATATATATATATATATATATATATATATATATATATATATATATATATATATATATATATTGATGCACTCAGTTGAAACGCAGTTGTAAGCAGTGGAGACCCAGATCCAATATAATGAAGGAGAGAAAGAAGCTACCTAAAGTAGCGGAGAACCGAAGAGCAAACTTGAGTGATTTCAATGGGGGGTTTATTGTTATTATTATTTTATTTATTTACTAGTAGGCTTTGCAGGTCACTATATTTAAATGAATTAAAAAAAGAATCAATATTTTTTATACCGTTCTACAAATTAAAACTAAAAAGAAAATACATTGAAATTGCTTAAAAACTTCGCTTCGGTCCTTCGTTGGCTTACGCAAAGACTTCTTTACCGCAACGTTTTTTTTTTTTTTTTCATATTTTAATTAGTTAAAAGAAAACTTTGCAACATAATATCTTTAAATCTAATAACTTGATGTATATAGTGTCCTCACAAAAAAAAGGAACAGTTTTTAGCTCTTTTAAAAAAGTATAATATCTATGCAGTATCTTTGAAAAAAAAGTTCATCAGTTTTTGCTAAAAAAATGTTCGACTTTCATCAGCAAAGTAGCTAAATCTAGACCAATCAAAAATAGGAGTGGTCCGCACAAATGTGTTCATCCAAAGACTCTGAACTTTATTTATATAGATGGTGTGGTATAGTAATTTTGCGATTCACTTTTTTTCTTATTATTACCAATTTAAATACAATGATCAGCGATGGAGGGAAAGCCTGCTATATTAATTATAAGAAAAAAATAAATAGTTATTTTCACGTGAGAATGATGGTTATTTTTTTCTTTTTGTTAAAACACACACACACACACACACACATATATATATATATGTATATATATATATATATGTACACATATATGTACTTGTACAGGGTGTCCCATAAATCTGTAGATATTTTAAAAATGCATATCAATTGAATGAAATGATACAATGGACAATATTCCTGTGACGTCACCGTAGGTAAAATCGCCGAACACGTGGCCGATATTTTGTAAACAAATTAGATTCAACATGCCATTTTATTGTTACGCATAACATTTTCGTAAATATTTCTGCAGTGAAACTTAATAATAATGTTCAAACAAGAACAAAAGAGAAATGTAAACAACTGAATCGAATGATAAAGTTAAGACTATTCCATAACGTAAAATTGCAGAACATTTTATGTATACACACATACATACATATATATAATGAATAAAAGATTAATAAGAACATTTTATACACACACACACATATATATAGACATCAAAGCTTAAATAATTAGAATTTCAATCATTTTAATAAAGGAATCTATTAGATGGAACATTCATTTAAATTTGTTAACATCGCCACAGTTCACATGACATCTTTTAATATTACATATGTTGATTAAGATTAAAATATATTACTAAAACTGGATTAAAAACAAAACAAAGTTATCACTATATCACTCTTACTTCAATTTCATATAATCTGTAACTCTTAGAAATAATATTGCAAGATAAAAATTTGCAAGCCGCAATGCTTTGCTATGGTGGAGTTGAGAATTGTTTACCGAAAACAGCTGATTTTTTATAGTCTCGAACCCAAAGGAGGAATATGGTCCATTGAACGCGATTTACGAAACAAATCATTCTCGTGAAGAAGATTTTTATTTATTTATTTATTTATTTTTATTTTATTTTTATTTATTTATTTTTTTTTTTTTTTTTTTTTTGTAAAGAAAAAAATATAGTTAAACTTTTTGTCGAAGATAGTTAGATAAATATTTAAATTTTTCGAACGGATGTGAGGAAAAAAAATGTGCAAATGAAAGTCCTATAAATTGCACAATTTTGCCATTAGAACAGTTTATTTCTTATTTTGCCTCCTACTTGTGTATACATTAAGTTTTAATTGTGATGCTGACTTAGGGGATAAAGCGTTATTGGGGAAGATGTTTTCCCTCAGGTAAGAACCGCCGACAGAAGCTGCATTTGGCAGCGTTATAACTCGCTTGCAAACTGTAATTTGTGACGACGTCGGGCACATAGAATAGGATTTATATGCCTTTAAACATTTTCATATGAATAAGTAAAGTTTTTCTTGAAAATGTGTGATATGGTCACGCACAGCGCCCTCTATCGGCAAATGGCATAATTATTATTTTTTCTTTACCCGCCCCCGCCCCCCCCCCAAAAAAAAAAAAAAAAAAAAAAAATCCCTATTCACGAGAAGGATTTTTTTACAAACCGTGTCCAATTCATTCAATAGTTAAGAATTTTTAAAATGTCTACAAACTTATGGGACTACATGCATGTATGTATGGGCAACATGCATGTATGAATCTGAACTCATGGAAACGCATTAACTTGCTTGATGCATTCTTTTTTCATGAAACAAGATAAATCCTTACAAAAATTACTTTGTTGAATTTAGCGTATTTCGTTTTAATAATACCACAAAAATGCAGCAGAGATGAAAATGTGAATTTAGAGCATATAAGTTATATTAAGCTTGTAAACACAAATTGTTAAATTTTGGAGCTAGTATACGCGGATTAAAAAATAACAGGATTCTAAAAGGAATAAAAAATAGCAAAATCTAACAGGATTCGCCTGCTTATAAATATATATTTTTAAAGGAAAAATCGCAATGTATTTTAGTATTATTTATACAAGCTTCATAAATTAATCCCTCTTTTAAGAGTTTTGGAAAATTTTGTAATCCCTTATCACTAAACTTTCTGTAGATAATCTTCTTTTGCAAACATTACTCATTTATTTGCTTTTAAGAAAAAAAAAAAAAAGCATTTTATAGCATGTATTATGACGTAGATTAAATGCTGAAAACCTTATTTTGTTTATAGATATAATAAAAAATTCTTGTGATGGTTTAGACAAAATATATAACTATAATTTCTATCAGAATATACGTATATATTGTGCATTTATTATTTCATATAGAAAATTGCATAAAGAATCTGTATCAAAAGTAAAATACTCTAATGTTCTATACAAAGTGTACTTTTATGTTCTGTTCAGACATCTATGTTATATTTACGTAGAATTAAATATACAAGAGGTAAGCTTATTCAAAAACTTTGTTCTAAAAATTTTTCCATAGAAATTTTTTTAATAATTCTTTTCAATGCTTTTGGCATTTTTAAACCAAAGTTTTGAGTCTTACGAGTCTTTTCAGATATATGTTTTTACGAAAAACCTTTACAATAAATCTCTTAATTTCCTGTCAACAATTGAGTTTGTCAAGATTTGGTGAACACCTGTATCTCAAAAACGGCACTAACAATTTTGTTGAAAATTTTACATAAATCAATTTTAGATATCCTTTCTCATGTATTACATGGTTATTACAGGAAAATTAAGTCATCCTGCTTAGGTAGGTTAATTTTAGATCTCGGAAATTCGTGTTTCAAAAAATAACTCAACCATTTTTACTTCCTTTACCCTACTACCGTAGGTAATGGAAGTATTGCATTCTATCTAAAAATTCGATATCGAGTTTTCACCCGATTTACTCGTTTAGGTCCCCTGAGTTAAAAAAAGTAGTTTTCGGCAATTGGTCAGTGTGTGTGTGTGTGTGTGTGTGTGCGGTGTGTATGTATGTCTGTGCGAAATTTTCGGACTATCATATCTCTGAAACTAATAAAGATAAAATGACGAAACTTCAGAATTGACACAGGTTTAGTGTACAGATGAAGTTTCCCAATTTTGGAAAAATTGGAAAACCGGAAGTGGGACCGTAAGTCCGTAGCTCAAAAATGGCTCAGACAATTTTCTTCGAAGTTGCTATATAAACACTCTATTAGATATCCTTCCAAATAGTTCAGGAAAATTCATAGGCGTCCTGTACAAATAGCTCAATTTCAGGTCTCGCAAATGCTTTCCATTAAAAACGGCTGTGCGGATTTTTTAAAAACTCAGCATAATAACTCTTTTTACTTTCTCTTACCCATAAGGTAGAAAAAGCATTATTTTTGAGTCAATTTTCGAGAGTGATTTTTTGTTATATTTATACGTTTTGAGGTCCCTTGTATCCGTAAATCATGTTTTTAGCGGCTGGTATGTGTGTCTGTCTGTCTGTTATCAGCAAATCTCAAGAACAAATAACAGCAGAAAATATAAACTTGGTATTCTAAATGTGCATGATATAGGGATGCTACACTAAGCTTTTCGTTGAGATGAAACAAATGGTTCGTGTACAGGGGCACTCAAGAGCATTCAAATACATTACGTCTATGGGAGAAATTGCAGGTTAGTAGAGTTTAACATCTGTAGACTGCACTAAACTAAATGAAATGAATATATACTCGTATTTTTTTTATATTCATAAAAACATTTCTCATGTAGAATGTGGTAGGGAAGTCATTCACTGTTCGTTTACAGCGCTACACAAAAGAACTAGATAAAAGTGCGACAATAGTTGCAAATTTATGGAAGTGTGTTTCAGGCTAGCCGTATATTATTACTATAGGACTATACATAGTTGCGCCATGCGTTCTGTATATAATCATCAAAAGATATATAGGGCTGCAAATATTTAAGCGATAACATTATTTTTTATTGTTAGTGGAAGTGGAAGTGCTTTACTATAATATTTTGCAATATCCAGGACAGCTGCTCAGGAATAGAAATGAATTCCTAATGGACAAATGATAAATAGTGTATGTTAAAACTAAATATTCATCGCATGTTTTTTGTGTATTTACACGTTTTGAGGCCTCCTGATTACCAAAGTCAAGTTTTTCAAAGTTTGACCTTTGTCTGTGTCTCTTACAGTAACTTAAAAACGAATAATTTCAGGAGAACCAAAAGCTATATTTTCAAATTAATATAAGTTTGCTGCAGGGAAAGTTTGATCAAAACTCTGATAAGTTTCAATTAATGTTGTGTGTGAAAGTTGTCTGAATGGGTACAATGGTCCCTGACACGGGGTACTATGATCCACAGGTCAAATTAAAAAATTGTACGAATATCGTATGTTATTTAGTAGTATAAAATGTAAAATATCTTATATTTGTTTATTTATGTCTTCGATTCATACAAATAATGTAAATTAATGAACATTAAAATTAGAAAATGATACACCAGACGATTTTTGTGTCACTGAAAGTCTGCTCTTTTCATGTGAAGTTGTGTGATCATGAAGACTCATCATTTCAATAGCTTGAAATTTTACAAGAGATATAGCAACACTCTCAGTAGAAAAATGTAGAGATCTTGATTAGGTTTTTTTTGCATGAATCTCACAAAAACAGATTCTTTATCTTTTATTTCTGTGATTAAACCAACAAAAAGTAAAACCGTCTTTTTCGTCAAATTTATTTGTATTATTATTTTTTAATTGCATTATTTAATTCAGTTCGTTATAGCTGTATAATATTTGTAAAAACATAAGAATGCAAAAGTAACTGAATGCTTATTAAAAACAAATAAGAAGAAACCTCAAAGTAAATTGCTTTCTTATTCATCTTTGAAGACATAACAGATCTAATTAAGGTTAGCTATGGAATTTTTAAGTATAATTTATAGCTAACACTTCAAAAATGTAGATTTCGTAAATCAGTTTATTATGACAGAGAACTGGGGTGAATGAACCATGGTCCCCGTGTGGACCTCTGACACCAAATGTAAAAATAAATAATAATAACAAATCATTTTTAAAATTGATTTAGTCAGACTAAATATAATAATAGTACTACCTCTCTTTTATACTATATAATATCTTTCAGAACACAATTCGTGAATGAAGGAAAGAAAAAATCTTTAGCAGAAAATATTTACTTTTGGCTACTACAAACCAGCTTACTAGAATAAAATGGCTAAATTGTTAGGTAAGCATAAAGTTCCTAGCTAAGTTTCATCACTATAGTGCTGCTATCTATGTACCAAAATACGAACCATAAAAAATAAATAAATAAATACAATTATAGGGAGTGGTCCATTGTACACCGTGGTCCATCTCCCCTATTTCTATAAATTAAATTTTAATATCCTTAATTTGCACAAATCTTAATGAAATTGAAATATGTTATTAAAATGCAGAAAATAACATGATTCGCATTATAATTCATAGGTCCATACAAAAATATTCCGTCACATTAACGAATGTTATTAAAAAAAATTTCACGATAGTATTTTCTTTTACATTAAACGTTTTTAACACTTTCTAACAATTTTTAAAGGTGAATGAGATTTCAGTTTATGCATCTGTCTGTCCGACTGTCCATCTATCTATCTAACCGTCTGCCAGCCTCAGCGTCTGTAAATATTCTCAAAAGTGTTGAAAAATGATATGTGTTATTAAAGTTCATTATTGAATGTTCTCTATTTAAAATGGCAATAATAGCTCCTGTACAACTTGGCTGTGTACAGGGACACCCAAAAAATTCCAATTCATTCCAGTTCAGGACAAGCATTTTTATAAATCACATTTAAATAACTTCTTTCTTCAAAAATCAATAGAAGGTGAAATTTATTTTTAATATGGTAAAATAAAGTTTTGTGTAGTATATTATAGGTTTAATCTTCAGATTTACAGAGCTACACTAAAATATTCAGATACATTAAAGACTGCAATTAGAATTCAAAGGCTACATTTTCTTTTGCTTTTAAAATTTTAAACACTTTCCAACAAAATTTAAGAGATATTATGTATTCAATTAATCTATCTGTAGTATATGTATGACTTTCAGTCCTTCTGTCTGTTCATTGTATGATAACATAGGCACAGAACATTGAAAGTTTCACGATACAACAAGCATGTACAGTTGGAAAATGTTAATAATCAATGCGTACCGCGTGATATTTCGTCTTGTTTAAATTAAATTTTGTAAATTATGACAAAAATGTATGTTATTGCATTTTTAATTATAGGTTTTCAGAATAAAATGCTTTACTATGTATTATAAATGTAAAAGTATTAGAGTTTGTAACAAAATTTCTTATTAAATATTAACTTTTAAGTATACTCGTTTTTTCTAGAAATTTCAGTATTTTTTGAGTAATTACTTTTAAACTTAACCCTTTCATTCCCCGTGATGCCAATTGGAATCATAACATTTCAGATTTTCTTTCTTACCATCTAACACTCTCGCTGATTCAAAATAAACAATATTAAAATCGATATACATTTACCACCGAAAAATATATATTTTAGATGATTTCACTATCATTGTTCATTAATGAAAGTATATTTTACTCTATTCTTATAAAAATATCGGAAACAGTTTCGTGTTTTGGGCAATTTAAGTAAATTAACTGTTTGAAATATTTTTTATTTTATTTTTTAATGTTTATAATTTTTATGTTAACTATTTTCAATATGTATTTCTTCTCAAATTTTGATATTTTTGTTTATTGAAAAGTTATGATTTTAAATGGCATCAGTGGTTATATTAAACACAAATAAACACCTCTCAGTAGCTTTGTTAGCTATATTAATTCGTCCTCTGCTATTACTACTATTAAAAAAAATATCTATATATATTACCTTTGAAATAAATTTATGACTAAATATAAGATTTATTATTTTATGAATGGAAAAATTTGGGAATGAAAGGGTTAAGAGTCAAAAAATATATGTAGCATATTCTTTAGAATTATTCATGATATCTATACATATTTAGAATCAAGTATTCCATTTTAAAGATAAAATATAGTATATTTAGGTTTTTTACAAAAAAAAAAAAAAAAAACTATATTTTTCTTCATAAAATATTGATTCTGATACAATATTCTTAACAAATGACTTCGTTCAGTAATATATATGTAGAAAATATATCATCAATGTTTTCATGCATATTCTCCTGCTTGACGTGAATAGTTATTTATAACAGATTCTTCTCAGATTTTATATGTACAAAAAATAAACAAGAAATTTTGACGGTCAATTTTGATAAATGAAAATTTCTTCCAAAATGTTTTCATTAATCTTGATTCATTCTTCGTATTATGAACCATGAAATGGACTCTTCCCAGCGTCGTCTATTCAATCATGTGATAGACGAAAACGAAGAATCGAATTCTGAGAATCGAATTCAATTAAATATTGTTCTTAAAAACAAAAGTGTTAATATTTAATATAAAATAAAATAAAAATAATATTGTGCCTTTGTAAACAGTAGAATAGTTGTATTTGTAAATTTAATAATTTAAAAAACACTTTATGTGTTTATTTATTTTGAACTGTAGGAATCAATTTCTGTATGTTCTAGTGTAACTGTTACATTAACTGGTCTAGCAATAAATAATAGCTGGTTCTTGTGGAATGTTTATGGATTATAATTTGAAATTTTTAAACTTTTTCATTTAATTTAATTGTACAAATGTGTTAGAACAAGTTAATTAACTTAGTTACTGGTCTAAATGGCTTTACACCGTACGATGTTGTACTGTCAATGATTTATGTACCGAAGAGTATTTAACATGTTCTTCGTGAACATCAATAAGACATATAAACTAAATGACGATTGTAAATGTATACAGCAAATAAAAATTGATGAATAATGATATAAAATGGATTAAAAATGACGAAGCGTAAAAAAAATAACCCAGATTAAATACGATAGATCAAAAATAAGAATAGAAAATATGTTATTTCAGCAATCGCTACAGATATACAAGACTTCGTTTGCTATTTCTTTTTCCTCTATCATGTGACCTCTGACGTCAGGTTGGAAGAGCCCATAGTATATTTAAAGAAATTGTATTTTATTCTTTTTTTCTTTTAAATTATTTTTATTGACAAATATTCTTTTTTCTAAAAACGAGTTTATCTGAATTGTTAGAAAAGAAAATTCTCATTTGAAATTCTCTGAAATTTCTATTAATATTATATATAATTTAAAAATTTTATTAAAATACTGAAAAAAAAAAAAAACTAATTGTTTACCTCTAATCTAACACAATTTAATCTTATGACGGTACTTTAAAATACTATTAGTTTAAAAAATATATATAATTGAATTTATGGAAAATTTCGAAGATGCAGTAACGAGTTATGCAGTAACGAGACACTTTTTAAGTTGGAAATTAAAAGAAATTTTCAGGATTTAATAAATAACGATTACCCTCTTAATTGGTTAAAACGAATTTATCGTGAAAAAATTATCCGCTTCCCCTCTCCTTCGTTTCCTCCTGCAATTTCCCCCTCTACTCCAATGCAAATGAAAAATTCACTAATTAATAAGAACAATTATATTTCTATGCCATATTTAGGTTTTCCACCAGAATTTATTTCTAAATTACTTAAACCACATAATATTTATACTGCTTTCCGGCAGATTAAACAATTAAAAAACATTCTTTTTAACTTTCAACCCATAACCCTTTCTCTGGATCTAACTGGCGTAATATATTTAATTCCTTGTAAAAATTGTAAATATGTTTATATAGGTGAAACTGGCCGTACAGCAAAAATTAGACTACAGGAGCACAGACGAACTTTTAAAAATTGCAACCAAAATTCTAAAATTGTAATCCATTCAATAGAAACCGATCATATTCCTGACTTCGATAATATAAAAATTCTAAATTCTGGTTTTGATAATTATAAATCACGCATTTTCCTTGAGAGCTGGTACACTGTCAGGCATCTCCACACTATCAATGAAGCATGCGCATTGGCTCCTCAATATTCGGTACTTCTTTAAATTCCTTGGGTATTCATGTAATGCTTGTATATTGTAATTGATACTGATGAGGAAACCCGGACGGGTTTCGAAACGTCTAGATTTTAATTACTTTTATACGAATATTTTGTTTTTAAATGTATTTTAACTTAAGTTTTGTCTCGTAAATAAAATAGTTTTTGTTTTTAAATTTCGAAGATATTCGAGCGTATATATCTCCCTTTAACATCACTACAAGGCAGAAGCCGCTACTTGCAGCTATTTTTGTTCCAGAGAGGGTTTTTTAGTGTGCTATTACTGTTTTTGTTTGGCATTTTTCACGATCTTCACGTACATTATAATTAATTTCTATAATATCTCAGGAATCTCCTATCAATCTTACACTGAGATAATATATATATACCGCTTTCATCTAGAACAAATAGGTGGTCCTGCTCTGAATCCCTAAAATAGAAATATAGATTTCCGAGCTATGAGTATAAGGCACGACAATACACTGAGAAAAAATTTCTATAACTATGACATCTAGAATCTAAATTGGGGTTCTAGAGAAAATAGTTCCATGTCATCCTTATAAATTTCTTATAAAAAAATTTCTAGTCCCCTTCGAAGGCGAATTCTAGAGACCTTTATTAGAATTCTTCAGCGTTTGCCTGTACTATCGAGGACAAACCTATTTCAAAATATCTCCAAATCAATGTGAATACAAGAGGCAGGTTTCAGCAGACATAATCTTGGTTTATGACTCAATTCTATAAAATCAAGCGAAAATTTCTTGTAATACAAAAGATTCAGAATATTGCTTCACCATCTAGAAATGTATAGATTAGAAATTCTCGACCATTTCGACTATTCAGTTTATTGGCGTGCCTTATGTGCATAGCTCGGAAATCTATATTTCTATTTTAAGGATTTAGAAAATGACCATTTATTTATTCTAGATGAAGGCGATATATTTTTTTTCTCAGTGTAGAAAAAAAAATTAAGAAACACGAAAAGTAAATACGTTTTTACACTTTTTTAAGGTCCAAATATCTTTTTCGACTTCAATGTACCAGTGGTACACTAAAGAATCATCTCACAAAATCATCATTAATTACTAGGATGAGGTAATGTGCCTAACTTTCATTTTAGATATCTTTAAGAAATACTCAGAATTAATTAAAGAAATATGTTTCAAATACAATTTTTGTCTCTTTCATGATGCAGTAGATAAAGGGTTAAACTTATTCTGCTGTGGAAAAAAGTAAGAATAAACATACAGAATTCGTTTTATTATTACTATTATTATTATTTTATTATTTGCGTAAATATATTTATTTTTACTTTCATTTTTACTTTTATTTTTATTTTTTATATTCTTTTTTTATTAAATCATATGCGAATACGTACTGTAGCATTTTTAAAAAGTTTAATAAACTTATATAACTATAGACATTATGATATAAGCAGAAGTTCCGTTTTTTTTTTCTCTGGGAATTTTGAAGCCTATTATTAAATGGATGATAATGTAGACAACCCGCTATTACAGAAAATCAAAATACTGGTGTTTAAAATTAAGGAACAAAAACATTGTAAACAAAAATAATGTAAACAAACAGCGTGTAATACACAAATTCGTAACGATTCCAAGACGAATCATTTGCGTACGATACTTCATTAAAAAAAGAACAGTACTAGTAACGAATGCAACGTAAAAGTGGGGTATATATATGTGTGTCTGTGTGTGCGGTTATAAAATACATCATAATTTCATCTTAATGAAATCAGAAAATGCACCTTTTTGCATTCCCTCGGTCCTAATTACATTACAGCCTTTTACTAACAAAAGCCTGGATTAATTGATTTTTTTTTTTTTTTTAGGAAGTTAATTAATTGTCTATTTGTAAGACGTTTATTACAAGTATTATTTAACCTTTTTCATAGTTTTATTTTTATTTTTATTTATTTATTTATTTTTTGGATGGGTGGGGGGAGGACAAATGAATGACAGAAATATCTATCTTTCAAGTCGTTTAAAAATCTCTATTGCTTCATTTTGTTCTAAAATAAAGTAAGACAATTGAGTAAACCACCCCAATTACACAAAGCTCTCTCTTCATTAGCCATTAAATAGGTGCTATGTGACTAGTGGGCTTTTCTGCATTTCAGTCGTCAAATTGGCTGTCTGTTTCTAAAATCCAAGCAAAACTGACAAGCTATTTTTCTATAGTCTAAATGAAGTAGAAAAAAAAAGTAATTCACTTGAAAACAGTTTTCTATTCTCAATGGGCTCAATGGGTGTCATTATTATAATATACATGTTTATTTAAAAGATTAAGTTATACGAAGATTTAGAAAATCATTTATCAGTTTTATTTTTTAAAAATTTCATTTGGTAGTTGCATTTCTTTTTTTATTATTCTCATATTACAAGATTTTATTTTATTTTATTTTATTTTTTAATATTTTCTTATCTCCAGTGTCATGATGTCTATATATATATATATATATATATATATATATATATATATATACATAAGTTTTAATCACATTATATGTATTTATCTAAAGTTTATATATTTATATATTTGAATACCAATTATCTTTGATATCTTCATGAGAATTCTTTCGCCTCTGGGGCCGGAACTTCATCAGATTAAGTGCTGGTGTTGAAACTTCGTTTTACTTTTCTGTTTGAATTGCTCATGGTGCGCCATCTGGCAGCAATAACTGCTGGATCGTGATCGTTAGAAACCATTTGATTGGTCTCTATCTCTATAGATTCTCTTTTTATTGCGTAACTATTATTATTGAAATTCGATAATGTTTTTAGCCTTGGTAAAGTCTACTTTAAGATTTTCAATACATAATTATTTTATATAAAACTATCTTCGTTAAAAACTGTTAAAGTTTACATTTTTGTTCATTGAAAAAGTGTATTTATTGGGTTGTTCGGAAAGTAGTTTCGTTTTTCTCAGCAGAGTACTTAATTGTATTTTTTTCACACCATCTTTACAATTAAGCTGCATTACCATCATATATTGTGACAGCTGATATAGCAAGGCTTGCTTGTGAAAAACTTCATTTTATTCTGCTCAATAGGTTTTGATTGGTGCCCTATCAAATAAAGAAAATCGGAAGCGACGTTTTCGGCATATTGTGTTTTTGCTATCAAAAAGGCGAAAATACTGTTCAAACAAGGAAAAAAGTATACGATATGTAATTTAAAGAACGCCAGTATCAAAACTGTTTTACCCAATTTTGTTCCGGCAATTTTGACGTTAAAGATGCATTACGATCTGGAAAACCAGTTTATGCTAATGAAGATAAAATAAAGTATTGATTTATGAAAACTGAAAAATAACAAATCGTGAGATCGCTACGAAATCGAACAAAGTGGAGAATATATAATTCAATAAAATATTTATACACTATAAGAAAATCGTCTTTCATTTTCAAAGGAAAAAAGGAATAATTTTCCGAACAACCCAATAAAATCATTACAATGCTTCTCAGTACCGACAGAGCATTATTTATGCATTTAATTTTTAAAATTCATCAAGGTTTGACGGGTACCAACAACTATTTATTTACGGGGAAATGTAGCAATTAAAACTAGGCATACCGAGTCTAACTGAAATTATTAATGTAGTTAAAAAAGAAAATTATCTTTCAAAAATTATATTAATTATTAAATATTGGAGGGAAAACTCATTTATTTTTTTTTTAAACAAATACCTTTAATATTCTAATTTTTTCAACAATAAAGAATCCACTGAAAAACAATAAAGAATCCACTGAATATTTTTATTTTATTTTATTTTTTAATTTTCGATATCCAACTTACTTCTAAACAGTTGGGGAAAAAAATACATGACAAATATTTATCAATAACTTTTTTTATAACTTTTATGCACATAAATACTCTAAATACTTATGCGCATAATAACTCTAAGGGAAAAAAAAAAAAAAAAAAAAGGAAAAACATTGGAATTTTAGAATAAATTACGTCTTAAAGGGCAAATATAAATCAGACAATATTTCATGTAGTTACTGAAATAGAATCAAAATTTATGAGTTTTGTTTCAGCCCATTTTTCGTTTTTATAAAAAAGAAAAAAAAATATTTTGCGCAAAAATGTTTTCACAGCTTATTCATTCTATGATAATAAATAATGGCACTTAAAATGATACATTGTTACGTTTATAAATGTTGCTTTAAACGCGTAAAATAAAATAAGAACAAGAGAATTTTGCATAAACAGATTTATTGTTTTTGAATATTTTATTAAATATTAGATTTATTCTTATTGTTATTATAAAAATTTAAATAGGACTTGCATTGTATAAGAAAATTTAGAAAACGTATCGATTAACATACTTGCCAACCATCTCATTATGAACCGTACAATTTTTAGTCCCCGCCTTTTTTTTCACACCAATAATTTTTTAGAGTAATTTTAGTCTTATTTAATCATAACAACATTTGGAGAGTATTACTCTAAAAATATAGTGGTGTGAGAAAAGGGGCGTTTTTGCAGGGGACGTTAACAGTTGTACGGTTATTTATGAGATGGTTGGCAAGTATGGATTAACCTTTTCCTTACGGGCGGGATTACCGCAATCCCAAGCAAAAATGTGTTTAAGAATACGGGGTTGGTATTACCGTCGTCCCAAACATTTCTTCCCATAAAGCATGGGGCGCCGCCCCATGCTTTAGCGGAAGAAATGTTTGGGACGACGGTAATACCAACCCCGTATTCTTAAACACATTTTTGCTTGGGATTGCGGTAATCCCACCCGTAAGGAAAAGGTTAATATGAATATATGGATAGCATCAAAATATAATTTTCTTAATTGTTTTTAGACAACTTCGTTAACATAGATGCATACTTGCAATCTTATCCCGGAAGATTGTTAGTTCCCGCCCCTTTTTGTACACCACTTAATTTTTAGAGTAATTCTCTTCAAATATATTTACGATTAAATGTTAGGAAGAATAGTACTCTAAAATAAGTCTGGTGTGAGAAAATAGGCGGAAAGGGGCGGGACTAACAATCTTCCGGATTAGGTTGGCAAGTATGCATCTATGCACGCTATCCAAAACTGCATATAAAATTTCTACAAATGTTTTCTTTACATCGCACAATCTCTTTGCACACATTTTCACTTAGTACTATGATACAAAGTAACATTCACATAATTTTTACTTGCTGTTTTGGATAGCGTGACGCAATAGACAAATCAATTTATTGAACTAGATATTTTCAGCTTATAATGTAAATTCAGTGAATGAGTGATTATTTGGCAGTATATTTGAAAATGAAAAGCATTATTTCGATATCAGAGCTGCCAACCTAATCCGGCAAATTGTTAGTATCGCCTACTTTTCTACACCACTTAATTTTTAGAGTATTTGTTTCCTTAATTCATCGTAAATATATTTGAAGAGAATTACTCTAAAAATTAAGTGGTGTAGAAAAATGGGCGGTACAAATTATTTGCTGGATTAGGTTGACAGCTCTACAATATGCAAATACACTTTACTCAACAAAATAAAAGTGATTGTCATGAAATCTAAAAAGAAATCTTTTTTAAAGTAACACTCAGGCGTCACTGAAATTATATTATTTCTTTTAAAACTCATAGTTTGACTTCACGAGGTGCGGATGAAAAAGCATTCAGTGAGTAAATTCTATATATTTCTTCGTGCTGAAGTTGAAAATATTATCAATGCACTGTGATGTAAATAGAAGAAAAAAAAACAAGTGATAAAATAAGAAAATCTACGTAGTATATTTCAGTTAATAGCAAAGCGTCACTCAAAAATTTATATCATTATTTTTAAGACCCATATTTCCAATTAATATGTAAATAAAATGCTGCGTCACAAACTTTTAACCCGTTAAGAGTTTTTGTTCTGATATTATTACTTTTTAGGGGGTTAATAATCAAGTGATTTAAAGATTAAAACAAGTCCTTCCAATTCATAGGAAGGGTAGTTTTTTTTTTTTTTCCCCGCTATTTTAGCTGCTATCAGGGATGGAACGCAGGCGCAGAATTCATACCGGAATCTGTCTAAGACATTTCTCTATCTGTAATAACGTTGTTTTAAGAAGTAAAAAATTTTCTCACATTGATAGTGGTATGAATTCTGCGCCCGTGTTCCATCCCTGTGCTATTGAGAATTTCACAAAATAACACTTTTATTCTAGTGCCAATATCTGGTAGCTTCCAAAAATTGGTTTTAGACAATATTAAGAAATGTTTTAGTTTCTTTTTTTTCTTTTTTTTTTTTGTTTTTTTTTTTTTTTACTCAATTTTTAAATAAATATAACATAGCAATATTATGAAGGATTAAAATTAAATTTTATTAATGAATTTACAGCTTTTTGTGAAAAAAAAAAAAAAAAAAAGTAAACAAATTCTTCGCAGGTTCAACGCTTTGAAAACTTTTGAATGTTGAGCAAATTTTTTTTTAAATATATAGAAATAGACTTATAATAGACTTATTAGAGGTACAATTCATGATAGTTTAGCTTCATTAAGATGAAATATGCAATAATACAGGGGTTTTAAAAGGAATTGAAAAAAAAAAAAAAAAAACTTTGTTTCTAATGCCGATAAAAATTTTTAACAAATTAGGTTTCACATTTCGATGTCGCCCGAACACTAAAACTGATATGAGCTCATATTCAAAAATTGATGTGTTTAAAAACTTTTCGCTTGCTCCATTTTGAAGAAAGTAATAAATAAAAGCATAAATGAGATATAAATTGCATTCTGAGTATGATTTTTTTTTTTTTTTTTTTTTTTTTTGTGAAATAAATGTGTAAAAAAAATTCCTTTTAGCGTTTCGCTAAATTAGCAAGTATTCGTATCTTTTACTTGTAAATATGCAGGAAAAAGTTTGAAAATATGTTCATTTGAGGTGAATTTCATGTTCCTTTTGTGCATTGAAATATAAACATGCAGAATAAAGGGCTTTTCATGGAAATATTTAAGAAATTAATTTTCATATTTGAAGGTACGATGCTGCTCGAACACGAAAACCTGAATAAGCTCATGTTCTAAAGTTTATATAGTTAAAAACATTTTTTTTTTTTTTTTTTTTGGCTCCATTTCAAAGAAAATAATAGATAAAATCATAGAGTAGATATACATTGCATTTTGACTATAATTTTATTGTTTTTGTGAAAAATATATGAAAAAAAAATTTCCTTTTAGCGTTTCGCAAAAATTAGGAATTATTGGTAAGTTTTATTGTAAATATACAGTAAAAAGCTTGAAAATGTGTTTACTTGAGGTGAATATGATGTTCCTTTTGTGCATTGAAGTATAAATATGCAGAATAAGGGGCTTTTGATGAAAATTTTTAAGAAATTAGTTTTCAATTTTCGAGGTACGAAGTCGCTCGAAGTCGAAAACTGGTGACATCATATTCAAAAATTTATATATTTAAAAACTTTTTTTTTTTTCCTCCATTTTAAAGAAAGTAATAGATAAAAGCATAGAATAGATTTAAATTGCATTTTGATTATTATTATTATTATTATTATTATTATTATTATTATTTTGTTGTTTGTTTTTTGTGAAATAAATTTTCCTTTTTGCGTTTCACAAAAATTACCAATTATTGTTAAGTTTTATTGTAAATATACAGCAAAAAGTTTGAAAATGCGTTTACTTGAGGCGAATATGATGTTCCTTTTGTGCACTAAAGTATAAATATGCAGAATAAGAGAATTTTCATGGAAATTTTTAAGAAATTAGTTTTCAGTTTTCGAGGTATACGATGTCGTTCGAACGCGAAAACTGGTATGACCTCGTATTCAAAAATGTATATATTTAAAAACTTTTTTTTTTTTCTTTTTGCTCCGTTTTAAATAAATTAATAGATAAAAGCATAGAGTAGATATAAATTCCATTTTGATTATGATTTTTTTGTTTTTTGTAAAAACAATATGAAAAAATTTTTCATTTTAGTGTTTTGCAAAAATTAGCAATTATTGGTAAGTTTTATTGTAAATATACAGTAAAAAGTTTGGAAATGTGTTTACTTGAGGTGAATATGATGTTCCTTTTCCGCACTAAAGTACAAATATGCAGAATAAGGGGCTTTTGATTGAAATTTTTAAGAAATTAATTTTCAGATTTCGAGGCACGATGTCGCTCGAGCGCGAAAACTGATATGACCTCATATTCAAAAACTTATACATTTAAAACCTTTTTTTTTTTTTTTTTTTTTTTTTTGTTTTGCTTCATTTCATTTTAAAGAAAATAATAGGTAAAAGTATAAATTTAGATATAAATTGCATTTTGATTTTTTTTTTTTTTTTTTTCTGAAATGAATGTAAAAAACAATTTTCGTTTTAGCGTTTCGCAAAAATTAGCAATTATTGGTAAGTTTTATTGTAAATATACAGTAAAATGTTTGAAAATGTGTTTACTTGAGATGAATATAATGTTCTTTTTGTGCATTGAAGTATAAATATGCAGAATTTTGATGGAAATTTTTAAGAAGTTAGTTATTTATATTTGTTAGTTTAGTGATTACCGCTGTAGAAATTTTTATGTATTTTTAGATTTATGCAAGGCTATAACTTTGCAAATTTATAGAAAATCTTTGAATTATGTTTTAATTTTTCAGGAAAATCAGGAGAAGTACTACCCCTGCATCAATACATTTCTAAATTTATATAAATAAATTATTTTGCTTATTAAAACTTTTTAGTTATCTAGTGGTAGAAATTAAGTAAATTATGTCACTGGGCCAAAGGACCAGATATTTTAAGATTTTACTTATGCATGTATATTTTCACAGGTCAATTCACCCATTCTATTAGATTTTTAAAAATATTTAACTCACATATTTATCATATATAAATTTCTATCTATATTTTTTTTATTAGAAGCAAAAAGAAAAGTTATTAAAGTGAAATTAAATGAAAAATTAAAGAGACTTTATTATGACTTTAAATACACTTATGATCTATTAAAAGGTAAACAAAATACAAAATATTGGCGACTGAGCTCAGCGGTTGAATAGTATTGGCTGTTAATTTTTCAACGGCATTTTCCTCCGACCAATCAGAATTTAGCTACGTTGAAAGATTAATAGTTCGTGAATATGAACATATACCGGATCCATGTAGCTAATCATAATTTCAAACATATGAATGATTAAGGTTTTCGTTTTAAAAAATATATAAACTTACTATGAATTATTATGAAATAGAATATGTATAATTACAAAATACTTCATTTTTTTAAAATATTATCTAAATTGTATTTTGGCAAAATGTAAAATTTTAAAATCTTATAATTTCTTTCATAACCAACAAGAATAAAATACTTAAGTAAAATTTAATTTAGAATATACATAATAAATATTTAAAACAAACAATAAAGTTTCTTTTTTGCATTTAATAAAAAAAAAAAAAAAAAAAATCTAAATAATTTATTGACTGCATTCAGATTGAACCAACCAACCCCAGCCTAAGAAAACCGAATAACACCTGTTCTAATTTCTGAGAATATGCAGAAGAAATGCATGTATGGCGGAATAAAAAATAGTTCGATTTTTAAGCTAAATTATTCAAAAAACAAGTGTTTTTTGAGAAAAACGGGGTACGTCATGCTTCTCAGACAAAAAAAAATTAATATCATATATCAATTTCATAAAATTTTCTCGAGCCGTTTTCAAGAAAAAAAAGTTACACCATTACACATTTTTCCTTTGCAATCTTAAATTGCAATTCCAGATCTCAAAATATTTAGAATGCTGAAGTGTGAAATTTTCAGGATAGCATCAGGCAGAAGAAAAAAGATTATTCTGAAAACATCAGATAAAAATATCTCCTATTTACTGAGATATTAAATGTCGGCATTTCCAAATTCCTTTGATGTTAAACTAGCTGTATATATAGCGTGGCTGCTAAGCTTTTTTTTTTTTTTTTTTTTTTTTTTTGAGTTTTGCTGCATCATTCGAAAAGCTATCGTTTTCCATGATATAAATTTCTATCGTAATTAAGATATAATTTTACAATGAAAAGTCTTCAACATAGTTCCAAATAATAGCTTGAAAATTGAAAGTTCACTTTAATCTGGATTACCTTAAATATAAAGAGGATAATACAAACTTATTTTTATGCACTTTTCTTATCATTAGCTGAATTCAAATAAAATTACTTGTAGATTGTACTTTCTTTTCTTCATGACAAGTCTAGAATTTTTCATGAAAAAGAAAGTATCCTTATTTTAAATTAAATTAACTTCTTAATTGTACAGATTTGTTTCCTTTGAAAAATTTGGAAATTAAAACCACTGGAAGAAAATTACTCTAAAAGTAAACTGGTGTGTTTTGTTTCATACCTGCCACTATTCTAATTATTATTCCGTAAAATTGTTAGTGCCCGCCTTTTTTTCCCCACCAGTCCTTTTTTAGAGTATTTTCCTACCTGTTTAATCGTAATTACCTTTAAATAAAACTACTCTAAAAATAAACTGGTATGGAAAGAGGGGCGGTTATCAGGCTTGCCAGATGAAAACTACAATTTTATTTTTTATTTTTTTGAACTAATTTTAAATCAAATCAACCGCTTTATATAAAAACGGAAAGTGATGTAATTGAACTAAATCATTGATACTGTAAAAAATTTTTGAGGTTAAAACATAAAACTGTAGTTTTAATCTAGCAAGCCTGGCGGGTACTAACATTTTTACGAATAATTAATGAGATTGTAGGCAGGTATGTAGTACAATAACTGTAGCAAAAATTTCAATTTTTATTTTCATAAATAGGAGCTAAGCAATAATTTAATATTTTAGATTTCTTCATGAAAGAAGTTTTTGCACATGAAGGATTTTATATAAATGTATGAAAAACGCATTTTTATTTGTGTAATGCCTTATTTAAATGCGATAAGGTATATCTTTACATAAATTACATTTGGAAACTAGAATATTTAGCGTTAATATAATTATTTATCTTTTAAAAGTTTTTATTTAATTTTTATTGTTGTTGTTGTTGTTATCTTATAATTGTTTAGTTTTTTCTTTGATTAAATTGCTGAAAAACATGTCAAATTTGCAAATTTAGAGCATGTAAGTCATATTTTTTTACGCAATAAAAACATAAATTATTAAACTTTTAAAGTATTTGAAATGTATTAAAAATATCTAACAGGATTTTCCTTGTTTATCAAATTTTTATTCTTTTAAAAGAAAAACTATAGTAATTTTTTTACATTGTTTAGAAACGCTTTGTACTTTAATCCCTAATTTAGGAGTTTGGAAAATTTTTATAATCCCTTATCATGAAACATTTTTAGATAATCTTCTTTCAGAAAATATTTTTTTTAATTATTTATTTTTAAGAACAAAATCGTTTTAACTAGCCTAGAGTTTTACGTAATTTAAAATATGTAAGAGATTTTTCTTATTTAAAGTGATTACAGAGCTTTTCTGCATAAAATATATAAACTTTTTATTAGTATATATATATATATATATATATGTGTGTGTGTGTGTGTGTGTATGTTATGCATACGTTATATTTAAAATTGCTAAGTTTCTCAAAACAATGTGCTTAATAAACGAAATAGAATAATCCTCTTCATAAGATGTACTCCATGTTCTGCTCAAACATGAATGTTGTATATACAGAAGGATTCAATTTATAGACTCGGAGCTTTTTTATTCCGAATACTTTACACAAAAAAAAAAAATATCCTAGAAAAATTCCTTTCAATTACTTTCTAATCTTCTTGCATTTCTTTTATTTATATTACAAAAAATCCCTTTAAAATCTTAGGATTTTTTTATTAAAAAAGAGCTTTGAATTAAATCACCTTATACTATTTTAATACAACAGATTATTTGATTGCATTAAAAACATTATTTCCAAAATAAAAATATGAAAAATAAATAATCATTTTTCTGTTGTAAAATACAGGGCTGCTGCAAGCAACTTTTCTCTTATTATTTTCGTACCTCTATTCCTATAATATAAAAATTATTATAAATTTATGCAGCCTAATTGCAGATCAGTGATGCCAGATTCGGGATTTTGACCCCATTTTGGGGATTTTTGAGGCTTCTGGGGACAATTTTAGGGGCCAAATGTTTCTGGGCAATTTTTTGGGGAATTCTAAAATTTTTGTGGACAAATCTGTGGAGTTCAACTTTCTGTCAATGTTGGCAACGTAATTATTTATCCCTACGACCAGGGATTTTCAATAGCTTTACTGTTATTTGGGGATTTCTTTCAAAAATTGCCTTTATTGGGGGAAAAATCTGAGCTTAAATCCACTTAAATCTGCTTGATATATATATATATATATATATATATATATATATTTTTTTTTTTTTTTTTTTTTTTTTGAAAAAATTTTATTTTTCCTTTTTAGTGGAAATCAAGTTGGGGATTTTTTCGAAAAATAACCCTAATTTGCGAAAGTTTGAAGACCTGTTTGGGGAAATAATTTTCGACCATCTGGCATCACTGTTACAAATATGCATTAAATTTTATTTCTTGGAAATAGTGGTACGAAAAGGGAAAAAAAAATGTCGCCTGTGACACACCCGTATTAATGTATATTTACCTTTCACGGTTATTTGGTTAGTTATACAAAGAACTATGAACTATTCATGAGTATTTGAAACTTGTTAAATTTGTCCAAATCATTAATTTTGAAAATTTTGGAAAAAGAAATTAAAATAGAAATAGTAGTTTTTTTTATCATATTAACATTAAAAAAAAAATCTGGTGTGTCACTCACACGACTTTCTCTTACCCAGAAATTTAATACTATAAATACAGGTTGGAGATTAAGAGGTAAGATATCGAAGTTATGCAAACCTATGTTAATCAATTCAAATTAGGCTTCGGAAGAGTTTCGGCTATTAAAAAATAATTTATTAAAATTATTATCTTTTATGATAATGTAGACGATTTCCATATTAGTGAAGTAGTATAACACTAAATATACAAAAAAGACCATTTTATTCTCAATATAAAAAAAAAACAAGTTTTTTTTTCGTTAAAAGAAAAAAAAAAATCCATAACGTTGTTTTAAATTACGCAAATCGATGGTTCAACCATTCGTTTTAAAGGTATTGGCGAGCTCTTTTGAAGGATACCCATCATGAAAATTTACTCCCCTCGAGGAGGGACTTCCCCCCCCCCCAGGGGGGGAGGCGAGGCTCCTACATACACAAAAAAATTTTCCCAGTTGACTATCTCTATTACAAAAAAAATATATTCGTTTCACTTGGTTTCGTGCAGTCTATAGACGTTAAACTCTACTTACCTGCAATTTCCCCCATAAACGTAATGTATTAGAATTATCTTGATTGTCCCTGTACACGAACCATTTGCTTGATCTTAACGAAAAGCTTACTATGGCATCCCTATATGACACACATTTACAATACCAAGTTTGGAATGTCTGCTACTATTTGTTCTTGAGATATGCTGATAACAGACAGATACACACACAGACACACAGACATACACACACATACACACAGACATACACACAGACCATTTGCTAAAAACATGATTTTCGTATTCAGGGCACCTCAAAACATGTAAATATAACAAAATCTCACTTTCGAAAATTTGACCCAAAAACATTACTATCTCTACCTTATGGGTAAGAGAAAGTAATAATGAAAGCAAAATATAATAAATTTAATAAGTGGAAATATGGTAAAATTTATGATAATATTTTGTTTAGAATATAACGAACTAATTACTGAAAGAAATATAAGTTATTCATAGAGATTTGGAATTGTCATATTAATTCTCGTATATTGCAATTCTATGATGCTAATTTCAGCTTACTTAATATTTTGAAAAAGAAAATTAAATTGGAATATACATTAATTGATAGCTTGTTTTACTGATAAATAATAATAAAAAAGAAAAAAAAGAATTTGATTAATAAAGATTCAACATTTGTATCATTATTTTTTCGAGATTATGAGGAAATGTTGCCTGGAATCATTTATTCATAATATTATAATTTATTTATCCATAAAGTTATATAAAATCTTGGACAAACTCCAAATAGTTAGATAGGAAAATTTAACACTAATTACACCAAAATGAGAAATAAAATCCACGTATTGCAGTTTTAGTAGCATTAAGGATACTCTACTTCCGGAAGTATTATACTAGGCGGATGTATTATACAATCGTACTTTAGAACGTAGAAAACGAGGAAAAACGGCTAAAAACTCGTAGAAAAACGGGAAAAAAAGGAGTGAAAAATCCATAGAAAAAAAGCATGGGATGAAAAAATAAATAAATAAATAAATAAACAATATCATGTGTGTGGGGAAAAAAAAAAAACAGCTGACA
Organism: Salticus scenicus; assembly: GCA_963930645.1. NCBI lineage: Eukaryota > Metazoa > Arthropoda > Arachnida > Araneae > Salticidae > Salticus > Salticus scenicus. Next base: position 68,148,852 of record OZ005659.1, read on the forward strand.
CCGGAAAAAATAAAATGTCAAAATTGGCTAGAAAGAATCATCGAAAGTCGGTAAAGGATCGGCTTGGAGCCCTGAAGCTATTGTCAAGGACTTAGTACGACTCACCTAGTGTAAGACTCGGCGGGGGAAGGAACCATCGCACTTTAGAATGTAGAAAGTGGTGGAAAAACAATTAAAAATCCATAGAAAAAGCATGGGATGAAAACGAACAAAACTCACAATGTCAAGTCTGTGGGGGAAAAAAGAAAAAAAAAAAAAAAAAAAAAAAAAAAGCTCGCGCGCGCGACTGACACCGGAAAGAATAAAAGGTCAAAATTGACTAGAAAAAATCATCGAAGCTGATACATTTTTCTAATGACATTTTCGCCGAAGTAAAAGAAAAAAAAAAAAGAATTTAAGTATGTGAGTTAATTTTTAATCTCAATTTGATGAATTGACTTAATATTTATTTTCTGCTTGACTTATTTTCTCTTCAAAATATGGCTTTTAGCAATTAAAATGTTTCTTGAAATAATAATAATAATAATAATCCTGTGCTGAATATTTTACGTGTTTTTCACACTATTCTTCAATATAAATACGGATCCAAATATTCATATTAATATTTTAATTCTATCACAAAACCAAAAACTACATTTATCTAGTCGTTGTCCATCTAAAAATAAGTATAATTATTTCTATATGGTAAAAAAGCGTATAGTATGAGTTTTCTAGTGACTCTTTCTTTCGAATGAAATAAATTTAGAAGACTAAACATTAATAGTAAAGTATTTAATTACATATAAATATTTCTCCTATTCCATTAGCTTACAAATTATATATTCATTTTAAGATATTTTTTTCCCGCAGATTTAAGTGGGAGGTGAAATTCTGATTTCTATTTGAAAAACATATTAAATACTAAATTCATTGATAAATTTTCCACAAAATGAACAGACCTTACAACAATGATTACAGACATACTTGGAAAATGTGACCATGATTAATAACTCAATATACATGCTATCATGTTTAGTTACAGTTCTTATAAGAACTATTCCAAAAACACATATAGAGTATTTTCAGTCACGTGACCAAACCCTTGGCAACGGCCTTAGTAACGCTATCAAAGGGCAAACATTAGTCTTTTAATACGGCGAAATATATCGAAACTCTTAATGATCATACAAAAACAGATATACTCAGAAAATAAACTAATTGATAATGTAGATCCATATTCATTAGTAACTGTTAACAGCGATCAACTGTTTCCTCCAGTCAATTTGTGATCTGTTGGAAAATATTTTGTCTATACGACATCTGTTTACACTAGTAGTGATTTCAATGCATATAACAGTTTACAAGCGTTCAACCAATTCCAGTGCGGTTTATTGAAAGACATTTTTGGTATACAGATAAAAGAAAAGTATCTAGACGTACTATTGTGTGCCCCGCAGTTACGATTTGAGCAGACGACACTTGAGGCTTTGACGTCATCTGAAAAAGCTCTATTATGTCACAGCGTATAGCATTTTAAGACTTTTAAAAGTTTCTTTTTGTATGTAATGTGTAAAAGACTTTCCAGAATTCTAATTAACTACGCTCAAAACCTGAGGACAAATCTTGTATAAAGATTTCTGGGTTTTTTTTAAAAAAAGGCATTTTTTAGCGATTTTTTGTCTAGTATATAAAAAGATAACAATTCTAAGATATTTTTTCCTGATGTTACATATAGTCTATTAAAATATAGAAATACTGTTTGTTAGACAGATTTTTTAAGTATGTCTATAAAGCTACAATAATCAGATTTAAAAAGAATCTCTTTATTTTAAACCTGTACGCTTCTTTATCGCTCACCAGTCATATTTTGTACCCTAGTACTAATGATACCGGACCACACTGTTTTAAGCAGTTTACCAATTACGAACCTCCTTGCTTAAATCGAGATTCAAGCCCAGTACATGTGAACTGAAGCCGAAGCGCCAACTATTTGGCCACTAAATGTGCTAAAACTTGTAGAAATATCATTTAAATGACCCTCTTCAGATATTTCTTTAGCCTTTTAAAGCCTTTTTTACCCTATGAATGTAATGTTTATCAAAAATTTGTAACGGTAAAATTACCACCTTATAACAAGAATTGTAAAAAGTTTACTAGTTGACAAAAATCTTTCAGTGTTTTAAGTGTAAGTCTTCAAAGGTAAAAATTCAACCGTGAAGCAAAAAATATTGCTTTAAACCATGTTAAAAATTAAATGTTAAAACCTTTTCGGAATAATCTGTTGAAAGACGAAATCAACCATTTTTGTAACCCTATGTGGTATTTGGTAATGTGAGCTGTAAATGTAATAAAATTACAACACGCGCATTTATAGACATGTATAGTATGAAATCCAGAAGTGGTTCCAAGTTGTTTGTGAATTCTATTATAAAGCGAATATATATATATATATATATATATTAATAAATTATCATAAAACTTTCTTGTATTTGTACAAAAGTAAAAAGGTCTTCATAGATATCCATAGCCATATTATGCTTACAAATCTTGCGGATTTGAATGTAGGTCACGTTCATTGGCTCAACCCTTCCCAGCTTTTCGTTTTCTTTAAATCAAACGTAAATACGAGATACGATCTCTTAGAAAAACTTCATTGAAGGCATTTCACCCAGGTCCGGTTCCATAGAGTGGACAGTCAGTTTTAAACCATACACCAACAGAGCACTATTTCATCGATATTCATATACGTTACAATATTTTGTTCTTGCCTCCTCTCATGTATTTTATAATTGTTGAGTACTGCAACTGGATCAATTAATAGGCCTTTTTAAATTAAAATCTTATTTTTTTTTTTTCTTTTTTTTTTTTTTTTTTTTTTTTTTTTAAATATATATATATAAATATTAAAGCTAAACAGTTTGTGAAAAATTCCTTTATTGATATAAAGTAAAAATTATTCTTAACTTAAATTATTGCTAAAAATCAGTATAATTCGTTTAGAACTAAAAACATCAGCAAATGCAACTATATATATTATTAATATTAAGCACTAGCAGGCTACGCCCGCTTCACTGGTCACTAAATTTAAACGAATTTTCAAAAGAATTGAATCACTCTTTGTTAGATCAGAGAATTAAACTATATAAGAACATTCTGAATACTTAAATAGTGGACTGTAATAAAAACTTGACAAACTAGAGGTGATTTAAACATCACTACTACATTTATTTAAAACTTTAAAAATGGGAGTAAAGAAAGATGCCAGCCTCCCTTGAGCGGAGTTACAAACTAACTGAGCTCCGTAACGAAGGAGCGAACTTTACAGAGTGCGCAGGCGCAACATACCGCCCGGCGTTGAAATGCAAATTTCAAAAAGTTACACAAAATTACACATGAGACATAACCATAGAAACATATGTTGGAAATACAAACTGAATTATAGATTAATCACATTGAAAATAAAAAACAATAATTAACACAATTTTAACTTATACATGAAACCATCTATATATGCAAGGTAAGTAAATAAAACCAAAGGAAAACTTATATAGCAATATTAAGAAAATTCAGTATTATTTCTTTCTCAATTTTTAATAGTTTTTCCTTTTTTTTTTTTAAGTACAATAAATACCTTTTAAATATATATTTTACAATATACCATTTTTTCATTTCTAAATAAGAATAAAACAAATGTCCGTAATATAAACTGTAATTTTTTCTCAATATAATATAAACAGTAAAATGAAGTTAATATTTTGATGATTTAGTTTGTATTAACATTTATCCCTTATAAGAAAATAAAGCAAGAAAATAGAAAAACACTATAATAACTCAACAATGTACAGTTAATTCTCAATTGGCAATACTGCTATTTTTGAAATAGCTCTTTTCATTATTCCATTTTTCGTTCGAATATCTACTACTCTCACAATATTATCCCTTCCAATATAGGTTTTAGTAATGCGGCCTAGTAACCATTTTAGAGGGGGCAAATTATCCTCTTTTATGACGACCATATCGCCTACCTTTACGTTTTGTTTTTCAAAGTACCACTTAGTCCTTTGCTGTAGATTATTTAAGTAATTGTTAGACCAAAATTTCCAAAATGTTTGAGTTAGTTTACAAGTTTGTTGCCACAAATTTAATTTATTGGTTTGAATGTTGGTCAGTGAGGGTTCGGGGATGGTCGTTAACGATCGACCGATAAGAAAATGACCAGGGGTCAAAATTTCCAAATCCTCTATGTCTGCCGAGAGAGGAGTTAATGGACGCGAATTCAACATGGATTCAATTTGAATCATGATGGTTTGAAAGGCTTCGTATGTCAGTTTAGCATCACCTATAATACGCTTGTAATAATACTTAAAAGATTTAATCCCGGCTTCCCATAAGCCACCAAAATTTGGTGCCCTGGGAGGAATAAATTTCCATTCTATTTTCTCATTTAAGGAGAAATTTGCCAAATTTTCATCTTGTTGGGTAATTAATTTAAAAAATTCCTTTAAGTCTTTATTAGCTCGAACAAGATTACTCCCATTGTCTGAAAAGATTTTAGCACATTTACCTCGTCTGCCGATAAAACGTTTCAAGGCAGCAATTAGTGACTCTGAAGTTAAGTCAGAGACGATTTCTAGGTGTATTGCCTTAGTTGTAAGGCAAACGAAAAGAGCAACATAAATTTTAATGGGAGCCCCTTTTCTTTGATGCTTATTTTTTATAAAATATGGGCCACACAGATCTATACCCGTACTATTGAATGCGAAAACAGGATTTATCCTCTCTTTAGGCAGATCACCCATTTTTTGAGAGCATAACTTAGGGTTAGCTCTAAAACATTGGACACAATTATGGATAATTTTACGACATGCATTTCGACCATTTAAGGGCCAATATTCTTGCCTAATGTTATAAAGTAATGTCTGAGGACCTGAATGGTGAAGTTTTTCATGAAAATGTTTAATAATTATCTCACTGAACTTACCCTTTGGCAATATTATTGGATGTTTTTTCTTATAGTTCAAATCTGCGTTATGCAACCTACCTCCAATTCTTAATAAACCATCTGGATCTAAGAACGGTGCCAGGGGGCGAAGCCTGCTGCTAAGAGAAATACAGTTATTAATTTTTAGACTTGTTATATCATTCCTAAATTCTCCCTCCTGTAAGGTCTTTAATATAAAATTTAGTGCACCCTTCTTTTCTTCTGGACCTAGGTATCCAGTTTTTCTTTCCCCTGGATGTCTTAGGTTGTTGATAAATCTGAAAATAAACGCTAAAACATGCACAATTTTAGTAAAACTATTACTAATGGTTAAAATGTCATCAACAAAATTGAAAGGTTGGGTAGTTACATAAAGGGAAAATTTAAGTTCAGAATCATTAAGACGTTTTTTAGCTTCAGAAAAATATTCGTCGCTAGAGTCAGTAATGTCATTATTCGAAAATTGTATAGGCTCATGATGAAGAAAATCTGGTCCATTGAACCAGAACTCAGAAAGTTGATGAGGAGGGCTTCCTCGTGAAACAAAATCAGCTGGATTTTCGGTTGATTTAACATGCCTCCAACAAAAATTCTTCGTGAGTTCCTGAATTCGAGATATTCGATTAGACACAAATACCTTGAGCACGTGGGGTGATGAGTTGATCCATGATAAAACGATTGTTGAATCGCTGTAAAGATATACAGAGCTTAATTGTATATTTAATGATTTGATTACTTTTGATATCAGTTTAGATAACAATTCAGCCGCACAAAGTTCTAGGCGAGGTATAGTCAATACTTTAAGAGGAGAAACTCGGGACTTACTACACAGTAAGCTCACATGTACATCGTTTGAACTAGTGATCACACGTAACTAAACCACTGCGCCATATGCCTCTTGTGACGCGTCCGAAAAGCCGTGGAGCTGCAGTTCACGACAATTAGAGTTTGAGAACACGAAACGTGGGATCGTAATATCTTTAAGCTCGTTTAGAGCATTTCGGAATTTTATCCATGTGTTTTTTTCTTGTGTTGGAAGTTCCTGATCCCAATCAATTTTCAAAAGCCACAATTTTTGAAGGAATATTTTAGCCTGTACTATCACTGGTCCTACTAGACCCAATGGGTCAAAGAGTCTAGCGATCTCTTTCAGAACACCACGTTTGGTGATTGTATTAGAATAATCTGATGATACCGTGAAACTGAAATTATCATCTTTGGGATTCCATTTTAGCCCTAGTGTTTTCACCGAAGTTTTATCATTTTTTTCGAAGTGATAGTCTTGCTCACTGTAAGGGACTTGTTCTAATAATTCTCTGGCATTTGAAACCCATTTATGCAACTCTAGTCCACCAGCCGTTAACATTAACACCAACTGTTTCTGGAGTTCCAGAGCAGACGACACTTCATCAGTTCCCGTTAGAATATCGTCAACGTAAAAATCCTTAAGTGTGGCGGCAGAAGCTAACGGATACTTAGCCCCTTCATCACTAGCGATTTGTTTTAGTACACGAGTGGCCAAGTAAGGAGCACATTTTGTGCCGTATGTTACAGTTAATAATTTATAAATTTTAGGCTTTTCCTTAGGGGTTTTATTCCAAAGAATACATTGCCAATTACATTGTTCAGGATTAACCCATATCTGTCTATACATTTTTTTAACATCCGCAGTGAAAACTATTTTGTGCGTACGAAAACGTAATAAAATGGCACACAAATCTTCTTGTACTACACCTCCATTTAATAAACAATCATTTAATGATAACCCATTGGTAGTGGGTGAACTGGCGTTGAATACAACCCTTAATTTTGTAGTACTGCTATCAGGTTTAAGTACAGCGTGATGTGGAAGAAAATATTTAACAGTGTTTATTTCATTATCATTTAATTCTCGCATGTGGCCTAACTGTTCATATTCATTCAAAAACTTTACATACAATTCAGAAATATTGGGATTTCTATTTAATTGTCTGTATAAATTATTTAACTTTTGCTTGGACGAATGGAAAGAATCTCCCAATTCAGAATTATTTTTCATTGGTAAGTTCACTATGTACTTCCCGTTATCATCTCTGCGATATGTTTTCACGAACTGCTTTTCACACTCTATCTCTTCATTATTTCTCAAACTAGGTGAATCTAGTATATTTTCAATCTCCCAAAATCTTTTCATAATATTTTCTAAATTGGAGTTATCTGACTGGGAAATCATAGCACAATACAATGGATGTGGAGTGCCTTGAACAGCTCCACTAAGCACATATCCAAACACAGTATCCTGTAAAATTGCACCCGTTTCAGGAATTTTGATTTTATTGGTTAACATTAATTCAAAAAATATTTCGGCCCCAATCAGTAAATCAACATTGTTGTTATTTTTGAATAGTGTTTGATCGGCCAGCTTAATTCCCCTTGGAATATTTAATTTTAATGTATTTGAATAGTTTATTGGTAACGCATCAATAATTTTTGGAACAATCAAAAATTCCAGATTAGCTGAAAACGAATTATTCTCATTTGTTATCAGTGCTTGTGTTTTTGTTTTTATATTTATCGGAATTCCTGACAACGCCGAAAGAGGAATGTTTATTTTTTCTTTTTTCAGTCCTAACTTATTTACAAATTTTGCTGTTGCAATATTAGACTGTGAAGCGCTATCAAGAATTGCAGTAGCTGGGTGATAAAACCCGTATTCATCTAACACAAATACTGTGGCCGTCGCTAATATAACTCTTTTATTTTCAGAAACAAAACATGTAATCGGCGCCGACTCTTTGTTTTCAGTCGATGCACCTGCTTCAAGCAGACGATCGCTATTATCATAGCTTGATGGGGGGGTTGCACTCTCTTTTGATAACGGAAGTAATAAATCTTTGTCTTTATGAAGTAATGAGTGATGTCTGGAGCCACATTTACTGCATGCATACTTAGAATTGCATTTAGCTATTTTATGGAATCCGAAGCAATTTAAACAAAGATTATTCTTTCGAATAAATTCATATCGTTTTTCTGTTGTGAAATTAAGAAATATATCGCATTTATATAGCGTGTGAGAACTATTTTTGCATAATATACACAAGTTAGAATTATTTCCTTGGGTTTTTACAACTAAACTTCTGGGATAACCAGACTTATCAGTAGTATATTTTGAGGACTTAAGCGGTAAATTTCGATTTACACTGTCTAAAACTGAACACTGTTTTTCTAGGAATTCTAGAAACTGATCAAAGTCAGGAACGTCGTTGTTCTTTAATGTAAGTTCGTAATTTTTGCGAGTTTCTCGATCCAACTTTTGCAAAACAATGTTTAATAACATAATATTAGAAAGATTATCGCGTTCATATTTCAATACTTTTAACGCTCTTAAATTCTTTAAAATACAATCCAATAATTTTCGTAATTCTTTACCAGATTCATGAGTTATTTTTTCATAATTAATAATTGTTTTGATATGAGCCTCTATTATAGCTCTTTTATTTTCAAACCGTTGTTCTAATGTTTTTAGTAGAGAATCGTAAGTATCATCAGTGGTTTCTACTGTTTTTGCTTCGCCTTTCAACGCAGCGCGTAAATAAAAAAGTTTTTGATTTGCAGTTAATAAAGGATTATCATTCATTAAATTTAGAAACTGCGTTTTAAAACTGTTCCATTCTTCAAATTTTCCTGAAAATACAGGTAACGGTATTTGGGGTAAATGCATAGTATGATTTGGAACAATGTTTCTTTCCGCTCCTAACGAGCTATTATTTGAGTTTATATTATTCATATTGTCACTACAGTTAATTAGTAGGGTATTGAATCTTACCTCTAATTCTTGAAATTGAGAATCTAGCTCACTTAACTCTTCTTCTATTGTAGGAAACTCATCATCCTTTGCCACTTGATAGTATTCCACTTTTAAATCTTCAAATCTATTTTGAAGTTTTTCTAAAATTGATATTCTCGAAGTTATTTCACCTTTTGTGGTTAATTCGTCATTAGGAATGTTGAGTAACTTTGTGAATTGGGATTTGATATTCCCTTTTTTTCTATTTAATGCGGTTAAAGCCATTTTTGTTTTCTTTATGAAAACGAAATATGCTGGTTACGCTGTGGTCGCACGGACCAAAAAATGTTAGATCAGAGAATTAAACTATATAAGAACATTCTGAATACTTAAATAGTGGACTGTAATAAAAACTTGACAAACTAGAGGTGATTTAAACATCACTACTACATTTATTTAAAACTTTAAAAATGGGAGTAAAGAAAGATGCCAGCCTCCCTTGAGCGGAGTTACAAACTAACTGAGCTCCGTAACGAAGGAGCGAACTTTACAGAGTGCGCAGGCGCTACACTCTTTATTTTTTAAATCACATTTTGTGCTTTGTAATATGATTAAATATTCCTTTTAAAGTGAAAAAGTCAAAATAGCATATTACAAATTCAATTAAATTAAATATTTCTACCGTTTTGCACTAGTTTTTCATCAATCTCTATGGTTTTATGTGAATGATTCTCAAGAATGAATTAGTTGTTTACAAAATTAATGTATTATATACGGGGAATAATAAGTCCACTGTGATTTAAAAATTGCAGCTCTTAGAACTTCAAGCCTGATAATTTTTAAAAAGTTATTCCTTATTCTTTATTAGACTGTTTTTTGCTTAATGTTAGACTCTTATTTTAAGATAAAAGCAATCGAATGATATCGCGCTGTGAAACTTTGCAACGGAATATCTTAAAATCTAATAATTTAATGTATGTAGTGTCCCCATGAAAAAATGAACAGTTTTTAAAGCTCTTTTAAAAAAGTATAACATCTATGCAGTATCTTTTTTAAAAATCCATCAGTTTTAACTAACACTCCGTGACAAAAAGATAGGTACAAAGGGTTTTTTCTTTGATTTTTCATAAAATAACATTATCTAAATTTTGCTTATCATTTATTATTATCATAAAATAACACTATTCCCGGACTAATTTTTGTTTTAAGACTAATTTAAAAAAAAAAATTCTAAATTAAGACTACACACCGCGACAAAAAGATAGGAACAAAGGGTTTTTTTTATTTTTTTAATTTTTGAATATGATTATTTTGAATATGAATATTTTGAATATGATTCAAATATTTAATATGTTTTTGATAGGATAATAAATGATCAGCACAATTTAGATAATGTTATTTTATGAAAAATTTAAAAAAACCCTTTGTTCCTATCTTTTTGTCGCGGGGTGTAGTCTTAAATTAGAAAAATTTTAGTCTTAAAACTTTTCTAAATTAGTTTTAAAACAAAACATAGTCCGGGAATAGTGTTATTTTATGATAATAATAAAAGATAAGCGCAATTTAGATAATGTTATTTTATGAAAAATCAAAGAAAAAACCCTTTATACCTATCTTTTTCTCGCGGGGTGTAAAAACAATGCCCGACTTTCATCTTCAAAGTAATTAAATCTAGACCAGTCAAAAACAGGAGTGGTCCGCTGAGAAACTCTTTGCTTTATTTATATAGATTTACCTTTTCAACTTGAAAAAATGTTTTGAAATTCAGTTAAGTTTATTATTTAAAGAGGTTATAATTCACTTCATAAAATATTGATTAAAAAATTTCTTAACAAATGACTTATTTCTAAGATATATATATATAGAAAAAGTAATATTTGATATTTTCATACATATTTTCTTCCATGACGTTAGTGAATAGTTATTTATTATAGACGTTCACCTAAAATTTGATATCTAAAAAAGATAAATGTCGAATTTCGATATTCATTTTTGATAATTGAAAATGTCTTTCAAAAATTATTCATTAATCTTTATTTCGTCTTATATTATGAACCATGTAATAGTCTACTTAAAGGATTGTATTTAAAATGTATTCTTTGAAGTTACTTTGTAATAAATGATATTTCTATTTTCAGAAAACAAATTTATCCGAGTAATGCTAAGTTGAAACCTTTATGTGTAATTGTATGGAATTTTTTCAAATAACGTAATGAATGCAACTTCATTGAAATGTTGAAATAGATAATTTACTATAAGATAATAAATTTCTAAAAGCTTCTTTCATATTGTTATAGGAATAAAATTTGCTTTAAAGTTAACGAACAACATACACACACACACATATATATATATATATATATATATATATAATGTTTGCTGTCTTTAATTTCCTTTCCTTGAAGGTTTTAAAGTTCATTTATAAATGTAAAATTTAAAAAATTTTAACTAACTTAACAAACAATTACACAGTGAATTTTATCGTTAATGAAATTGCTCAGTTGTTAATTCTTTATCGATTAATCGAACTTTTCAAAGATTTTATTTTTTAATTTCATTAATTTGATGGCAACTTCCTATTCTCCATGTTGTGTTGAAAGCTTTACATGTGGTTACTCTGATTTCTTTCAATTTTTCTCTCTGGTTTTCTTGATGATTTGATTTAATATTTCATATCTAAATGTTACTTTTTATTATGTAGTCTTGTTTTTTCACCTGCTTATTTAATTTATTTTCTTTAAATAAAAATGTTTAATCCTTTTTAATTGTTTTTTCATTTTTCATTTTTTTTAATTAAATTGAAATATCTACATGTAATATAAAAATATTTGTTTACAAAACCCTTATACCGATGTCATTTAAGTGCAATTATCATTGTTAACAGTTTAATTGTAGTTAAAATTAAGCATAATCTCTCCTGCCCTATAAAGAGAGAAAATAGCTCTCTTGGTTTTATTTCAGCTGTTGCTTTAAATCGTAGTATAACACCAAAATAATAATGGAAATGCGTAGAAGAAGGATCAATTTAAAGCTATGCACCAACAGTTTAACAAAAAATTAAAATTTAGATTTTTTATAACGTTTTGTTGAAATGTTCGCAAACTCTCCTAGCTTTACCTTTATTTTAATATTTACAAAATGCCGTTATCAAAATTCAGGCACAGAAACAGATAAAACTTGTCATGCTTAAAATGTTCGAAACAGTAAATGTTATTATTACTTACAAACTTTGAATAAACACCATAAAATGCAATAAACTCGCAACAATTGTTTCGGGTCGAAAAAACACACGGCCCTTCATCAGGCGAATAAAGTAAGCACGAGTGCTACAGTCAAAGCGGCAACGCCGCTTTGATAATGAAAATTGTTTGAAAATTGTAATTTCTGGTAATTGTACACTCTAAAAATAGGAATTATATACTTGCAAACATTTCCATGCATATATATATATATATAATAAAAGAAAAAATAATTTTCATAGAAGTATGTAATTTGATTATGAACTGTGTCCTCTATCTACGAAAATTTTACCTACTGTTTTTTTTTTTTTTTTTTTTTTTTTTTTTTTTTAACAAAGACGTTCCTTCCCGAGAAGAGTTTTTTCGCAAATCGCGTTCAAATCTAGCTATTTCTTCAAGATTTTTGAATTTTTAAAATGTCTACAGACTTAAGGGTTACCTGGTAAATTTATGTAATTTAATTCTGTATTGCTAAATTAAAAAGGGAAAAGAATAGGGTGATGATAGATTGGTTGAGCGATTAATCAGTACCAATTTTAGGGCCTTATTCACCAACTTCTTAACACTCGGATTAAACCTCGGATCAGTGGTAATCGCTCGATCATACAAAAATCGGTATTCTCCAACAAAAATCCGCGGCAGATCTGTAGAACAGAGGTTCACTGGTGTTTGTTTACATTTTGGCGATATTATCCGTGCGCCAACGAACCAAGGAAATGAATTTATCTTATGGCAACCTTATAAAACGCTTGTTTACGTTCGAAATGAAAGAAATATTAATGCAGACGACTATTTAACGTAATTAAATAAAATTATCGAAGAAATTTCATAAAATGGCGATGGTTAATTAACTTTTTAACTACAATATTTTAATAAATAAGCAAATACTTAACAAAATGCACGTTTTGTCATCGAAGTTTTAAGAGCAAATTAATTTTAACAACACAATAAATGTAATTAAATAAATGAAAATTCAGAATAAAAATATAACTTTAAAAGTAATTAAAAAAGCATGAAAACTTACAATATATGCAACATAAATTTTATTTATTTATTTATTTATTTATTTATTTTTCCATTTTGAAATTTCTGTTGACTCCACAATACGTAAATCACCTATCAAATATTTCACTTCGCGCTCAGTTAATTCGTAACATTCGAGGATTCTAAAACCGAATTCAAATGAATCGAAACACATCGGTATAAAAATTATGAGAATATACAAATAAAATATAAAACATATTTTCAAGTTATCAAATGATACGCTTTCATTTCTCCAGACACATATCGTTTCGAATTTTTCATTAACACTTATATTTCAGCGAAGGGGAAAATTCCCTAGTTTTCATAAACTTGACCAACAAGTGATTGAGTGAGTGAGTTTTACGTCGAACTAGTGCTACGTTGTGGGCAATGAGTACGGCAACCAAATATCCCCATTTTCTACAGACAACGTTTACTTTATTCGCATTATTATAATTTTTTAAAAAATTATAGAAAGTAAACTATTTAATATTCAAATTTTATTTTTAGTGCTTATTAATTAAAAATGAAAAAAAAAAAAAAAAAAAAAAAATACATGCATAATTAGTTAATTGTAGCAATTTAAAGCTTCTCTTTTTTAAAAGTTCACGGATCCGGCCACTGTAATCACGGAGGATGAATTGGGACATACCCCTAAGGTATATGAACCAACAAAGAAACATGGCTGTATAAAGCTATGAATCTGAAAACGCACGTAACTCGGCTGCGCGGCAATCACTGTCGCGCATGTTAAAACCAAAAAAACATCACTGGACACCCCTACCTCGCTGTGCATGAATCTGAAAATGCACGTTACTCGGCTCCGCGGCAATCACTATCGCGCATATTAAGACCAAAATTTCCCATAATGTAGCTCTAGTGCAACGTAAAATGCTCTCGAAACAAATGAACCAATCAAATATCACCTAATTTCCCATAATGAAGCTCTATTGCAACATAAAATACACTCAAAACAAATGAATCAATCAAATACCGCCTAATTTCCTGTAATGTAGCTCTAGTGCAACGTAAAATATACTCAAAACAAATGAACCAATTAAATATAGCCTAATTACCCATAATGTAGCTCTATTGCAATGTAAAATACACTCAAATCAATAAAAAACAAATGAACCAATCAAATCTCTCCATACTGCGTCATAATAGAATTGTTAAGTTATGTTTACAAGGATAGGCAGTTTCTCGCTATGGAAGTTCGCCAAGCAGAAAGTGAACCTCTGTTCTACGGATCAACCAAATCCGCTGTTCACCGTCTACTTTAATTATCGGATTTGCTGATCCATGGTTTAATCCGAGTGTTAAGAAGTTGGTGAATAAGGCCCTAAGTCATGATAGAATTAAATATCTGGTAAAATTACGTCCATCGGTACGTGACATAGAGCGTCCGCAAAATTTTTGATACAAACACAGAAAGACATCTTCTAAAAATGGTCATGTCGTGTTCAATTCATTTCAAACCGTGTAAATACAGTCGAACCTCGTTAATGTGAATCTCAAGGGGGATAAAAATTGTTTTCATGTTATCAGTAGTTCATGCTTTCAGTAACTAATCTTCATTCATACAACTAAACCAATCTTCATTTTTGGGGATTGTGGAAACAGTTCATGTTAAATGTAATTCACGTTAACAGTGTTCCCGTTAAGGAGGTTTGACTGTATATTTCAAATCGGAGGTCTAAACTTTTCCCGAATGTAATACTTCCTTCTTACGTATATAGAATAAAGCAAAAATAGGTAATTTCAATATTTGTTTGTTTTTTATTTGATACCAATAGACAAAGATTTTTATATAAGGATTCACACTTTTTTTGACTTTTGGAAATAAATATTCAAGCATTGGATTAAAAAATGATAACTATGACAATTAATTTTACTAATGATATAATTTTATATCTATGGTTATAACTATAGTAAATTTCTTTTTCATCTTCAAAGTAAAAAGAATGAAAAATATTTATCATTTTTTTTCTAATTCATAGTATAAAATGCTTTTCAAACATCAAGAAATAAACGGTGTTTATTTTCTTATGCTAAATCCTTTTGTTATCGTTGATGTATGATATATAAATATCTTTTCTCCTAACTCCTTAAATTGAATCAAAATATCTACATTGTAGTTAAAGAGCTAAATTTAATGTATAAATTTTTAAAGAAGATTTCAACATATTAAATATATAACTTTAAAAATAATTCTAGAGAACTGTAAAAGTGTTATCTGCACTGTTAAAAATTTCTGTAAAAGTACAGAAAAAGTATTGAGACTCTCCGTAAATGTACATGAGTTCACTGTTAAGAGCAATGAATCAAGAAACTCAGTTTGCTGTTAAAAATTTCTGTAAAAGTACAGAAAAAGTATTGAGACTCTCCGTAAATTTACATGAGTTCTCTGTTAAAAGCATTGAATCAAGAAACTCAGTTCTTAATTTACAGATATTTCCCTTTTCTAAACAACGTTTTCCCTGTAGGGATTTTGATAGTTACATTAAATAAAAAAACTATATATATATACGTAACCTTAAAATTATTTTTATATTAAAATAAATACCTATTTATACATATAGATTTATTTAACTAGAAGTTTTGAAGGCAGAAATATACTGAATAGTTTGTTTCATTGCAGTGTACTATTACGTAAAAAGGGAGAAAAAAGGGAACGTTAGGGAAAATTAGACTGTTTCTGCGGGATGTTTATCTTCGTATCTAATCATTAAGAGTTTGTTATTGTTGACTGTATTGAAGAACTTAAAGCAATTCATGTTTTCATTTGGAAATCATAATTAGGTAAGTTAAATTTTATACAATCTTTTATCCTATTTTAATAAACAACAAAAACAATGACTGTTTATGTTAGTTATATTAGCGGTTATTTTTACTTTCTTCTATATGTAATATAGAGAAACATTTGATTCGCGAAAATTTTTGACCTCCATTTTTTGATGGATTTACGTTTTGGGATGTCCAGAACACGAATTGATAGTTTTCAAAAATGTCTGTCTGTCTGTATCCCTTTTTTGTGGACGCTGTATCTCATGAACCAATGAATGAAATGTAAACAAACTTGGTATTTAGTTGCACCCTGACATAAACTGGTGCTGATTAGATTTGGGGATCAATCGCTGAACAGGTGCTGTGATCGCATTTTTCTAAATTTTCAACATGACAATATAGGACAAAATTTCGTATAAATGTACATAATGAGAGTTATTTTAAAATTAATATGAATTATTGATAATAGTAGTAGTTAACTAGGGAAAAAAAATTTGCATGTGGGCATCGCTCTCCCCTGGGGGTTAAGTACCCCCCAGGGGAAGTAAATTTTCAATATGGGTATCTTTCGGCAGATCTCGTCAATACCTTTAAAGCTAATGGTTGAACTATAGATTTGTGCTAATTTAAAACAAAGTTATCCATTTTTTTTTTTTTTTTTTACTTTTTACGAAAAAAAAACTTGAAAAAAAGTCATTTCTTTTGATTTGGAAAAAAACAAACATCTTTCGGCATTTAGTGATAATTCTATCAGATAAAAATCTTCTGCATTTATAATTGAAAAGGATTTGATAATTTAATAAGTAATTTTTATTGAATAAGTTTTGTGTAAAATTATATAGAAGAAAGTCATGTGGTGGCCAGGCCACATCATACTAGTTTTTAGTTTAATATCGTCTGAAATTTCTATATGTTTTCTTATATATTCGTTTTACAGCCTCTTCCTGTCATTAAAAGTGTTTGCTGGCATTTGCTGAAAGACTGAAAAATAATCTAGATTACCCTAAATCAAAATAGTAGGAATTGAGGAAAAAGTAAGTCATTTCCACATTATATAATTAATAGTTTAAATAATAATAAAATAAGTAAATTTAAAAATCGAAATACAAAATAAAGATTTTGTAGATGTTAGTTTTATCCAACAATTTTTTTAATTAATGTTTTTGTTTTGTTTCTTTAAAGGGAGGGGAGGACGGTTTGTATTCTAAACCGTCCAATGTTATTAATTTTGCTTTCTGAAAATTTTGAAAATCTGCTTGCGCGTGTATATGTATGCCTATATATATATGCACAAGTTAAAATCCACAATATAAGAAAAAGAAAATTATTGTTGCTGTTGCCGAGCAATGGTAATAGAAGGGTGGGTTGGGGGACAAATTAAATTTTCTGACAAGTTAATATTTTTCAGAATACAGTTTGATATTTAAGGATTCAAAGTACAGAGTGTATATCAAATTGAGTGAGGAAATGTTTAAATTAATACGAAATTTTATCCAGTCTGTTATATGTTGCGGACTAATTTATATATCAAAGGTTGGAATGTGCTTTACGGTCCTTCTTGGCGACTCGCGGATAAAGATGCCAACCTTAGTAACCACGGTGTTTATGCGCCGCTGAACGATCGATGTTTGAAATGTGGTAACCTCCCCATGATGTTTTGAAACTATGATTTTCGCGTACGTTATTGTTGCCAAACGAATTTCGTGCATTTTAAAGACTCATGGAGTTTGTGTGAGACGTATTTAGTAATATTTTTTTTTTTTTGGTTTTTATATACGGGTTACTGATCGATGCGAAACGAAATTTCCTACGTTTTAAAGATTCATGGAGTTTGTGTGAGACGTATTTAGTGATATTTCTTTGGTTTTTATGTACGCTTTACTGATCGATGCGAAACGAAATTTCGTATGTTTAAGAGATTCATGCAGAATGCGGGTGAGGTATAGAGTGATGTTTTGTTTGTGGTTTTCATGTACGCTCCGCGTACATACGTGCATATTACTGGTCGCTGCAAAACGACATTTCGTCCGGAGGACATCATTTGGATAAAATGTGCTTTTAAGGCAGTGATTTTTTTTTGTGTGTGTGTGGGGGGAAGCAGTGATTTATTTTTTCTTTTCTGGAGGGGGGAGTGAATTTTTTTTTGTGTGTGTGGGGGGGGGGATGAATTTTTTTTTTTTTTTGTGGGGGGGGGCAGTGATTTTGTTTTGGGGGGGGCAGTGATTTTTTTTTTTTTTTTTGGTGGGGGGGGGCATTGTTTTTTTTTGGGGGGGGGCAGTGAATTTTTTTTTTGGGGGGGGCAGTGTTTTTTTATTGTGGCGGGGGCAGTGTTTTTTTTGGGGGGGGGGGCAGTGATTTTTTTTGGGGGTGGGTGGGAGGGGGCAGTGATTTTTTTTTTTTTTTTTTTTTTTTTGTGGGGGGCAGTGTGTTTTTTTTGGAGGGGCGCAGTGTTTTTTTTGGGGGGGAGCAGTGATTTTTTGGAAGGGGGCAATGTTTTTTTGTGGGGGGGGGGCAGTGATTTTTTTTTTGGGGGGGGGTGAATTTTTTTTTTTTTTTTTTTTTTTTTTTTTTGTATGTGTGTGGGGGGGGAGTGTTTTTTTTTTTCTTTTTTTGGGGGGGGGGCAGTGATTTTTTTGGGGGGAGGGGGAGGGAGGGGGCAGTGATTTTTTTTTTTTTTGGTGGGGGGGGCAGTGTTTTTTTGGGGGGGGGCAGTGTTTTTTTTTTGTGGAGGGGGCAGTGTTTTTTTTTTTGAGAGGGAGCAGTGTTTTTTTTGGGGGGGACAGTGATTTTTTTTGGGGGGGTGGGAGGGGGCAGTGATTTTTTTTTTTTTTTTTTTTTGTGGGGGGCAGTGTGTTTTTTTGGAGGGGGCGCAGTGTTTTTTTGGGGGGGAGCAGTGATTTTTTGGAAGGGGGCAATGTTTTTTTGTGGGGGGGCAGTGCTTTTTTTGGGGGGGAGGGGGGGTTCATGTACGCGGAGCGTACAGACGTGCATATTACTGTTCCCTGCAAAACGAATGCTTCGTTACTCATGTCATAAAGCTTTTTCGCCGGAGGGCCCTCCGGCGAAAAAGCTTTATGAAGCAGTAAATTTTGTTTTGCAGCAATCAGTAAAATTAAAAAAGAGCTTTTTCGCCGGAGGGCCCTCCGGCGAAAAAGCTTTATGACATGAGTAACGAAGCAAAATAAAGGGATTTTTTTTAATTTTACTGATTGCTGCAAAACAAAATTTCGTAGGTTTTATACATTCATGCACAATGCGGGTGTGGTATCCAGTGTTTTTTTTCTTTTTTGGTTTCATATACGCGGACCGTACAAACGTGCATATTACTGATTCCTGCGAAAAGTCACCGAAGCACAGTGCTAGTGCGAAGTTAAATGCTACCTTACTGGCGTATCTCCGAGATTGTCGCCGAAGCGCAGTGCTAGTGCGAAGTTAAATGCTACCTTACTGGCGTATCTCCGAGATTGTTGCCGAAGCGCAGTGCTAGTGCGAAGTTAAATGCTACCTTACTGTAAGGTGACCATACGTCCGCGAAATTCGAGGACTGTCCTCGAATTTTGGCCTTTTCTATTTTTTGTCCCCAAAAATTCTTTGACTACTCGGGGACGCTAAATGTCCCGAAATTTAAATATTTGCGTGTATTTTTTCAAAATCACAGTCCATTCCGTGGAGGATCAAAATTGTGATGGCATGTCTCCGGACTACCTGTGGGGGTAAGTGCTAGACTGTCGCCAATTGCCCATTGTACAGCACTAATGAGACGTAAAACCCATCTATTCCAATCCAATCAAAATCACATTCTAATAATTGGATTATCTTGAAAATCAACGGAACTTTGAAATAAAGACCCTCATACTTCATGAGCAGAGAAAGAATCATGCACTACTAATCAGTATATAAATTCTGTCTTGCCCGATTTATGTTAAGTGAAAAATAAAATTTGCTTAATGAAATTATTTCTTTAGTTATATAATCGGGAATAACTTGTGCATTTCAGGGAGTGGGGATTCTAAAGATTAAAATGAAATGGTGCTATTTTGTGTTTTCTCCTATCATCATAATCAGGGCCCGACTTAGGGTACCTGGAGCCCCGGGGCAAGCCTATTCTGGGGGCCCCCCTTGCAGTGGCAAAAGAGCTTTTTAGGTTGCAGAATTTCTGCATACGTCTGTAGGGGGGCCCAGGCCATTTGCCCCGTATGCCCTGCCATTAGTCAGGGCCTGATCATAATAAAGTGTAAATGGGTTCTATAGACTTGATTATTTTAATAATGCTGGGATAGTTTAATTTGCATAAACTTACCTTAGGCTCAGCAATTTTTCATAGAAAAAAGTGATTCAAAGCATTTTGTAATGTATAAATCAGAGTTCTTTTTATTAATAATGCATATAGATATTGGTCTATCGTGTCCTCGAAAAAGTCCCCAAATAGAGTTTTCAAGGTCCTCGACATTTACTTCGATTTGGGGACAAACGGTAATTTGTCCTCAAATCAGTGTTTGAAAATATGGTCACCTTACCTTACTGGCGTATCTCCGAGATTGTCGCCGAAGGGTAGTGCTAGTGCGATGTTAAATGCAACATTACTTGCGAATCTCCGAGATTATCGCCCATAACGCAGTAGTAGTGTGACGTTAAATGCACTGTGCTTATCTGGGTTATATTTAAGGTTATTGTTGTATTCTCTGTTTTTTTTTTTTTTTTGGTCCTTTCAGAAAGAGTCTGGTATTTCGATTTGTTTCTTTTGTTTTTTGAATTTTGGCAACAGTAGGCCGTTTCATTGCATCATGTGTCAGGCAAGGGACGCACATGTTGTTTGTTGTTTTTCTTCTGTGAAATTGCGATTTATTTTAAATTGATTATTTGTGTTGAATATCATAAGAAATACGTTTGAGTACGGTTTGCAATTGTGTTGATGTGGTTGGTGTACATGATAAAATCGAAATCTCTAGAGATTATTTTCTTCGTTTTTCCAAGAGTTTCGTTTTTCAGTGTGCCGCTTTTCTTATTTAGGTAAAATTGTCATTTGTTGGTTTTGTAAAATTGAATATTTAGATTGAGTATCTTAAAAAAAAAAGCTTTTGAGTAGCGTTTATTGGTTTTGTACTATTGAATGTTTATGCTAAAAAAAAGCTTTGGATTAGTGTTTAGAGTGATGCTAGAGTGGTTGGTGTACATGATTATATCGTTATATGCAGAGGGGATACTTCTTTTTTTCGAGGAAAATGCTACTTTTTACGGAAATTATAAAACGGGTAAGTAAATAAACTTTCTTTTTTATTTAAATGCTTATTTATGTATATTAAGTTACTTGTGCTGTTTTTGTTTTGTAATATTTCTTAGATTTAGTTGATAACAATTGTTAAAAATTTGTATTTTTCTTTACTCAAGTATTTGTAAGATATTTCTGACGCTTTATGTTTACATAATTGCTTTAAAGTACGTAAATCGGCCCTTTTCGAAAGGATGGGTATGAAAACCGTGCTTCCAGTCCGGAAAAATTTGTATTTTTCTTTACTCAAGTATTTGTAAGATATTTCTGACGCTTTATGTTTACATAATCGCTTTAAATTGCGTAAATCGGCCTTCTTGGAACGGTTATAAAAACTGGGAAACCGTGCTTCCTGTCCGCCATTTTGGAAAGGACGGGAGAGAAAAAAAACACCGCGCAGACTCGGCGAGTTCGGAAAAAAATCGCCAAAAAATCGCCAAGAAGGACCGTAAAGCACATTTTTACCATATCAAAATAACCGATACACATAAAACGTTACTTTTAAGTACAAAATCCAACAGTATTTTTGAATTATCCTGGATGAATATACCATAATCATAAGCATGCCAAGACTGCGGTTACATGTTTATGAAGGGAGGCGGAACTATGGCCGAGTCCCCAGGCCTAGGACTCGAGGGTCCTAGGTCTGGGGTAGTGTGCCCTCTGAGGGGGGGATGTTTTTTAAGGGGGCCCAGCCCAGATTTTATGAGTCTCGGAGAAAACTACTGAAAACTTCGAACAGCTAGGTCGACAAGCTAGATCTGGGATTGAACTCAACACTTCCCGTTTATCAGCTCTGAGCGTAGAATGGCACGGCCACTCACGGAGTCGTACAGTTTAGAGATGATTCAGGAGCAGTTCACTCTCTCAGGAGACAATAAATTGTTTTTTTTCCATATTCTAAGGGTGAAAAACTACCTAACATAACAAAACCCTAAAAACTGCTATTTGTATTCAAAATTAATCGTAGAAGAATAGATTAAGGTTATTATTACGTGGCTATTATTTAAAATGTTTGTTTATTCCCATAATAGATGATATTTGTAGAATTCTGAAGGCATTGTAAGGAAAAATTTAGAAGTGGGGGGGGGGGCAGAATTTGGAAATAAAGATAGCCCCTGAAAACTTTCACCTCTGATATTCTTTTATAATCTGCTACCGGTTGTTTTCAATTTTTATTTTAATATTCTTCAAGTTTTTTCATGTTCTTTATACAACTCTCTATTCCATTAAAAATGTTTACCGTTATATCTTCTACGTGAAGACTGAAACATTATCTGAATTTTCGAAATCAAAATGCAAGAATTTGAGTAGAATTGAAATAAATCGCCTACATCTTCTATAAACAATAGTTTACATATTGAAAATTTTATAAATTTAAAAACTGAAATACAAAATAAAGATTTTATCTTTAGAGAATTCTTATTTATCAAGTGATTCAATTTTTATTTTATTTATTTATTTTATTTATAACTTTTAATTCTCTTTTCTTTCTTTTGAGGGGTTTGAGGAGAGGGGTGGAGTTAATGCTTCACCAGCGGAAAGTGTTTTCATTAAATATTTAAATTTTTGGAGATAGAATATTTAAGTAATTATCATAATATTAATAATGGAAATAAAGAAGGATATTAGTCTCCGGACTACCTGTGGGGGTAAGTGCTAGACTGTCGCCAATTGCCCATTGTACAGCACTAATGAGACGTAAAACCCATCTATTCCAATCCAATCAAAATCACATTCTAATAATTGGATTATCTTGAAAATCAACGGAACTTTGAAATAAAGACCCTCATACTTCATGAGCAGAGAAAGAATCATGCACTACTAATCAGTATATAAATTCTGTCTTGCCCGATTTATGTTAAGTGAAAAATAAAATTTGCTTAATGAAATTATTTCTTTAGTTATATAATCGGGAATAACTTGTGCATTTCAGGGAGTGGGGATTCTAAAGATTAAAATGAAATGGTGCTATTTTGTGTTTTCTCCTATCATCATAATCAGGGCCCGACTTAGGGTACCTGGAGCCCCGGGGCAAGCCTATTCTGGGGGCCCCCCTTGCAGTGGCAAAAGAGCTTTTTAGGTTGCAGAATTTCTGCATACGTCTGTAGGGGGGCCCAGGCCATTTGCCCCGTATGCCCTGCCATTAGTCAGGGCCTGATCATAATAAAGTGTAAATGGGTTCTATAGACTTGATTATTTTAATAATGCTGGGATAGTTTAATTTGCATAAACTTACCTTAGGCTCAGCAATTTTTCATAGAAAAAAGTGATTCAAAGCATTTTGTAATGTATAAATCAGAGTTCTTTTTATTAATAATGCATATAGATATTGGTCTATCGTGTCCTCGAAAAAGTCCCCAAATAGAGTTTTCAAGGTCCTCGACATTTACTTCGATTTGGGGACAAACGGTAATTTGTCCTCAAATCAGTGTTTGAAAATATGGTCACCTTACCTTACTGGCGTATCTCCGAGATTGTCGCCGAAGGGTAGTGCTAGTGCGATGTTAAATGCAACATTACTTGCGAATCTCCGAGATTATCGCCCATAACGCAGTAGTAGTGTGACGTTAAATGCACTGTGCTTATCTGGGTTATATTTAAGGTTATTGTTGTATTCTCTGTTTTTTTTTTTTTTTTGGTCCTTTCAGAAAGAGTCTGGTATTTCGATTTGTTTCTTTTGTTTTTTGAATTTTGGCAACAGTAGGCCGTTTCATTGCATCATGTGTCAGGCAAGGGACGCACATGTTGTTTGTTGTTTTTCTTCTGTGAAATTGCGATTTATTTTAAATTGATTATTTGTGTTGAATATCATAAGAAATACGTTTGAGTACGGTTTGCAATTGTGTTGATGTGGTTGGTGTACATGATAAAATCGAAATCTCTAGAGATTATTTTCTTCGTTTTTCCAAGAGTTTCGTTTTTCAGTGTGCCGCTTTTCTTATTTAGGTAAAATTGTCATTTGTTGGTTTTGTAAAATTGAATATTTAGATTGAGTATCTTAAAAAAAAAGCTTTTGAGTAGCGTTTATTGGTTTTGTACTATTGAATGTTTATGCTAAAAAAAAGCTTTGGATTAGTGTTTAGAGTGATGCTAGAGTGGTTGGTGTACATGATTATATCGTTATATGCAGAGGGGATACTTCTTTTTTTCGAGGAAAATGCTACTTTTTACGGAAATTATAAAACGGGTAAGTAAATAAACTTTCTTTTTTATTTAAATGCTTATTTATGTATATTAAGTTACTTGTGCTGTTTTTGTTTTGTAATATTTCTTAGATTTAGTTGATAACAATTGTTAAAAATTTGTATTTTTCTTTACTCAAGTATTTGTAAGATATTTCTGACGCTTTATGTTTACATAATTGCTTTAAAGTACGTAAATCGGCCCTTTTCGAAAGGATGGGTATGAAAACCGTGCTTCCAGTCCGGAAAAATTTGTATTTTTCTTTACTCAAGTATTTGTAAGATATTTCTGACGCTTTATGTTTACATAATCGCTTTAAATTGCGTAAATCGGCCTTCTTGGAACGGTTATAAAAACTGGGAAACCGTGCTTCCTGTCCGCCATTTTGGAAAGGACGGGAGAGAAAAAAAACACCGCGCAGACTCGGCGAGTTCGGAAAAAAATCGCCAAAAAATCGCCAAGAAGGACCGTAAAGCACATTTTTACCATATCAAAATAACCGATACACATAAAACGTTACTTTTAAGTACAAAATCCAACAGTATTTTTGAATTATCCTGGATGAATATACCATAATCATAAGCATGCCAAGACTGCGGTTACATGTTTATGAAGGGAGGCGGAACTATGGCCGAGTCCCCAGGCCTAGGACTCGAGGGTCCTAGGTCTGGGGTAGTGTGCCCTCTGAGGGGGGGATGTTTTTTAAGGGGGCCCAGCCCAGATTTTATGAGTCTCGGAGAAAACTACTGAAAACTTCGAACAGCTAGGTCGACAAGCTAGATCTGGGATTGAACTCAACACTTCCCGTTTATCAGCTCTGAGCGTAGAATGGCACGGCCACTCACGGAGTCGTACAGTTTAGAGATGATTCAGGAGCAGTTCACTCTCTCAGGAGACAATAAATTGTTTTTTTTCCATATTCTAAGGGTGAAAAACTACCTAACATAACAAAACCCTAAAAACTGCTATTTGTATTCAAAATTAATCGTAGAAGAATAGATTAAGGTTATTATTACGTGGCTATTATTTAAAATGTTTGTTTATTCCCATAATAGATGATATTTGTAGAATTCTGAAGGCATTGTAAGGAAAAATTTAGAAGTGGGGGGGGGGGCAGAATTTGGAAATAAAGATAGCCCCTGAAAACTTTCACCTCTGATATTCTTTTATAATCTGCTACCGGTTGTTTTCAATTTTTATTTTAATATTCTTCAAGTTTTTTCATGTTCTTTATACAACTCTCTATTCCATTAAAAATGTTTACCGTTATATCTTCTACGTGAAGACTGAAACATTATCTGAATTTTCGAAATCAAAATGCAAGAATTTGAGTAGAATTGAAATAAATCGCCTACATCTTCTATAAACAATAGTTTACATATTGAAAATTTTATAAATTTAAAAACTGAAATACAAAATAAAGATTTTATCTTTAGAGAATTCTTATTTATCAAGTGATTCAATTTTTATTTTATTTATTTATTTTATTTATAACTTTTAATTCTCTTTTCTTTCTTTTGAGGGGTTTGAGGAGAGGGGTGGAGTTAATGCTTCACCAGCGGAAAGTGTTTTCATTAAATATTTAAATTTTTGGAGATAGAATATTTAAGTAATTATCATAATATTAATAATGGAAATAAAGAAGGATATTAGTTAAAAGAATTTACCTGTAGCTTAAGACCACAAAAAATTACTGTAATTTGCATTTATATTAGTTTATGTAATTATTAAAGACCAAATATTATTTAGAAAATAATTTTTAAATATATTTAATAAACTGGAAATATTTCGTAATTGAATTGTGTAAAAAAGAATTTGCTGCAGAACTATGTATTACTTCATATTACTATAATAATCCAATAGGCAAAAGTGGGTCTTGGGGACAGGAGTATCTGTTCTTGAAGCTGGTAGACGGGAAGTGATGAATTCGATACGTAGTCGCGCATGCTGTCCTAGTCGTTCGGTGTTTTCCAAGGTTTTCTCTGAAATTCCTGTAAATATGGGCTAATACCCCTTAAAAGTCAACCCACGTTGGGGTTTTCGGTAATAAATTGAGGCTTACTTAAGAATGTCTAAATTATTTTCAATATTTTTTGAAAATGTCGTTATATATAATTATCAAAGTCCCACTCTACTCCTTGTACTTTGGGAATGTCTCGGAATTTCTGAAAACTTTAAGGCATTTGTTAAAAGAAAAAAAGAAAAAAAAAAGGGAACTCAGGGGCAAACTTTAAAATTTCATATAAGAAGTGCGGAGGGGGGGATCTTTTCTTGGGGATAAAGACATTTCAAAGTAGGCCTAGAACTTACAGCAGTCAATCGGCCTTATACCCAAATACAATACAATTCATACTTGTTTTTAATATAAAATACTTCAAAAATATTCCTGTTACACTGACATTCATAAAATGGTGCTTAAATATCTTATGATTTCATTATATAAGTGATTTTTTCCCTGTAATAATGATTTAAAATACCATGTTTATCTCTTTTTATTTTCTTTAGATGGTTTTTCATTAGATTCTATTTAGATGGAGTATTTAAGATACATTTAATAAAAAAGCACCACAAAACTGGCGTTGTAAAAAATATTACTTACAAACTTTGAATAAACACCATAAAATGCAATAAACTCGCAACAATTGTTTCGGGTCGAAAAAACACACGACCCTTCATCAGGCGAACAAAGTAAGCACGAGTGAACGCACCTTTGCCGCTTTGACTGCAGCACTCGAGCTTACTTTGTTCGCCTGATGAAGGGTCGTGTGTTTTTTCGACCCGAAACAATTGTTGCGAGTTTATAGCATTTTATGGTGTTTATTCAAAGTTTGTAAGTAATGTTATTTAAGATACACTTTAAAATTCGCTTATGTATACTTAATTTTCTTTTAAGTGCCATGTAATTACAATCCTTTCTTTTCATTATTTGCTTAAAATGTCATAGGCTGTAGATTTTGTTTTAAAAATTTATAGTTGAAGTGTTTTCCTACAATAGTAATTTTTCATAATTTTTCTTTTTCTAGTTATAATGGAAATTGATCCTGATATAAGAAATGAAACAAGTTGTCTAAGAAATATGAAAATAGAAAATGCCGCAAAATACCCTCATTAGAGACATTTACAAATACCAAATATTTATCCTGTTAAAGAGTTTTTCACCATTTATCTTTTGTTAATGTCATTTAGAAAAAAAAAAAAGATACGGTCAGTGTTATATTAGTAAAATAAAGCTTAATTTTAATCTAATTCAGTATGTTTTATTTTTTAATTCTTTTTAATTGTATGTTTTCTTTGCAGCAAAGATGTTTTTCTTCTTAGTGAGCTTTTTGCAATGATTCTAGTAAATTACCGGGATGCTGCTTTCATGTGTAAAAGCGTAGAATTTGTTTCTTTTTAAATCCTATTTTGTAGAAAAAAAAAAAATGTTTTAAAATTTGTTTTTGTAAAAAAAAAAAAGTCGAAATTTTTTTTATTCAAAATAATCTAATGGTTTCTTTTAACAAAAAGTTGTATATTTTAAAGATTTGAATTTATGAAACTAGTGACGAAAACCAAAAGAGTATCCGAGTTTCATCTGCACTGAACCCTAAATTAATATTTAAAAATATTAAAAGCTCTATATTTCTTTATATACTATTTAATACGTACGAACATCTTCCTTCCACTTGCCGTCTATTTAAAAATATTTATATCCCAGAAACTACAATAATTAAGGAAATTATTCTACACATTGTAATGAATTAATTATAAAAACTAAAACTATTTAGGTATCAAACTTTTAATACGTTCCTATACTTCTACGATAACGTATTAGAAATCTGATCTGAAATGAGAATTTTTATTTTCAAATAAAATAACTTTTAAAAACCAATTTTATTAAAAAGAGAATGTTGAAAAATGTTCAAAATTTGTTACAGTTTGAAATAAAATTTGCATCAAATTTGTTAGTCTTGGTTTAAGTGACAAGTTACGCATTTCATTAATACGTTCCACAAATTTACTTTTTAAATAAACTACCAAAACTGTATGCCTAGTTCTTAAGAGAGACCTTTATATGGAAATGAATTAGTAATTTCTTTTCTTTAGCTAATATAAAAATCAATGTGAGTATTTAAAAATTCAAATTCATTTAATACACTACCTTTCCATAAATGACCGGACACTTTCGATTTCAGATGCGTTTTAAAATAACTCAAAAATACTTAACAAATCATCTTGAAACTTCAGGAGTGTAAAAAACATGTTATACCTCATGTAGTTCAGTTATTTGTCTGTGCCAAAAGTGAAAATGGGACCAGTAAAAAATTAAAGAAAAATGAGAGCATTTGGCATCACCCAGTATAAAATAATACTCGAAATACATTCTGGCTGTAGCATATGATTATGGGGCTCATTCTCATTTTCTGTATAAATTTTTAAGTCTCAACCGCATGTAATCAGGGAGATATAAAGATTTCTTTAAAAAATTGACGAACATTTTTTTTTTTTTTTTTTTTTTTTGCTATAACATGCAAGGTTTTAAATCCAGTACAAAGCTATATTCGGGAAACCCAATATACAACATTAGATACAACATACTGCAATCAGAATGAAAAAAATATTAAATATCTAATGAAATGTGAGCATTTTTACTAAATAATTTTTAACTGCGCATGACTAAGTTTTAGCTAAATTTCATTGGTATAATTTAGTAGCCAAATGCATTAAACTACTTATATAAAAACCCAATCAAGTATTGTGTAAACTCAAAAAGTTCTTCGCCAAAGAAGCAACTGGTCTTCAGTTTCTCTCGAAGAAACGCTAAAATATAAGGAGTTTTGCTCACATATTTATTTTAATTCGATGAACTGTAATGCAATTTTCTGTGATTGTAAATAATATTGAGAAAACCCTCTTAACAATTTCTTTGTTGGGGAACAGCTGAAATTCAGTTTATTCTATGACCAGAGCTGCTCCTAATCCGGCAAATTGTTACTACCGCCTCTTTTCCACACCACTTAATTTTTAGAATATTTGTTTTCTTCATTCATCGTAAATATATTTGAAGAGAATTACTCTAAAAATTAAGTGGTGTAGGAAAAGGGGGGGGAGAGGGGTACTAACAATTTGCCGGATTTGGTTGGCAGCTCTGTATGACGTAGAACTTTTTCAGTTTACACGATTTTTGTTTGGGGTTTTTATATAAGTAGCTCAAAAAATTTCGCTGTTAAATTTTGAAAATGAAATTACACTGAACATTTACGCATGCGCAGTTAGAAATTTAGTAAAAATACTCATATTTCATTAGATATTTAATATTTTTTTCATTCGGATTGCAGTATACAGTGTTTATTATTGTATGTCCAGTTTCCTGAAAATAACTTTGCACAGTCTTTTCATATTTTGCGTGTTATTGCTAAAAAAAAAAAAAAAAAGAAAGAAAATTTTTTTGCAATTTTTTAAAGAAACCTTTATCTCTCTGATTATATGCGTTAGAGACATATAAACTTAATAAGTTAATGAGAAAGAGTCCTATAATCAGATGCTACTGCCATATCGTATTTCAAGCATTAATTATTACAGGGTTAAGCCAAATACTTTCATTTTACTTTAATTATTTTTACCGGTCCTCCTTTCACATCCCTGAAGTTTCAAAATGATTTGTTTAACGTTTTTTGAAATAATTTAAAAAGTGTCTGAAATCGAAAGTGTGCGGTCATTATGGAAAGGTAGTGTACCTAACAAATTTTTAGCACTTCTTCCTTTCTTTTTTTCCCCCCAATTTAGAAAGTTTACACCTTTTAAAGAGCATAATGAATTTTAAACGATTAGTGTTTTAATTACATTCCTAATTGTTTTAAGTTAATATCTAATCAAAATGTAATAGATATATGTATATTAGTTAAAATATTTACTTTTAAAGTGTATTTAAAAAGTGGATGTATTTTTTGAATGAAAAAAACTGAGGTTGTTAACACAGATCTACAAATATAATGTTGGCAAAATTTAATTTATTTTAGTTGATACCTATATTTTTAATCTGCTGAAGCCGAAATTGAAGCCAATTTTCCTCTGTTACACATAGCTTTCGCCAATACAGGGTGTCTACCGACACAATTCCTTCTCTTTCGGTAGTTTCTAGTATGATTCCATGATTAATTGTAATTAATCATGGAATCATACTATAAAAGTAACCGTATAATTATATTGGTGGAAGAGTCATGAAAAAAATAGCGCACCTTGTATTGATAAATATATGTATGTGATAGAGTAAAATCTAGTTTTGGTTTCAGCCGAGCAAAAACCATCAATATGTCATAATTATCAAATCAAAATTTTAGATTTAGACCTGTGAGATCTTTCACTATTGAGTCATATTAAATGAGGGAATTAAGTTTTTATTTTGGTATGGACTAAATATAACCGAGCAATATTAAGCAAACATATGATATATTTTGCAATTATTTCTGATCATTTTATTAGAAGTACCATAATATATAAATTAGCTTCTTTTATAAATTTTTTATTAAAAGTTTAATGGATGCAAAATGTACCACAACATTAATAAAAATTGTAGTTAAAAACCTGTTAAAGCGCATCATTGCAAATCCTACCAAAGGTAATACAAGCTTAACCAATTTTATACTTTTGAATTTTAATGTAGATACTAAAGTCCGGTCTTCTTGTCCCATCATTTTCCGAGGAGTTCTAATCTCTAAGTTTAAAGGTGGGAGGTGCGAAGTTCGATCTCAGGTTGAGATTTTCAGCCTACCCATTCGAAATTTTCCAAGGTTTTCTTAAAAACTTTTGTAAATAAGAGATAGAACACCTTAGA
Source organism: Salticus scenicus (assembly GCA_963930645.1). Lineage (NCBI taxonomy): Eukaryota > Metazoa > Arthropoda > Arachnida > Araneae > Salticidae > Salticus > Salticus scenicus. The sequence continues at coordinate 68,179,896 of OZ005659.1, forward strand.
ATGACCTACACATAAGGCATTCTATACAGGCCTAGAACTCTGGAGTAACCAATGTGATTTTAGCACCACAATAATATTAGTATATTTAGAAGCCTATATTCAAAACACTCTAAACTGACGCGCATTTAAAATAAATCCCAAGGCTGAACAATGAATCTACAAGTGCAAAAACATCCAACTTTAAGTTTCTTTTCCTTAAGTTGAATCTGTACTTATGTAACGTATTTACCTGATTCTTACCTATATTCATGAATATAAACTTACTGTTGGATATTTTTGTACTTATAAATTGATAATAATGAAATTTATTTTAAGTAATATGCCAATTTAGAGTGTCTTCGATACGCTTATAAACATACTAATATTTAATCGGCGTTAGGTAAAGCCGATTGGATGTGCTAGGTTTCTAGACCTGTGGGGATTGCCGTAAGTGTAGGTCTTTCTAAAATGTCTTATCCCTTATTTATACAAGTTTTGGAGAAATCCGCGGAAAATTCCTAATGGGTAGGTCGAAAATCGCAACCTGGGATCGAACCATGCACCTTCCGCCTTCAAACGTTGAGAGTAGAGCTTCTCAGCCAATGGTGGGGCCTTCAAATATTAGGTATTTTTACATGGATAAATTTACTGAGATTTTCATAATATTATATACGAAATTTACGGAGACTTGGATGTTCTTACCTATGTAATTTTACAGAGACTTGGATGTTTTTCCGTATGTAATTTTACAGAGATTTGGATGATTTTACATATGTAACCTTACAGAGACGTGGTTTTTTTTACAATGGTAAATTTACAGAGTCTTATATGCTTTTACATGATCGAATTTACGGAGACTTGCATATTTTGACATATGTAGATTTACAGAGACTATGATGTTTCACATATTTAAATTTACAGAGACTTGAATATTTTGATCTATGTAAATTTACAGAGACTATGATTAATGTACAGTGTAGTTTCTCTATATTTTGACAGAATCTCTGTTTTTAATCCTCCGTAAATTTACATAAGACTTAATATAATTAATTACCAATAGATTCTCTGTAAATTCACAAAAATTTTTTTAACAGTGTGGGTATGTAATAAGATTTATTATTTTAAGATGTTCCAATGATTTGTTTTTGAAAAAAAAAATGATAATAATAATAATAAATTTATTTTCAAGCAAATAATTTACCCCAAAAATTTAGTATCATTCAATTAATCTAAATGCTAATTCATACAAGATTTTCAGATTACTTTAAGAGAATTTACCAGTTTAACGAAGAAAACTAATTTCATTGATTATCTCCTAATTTAAATCAGTTATCTCTTCCAGAGATCATAGCAATGGAATGTGTCTAGGTAATACTCCAGTTCATTTCAGTCATGTTTTTTATAAGTATTGCTAAAATATCAATAATGTGAAAAACGGAGATATGTATTTAACACATGGTTATAAAATTAATGCAATAAAATATCATAACTTTTTGATTTTAATTCATAACACATTTTCGATTATTAAGACTTAAACACTATGTTCAATTTAATGATACTATGTACAGTCGGGGGAAAAAAAAACGCAGCACTCGACGTAACTTCGTTGCTAATAGATGTAGAAAAATGTAATAGGTATCATTCGACGGGGAATCGTGAGTAGTTTCAGAAAATGAACTGAAATTTTGAATTGGGGGGTCGTCTACATATTAAAACGTGCACCAACTTTGATTTTTTTCAATGGTAATGCCCCATTTTTATTTTATATTTGAATTCCTGGGATCGCGACAACGCGAAAAAGTATATTGGTTGTATATTTTACTTATTTTTTCACAGAGTTATAAGCGTTCAAAATTTGAAGGTGCTAATGTTAAATTCATATTTCAAACTTTTTTTAATATCTTCACAAAAAATAACTTGACCGATGTAATTTTTTTTTTTTTTTTTTTACGAGATTCAGTGAAGAAACCCAAACATAATCCATCATTAATTTTGATTCTGAAAAATATTTTTAATTTTGAAAAATATTATTAAATTCATATTCATAAAAATTATGAATTATGACCTATATTAATTTTTACATAAAATGAATCCTAATGCTGAAAAATATGGGTGTGCAAATTTCCAGCTCATTCCAGTTATTAGTTTTCGAGATATAAATAAATCTTTCTTTTGGAGTGGTTTAGGGGGGCCGTCTCTTATAAAGTTTTGCATGAGATAACGAATCAAATCTTAAAAAATAACAAGGAAAATTAAACAAAATATGTTTATTTTTTATTTACGGGTCAAATTATATAACAAAAACGTCAAAAGCAAAGAAATGTAATAAAAATGATGATTTTTAGACATTAATGTTAGCATCAAGAATTCCTGTTTTCTAAAGAAGACAAGCTCCGCCTTCATCGTTCTTCAAAACAGGAAAGAAAAATAAATGTGTCATTGAGTATTCGTGTTAAACCCCTTACTTTATGTTGACAAAAATATGCACAAGTGGTATTATTTCATCGATTACTGGTGATAAATTTTGAATCTTTTAAACTAACACTAGAAGAAAAAAAAATAACTACATAGGCAGGGTTTACTGTTTTAAATAGAAAAATTGGTAAATGTAAAAATTGTCAATTAAAAAATAACGAATGGAATTGGAATGCAAGACAGACTTGTAAAATCGTTTCTTAAATACCGTCATAGTTAAAGGTTTAATCATTTGCTTCATATATTGCTTTATTTTTTATTTATTTATTTATTTTGTAGGGGGGAGGATTATTATTTTAAGGATACTTTAGTCTTTAAAATTTTAATAATGCATTTTAACTTTATATATTTTTTAAAATATACTTTTACATTTATAGATATATTTTAACCTTTTTTGCGACTGCAGGATTATGTAATTTTGAATCCGCCTAAGGGCGTTATTCTCTCAAAATAAAGTATTTCAGAACAAATTTTCTGTATTCACAATTGAGCCGTTCAGTGCACACATCGACTAACTCCACTTTTTGAAAAATCTTAAATTTTATGTCAAAGCACTTGGTATAATCATAACTTTTTGTATTTATAATAACTTTCCGGAATAATAAAGATTAGCACCGTTAAATGGCAAATTTTTTTTGGCCATTGAATAATAAGTAATTTATTTCAGAAGCTATTTCGATTAACTCCATACTCTAATGTAAATCGTTTCGGTAACGCTGTATCTGTTCTGGCCGTGCATCGACGCTTATTTGTTTTTAAACAGCGGAAGATGCTCTCTCCCTCTCAATAATATTCGTAACAAAATCGCATCGGTAAACAGATAAAAAGAACAACGTTTACAGTAGACTTTACCTGTAGTAAAAGTAATATATTTTTTTCTTTTAAATTATACTGCTAAAATAAAAATACCATATTTTTGGATCTCTATTTTACAGAAATTTACAGAAAATCGTATTTAAATCAAATCATTAGATTTTTTTATCATGATTATTTTACACCTTTTATTTTTCGCGCATATTGTCATATAAATTACATTAAATAAAATATTGTTAATTAAAATTAAAAATTAAACTTTAAATTCGCGTAAAAAGGTAAAATAAATAAAACACATAAAACTGCTATGAATTAATTACAAAAATTATAATATAACAGAACTGACAACATACATTCTTATGGAAAAGCTGTGATAAAAATGTATAATAACTAACTTTTTCTGTAATAAAAAACTTAAAAATGTAAAGACTTAATTTAACTTTATTACTTTTTTCAGTTGCCAAATCGATTAACTCCACCAGTCACATAAAAACTGTAACATTACTGACGATTGTTTGTTGGCTATTCTTTCTTATTAATTTTATACACCGTTAGATGAAAGCTATATCTGCAATTATGCATTCTACATTATATATTTGAATTCATATTATCAGAGGAATTTTAAAAAACAATATACATTACATCATCGCGTTTCTCAACTTTTTGTTTTATGGAGTTAATCGATGTGTGCACTGAGCGGCTCAATTATATTACAAATGCATACTTGCCAACCATCTCATTAATAACCGTACAATTGTTGACGCCCTTGAATAAACGCCCCTTTTCTCACACCACTATATATTTAGAGTTAATCTCTCCAAATGCTGTTACGATAAAATAAGACTAAAATTACTCTAAAAACTTGTTGGTGTGAAAAAAAAGGCGGGTACTAAAAATTGTACGGTTCATAATGAGACGGTTGGCAAGTATGCAAATGGATATACAGTATAATTATATTCTTTCTAATCAATATATTTCTATCCATAGTATATTTTATTTCAAAAATTTGAACACTGGGTACACACTTAAGAAATAGGTAACACACAAATAACGAAAGAACCGCTCACTAAGAGAGTCACGGATTTTCAAATGATATGAATCTACCTCAGCAGTCGCGAAAGGATTAATTAAGAAATTATATTTTCATTGAAATCATAAAACGAATCGTACAGTTCCAAAAAGTTCAACTGAACCAAAACTGGTAATTGTGATTAAAATTGTTTAATATTTACTCCATGAACCCTTGCAATAATTTATCCGAAAAGATTTAGTTTATGCGTTGTTGTATATATACATATATATATATATATTATTTCATTTCGTATTTTATGTTACACCTACGAAAAAAAATTAAGCTTTATTGGTGATCACTATAGCCATATAGACAGTTTTACTTGAAAAATATCGCACTTCTTTCAAAGTGTACAGTCTGGACAAAATAGCAAGTGTAATGTATTTAAATAGACCTAAAATTATTTAAAAAAGTACTGATGTATATTCTTATCTAAGAAACTGAATTCAGGATAATTAAAGAACTGCAAAAGAGTCATCTTTTTTATTAATTTTTATAATTATTTTTTTCCTGAAAGATTTCCGGTGTAAAACATTAAAATTTTGTCTATATCTTTTAGGATCTTAATTTTATTTTTATACATTTATAGATAACACCCTAACATATTTTTTATTATAACTCACCCTACTAAAAATGGTCCATAGAGATCAATACAAAAACTTATTGACATCAATAGAGTTCTATTGGTACGAATTGATTTCTATGGATATCCCTATCGCTATCAATAGAAGCTATTGATATCTGTAACCTATTGATTATATCCTCAACTGATATCAATAGACCTATACTGACATCATTAGAAATATGATCAGTAGGCTATTGATATCAATAGATTTCTATGGATTTCCCTACCGCTATCAATAGAAGCTATTGACGTCTGTAACCTATTGATTATATCCTCAATCGATATCAATAGATCTTTACATACATCAGTAGAAATTCGATCGGTAGGCTATTGATCCCAATTGGTATCAGTAGAAAAAATGATAGCTGCAAATTTTGTTCATTTCTTTTTCCAAGTCCCGAAAAAAAAAAAGTTTAAAATGTTTAAAAATCTGTATCTCCCGTTTCAAAGCATGCAGAATCACGTGCTACGCATTGTTTTAAACGCAATAAAGTATTCCTCCAAAAAAAAAAAAAAAAAAAAAAAATTCATGCTCCTCAGCCCCCCCCCCCCCTTTTGGGGGGGAATGGGAAATCAGGTTCAGTAACACAAAATTTATATTTCGGCTTCTTTCCACGATAACAAATAAAACAAGAAGTTTCATTAAGATTTTTCAGTAACTAAGCCTCTTTATGTATTTTTAAACACAATTTTACCCTGTGTCAGGTATAACGTTAACAAAACTGCAATATTCGAATAAAATGCGAAGTTTTGATCGAAATTTTAAAATATTCCATTTTATTTTATTGACATTTTATTATAAAACAGAATTAAACTAGTATGTTGTGGCCACCACAAGACTTTCTTCTATATTTACCTATACATATTCAATCAGTAACAATATTAAGAAAAAAAAAAAAGTACGATTTTTTTTCTAAGTTTTTTTTTTTTTGTTGTTGTTAAAAGTAAAAAAAATCGATAACTTTGTTTTAAATTATCACAGATTTATAGTTCAACCATTCGTTTTAAAGGTATTGACGAGACCTTTCGAAAGATACCCATCTTGAAAATTTATCCCCCCGGGGGGTACTTCCCCCCAAGGGGGGGACCGATGCCCCCCCATGCAGAAAATATTTTTCCTAGTTACATACTACTATTATCAATAATTCATATTAATTTTACAATCACAAGTTTAAAACAACTCTTATTATGCACATTTATACGAATTTTTGTCCTACGCTGCCATGTTAAAAATTTAGATAAATGCTATCACAGCGCCACCTGTTGAGCTATTGATCCCCAAACATAATCAGCACCAGTTAATGTCGGGGACAAACTAAATACCAAGTTTGGTTAAATTTCGTTAAAAAAAAAATAAATAAAAATTGCGATTTTTTTTCTAAGTTTTGTTTTGTTAAAAGTAAAAAAAATCGATAACTTTGGTTTAAATTATCACAGATTTATGGTTCAACCATTCGTTTTAAAGGTATTGACGAGACCTTTCGAAAGATACCCATCTTGAAACTTTGCCCCCTGGGTGGGAACTTCCCCCCCCCGGTGGGGGGGGGGGGAACCGATGCCCCCACATGCACAAAATTTTTTTCCTAGTTAACTACTACTATTATCAACCTGATCTTTCGAAAGATACCCATTGTGAAAATTTACCCCCCGCCCCCCCATGCAGAAAATTTTTTTCCTAGTTACATACTACTATTATCAATAATTCATATTAATTTTACAATCACAAGTTTAAAACAACTCTTATTATGCACATTTATACGAATTTTTGTCCTATGCTGCCATGTTAAAAATTTAGATTAAATGCTTTCACAGCGCCACCTGTTGAGCTATTGATCCCCAAACATAATCAGCACCAGTTTATGTCGGGGACCAACTAAATACCAAGTTTGGTTAAATTTCGTTCAAAAAAAAAAAAAAAAAAAAAAAAAAAAATTGCGATTTTTTTCTAAGTTTTTTTTTTTGTTAAAAGTAAAAAAAATCGATAACTTTGTTTTAAATTATCACAGATTTATGGTTCAACCATTCGTTTTAAAGATATTGACGAGACCTTTCGAAAGATACCCATCTTGAAACTTTGCCCCCCCCGGAGGTACTTCCCCCCCGGTGGGGGGGGGGGAACCGATGCCCCCACATGCACAAAATTTTTTTCCCAGTTAACTATTACTATTATCAACGAGACCTTTCGAAAGATACCCATCTTGAAAATTTACTTCCCCGGGGGGGTACTTCCCCCCAGGGGGGGGGGAACCGATGCCCCCACATGCACAAAATTTTTTTCCTAGTTAACTACTACTATTATCAATAATTCATATCAATTTTACAATCACAAGTGTAAAATAACTCTCTTTATGCCCATTTATACGGAATTTTGTCCTATGCTGCCATGTTAAAAATTGGCATAAAATGCGATCACAACGCCACCTGTTGAGCGATTGATCCCCAAATGTAATCAGCACCAGTTTATGTCAGGGGCCAACTAAATAACAAGTTTGGTTAAATTTCGTGGGAAAAAAAAAAAACAAAAAAAAAAAAACGATTTTTTTTCTAAGTTTTTTTTCGTTAAAAGTAAAAAAAATCAATAACTTTGTTTTAAATTATCACAGATTTATAGTTCAACCATTCATTTTAAAGGTATTGACGAGATCTTTCGGAAGATACCCATCTTCAAAATTTACCCCCCCGGGGGGGGAGGGGGGTACTTCCCTCCCAAGGGGGTAGCGATGACCCCACATGCACAGAAATTTTTTCCTAGTTAACTATTACTATTATCAATAACTCATATTAATTTTACAATCACAAGTTAAAAATAACTCTCATTATGTACATTTATACGAAATTTTGTCCTATGCTGCCATGTTAAAAATTTGCATAAAATGCAATCACAGCGCCACCTGTTGAGCTTTTGATCCCCAAATGTAATCAGCACCAGTTTATGTCGGGGACCAACTAAATACCAAGTTTGGTTAAATTTCGTTAAATATATATATATACATATATACGATTTTTTTCTAAGTTTTTTTTTGTTAAAAGTAAGAAAAATCGATAACTTTGTTTTAAATTATCACAGATTTATGGTTCAACCATTCGTTTTAAAGGTATTGACGAGACCTATCGAAAGACACCCATCTTGAAACTTTGCCCCCCCGGGAGGTACTTCCCCCCAGTGGGGGGAACCGATGTCCCCACATGCACAAAATTTTTTTTCCAGTTAACTATTGCTATTATCAACGAGACATTTCGAGAGATACCCATCTTGAAAATTTGCTTCCCCGGGGGGGGGGGGGGGAACCGATGCCCACATGCACAAATTTTTTTTCCTAGTTACCTACTACTATTATCAATAATTCATACAAATTTTACAATCACAAGTTTAAAATAACTCTCATTATGCCCATTTATACGAAATTTTGTCCTATGCTGACATGTTAAAAATTTTCATAAAATGCGATCACAGCGCCACCTGTTGAGCTATTGATCCCCAAATCTAATCAACACCAGTTCATGTCAGGGTGCAACTAAATACGAAGTTTGCTTAAATTTCATTCATTGGTTCGTGAGATACAGCGTCCACAAAAAAATGATACAGACAGCGACAGAAAGACATTTTCTAAAAACTATTAATTCGTGTTTTGGACATCCCAAAACATGTAAATCCATCAAAGAACGGAGGTCGAAAATTTTCGCGAAACCAATACTTTCTCTATATTACATATAGAAGAAAGTAATAACTCTCATCTTTTAATTTATACGAAATTTTGTCCTACTGCCATGTTAAAAAATTTGGAAAAAATGCGATCACAGCGCCACCTGTTGAGCTATTGATCCCCAAATGCAATCAGCACCAGTTTATGTCGGGGACCAACTTAATACCAAGTTTGATTATATTTCGTTTTAAAAAAATTTATGTATATATACGATTTTTTTTCGAAGTTTTTTTTTTTTTTTTTTTGTTAAAAGTAAAAAAAAAACGATAACTTTGTTTTAAATTATCACAGATTTATGGTTCAACCATTCGTTTTAAAGGTATTGACGAGACCTTTCGAACGACACCCATCTTGAAACTCTACCCCCCTGGGGGGTACTTCCCCCCTCCAGGGGGGTGCGAACCGATGTCCCCACATGCACAAAATTTTTTTCTTAGTTAACTACTACTATTATCAACAAGACCTTTCGAAAGATACCAATCTTGAAAACTTACTCCCCCGGGGGGTACTTCCCCCCCAGGGGGGACCAATGCCCCCACCTGCACAAAATTTTTTTCCTAGTTGACTACTACTATTATCAATAATTCATATTAATTTTACAATCACAAGTTTAAAATAACTCTCATTATGCACATTTATACGAAATTTTGTCCTATACTGCCATGTTAAAAGTTTGCATAAAATGCGATCACAGCGCCACCTGTTGAGCTATTGATCCCCAAATCTAATCAGCGCCAGTTCATGTCAGGGTGCAACTAAATACCAAGTTTGGTTAAATTTCATTCATTGGTTCGTGAGATACAGCGTCCACAAAAAAATGATACAGACAGACAGACATTTTCTAAAAACTATTAATTCGTGTTCTGGAAATCCCAAAACGTGTAAATCCATCAAAAAACGGAAGTCGAAAATTTTCGCGAATCCAATACTTTCTCTATATTACATATAGAAGAAAGTAATATGATTTTTTATTATTATTGGTTAAACATTTTTTAATATATCCTCATACAAATATTAATTGGTTTATCAAGCTATCTTCTATTTAATTTACTTACGAAGTAAAATCTACTCAATCTCAACTTGAAAGAATATATCTATTTTTTGTTTAGCAGATTGCAGTATTTTGAAAAACAGATATGGCAACGAACGCTGTTTGTTTACAAGATCGAGGAGAAAATTAAAGATGGATGCCGCCTCGCGTGATAAGCAGAACGTGGTCTTGCAAATACGTAATATTTTAATTATCAAGGTAAGTTCATGAATAAAATGTTTGTTACATTTTAAAATGTTTTCATTTTAAATTCAGAGTGCACTTATTGTTAAAACTTACTTTTGCCATATACTATTTCTACACTGCGATTCACTGTTTCGAGTTCGACTGTAAATTAAACTAACTAATTTCTACGAACATATTTTTCTAGTGCTTGTATGGGCCTATAATCTAATGACAGTAATGTTTTAAATTTGATTCTGTATGTTTTTAACAAAAAATAAATAAATTTTCTGTTTTATTATTATCGTTTTAATTTTTCTACCAAACAGTATTTTTCAAAATATAGTCTTCTCCCAAAAACGCACATTTCTTAAACGGACAAATTCTAGAAACTTACATATCACAATAAATTAAAACAATGAAACTTGAAAGTGTTCAAAACACAAGATAGCAGGAACAGTAATTTATTAGAACAGTTTAAAAAATATATATATTTATAGGAAAAAAAAACATTGTAAAGCCGTTTAGCTTAGCATTTACTCTATATAATAATATTTGGTAGAAACTAGTACAGGGAATGTTTTAAACTGCTTTTCAAAAATGTGTAAAAAATTTTGTGAAAGGATCATTATTTTTTATAAAGCAAAATTTTATTAAATATATTAAAAAAGGTCTTAGACCTGACTCTTGACTAATTTGGCAGCGCACAATATCCAGTGGCCCTCTTTAAACTTTAGCTTCTGGCAACCCTTTCCAATGCTATGTTTTGATGCCTTTAAATGTATTTTAAAATTAAATAAACTGCTTTGTGAATTTTGGTTAATTGTTTGGGGAAGCGTAATCAATTTTCACAAACTTACTTGATTTTTCACAAATTATTTTATAAATTTATGAAAGGGGTACCATTTTAAAATATTTGAATTAATCTATGGTGTAGACTGTAATCTGAATTTAAATACTCGCCCAATTCTTAGCATTTACTTTTGCAAGTTATAGCTTATTCTTTTAATTTTTTGTGTTTAATTTATCTGAGAAAAATATTCAAAAAATTTAAAAACAATTTAAAAATACACTATTTGACGAATGTTATTTAAAAATATCTTTCTTGTCCCAGTGGCAGAAACCCCGTGACACGGCGACATAGTCGTGGACGCAGAAAAACGTCTTGCATACAGTTTTTGTCTGCACTAATAAAAAAATTAGTCTGCAACTTTCGGACACTCTTTGTCTGTACTAATAATCAAAAATTGTCCACAACTTTCAGACTGTTTTTGTCTGCAGTCATAAAAAATTGTCTGCAATTTACGGACATTTTTCGCCCACGACAATGCATTACCGATGTATGACGTGTTAGATGCTCTCTGTTAGGAACTCTAGAGCCCCCTATAGGTGCCTTGGTAGGAACACACAAAACAGTGCTTAACAAGGGCGACCTAGGAGTAAAGCTAGAAATTAGCGGTCGCCACTCGCCACATGGTGGCTAGATTTTTAAAAGTGGCGACTAAAGAAATTGCCTTTGGTCGCCACTGCAGTGGCCACTTCTCTTCTACCCATTCTTTATAAAATATACCCCATTCCAAGGCAAACTTGGATCGCGCGGCGGCTTTTCCGCGGTAAACGTGCCACACAAAGAATTCAGGCTGTTCTAAAATCTAACCTCGCCACTTGCAAACATATTTCAGAAGTCAATTTTAATAGTAAACACTTAAAATTCTTCTACCCATTCTTTATAGAATACCCCATTCCAATGCAAACTTGGATCGTGCGGCGGCGTTTTCGCAGTAAACGCGCCGTGCGCCTCGAATTCAGGCTTTCTCAAATCTAACATCGCCACTTACAGACATTTTCAGAAGTCAATTTTAACAGTAAACACTGGAAATTGGCAGGTAGTCTTATTCATATACTAAAAAAATGTACGACTTTTTTCCATTTTTCTATAAAAGTATTAGATTTTGATTTAAAAAAAATGTCAAAATGAGAGTTTCGACTTTCGGGAGAAAGAGACGAAAAGGAAGCTCGTGAGATAATCAATCGGCTGAAACTCCGATTGTATTACGTTCGCAGAAAAATTAAAAACGTCATTCGACGCATTTTCACTTCAATAGCCCCGTCTCCGAATGTCCAAAATTAATTCACATTCATCCAAAAAAAGTAAAAAAGTCCTTCAAAAGAAAATTAGAACGCACATTTAAAGCCTCTTTTTTTTTTTTTTTACAAAAGGGAAAGAAAATTTCAACCCTTTTATTCAACAAAAATGTGCACCTGGCTTGTTTTTGTTGAATTCGCATTTTAGGATAAGAAGATTGCCACAGTTAAAAACAACTGTATTTAAAAACATGGATTTAATAATTGAATCTTAATAATATAAAGAAATAGAATAAAATAGATATAATTAATATTAAGAAAGAATAAATTATGCAATTTTCTTTTTCATGCACAAGTCCTACTTTTTGCATTAATTATTAATTAATTTCATATTTTATTAGTTTTACAGGTTAATAATTTTTTTTTAATTTTTTGTGCACTTTGATTATACAATTTTATGTATTGTAAAATATTTTCTGTTCTTTTACTATTTTATTTTTCAATTATATGTAATTTGTTATGCCTAATCTGAGTTACACTGATGTACTACATACTACAGACCATTAAATTACAAATTTGATAATATCTTAAAATTGATTTTTTTTTTTTTTTTTTTTTTTTTTTTCTATTGAATTATCATTTAATGATTGAGCTTAAGATCTTGTTTATCCTTAAGATGAATTAGTGCTGCTAATTTTAAAATATTTCAAAATTAACTTTTTAAAAAGTGACAGCTACAATTACATTGTGAAATCTCGACTACAGCCACACTCTCTAAATTCAGTTAGAGAGGGGGTTTATAATTGCAAATTATTAAAAATTCATTATTATTAAAGAAAAATTAATTTATAATTCATTTGTAACAAGAAAAAAAAAAAAGGAAAAAGAAACTTGCAAAATAAAAAAGTATTATTAAAAAAATATTTTTTTTTATTTACATATACTAATATATTTTCATGAATCAAAGATGTTTTTTTTTTTTTTTTTTTTTTTTTTTTTTAAAGTAGAAAATCGACACCATTCAGGATAGTGAAGGGGCAAAAAATCAGAATTTTTCTGTTATAAAATAATATAACCAAAAGAGCATTTTAAACATATGAATTTTGTATTGAATAGTATTTTCTTACATTCATAGTATAAATTATGTAAATCTATTCCTATTTCATTTATTAAAATTTATCAGAAATGTATTATTGTGGATGAGTTTCAAAAAGTTGACTACCTTAATTATTTTCTTAATGATTTGTCGAGACTGAACATCGAAAAAATTAAAGAAAAGAAAATTTTATTTTACTTTAACTTTTATCAGCAAGTGGCTAGTGGCCACTAAAAAAATGAAGGCTAGTGGCCACTGGCCACCAACCAAATTTCTTAATTTCTACCTTTACCTAGGAGCCTAGATCTCCCTTTATAGGCAGCGTTATACTTGTTACCTGTATCCTGTTACCTGTTACTGAGATTCTACGGGAATGTAGAAAAGTGCTAATTTCATTAAAAACTGCTCCAAAACTTCTCCTCCACTTCAAAATTCACTTATAAAAATTTCTGTATCAAAACTAATACTTTTATTATTTATAATTATTTTTATTGTGTTGTGTCAAACATTGCTATAAAATATTTAATTGAATGGGTTAATCTTATTATTTGACAGTTGTGTATACTAAATTGTTCTGTAGTAAAATTGTATTATGTATTGAATTGTATTGTTGCACGAGATCACCACTGTTGTTAACGCCCCCCCCCCCCCTTCCAGATTGCTGCTATCATCTTTCAGGCTTTTTGAGTGTAAGCCATTTTCACCCCTGACTACGTGCAAATATCACAGACAGATTATGAAGTTTTAAAAACCTGTTGCAGACATCTACAAAATTTTCTGTCACTGAGTTCCTTGTAGTAGGGTAATTTTAATCTCATACGACAAGAAGCGATAAACATTCCAAACATAGATTGTGTCATTGCATAGGATTATAATTTGTCAGGGCCCACAGTTTTCATTTTTAGAATTAAGTTCTAAAATAATGTAAGAATAAAAACATAGTGTCAGTGGCGTAGCTAGGTGGGGGCGGCAGGGATGATCTGCTCCGGGTGTCACCCAATCAGTTTGAGAAGATGCTTCATAAGTGTTTTTGTGGAAATGTTTAAAAAATACATAACAAATTAGCAGGCTTTGCCCGTTTTCGCTGGTCACTATATTTAAAGAAAACTCTTTTCTATATAGCTTTATGAAAAAAGAAAAAAATACTGAAATCGCTCAAAAGCTCACTTTGGGTTCCCAGCACCTTCGGCAGCGATTTGTTTGTCCTCGCAGTCTCCAGTGCCTGTCTCTATTGCCTGCGACAATGGCTTACCCGTGAGCTTTCATTTGGGTGCTTATCATATATGACAGTTCCGATAAATTTGAAGTAGCCCTTTTATATTTGAATCCCAGTTACATATGAACAACATTATACGTGATGTATATAATATTTGCTTTCAAGTTATTTCCTATATTTATTTGAATTAATCGATCAATCATAAAATGACAGCAATTTTAAGCCAAATATAATATTACAATATGGTATGATCGGCTACGTCTATGGCATGAGATAATTATTATTATTATTTTATTTTTTGGTTATATATACTTCATGCTTAGTTAATAGTAGTTGGTATATAGAAAAATAAATAAATTAATTAATATGTAAACCTGATCATGGTACAGCCTTAATATAGCTCCTCTTGGCGACTTTTGAAATTTTGTCGCCGTTTTAGACCAAATTATAATTTATGCGATTATTTTTCCTATTTCTTTCTATCTTTTCTTTCTTTCTTTTTTAATATTTTATAATCTAGTTATATTTTTATGCGCTACTTGGCTTTAAGTGGTTGTCCTTGGCGAAATATGGCCGATCTACTTCAGCATCAAAATTTAAAAAATTGTCCAGAATTATCAATAAATACCTTTAATATAATGCTGAATTAGTTTTTATGCCAAGCGTGATTCATCTGTGCTAAAAAAAAATTAAAGTTGAGGTATATAAAAAAGTGCTGTGAAATAAAATTCAGAAGAAACATGTTAGATTTGTATTATTACTATTTTATTTTAAAGTTATAAAGATGTCATTTTCTCATTTTCAATTTAACATTTAGTTTTTTTTTTTTTTCGTGTGAAAGCATATTTTATTTTATGTCGGAAAAATAATTAAATAAAAATGCCTCATAAACTTTTTTGGCAACAATTAAAAATTTAAACGGCTTATATTAAGGCAATTACCAGTTTATTATTTTCATATTTTAATTAATTTTAAAAGATCTAATCAAATTTCCGGCATAAATAGTAGCCTATGTCCTATTCCAGACTATTATCAATCTCTGTACCAGATTTTATACAGATTCATTTAGCTGTTGTGACATGATTGAGTAACAAACATACATATCCAATCTTTCGCATTTATAAATATTAGTATAGATATGTAAAATGAATTTTTCAGCCTAAAACATAAAGTAACTTCACTCTATTAGTAGTGATGATTGTACATGAAATAGAGTTACATAAATAAAACAGTTAACAAAAACTTATTAATTTGATTTAGGCCACAACAAGCACAGCACACGAGAAAGTCAAAATTATTGAAATTCTATTGGAACATAATAAATTCTTCTTTTTCGATTCTGAATGGCAGTCTTATTTTTAAATACACAATATACTAGTGAATGAACAAAAGCTCTGTGTTAAGGGCCCGATTAAAAAAAAAAGGTCTGGACCATTAGGCATAGTACATCTTGGCTGATGCACTTCCTAAAACATAGGGTTTGTTAAATTTTTGTTTTGACTTACCACATTAAATCGACTAATGCATATTGATAAGTTTTGAATATTGTAGTATATAATAGTTTTGAATATTTTAATTAAAGAAAAAAAAGTTACTGTTAAGAAAGGTGGTATTTTTTGCAAAATTAATATATATATATATATATGTATGTATTTGTTTTCATAAACAATTTTTCGATGCTGTCTGTTTTGAAACTTTCATCTGATAAGCACCCAAATGGAAGCCCACTGGTAAGCTATTGTCACAGGCAATATGGACAGACACCCGAGAGTCTGCAAAGGAGTGGACCGCTGCCGAAGGCAGCAGGGAACCAAAACGGGCTTTAAAACAATTTCATGATTTCTTTAAATTTTATTTTTGTTTGTAAAGCGGTATAGAAAAGAGTTTCCTTTAAATGTAGTGACCAGCAAAGCAAGCGAAACCTTCGTTGACCTTCATTGATTTCATGAATTAAAAAATGGTTTCATTAAGAAACTTTGATCTATAAGCACGTAGGCTGCATCAGGATGAGTTATGTGCATTTCAAGTTTGATTTTGAAATTTTTCCCGCATGCGGAATTTGGTTCGTTCCCGAACTGGGGCTTTGCTAGTTTAGCCTAATTGATAAAGGTTGCAATACTTTAAAAGCTGATTTTCGTAAATCACGATATCTTTATATAGCTGATAGCAGGGTTGGCAAAGTGGACCCAGCCCAGAAAAACCCGGGCGGGTTTTTCTGGGCGGGCCCACCAACAAAAACCCACTGGGTTTTTGCAAATAAGCGGGTTTTTGTTAAAAATTATTTATAATTTACAAATCCCATCTATAAAGTATAGAAAAACACCTTACCTTTAAAGAAAACTCTTTTATTTTCTATAAAATAGTATTAAACATAAAAAGTAACTACAGTTATAAATATAATAAAAGCAAGTTTATCTTCTATAATTGGTTCAATTTTCCTTTTCCTGTAAAACCGAATGATATTTTTGTTTAACAGTGGACATAAATGTTGTCCAGAATCAATATGTAACTAATTAAATTGCTTAGTTTTAAAACTTCATAATAATTTAATTTTAATTTTAGTACCAACATAATTATAAATCTAATAAAATAAAATTTTCTTCTATAACCTTTTCAACTATTAAAATACTTAAAAAAAAAAAAAAAAAAAAAAGGATAAAGCAGTGCAACTTATTTTTATAATTAAAACTAGTTAGCATAAGTGAACTCTGCTCAGTTCCCCATCATATGTATGTTCTCATAAATTTCTAGTACAGGACATTCTCTTAACATGATTATTATGTTAAGAGAAATGAATCTGACCAAACACTTGACACAGAGATAGAATGAAATCCCCACCTAATAGGCTATCCACCGTACACTTTGATACATTTATCTTATTCTAATCTATTAATTTATTTTATTAGGATCAATTTTGTAGTTTTGTTTTCATGCTACAATTTCCAATTCAACAATCCTCAAAATGCATATTTATATGGGATATCCCCCCCCCCCCCCCCGATTTTGCTTTGTTGATAAAATCTTAAATTATGAGTAACTTGCAAAATTTTCCTATTAGAATATTTGTAGTCAATTATGTTCAAACAAGTATCATAAATGTTTTTTGAAGTTGTCTGATATATTTATGATCCTCAAAATGGACATTTATGCTCAATTTTACCCTATTCTGCCATTTTAAGTAAATCGTAAATTCCAAATAATTTATGAATTTTTTAAATTGAAAAATTTATGCTCTATGATATTCATGATCTATGATATTATGATCTATGATATTATGCTCTATGATATTCAGATGAAATATGCAGTAGAAAAGGGATTTTCATGGAAGTATTAAAAAATACTTCGTTTTTATCGCCTATATTCGCTCCATTCCAGAAATTGATTTGAACAATTAGTAAGAAATCTTTTAGTAAAAAATAGATTTTGTTACTCATTTTTGAAATAAGTAACATATAAAAGTTGTATAAACTATTGAAATTCAGTATTATTGATGAATTTTCAGTTTTTTGTGAAAAAAAGTAAACAGATATTTTACGATATTTGTTTTGCATAATTTTGAATGTTAAGCAGATTTCTTGAAAAAAATATATTAAAAATATTCATAATTAGGTTTAATTGAAGTATGAATCATGATTGTTTTGCCTCATTAAGATTACATATGCAACAATAAAGTTATTTTCATGGAAATTTTAAAAAATGACACTTCGATTTCATCGCCAATATTTTCGAACTTTGTTAACATGAATCTCAACGGTGGTAACAGATCTGTTCATGTTGTCAGTGGTTAATACTATAAGCAATTCGAAAACTAATCTTCCTGTTGACAGGGATTGTGGAAACAGTTCACGTTAAAAGTAATTCACATTAAGTGTGTTCACGTTAACGAGGTTCGACTGTATTCGGTAGCTTGCAAAAATGAATTTGAGCCATTAGAGAGAATTATTTTTGTTAAAAATAGACTTTGTTACTTATTTTTGAAATAATTAACATATAAAAGTTGTATAAACTATTGAAATTCAGTATTATTGATGAATTTTCAGTTTTTTGTGAAAAAAAGTAAACAGATATTTTACGATATTTGTTTTGCATAATTTTGAATGTTAAGCAGATTTCTTGAAAAAATATATTAAAAATATTCATAATTAGGTTTAATTGAAGTATGAATCATGATTGTTTTGCCTCATTAAGATTACGTATGCAACAATAAAGTAATTTTAAAGGAAATTTTTAAAAATGACACTTCGATTTCATCGCCAATATTGTCGAACCTTGATAACGTGAATCTCAACGGTGGTAACAGATCTGTTCATGTTGTCAGTGGTTAATACTATAAGCAATTCGAAAACTAATCTTCCTGTTGACAGGGATTGTGGAAACAGTTCACGTTAAAAGTAATTCACATTAAGCGTGTTCACGTTAACGAGGTTCGACTGTATTCGTTAGCTTGCAAAAATGAATTTGAGCCATTAGAGAGAATTATTTTTGTTAAAAATAGATTTTGTTACTTATTTTTGAAATAATTAACATATAAAAGTTGTATAAACTATTGAAATTCAGTATTATTGATGAATTTTCAGTTTTTTGTGAAAAAAAGTAAACAGATATTTTACGATATTTATGTTTTGCATAATTTTGAATGTTCAGCAGATATCTTTCACAAATATATAATAAAAATATTCATAATTAGGTTTAATTGAAGTATGAATCGTGATTGTTTTGCCTCATTAAGATTACATATGCAACAATAAAGTTATTTTCATGGAAATTTTAAAAAATGACACTTCGATTTCATCGCCAATATTTTCGAACTTTGTTAATGTGAATCTCAACGGTGGTAACAGATCTGTTCATGTTGTCAGTGGTTAATACTATAAGCAATTCGAAAACTAATCTTCCTGTTGACAGGGATTGTGGAAACAGTTCACGTTAAAAGTAATTCACATTAAGCGTGTTCACGTTAACGAGGTTCGACTGTATTCGGTAGCTTGCAAAAATGAATTTGAGCCATTAGAGAGAATTATTTTTGTTAAAAATAGATTTTGTTACTTATTTTTGAAATAATTAACTTATAAAAGTTGTATAAACTATTGAAATTCAGTATTATTGATGAATTTTCAGTTTTTTGTGAAAAAAAGTAAACAGATATTTTACGATATTTGTTTTGCATAATTTTGAATGTTAAGCAGATTTCTTGAAAAAATATATTAAAAATATTCATAATTAGGTTTAATTGAAGTATGAATCATGATTGTTTTGTCTCATTAAGATTACATATGCAACAATAAAGTTATTTTCATGGAAATTTTAAAAAATGACACTTCGATTTCATCGCCAATATTTTCGAACTTTGTTAACATGAATCTCAATGGTGGTAACAGATCTGTTCATGTTGTCAGTGGTTAATACTATAAGCAATTCGAAAACTATTCTTCCTGTTGACAGGGATTGTGGAAACAGTTCACGTTAAAAGTAATTCACATTAAGCGTGTTCACGTTAACGAGGTTCGACTGTATTCGGTAGCTTGCAAAAATGAATTTGAGTCATTAGAGAGAATTATTTTTGTTAAAAATAGATTTTGTTACTTATTTTTGAAATAATTAACATATAAAAGTTGTATAAACTATTGAAATTCAGTATTATTGATGAATTTTTAGTTTTTTGTGAAAAAAAGTAAACAGATATTTTACGATATTTATGTTTTGCATAATTTTGAATGTTCAGCAGATTTCTTTCAAAAATATATTAAAAATATTCATAATTAGGTTTAATTGAAGTATGAATCGTGATTGTTTTGCCTCATTATGATTACGTATGCAACAATAAAGTAATTTTAAAGAAAATTTTTAAAAATGACACTTCGATTTCATCGCCAATATTGTCGAACTTTGTTAACGTGAATCTCAACGGTGGTAACAGATCTGTTCATGTTGTCAGTGGTTAATACTATAAGTAATTCGAAAACTAATCTTCCTGTTGGCAGGGATTGTGGAAACAGTTCACGTTAAAAGTAATTCACATTAAGCGTGTTCACGTTAACGAGGTTCGACTGTATTCGGTAGCTTGCAAAAATGAATTTGAGCCATTAGAGAGAATTATTTTTGTTAAAAATAGATTTTGTTACTTATTTTTGAAATAATTAACATATAAAAGTTGTATAAACTATTGAAATTCAGTATTATTGATGAATTTTCAGTTTTTTGTGAAAAAAGGTAAACAGATATTTTACGATATTTATGTTTTGCATAATTTTGAATGTTCAGCAGATTTCTTTCAAAAATATATTAAAAATATTCATAATTAGGTTTAATTGAAGTATGAATCGTGATTGTTTTACCTCATTAAGATTACGTATGCAACAATAAAGTAATTTTAAAGGAAATTTTAAAAAATGACACTTCGATTTCATCGCCAATATTGTCGAACCTTGGTAACGTGAATCTCAACGGTGGTAACAGATCTGTTCATGTTGTCAGTGGTTAATTCTATAAGCAATTCGAAAACTAATCTTCCTGTTGACAGGGATTGTGGAAACAGTTCACGTTAAAAGTAATTCACATTAAGCGTGTTCACGTTAACGAGGTTCGACTGTATTCGGTAGCTTGCAAAAATGAATTTGAGCCATTAGACAGAATTATTTTTGTTAAAAATAGATTTTGTTACTTATTTTTGAAATAATTAACATATAAAAGTTGTATAAACTATTGAAATTCAGTATTATTGATGAATTTTCAGTTTTTTGTGAAAAAAAGTAAACAGATATTTTACGATATTTATGTTTTGCATAATTTTGAATGTTGAGCAGATTTCTTGCAAAAATATATTAACAATATTCATAATTAGGTTTAATTGAAGTATGAATCATGATTGTTTTACCTTATTAAGATGAAATATGCAATAATATGGGTATTTCTTTGGAAATTTCTGAAATGTAACGCTTGGTTTTCATCGCCAACATTCGGTAGTTTTGCAAATATTGATTTTTAACCATTAGTAAGAAATATTTTTGATAAAGATGAATTCAAATGCTTAATTTTGAAATAAATAGTACATAACTGTATTTTCAAGATCTAAAATTTAGTTTTATTCATGGATTTTCAGTATATTTTCAAAAAATGTAAACAAACGCTTTCAAAATTTTATGTTTGTAAAAATTTGCAATGTCGAGCAAATTATTTGCTAACATATGGTAAAAATGTTCATATAGGCATATTTGAAGTGTAATTCATTATTATTTTGCCTTGTTCAGATGAAATATAGAATGATACAGGTATTTTCATGGGAATTAAAAAAAATAACACTTTATTTTCATTGCCTATATTCGCACCCTCCCAGAAATTAATTTAAGCCATTAGTAAGAAATCTTTTAGTTAAAAATGGATTTTTTTATTCACTTTTGAAATAAATAACATGTACAAATTTTATAAACAATTGAAATTCAGTTTTATTGCTGAATTTTCAGTTTTTTGTGAAAAAAAAGTGAACACATATTTTACGATTTTTATGTTTTGCACAATTTTGAATGTTGAACAAATTTCTATTAGCGCTTCGCAAAAATTAGCAATTATTGGTAAGTTTTATTGTAAATATACAGTAAGAATTTTTAAATGTGTGTTACTTTAGGTGAATATAATGTTCCTTTTGTGCATTGAAGTAAGGTAAGTGTACCAGTAGTGGGCCATGTACCAGTAGTGAGCCACTTGAATGTTTAAATTAAAAATAAGAAATTCCTACATTCAAATGAGATAAGAGATCTGCCTCTGATAAGCTGAAACCTTTATTGACTAGATACCAGAGGCACAACCTTCATTTCCTGTTTACTTAGGAGTTAAAAATTTTTTTGCTGAAGTTAGTCTCAGAGAGGAGCATTTTAAGCCTATTCTTAATGGTTTCCTTAAGAGATAA
The DNA here is from genome assembly GCA_963930645.1 of Salticus scenicus. Classification (NCBI taxonomy): domain Eukaryota; kingdom Metazoa; phylum Arthropoda; class Arachnida; order Araneae; family Salticidae; genus Salticus; species Salticus scenicus. The sequence continues at coordinate 68,202,077 of OZ005659.1, forward strand.
GTCTTCATTCAACACCTTTTTAGCATACATTCTGCTTGTTTTAAAAATGAATTTTTATTGATATTATTTCATTATATACTGAATAGATTATAAACTATCATTAAATTAAATAATATCAATAATTTATAGGTAATCCAGGGTGGCCCACTTTTGGATCAATGTTTTACTAAATGTTCCAGTAGTGGGCCTAGCAGGCCCAGTACTGGAGCACATGCCTTCTCATATAGACTGTTTTATGATGTTTAATAAAAAGATTACATCTTGTAATCTTATTTTGTATAATTAAATTTGTTTTATTTCTATCAGAACCAGTAGTGGGCCACGTGGCCCACTACTGGTACACTAATGGCCCACTAATGGTACATTAATGGAACATTCTGAAAAGTTACTTCAATAAATATGTGAATTACCACATCACAATATTATTTCAATATTTTGTTTACTTTGTATTTGCTATTTAGTGTATTTAATTCTTTCATTTTATTTATATGTTGTGAATGAGATGTATTTTTATGATTAAATAAGATTCCCTAAGATTTAATCTTTCAATAATTATGTCATTTTGATACATATATTAGCTTATAAATATCATGATACATATCAGGATGAATACCAGCCAATTCTGACTATTATAGTCAGAATAAAATGAAAGAATTAAATACGCTAAATAGCAAATACAAAGTAAACAAAATATTGAAATAATATTGTGATGTGGTAATTCACCATATTCATATTTTGTTCTTAAGTAACGCATATTCACAAGTTATATAATCTAAAATATGTGTATAATGAAAATTGTTCTCAAATTGTAGTAACCTTTGAAGTTAGTATTATAAAACAACTGATTGTTTATTTTGAGGACAATATGTAAAATACAGATAAAGCAATTCTGTAAGCTTTGGTGTATTTATTTTATAATACATATATATTTAAACTTTTGTTTTGATTTGAAATGTATGTGAATTATCTAGGTAATTTAGGCATTCCTTGCATTAAAATAATAGTTTTGTAATTTTTCGATACATTATAAAGATATTATGCATATTATATATAATAATGATAGTATATTTACTCTGTAAATAGAACATCCTAGCAATTCCACAACAAAATATAAATACTTCTAGTTTTGGTTTACTTTTGTTTTAAATATCTTTGCATCGTTTTGAAAAGGCATTAATATAACAATAAAATATAATGTTAATAATATTACTATTAAGTACATTTGTTTTATGTTGAATAATATTTTACATTATTTTAAAATTTTTTCATGCATCCCGTGAAAAAACAATGGATTGAGTTTCTACTGTAAATATTAATAATTTAAAATATGCATTTTTAAATGATGGAAAACTAATTCAGTTTTAATTTTTGCAGCCTTTAAGTTAACTTAATAATAAAAGTATATTGAGGAAGAAAATGATTTAGGTGTTAAAGAGCCTGTTAAAGTTTTAATAGATTATATAGATTCCCTAGGCGTCAGTTCTGTATATGATCAGGTAACAGTAACAGGGTTGCTACGGAACAGGGAAAACTCAGGGAATTGAAAATCTACTAAAAACAGGGAAAACTCAGGGAATTTGGAAATTTATTGCAAAAACAAGGAAAATTCAGTGAATTTTGTAATTTTGTGGAAAAACATTGTTTTTTTTTTTTTTTTTTTTTTTTTTTATAATCAAATTTTTTTTTTAAATTTTAGTTCTTTATAATGAATTAATTATGGGTTTTTTCTCCAACTATAGTAAGTTAATAAAATTAATAAACCCTAAATATGTTCAATTGACTTGTAAACAAGTTAGATTCTAATGCTGCATGATTACGTGTCATCTATTTTACTTCCAGAAGAGACAGGGAATTTTTTCTCCTGATTTGTGTAGCAACCCTGAATAAGTGATACCATCAAAACTTTTGGGGAAAAGGCTGATCTTCACAAATCATTTGGACTCTGTAAGGAGGCAAACAATAATAATGACTCTCCAATTGCTGGGCCATCGAAAAATATTCTATCACCATTTAAGAGGGCTTTTTTGTGGCCACAAAAGAAGGATGATCAAAGAAAAAAGAGAATGCAAGGAAAAAAAAAAAAAAAAAATCCTACTGTAGTTACTTCACCAGAAATGATCATGTATTATAAAAAGAAAGACGTTGCTAAAAATGCAAAAGCTGCTGAAAAAGAAAAGAGAAAAATTGAAAGAAAAAAAAGAAAAATGGAAAAGAAAAACAAGATCAATTTGTTCTTGTGTCCCTGATGGGAGGTAGAAGAAATACACAAAAATATAGATATTTATGCATAATTCAAGATATAAAACATAAAGCAATACAAATTCAGGGGTTAAAATCCACAAAGACCAAAAAAAACTTTGTAATTGTCAAAAATTATTTATTCACCATAACATATCAAGATTTATTATCTGTAATACCCCAACCAGAACTTAAGATGAAAGACAGACAGTTAACATTCACTTATAATAAAAAAATTGCTTATTTAAAAAAAAAAAAAAAAAAAAAAAAATGTAAATTTCATGTGGCAAGAATGCATAAATAAAAGATTTCATCGACATTAAGCCATTTTCATTGTATTTGTACAGTGCAAAAATGTTAATATAGTCTTATTATTACTGTGTATAATGTTTCTATTCTTTCTTTTAAGCATATTTGGAAAGTATGGGTGGCTCACTTTTGGTATGCCCACTACTGGTACATTAAAATTTTGCTATGCCCACTTCTGGGGCATAGAGTGATCCAAGTTTTTAATTTTTTTAAAATTGATATTACAATATTTTTGATATTTTAGAAGATTATTATTATAGATAAGAGTTTGAACAATCATAAAAATATATAGTTTAGCAAAACTTCTTGAAAGTTTTATAGTAATTGAGAAAATGCCCTTTAAGTGGCCCACTACTGGGGCATATGTAGAATAAGGGACTTTTGAGGGAAATTTTTGAGAAATTAGTTTTCGGATTTCGCCGTACAATGTTGCCCGGAAGTGAAAACTTATGTAATCTCATATTCAAAGATTTATATATTTAAAAGCTTTTTTTTTGCTCCATTTTAAAGAAAATAGATAAAAGTATAAAGTAAATCTTACCTAATTAGATTCCAGAGCTTATAAAGAAGTAGAATATTCACTATCACTCACTCGTATAATATTTATTTCCTCTCTGGAGAAAGCTCCGATAATTAATTATGTTTTCACGGATGCTGAACATTTCTACAATTCGTTTTTTAATTTATAAAGTAGATTATAGTCACCTAAACAAGCCTTAAAATGTCGGCGAATTATAGCATAAGACTCATTTGTTTCAGAGGTGGGACTGGATAGATTAGCTCATCATTACTTACATTTTCATCTTTGTCTTGCGAGGAAGATGTGAAAGTTTCTTTGCCATCTTCTGTCATTTCATCTCCATCTAATTCTTTAAATTGCACAAGCTCCATCTGAATGAATTTCACTGTTCTCAAAATCATTAATTACTTTTTCATCATGCCGTATTTCACATTCGATGTTTTCAAATTTTGCTTTTTGCAGCAACAGTGAACAATTTTTAATTACTTTTAGAAAAGGAAATCTGGTATTTTTTGATTGAGAATCATTTTTAATAAGAAAGACTTAAAATTTTATTTGAATAACTGGGGACAGTATGTGACAAATATTTGTTTTAATGGGGAAATTTAACATTGATCTTATGAGATTGATTTTGGTTCTAACAAATTTTATTTGAATAAGCGGGGTATTCGATTATAAATTACCCAATTAAATGGGAATGACTGTATACATATATATATACTCTATATGCATTTGTTCTTTCAGGAATGCTGAAGAATTATTGCTAGAAGGTTGAAAAGTCAAGAAGAAAATTACCTAAAGGCCTCTGAACATTTAGAATGACAGCTGGATGATAAAATGGGTTGAAAAAGGACTGCAGGATGTCAAATTAGCCTAGAGTCAGCACTACTATTATCCAAAAAATCTTAGTTTTTTGTTCCCATAGGAAAAAAGTGTGATTATTTTTTTAAATATCTATTTAAAAAAAAAAAATTGACATACGAATGGTTATTTTGGTCGTAATTGACTCTTTACCCAATTTACACTGTGATACTCCATTATATTCTATTTTTCAGTTATTTTATTTTCTATTGTAGCATTTTCTATGTTAAATATCTAATTTTACTTTTTCTTTCTATTTATAGAATTATTTCATGAAAGGATTATTTAGAAAGAAAAACAAGAAGACCCATTTGAAGAAACAAAAAAGCGCTTAGTAAAGTCAAGTTTGTAGCAGAAAAGACCTGCATTGTCCAAATATATATATATAATAATGATGATCTATTAAGCATAGTAAAAGCCAAGCAACAGATACAAGATCACTGAAACACCAATGACCAATAAGATTAAAAATTTCTTTGAGAAGTTCAGAAAAATGAAAAAAAAAATTCAGGGGATTAAATACATAAATTTAAAGAAACCAGATTTGTTAACAGCCTGAAAACAAACGAATCAATAAAGTAACACAACAAATCTTAACTTAAAACCATAAACTATATCAAAATTTATGAAAAAATAATTTAAGAAACTTAAGATAGGATGGAAGGAAGCAGGCGGCAAGACTTGTGACTTGACTATGGGGTTAAACTAGTTTCAGGCCGGCAACACTTCCCCAGCCAGCCAAGACCAGAATAGGAGTCATATGGATTTAAAAAAGCAGAATTTCAAAGCAGATGAATAACAATGAGACCTCGAAGCAACAATGATTGATTACAATGTGTTTAATAGCATGATTAGAATTTTAAGAATAGTTGCCAACTCAAGAAAGAAGAAACTGAAATTTTAATGAAAAAAGAAAGTTTGCATAGTAATACAAAGTAAATGCAACAAGCCTTCTGCTTTATTTTATTTTTTTTAATTTAATAATCCCACCCGACCATCCAGCCTGACAACACCACCCCACCTCCGTAATCAAACAACTGCCCACCCAACCACTACTTTTTTTATTGTCTTTTATTATTTTATAATTTTTTTGTTAATATACACAAAAGTGTACACAGTTTTTTTTATTTTTATTTATTTTTTTATTTTTTATGTTTACATAAAAAAAAAAAAATGGTTAAGGATAGAAAATACAAAGTTTTTAGGAAAACCCATTTTAGCAGTGGCTGTGATCAGTTTATTAATATTCTTGTTTTTAAACTTCGCAGAGCATAAATTATTAATTTGAAATAAATGGTTGATGATGATGTTTCTAAATACTGAAAGATGCAAACAGGAATTAAAATGTGTAAATAAGTTTACTTTAAAACTAAAATCTTGCCATTTGTCATAGATATCTGTGTAAATTTTATTACCATCAATGATTATTTTAAGATCTAAAAAGTTAATTGATTGATTAGTTTGAGTATTTTGAGTTAGCTATATATATATATATATATATATATATATATATATATATATATACTTTTTTGAAAAAAAAAAAAAATCATTATTTCACTTAGAATATGTAAACTGCTATTATTTAAAATATTGCGAATTAAAATTACACTCATGTTTGTGAAAATTGCAACACCATAAAGGGATTATGCAAATTGAACCAAACTTACAGGAAATGTAAAGTAAGGTGAGTCATGCAAATGATTAGAATTACAAAACGATTGGGCATGCATGGAACGAGATCTGAATCCTTATCAGTCGCATGTTCCAGGTACATAAAGGACTGTAAAGGTGCATTGAAATCTGTTTATCGTCCTATGTCGGCGGTAAACGTTTCATTAATGGTCAGTATGCCACATCAAAGAGGAAGATGCTATACGAACAATTAATGGAGTTCGTGCGAGGCCACATTGTTGGTATGCGAGAGAGAGGATTTTCGTATTGAGAAATCGCAGCCCGCATGCAGTGTAATGCCACAACAGTGATGCGTGTTTGGAAGAAATGGACAGAGGAGAATCAAACAAGCCTAAAAACTGGCAGTAGGGCACGCAATAGAACGACGAGACGACAGACACCCCATCCACATGGCTGTGATGGACCATACAGCTTCCTCTTGTGTGTTACTACAATGTTCGAGTACGGTTACAGGTGTTTTGTTGTGTAGCTCCATGGATCATCACCATTTGCTGCAGCATCAATTCCATGCAAGGGTTCCTCTACACAGGATTCTGCTCTTACTGAATCACGGACACCTCCAACTTCAAAGGGCTCAGTAACACAGCACGTGGCGTGCCTAGTGGCAACAAATTGTTTTCTACGATGAATCTCGCTACAATCTGGAGTACAATGATGGAAGAGTGTGCATCAAACATTACTGAGGGAAACATCTGTTCCCACAGTGTGTTATCTAGTTCCAGCATCATGCTGCACAAATGCCTAGCATCATGGTGTGGTGAGCTATTGGATATAATTGTCGATCCCATCTAGTGCACATTGTATGCAACTCAACAGTGATTCCTACACGTAAGGGAAGTTTCAAAGCCAGAGGTCCTTCCCCTTCTTTGACGCATTTCTGATGCTGTATTTCAGCAGGATAATGCCCGTGCGCATGTTTCTCATACTGCACAAGCCTTCTTCAGTGCACAACAGGGTTAGCTTCTTCCATAGCCTGCTTATTCCCTGGATATGTCACTCATCGAGCATGTCTCTGATTTCATTGGTCGGTGACTTGCTCAAGCAACTGGTGGGGGGCACACAGTAAGATTGAAGTTTAGCATCAAGTCAAAGTCATCTGGAATGCTATTCTCCAGGATTTCGTTCATAACCTGTATGATTCAATGCCACGACGTGTACAGGCTCTCATTGCTCAGCGTAGTGGACACACACAGTCCTGATTTCAGCCTTTTTTTTTTTTTGTACATGTGATTGTTTATTTGTACTACTATCAGTAATATGTGGAATAAATTTCATTAATTTCTGACAATTCTTTTATGGTGTTGCAATTTTCACAAACATGAGTGCGTACTTCTTATAAATTAAAGTTTGTTTCTCTATATTTTAAATTTATTATCTCAAATTTGTTATGTATTGACCTATACGTGTGCTTATATTAGTAGGTTGATGGATGTCTGTGAAGAATAATTGAGCAATATGCTGTGGATCTTCATTTAATAATCTATAGATTTTTTATTTTATCTATTGATGTGAACTACTGATAGCAATAGCTACGGATATTGATCTTTGTGGATATCAATTGATATCCGTTGCCCATTTCCACGTAAATTTTTTTTTTATTGATTTCTATGGATATTGATCTCTATGGATGTCAACTGATATCCGTTGGCCATTTCCACGTACAAATTTATTTTTATTGATCTCTACGGATATTGATTTCTATGGATGTCAATTGATATCCGTTGGCCAATTCCACGTACAAATTTTTTTTTATTGATCTCTACGGATATTAATTTCTATGGATGTCAATTGATATCCGTTGGCCAATTCCACGTACAAATTTTGTTTTATTGATCTCTACGGATATTAATTTCTATGGATGTCAATTGATATCCGTTGGCCATTTCCACGTACAAATTTTTTTTATTGATCTCTACGGATCATTTTTAGTAGGGCAATAAATACTAATGATAAAGTATACAAATAGTATACTTTTCCGCACTTCCAGACTCTCAGAAATTCGAATATTAAGTCAGAATTGGGTGTTGCTATTGAAAAAAATCAAAGTTGGCGCTCATTTCAATATGTAGATAACCCCTAATTCAAAATTCGACAGCATTTTCCAAAAGTGCATTTAATTTCCTGTTGAACGATATCTATTAAATTTTTTTTGCGTTAATTAATAATGAAATTACAGCGAGTGCTGCGATTTTTTTCCCCGACTGTACATTGAAAAAGAAAGTAAAGTTACACCAAAATATTGAAGTTGCATACTCGCTTCAAAGTTTGGTGCAACGTTATATAAATAGAGTCTGATGTTACACAACAACAATAATAACCTAGTATTGTGGCCACTATTGGACTTTCTTCTATATTTCCCTATATAAATCCTCTGAGTACAAATAATTTATTAAAATTATTATTTATAAAAATTATCTTCCATGCTAAATGCAGATAATTTTCATTCTAGAGAAGTATAACACTAAATATCCAAAGAAAGACAATTTTATTCTTTATATGATATGCGTTTATCAATTTTTTTTTTTTTTTTATGTTGTTGTTAAAAATGGAAAAAAAAAAAAAAATGACAGATCAATGATTCAACCATTCGTATTAAAGATATTGACGAACTCTTTTGAAAAGATACCCATAATGAATATTTGCCCCCCTTATGGGGGGTGTCTTCACCTCTAGGTATGGAAGCATGGCCCCTAAATATACAAAAAAAAAAAAAAAAAATCCAGTTGACTATCATAACGAATTCTAAAAATTAATTCTCTTTATGCACATTTATACGAAATTTCGTTCTGTACCGCCATGTTAAAAACTTAGAAAAAGTGGGACGGCAATGTCACCTATTAGACAATTTTCACCAAAAGTTGACTGGTCCTAATTTATGTCAAGCTTTAACTAGATATCAATTTCTATGAATTTTGTTCAGTAGTTCCCGAGATAGACTTGCCACTTAATTTTCTCACACAAACACATAGACATTTTCTAAAAATGGTCAAATTGAGTTATAGAACTCTAAAAACGTGTAAACCTATCGAAAACCTGAGATCGAAATTTTTTACGAAATCAGTATTTTCTTCTATTGAATATAAAAGAATGTAATATGTAACTTTATGCTAAAAGTTATGTAACATTACACTATATTTCTTAAAAGTTACATCAGTAGTTTGAGGCAACTGTTCTATATCAAGTTTTTTGAAGTAACGTAACTCCATTTGTGTACAGTGAAGGTTTTTGATGTAACATTGCACATGCCTTTTTTTTTTTTCTTTTTACTGAAAATGTTTAGCTTAAAACAACAACTAATGTATGTTATAACATTACTATAAAACATTAAATTTATGTGTGTGCTTCTATCCTAAATCAAATCTACTAGATAGATGTCTTGCATCCCATAATATCTTTCTTTAAAAATACAATAAACACGTTACATAAATTATAAAAATATATAATGTATATTTCTAGAAAAATTACGAAATATAAAAATCTCACAAGAGGTATTTTAAAATGCTATTGATCTTTTGAACAAAGTGCCTCAAAGAAATTTTTATCTAGTAAACAAGGAAACTAACGAGAAAGTAAATAAATCAAAAAGAGTCTTAACACGGGACAACATGTTATACAGCTTAAAAGTTCTTTTTTATTTCGAAATATGTCAAACATTTAACCTTTAGTATATTTTATAAAACAGAAAAATAAGATATTAAGTGAAAGAGGTAAAAATTATGCTTTCAGTTATTTTCTTTCGATTAGAATTCTTTATGGATTACATTTGTATGGATATAAAATAAGAATGTTTTCAACTAAAATACATTTTAAATGCGCATTATTTTTATTATCATTATTGAATAAAATTTAGTTGTTTTATAGAAGTAGTTATCGCGAAAGGGATTTTTTTCTTGTAGAGAAAAAACACAAGAGCTTGTTCAGATATTTCCAATTAATTAATCGTTAATTAAATTAATGCAATTAAAATAAATGAAGAATATTCAATATAAAGCAATTTGTCTATTAAATGACGTAAGACAGAACGTAGAATTGCAATTTGATTAAAAAAAAAAAGAAAAGAAAGAAAAAGAAACAATCAATATCTTTGCAGAAATTCATAAAATTGTAACAAAAGATAATGTCTTAAAAAAAAAAAAAAAAAAAAAACTAAGTAAATTATACAACATAAATATTCCTTTATCAAAATGATGTTACTCTTCCGCTTTTATACGAATGTTAGAATTTTAATAGTGAATTTAATGGTTAGTGATTAGATTAATTGGTTAGTTAATGGATTGGTAATTAGTTTTGATGGATTAGTTATGGTTTAATAATTAATGCAAATTTATCAGTGATTAACTATTTATTTATAAAAGTTAAAAAATAGACGAGTTTAAATTTTTTCATATTCTTCAATAGAGTCATTAGTTTTGAGTATAACGCGTAGTTTAAGATGTAGAAGTAGTGTTACTAGATTTTGCGACTTTTTTATTCAACTTCGACAGCTAAATATTAGATGTAATAGTTACCTAATCACTTCGAATATTAATCGTCTATTATGTATATCAAACATCACTTCTTAAAATTATTGGTGACTACTGAATAAAAAAGTTTCAAAATCTGGCAACACTGTGTAGAAGTCGTAATATACCCTTAACAGCATCGGTTGTAGTGGTAAAGCTTATTTATACGTAATAAGCATATTTAACATCCATCTAATCCGTCTAAAATGTTTGTGCATAGTATTCTCATTCTTTTTTAAACTTTTGTGATAACTTAAGCAACCTCGCTTGTTATGACAACATTAGCAACAATCTAAAAAAAAAAAAAAAATGTATTTTTATTCCACAATTTAAACTTTTAACCCATTACACACATTGTCCGCTATCGCGAGAAAGCCTCTTTGGCAATTGTTATTCTAATTCTAATTATTATTATTTTCACCGCCCCTTGACGCGTTGTAATTTTCTCTCCTTCTTCTTTTATTATTATTATTACTACTATTATTATTAATGAGTTTTCTTTTTAATAAGCATTTTAAACGATACATTATACAGAGCTGCCTACCTAATCCAGCAAATTGTTAGTATCGCCCCTTTTCCTACACCAGTCATTTTTTAGAGTTTTTTTTCGCTTCTTAATTCATCGCAAATATATTTGAAGAGAATTACTTTAAAAATTAAGTGGGGTAGAAAAAGGGGCAGTACTAACAATTTGCTGGATTAGGTTGGCAGCTCTGTATTAATCTTCGATGGGATTAGGCAGCTCTGATTATAATACGATACATTATATAAAATAGTAAATAATAATATAAATAATTACTGTACTGAAATAAATCCTAAATATATCTATAGTATATGTGCATATATATAAAATTCAAAGAAGACGAAAAATCCATTTGCGCGTTTATTTATCGATTTTTCCAATTGTTCATGAAGTATATAAATGTATAAAATTCTCTATAAATAACACAATTATATCAATTAATAACAGAGAGGTAATTACTACATATATTTCCTATTTCCTCTTTAATACTGAATGTATTTTCGTTATATAAAGTGATTTGCTAAAAAAAAAAAAAAAAAAAAAATGGTTCAAAAGATTTTTCAGACAGTAGGCATCTCTATTTGAACTATTAATACAACCGGCATTTCTAGATTTTCCTAAAATATTTTACGTAGCAGGCACAAGTTCTACACAGTACTAGTAACTACAACTGAAGGATAGTAAAGCTTCAAAACATAATTTTGTTTTGTAGCAAATGTAAATCAAATAGTTAGCACTATTTAAGTTTAAACCGTCGGATTGTTCTAGTAGAAGCTAGTGTGGTATATAAAAGAAAGAAAAATGCAATTAATGTGATCAACATCAGAAACATCCTGAAATTTCATTGTCATTCGGTTCTTAACAAGACTGTACGTAACAATCAATTAAATAACTTAGATATTCATCTAAATATAATCGTTTATTTAAAGATTAATCGTAAAATAAAAAAAGAAGCTGTGTAATTAAACATTCTATTAAAATTTAGAAGTTATACGATACATATAAATTAGTAAATGATAATATATATAATGTCTGTACTGAAATCAATCCTAAATATATATATATAATTCAAAGAAGACGAAAAGTCCATTAGTGCATTTATTTATCCAATTTTTCAATTGCCCATAAAGTATATAAATGACTAAAAACATCTATGAATAACACGATTATATCAATTAATAACAGAGAGATAATTACTACATATATTTTCTATTTCCCCTGTAATACTGATGATGTAATCACTTTATGTATTTTCGTTACATAGTGTGATGTAATGAAAAAAAAAAAAACAATATTGGTATTATTATGAAACCTTTTCTTTTTCTTTTTTTTTTTTTTTTTTATAATTTATTTATTTATTTACAACTATTAAAAGCATATTTTTTTGGACAGTACTTTTCTATACAAGTTTTTCTGGCAATAGTTTCTAGAAAAAAAATTATAAAAGCCTCTATAAATGAAAAGAAGAACCAAGAATATGTGTTCAACTGTCTTCTGGTATTACTTCTGACATTCTTTTTTGTTTTTGTTTTTAACTATATGAAAGACAGAGCTTTTGCCAGATCAGTTTTTGGCATTGAAAAAATGGAGTCTAGAATAAAATATTCTGAGTGTGTTGTTACAAAGCATATGTTTAAAAACAGTTATGATAACGACAATACCGCATTGAAATATTCTAAACTACTTAAAGGTTATGCACTGTAATTTAATTAATGTATGATCCTATTACAATATTAACACAGCACTTAAAAATTTGCGAAACATACATATAAGAAAGTACAATAGATTCCGTATATTTTTTAATTTCAGCAAAATTTTGTGTTCAATCATGCTATACATCAGGGGTAGTCAAGCTTTTTATACCTACCGCCCATTTTTTGTATTTGTGTTAGTAGTAAATTTTTCCAGCCGCTCACCCGTTTCATAGTAATGGTGGTTTATAAAGAAGGGAAGAAACTTTGCTTTAAATAATTTATAAAGCAAAGTTATAGCAAATTAAAGAATGAAATAATAAAGCACATATCTATTCATACGTTTTTAAAAAAATCAATCAAATTTAAAAAAAAAAGAATGTGCTTCGACATCTGATAAAACCCAGGGGGTCGTACTCTGCGCCTTTTTTTTTTTTTTTTTTTCAGGACATTCTCTAAAATGAGAAATTTCTGCCGTCATTGTTACCCCTATTTTCATACAGTAATATCCATCACATTTAATCAAAACACATGACTATAAAAATTCCACAAACATTTTTGCATTAAAAATGGCAATTGGCGAACTGCTATAAATTAAATATAACATTACAATCAACATAGCACATTAAAATTCTTATTTATTTATTTTTAGTGTAATTAAATTAAATATATAAAAAATATAGTACTTTTTGTAAAAAATAACCACTTTTCTTCTTCTTTATATATATATATCCAGTCTAAAACTTTTTTTTACCCTTTATAAGGTCGTGTGAAGTATTATTATCACATTTTAAATGGAGAAAGCGTAATAAGATATTTTACTACTCCTGCCGTTTTCGCTCTACAAAATTACATGAAAGAACAAAATAAAAGATCAAAGTTCTGTGATGACGCTTTTTTTCTTAAATTCTCTTTCTGAGGCCATGGTAAATAGTTTAACTACAAAAAAAGGTGCTTAGTCTAGAAAGAGTAGACGTTGAAAAATAGCTCCCCTCACCTTCCTCCTTTTAAAATTAACACTTTCGCGACCGCTGACGTACACGTCATTTGAAAATCTATAACTCCAACAGTGGACGTTTCTCTCGCAATTTGTATATTATTTATTTCTTAAAAAATATGCCCATTATTCATATTTGTAGTATCAATATACTATGACTATAAATACTTTAATTAGAAAGAGTCTAACTATAATGTATATATCCATTTTCTAATATAAATGTGAATAAGCAAAATTTTGTTCTGAAATATTGTAACTGGCATAAGTGCCAAGTCTACTGTTTTTGGCGAGAAACTTCAAACCGGAAAATTTTTATAGCTGTTTTCGGTAATATTAATCGCCGAAAATATATCTACAACATATTCCATTTAAAAATACTGGTGTCAATTCGGATTTAAATGTTTAAAAACTTGGCAGCTCGAAACTGGAGATAATAATGCCCTCACGTGGACCTTACTGCAAGGGTCGTACTCTCCGCCCTTTCTTCAGGACACTCCAGAGTTCCCAACTTTTATAATTTATTCATGAGCATTTTTAGCCCCGCCTCTTTTTCATACCGGGAATTTTGAAAAATGATTTTCTTTTTTTCTTTTTCTTTTCTTTTCTTTTTTTTCTTTTTTTAAATTAAAATCACACAATTATCTGATTGGGAAGAAAATATTTTTTTTTTTTTTTCCGACAGTGAAAATAATGCCTAGACCGCGGGATTCGACTCCCGGTTCAGGCATTATTTTCACTCAGTCGGAAAAAAAAAAATCAATAAATATGATTTTCTTCTTATTTAATCGTTGTCACATATTAAAGAGAAATAATCTACAAAATTTCTGGTGCGAAAAGAAGGTGGGGCTAAAAATACTCCTAAAAATTTATAAAAGTTGGGAACTCTGGGACACTCTCAAATTAAAGAAATTTTCAATTTCTGTGACACCACTAATTTCATGCATAAATATTTCTGGATAAATTTACAGCAATGCGCCGTTATCATACAGGGTGGATATTATTGGATAAAAATAGTGGTAGCAATAAATTTTAATTTTTTTTATTCCTGAGAGTCGGAGAGTACGACCCCTCCCTTACTGAGAAAAAGACAAAAATATGCGGTCGCGAAAGTGTTAAAGAATTGAGTGGTATGTGTGCTTCCAATGGCTTTATGAAAAATAAAGACGAAAATTAATTTTTTCTAAAAAATCTTAATAGATATCTTTTCTTAAAGCAATCTCAATACCATATATATTTAGTGTACCATTAGTAGGAATAAATAGCCGTTTAATAGGTTAATATTACTATACAATGCGATTTGAATGTATTTTTAAACATAGGCAAACGCTTGAAAAAATCATTGTAGTATATTTAGTACTATTAAATAAACTTTATTCTTTAGAACTTTACCAAAGAAAATAAATTGTATTTCTTTGCTAATATCTTTGTCTAGGAAAAATTTCTAAAAACTTTTCTATGAAAAATTCATAAAATAATAATAATAAAAGAAAGAAAGGAAAGGGAAATAAACAGTTTCTTGTCAATATTGTTTTTATTTTTCTTATTAAAGTAACTATTTTCTTCGCATACATGTAGCAAGCAAATAAGAAATACAAATAAGATGAACAGCACAAGTGTAAACTTAAGAACGCTAAAAATATACTGCATTAATACAAAAATAAAATACACTGTGTCTACTTTAAATCTTAAAATATTTATGAATTATTTTGAAAAGTTTTTTCCTTGAAAACAATGAAAACATAGTAAATAAATTCTGAATACCAATGACTATGCTTCACAAAATATTTTGTCCATAATTTTGTTTTGTTATTCGTAACTTGTATATTTCAGCGTGAATAAGATTTTTGTTCGTATTAAATTATCGTTCGTTTGAAAACAAAACATGCAACTTATTTGTTCGGACATTCTTAAAATTTTTGGTAGCATAAAACGACACAAAGTTTTTATTGCAGTACATAAAATAAACTTAAACCTTTTGTTTTGCATTCGAAAATAATATTTACAAAAGAAAAAAAAATGCTGAAACATTTATAATAATGAAAATTCATTGGAATATTTTATGTTATTCTTTCGTCGTAACATTATTATTATTATTATTATTATTATTATTTTTATTTTTTTTTTTCTTTTATATTGAAACATTTTCTAAAAAAATGTTATTAATCTATAAAATGATAAATTGTTCATTTGAAGCTATAGAATTATTTGAAATATAGAGAAATTAAACTTTTACGTAAACTAAATGAAGAAACTGAACTTTTTTCTATATTATTTATAAAGTTAAAATTTAGAGCATGATGTGCTTAAAAAGCAATAAAAATAATTTGAAGAACTTTGAAATAATAAACTACTGATTAATTTGTTTGTACAGATATTCTAAAACACTGAAATCCACTAAATCAATATCGCGTAAATTAAATTACGAAGAACTACATATGGACTGTTCATTATAAAAGTGATGTAACTCCATATTAGTTCCCCATCATACTATAGGTATGGGGAACTTAGGTAATCGCGAAATTTTTCGACCTCGGTTTTTTAAGTTTTTTATACGTTTTCAGGTGTGAGGAATCCGAAAATCACAAAATTTGTATGGTGTCTGTCTGTAGGGTGTCTGTTAGTGGGTCAATGGGTCATACCGTTAGTGGGTCAGTCCGTTAGTGTGTTAGTCCGTTAGTTTGTTAGTCTGTTTACACGATATCTCACGAACAATTAATCGCAGAGAGGACAGATCAGTTTTAAAATATTACTTTCGATACTGGCAAGAACCCTATTTATTCGGAACATTCCAATTAAAAAACTTCGTAAGTTATTAGAAATTTACGATTTTCTTAACATGGGAGAATAGGACAAAAATTCACTTAAACATGCATTAAATGGAAACTTTTTACTGTAAAAATGTCAGACCAGTTTTAAATATCAGTTTTGATGCCGGAATGAACATCAGCAACTATAAATATGCTACTTTGAAAATTTTGCAACTTATTGGAAATTTACGAATTTCTTAATATGGCAGTATAGGGCAAAATTTCACATAAACGTCAATTTTGAGAGATATTTTCATCGTAAAGATGTCAGACTACTTTTGAAATATTATTTAGGATACTGGGATGAATATTAATGACTATGAATTTTCCAATATAAAAATTTCGTAAGTTATTGGAAATTTACGAATTACTTAACATAGCAGAATACAGTAAAATTTCACATCGTAAAGATGTCAGACTACTTTTGAAATATTATTTAGGACACTGGCATGAATATTAATGACTATGAATTTTCCAATATAAAAATTTCGTAAGTTATTGGAAATTTACGAATTACTTAACATGGCAGAATACAGCAAAATTTCACATAAACGTCAATCTTGAGGGATATTTTCATCGTAAAGATGTTAAACCACTTTTTAAATATTATTTTGGATACTGGCATGAATGTCATACACTGTGATTTTTCCAATTTAAAAAAATTCGTAAATTATTTGGAATTTACGATTTACTTAACATGTCAGAAAAAGGCAAAATCGAGCATGAACTTCCATTTTGAGGATCATAAATACATTAGACAACTTCAAAATTACATTCATGATATTTGTTTGCACATGATTCAATAAAAATATTCTAATAGGAAAATTTCGTAAATCATTTGTAATTTACGATTTTATCAACATAGCGAAATTGCAAATTTTTCATATAAATATGAATTTTGAGGATTATTGCACTGGAAACAGTAGCCTGAAAACTAAACAACGGAATCGACCCTGATAAATTAGTTAAAACCCCTGATTAAAACCCGTGATTAATTAATAGATTAGAATAAGATAAATATATCGAAGTGAACGGTGGATAGCCTATTAGGCGGGGATTTCATTCGGTCACTGTTTCAAGCTTTGGACAAATTCATTTCTTTTAACATGATTATAATATATCTCGCACTAGAAATTTATGAAAACATATATATGATGGGGAACTGAGCAGAATCCACCTATGCCAACTAGTTTTTAAATATGTATATTTTTTCTTAATTATACCCCATTTAGTTCTATCTTTCATTATACAGTGAAGAAACTCTAATAATTGCATTAAAATTCCATAAATGACATTGTCTGTTATTTTCAAAAAACTGTAACTTCAATTATAAATAAAATATACTTTTAAAAAAAATTAAAGAACACGCTTTTTTTTGAAATGCGAACTAAAAAGCACAAAAAAAAAACTATCTTTATAATATTAAAATGCCGGGTAAGAAAAAATCGTGTGAGTGACACACCATAATATTTACATCTTTAATGAAAAAAAAAAAAAAAACTATTGATTAGTTGTTGCCACTCAACGTTATACAAATACGATCAAATCTTGTGCCCCATACGATAGAATTTTATATAGAGAGATTTTTTGTTTGCCCCTAGATCCTGCCCCTGATAGGATAGGAGCCTGGAAACACTTGTATGTAGTATTGCCATCGACTATGAAGTTGTGTGCAAAATTTCAGGTCAATCGAACGAACAGAAGTAGTCGGAAATTGAATTGCAAGATTCCGTTACATACATTAATAGTTACATCATATCAAGTTAATAAAAGCATCTTAAAAATAATTTAGAATTAAACAAAAACCATTTTTAAAAAATCTCCCTTGACTGGGCTCGAACGTTAGATCTTTAGGTTCGTAGCCCGGAGATTTACCTCACAGCCACAGCGTTCACGAATGGAAAGTCTTTTTTTACAATATAAATTTTTTGTTTGCTCCCAGAGTGGTTGCAAACATACATACAGGTGAAGCTAATAAAAGCGTGTTAAAAATGAATTTTCTGAGTTACTTTAATATATTGAGCGCCACGCGAATTCGTAAAATACATTAAAATTCCACAATGATTCTCCCTGTAATAAATAAAAAATAAGCAAAATTTAAATAATTTTTCAATATTTACTTAAAACAATGTAATATTTTTAGTTTTATATCCTATTTTACACTGTCAACCACCGATGGTTAACGCAGCTTTATATCATATTTGACATTGTCAGCCACCGATGGCTGACATGACGCTCAACGTGTTAATTTTTTATTGGTACTGATTTTACTTTCGAGGTAAAACTTTCACAGAAATGTTTGGAATATAGCATGTTCTGCACACTGCTAAAGTTTGAAGATGGTTCCTTCAGTACTTTTAAATTGACATTATAAAATGTCTAGAATCTAGAATGGCTGACATGGCACTGAACGTGTTAAATTATAATTAATATGATTTATAAATTCTTATAATTCTGAGTTGTATTAAACTAAAAAAAATTGATAACAATCACTGAAACTTACCTCTTTATACGCATAAATTTACAAAACGCTCATTATTTCAAAATACATTTATTACAAGGACATTCTTTATATATACCTCTAACTTACCTCTGAAACTTACCTCTCTATACGCATAAATTTACAAAACGCTCATTATTTCAAAATGCATTTATTACAAGGAGATAATTTACTTTTACAATGAACGACCATGCATTGATTACTTTCGCATAAACGATGATTTCGTTCACTATAAGAAAAAATATTAAGAAAATAAGAAAATACAATAAATTATACTGTAAATATAACTGTTTGCTCTGAAATTCGAAATTTTGCTGACTTTGTTTTAAATGTTTGTTGTGTCAACTGCTACCTAATTCTCTAATATCATAATTATTATTATGTTTCTCAAAATATTATAGTTTCATGTAGGTGCTTAAAAATATGGAGAATTCTTGATAAATAAAATATTAAAATGGAATTTTAAAAATTATTTTTATTAATGTAATAAAGTTTACAGACACAATTCATCAAGTGACATTTTTCGAAATTTTGAATCACGAACAGTGAAACAGAAATTAAATACTTTTTCTTTAAAAAAAAAAAAAAAAAAAAAAAAAAAAAAGTATGCAAAAGTGAAATAAAATAACAACTGATTTTTATAATGCACAAAACTCATTAAAATGAGTAGTATCGTACTTGTAATTTATTAAAAATTGAAATTAGAATCTAAAATCACAACATCATATTTACGAGCCCTGTACCGCTTTTAGATCTAAGAATTATTAAATTTTGAAGATTTGTGATCAAAAATTTAACTCTTTTTTAAGTGTGTTAATATGCACTGTTAAAAATTTCTTAAGGGAAATATTTATCCAGAGTCTCTGTAAATTTACAGTAATTCTTAGTTAAAAATGAATAATCGAGATTCCCTATCTTTATTCTGTATTTTTACGTAATTTTATTATTTATTTATTTTTAATTAAAGTTAAAAAGGCCTATTTCTACTTTAGAAAAAGCATTCTAAGTCTGAAAAATATTCTCAACAATAATTAATTAAATTAATAATAGTTATTAAAATAAGTTTTTTAACATCTCTGTTTATTTTTCTCTGTAATTTTACGTAAGACTGAAGATCATAGATTACACAGAGTTTTCTGTTGGAATTTTAACAGTGTGTGTAGAAATCATTTGAAAATATCTTAAAATCACATAAAAGATTTTTTTTAACTATAGTTATTTATTTGAATATAATATTACTATTTTATCGTTCGTTAAAGTCACATACATGAATTGCATTGCTAAATTAAGTAAAATTTGATAAAATAATAATACTGACCATGAACGATTGGGAAGTGCTAAGTTATATTGTAAACAATAAATGTGTGTTTCAGTAATAACATCGCAGTGAGTCTTTGTTCAATTGTAGTCTGGGCAAACAAAGGTAATTCTTCGCCAAATTACATGATACAAATCTGCAACATAATTTCATCAAAAAAGCGCTGCGCTCAAAATTGAAACCATTTCATTTTTTTAATTTCATGAATTTTTAACACTTTTCAACGAGCCTGAAAAGTGTTAATCATTTCGGCCTGTCTGTCTGTCCGCACTCTACTTTCAGGATAGCTCAGAATACAGAGACAATACATTTTTTAATAGTTTTAGTCAACTGTTTCAGGTCCCTACTGCCTTCAGCAGCGTTTATATGATTCAACAGAAAATTTATTTAACTTCTTGACTAGCTAGACATTTAAAGCTTTCAGAATAGTTCAGAATACGGTGAAAATGCATTTTAACTCTTGTTAATATTCATGGAATTTCTTAAAACAGATAAATGATATTCCAGCGTACTGTCAGATGTTCCCTATTGAAAATGGAGTGAACACCTCTATTGGTTTGTGTACAGGGACATGTAAAATTATTCAAAAGCATTGTGTTCTATGACAAGTATTTATAAACCATATTTTAATACATATACTTTACACAAATCTGAATGAAATTGCTATATGTTAAAGTTCACTATCGAATGTTTTTTTTACAAAAAATGGTGTAAATACCACCACTGATTTGTGTACAGTGTCAGCCGAAAGTATTCTAAAGCATTGCGTTCTCTGAGAGGTATTTCTATAAACCAAATTTTAATATCTTTAATTTGCCGAAGTCTTAATGGAATCGAAATAGGTTATTAATATGCACAAACGAATGTTTTCTATAGTATATAGTATAATTAGTATTAGGTTTACAAGGTCACACAAAAAAATTCAGTTACATTAACGTCTATTATTGTAAATATGCTGGAATTGCATTTTTATTTACATTAAGCGTTTTAAACACTTTCTAACATTTTTTAAGTGTGACTATAATTTCAATTTGTGCATCTGTCTGTCCGATTGTACACATTTTTATCTGTCCGTCTGCCCGCTTGCAGCGTCCGTAAATATTTTCAGAATTTAAAAAAAAATTATGTATGTTATTTAAGTTTACTATGACGCATTCTTTATTTAGAATGGCATTAATAGGTCCTGTACAACTGGCTTTTGTACAGGGACACCCAAATAAATGCCAATGCATTTCTTTACATGGAAGACGTTTTTATAAATCCCATTTAAATAACTTTCTACTGTTAAATACCTAAAGAAATTTACATTTACTGGTAATTTACTAAAATAATGTTTTGTATAGAGTATAATTTAGAATTAAAGGTCACCGTTTGCGTTTGCGTTAAGCACTTTTAACACTTTCCAACAATGTTTTAGAGTAATTATAAATTCAATTAATCTGTCTGTATGCCTT
This sequence comes from Salticus scenicus, assembly GCA_963930645.1. Lineage (NCBI taxonomy): Eukaryota > Metazoa > Arthropoda > Arachnida > Araneae > Salticidae > Salticus > Salticus scenicus. The sequence continues at coordinate 68,223,489 of OZ005659.1, forward strand.
TCAGTCAGTCCTTCTGTCTGTCCGTTGTGTGATAAAGGAGGTAAAGATCATTGGAAGTTATACGATACAAGAAGTACGTACAGTTGGAAAGTGTTAATAATCAATCCGTGCCGCATGATTTTCCTTTATTATTATTATAACGTAGAAGTGTGATTAACTTTTGAAGGAGTGTTGGGTTACAGAAAGTTGATTAGGAATCCCACATCTTTGGAGAGTCGAAGATGCCTACCGTAATTTCTGGGAGATAACCCGCAGGTAGGATGTGTCATTTCTCCACCAGAAATTTTATTTAATAGAGAAATCCATACTTTTTCGAAGGATGAGTTCATACAAATAAAAATTTATTTATCAATTGAAATTTCTGGAGCAAAACTGGATTATAGAACCTGCGGGGTACCTACCAGAAATTACGATAATTTCTGCAGCATATAACGCTGTACTGGAGTCATACCTGTCATCACCCTAATTAATATTCCGTAATATTGTTAGCCCCGCCTTTTTTTTTTTTTTTTTTTTTTTTTTTTCTCCTCCTTTTTCATCACACGAGTATTTTTTTAGAGTGTTTTTCCTCTTATTTACTCGTAATTTAATTTGGAGAATATGACTCTCCAAATTTAATTGTGTGTAAAAAAGGGCGGGGCTTACAAGATTACGGATATTAATCAGATGTTGGCAGGTATGCCGAGTACCACTACACAATGATCCTGCTAGAACCATATAAAAGTAGTCACTGAAGTAAATAGATGAGCGAATTCTCGATTGTTGAATTACACGATGTGACTCTTGCGTATGAAGCTTTAATTGTATAGGCGTGCCTCTCCGTGCTTTCCTGCAAACGTTATACCATCTGTCGTGTTCTACATCAGAGGTTTTTGCAAGCCCGCATATACAATTACGTGAGAATGATTGTTTGCGTGTGAAGTTGACTATTTGTCTATTTCGTTCAATTTTTGAACAAGTTATGTAGCACGAGTGCATTTTGCAATGTAAAACAGGTTATTAACATGCTTTAATTACTTCAATTTGTTGTAGATTTTACTTTTGTCTCACTTGCTTCTTTTGAATCTAGATCGTATAGAAATCACTTTGCCTCGGTAATACTTTTTTATCCTGAATGGTATTTGTGCTTTTTTATCACCCCTGCAAGATTGTCATAATGGTAGTGAATCGCCATACATAACAGACAAATAAATAAAGGAAATGGGATTATGTATGTAAAGATACATTATAATTAAAGTTTATGAATACTGGAAATTTTAAAAGTAGATCTGGAATACGATAAAATAAACTACATTATTTATTTATTTTATTTTATTTTTTTGCATAAGTGTTACCATCTGACTAACAGAACGTTGCTGAAAATTTATGAATTAGTGGTTCCGTGTTAAGCAGAGCTTCAGTATTTTTATTTTATTCTGTAGCATTGTTAGTATTTGGTCTTTTTTGACACCACATTCTTCGTACGGTAATTATTTTCAATATGTAACTACGGTTAGTAAGAAAACAAATTAATTTTGCTCTTCAAATTAAAAAAAAATGGTCGGAAGAAAAATGCCTGATACTAAATAAAATAATCAGGTGTGTCACTCACATGACTTTCTCTTGCCCTGAAATTTAATACTATAAGTACGGATTGGAGAGTAAGGATTAAGGTAACGAGTATGAGGTTGAGGGGGGTTACTGCCCCCCCTCAACCCCCCGTTTCATTATTGTACCTACATTTATACAGAATTCAGTTCTGTTATTAAGTTCAAAAATTCATTTAAAATTATTTAGACAACTTTCACACGCCAATCTTGAACAAAATTTTCTAGCAACAAACGTATTCACTTCCAAATACATCATTTGGTTCGCCTGTAATTTATTGTTTTTTAATTTACCATAACAGACACAGGCAAAGATCAAACTGTATAAAATTTTACTTCGGTAATGAGAAAGCCTCAAAACGTGTAAATATACAAGAAACTAATCGAAGAATATTTAGCTTAAAAAAAAATACATTATTTATCATATGGCTTTAAGGAATTAGTTTCAGTTCCTGAGCAGTTTTCCTGGACATGGTAAAATATTATATGATATTGTATATTATAGTAAAGCACTTCCACTAACGAATAAAAAAAAATGTTATGGCTTAAATATTGGCAGCCCTGTATATCTTCTGAAAGTTATGTATACATCACCTGGTGCACATAAATATTATCCTATATTAATAACACACGGCACAACCTGAAATATAATTCGATCAATTTTCAAGTATTGTAGCATTATAATCTAGTTCTTTTGTATAGCCCTGTAAACGAATAGTGAATCATTTTTATACCATATTTTACATGAAACATGCTTTTAGACATATAATATATATATATTCATTTCATATGTTTTAGTGCAGTCTATAGATGTTAAACTCTATTTACCTGCAATTTCCCCATAGACGTAATGTATTTGAATTGTCTTGTGTGTCCCTGTACTCGAACTATTCGCTTCATCTCAACGAGAAGCTTAGTGTAACATCCCTATATGATACACATTTAGAATACCAAGTTTGAACTTTCTGCTATAATTTGTTTTTGAGATATGCTGATAAAAGACAGACACATATACAGACACACACACAGATCAACCGCTAAAAACATGATTTTTAGATTCAGGGGACCTCAAAACGTGTAAATAAAACAAAAACTGGCTTTCGAAAATTTGACCCAAAAACAATACTTTCTCTACCTTATGGGTAAGAGAAAGTAAAAATGAGCTAACATCTTATAAAATTTTAATTTCTTATTAGTAAATCAAACTAATATTTCTTCAAAGCACGAAAATTTGTACTTAGTAGAAAAGGATAATTTTGGAAGAAAAGTTGCTTCTCATGAATTTATTTACTAAACATTAACTGTAAATAAGTTACAGATTTATCAAAAATCGAAAAACGGAAATATATATATTATATATATATGTATTAAGGCTATAGTTAAAAAGCATTTATTAAATGATGAAAACATCTAAGTTAGTTGGAAGACTAGTCTTTGCTCCTGTTTAAAATGGAAGAAAGTGGAAGAATTTTGGCATCGATCATTTTGGTACAGCAGCCATAAATTTAACAAACTAGTCATCACATGGTACTGCAAATCTATGTGGTATCTTAATAAAGAAAGCGATTGAATTATTTTTTATGGCTGCCACTAAATAGTTATTTATTTCCTAGTTATTCTATAAAACTTGTTCAGTGCAAATTTTATGCAACGATATAGAAGCATTCTATTTTAACCAAAATATTCCGAAAGTATTTTTGTTTCATGCGGTTTTTCATCAAATATAATTAAAACATTGTCTTAACGCATTATTTATTAAATTGAATTAAACTAAAATGTATTGCAAATGTAGTTTTTTTAGTTATTTACGAACAACTATTAAAGGTATAAGCAATACAAACTAAGCACATTACCTCATCAAGAAATAATAAAGATTTAATGAGGTAATACCATTACTCTTTGGGGGGATTTCACCACCACTGGTGCATAAGGCCGAAAAAATATCATGATTTTGAATATAAGTATAAAAATGCATTTAGTTTTTCATGTTTATGCATATTTTTCTAATATTGTTTATAGATTCATAAGGTAATATATAAATTAATTATAATCCAGGTAATAATCATGAAATGATTACTTAACATGAAATACTCAAATGGCTTGTTTAGATTTCTTATAAAAACAATTAATAGATCTGTTGAGCGCATTAAATTTGAAAAATGCGGCCTGTGATTTAAAATAGCATATTACGGATTTCAAAAACATATTTAAAAAAAAAAAAAAAAAAAAGTAGAACGAATTTCTTGGAAATATATAATTAGGATAAATTTTTCATGTTTTTTCTGATATATATATTTATATTTTAATGCATACATCATTTAAAGAGTATTATATATTTTTCTGTGAATAAACTATGCGGTTTTTATTATTTTCTAAAGATACTACTTACCAACCATCACATTATTAACCGTACAATTGTTAACGCCCTTTTTTTTTCTCACCACTTTATTTTTAGAGTAATTCTCTCCAACTGTTGTTACGAATAAGTAAGAATAAAATTACTTTAAAAACTGACTGGTGGGGAAAAAAGGCGGGTACTAAAAATTGTACGGTTTATAATGAGATGGTTGGCAAGTATGTCTAAGCTATTCAAAGATTTTTTTTAAAGTAATTTTAAAGCTTATATAACTGGTAAAAATTATTAAATTCTATTTTCAACGTATTAAGTTTTATATATTTTTTTTTTTCTGTAAAAATATTTATTTATGATTTATTGGTAATCTATTTGCATTAAAATAAGTATAAATATTTATATTCTTTCTTTTAAACTGTTAAAAAGAGGATTTTTACTAAGGCGTTTAAAATCTTCAAAATTTCATCTGCTGCTTTGAATTTAAAATATTGTTACGAACTTGTAAATACTAGCAGTAATTTTTAGGTAAATGCATTCAAAGCGGATTAATTAGGCTATAAAATGTTAATTTACAGCATTTCTAGCTTGTTTTTGCGTTAAAATAGCTTATTTTGCTTTCAAAACCCGTCAAAATGCTTCATTAACACAGGTAATGGCCTTGGCACCAAATTTCGCGAATTTTGCATTCCTTGTCGATTTTTAGTTCCTAAACACACTATAGGTATGGGGAACTTAGTAATCGTGAAAATTTTCGACCTCGGTTTTTTTACACGTTTTCAGGTGTGAGGAATCCGAAAATGACAAAATTTGTATGGTATCCGTCTGTACGGTGTCTGTTAGTTTGTTAGTCCATTAGCGTGTTAGTCCGTTAGTGTGTTAGTCCGTTAGTATGTTAGTCTGTGTACACGATATCTCAAGAACAAATTGTCGCAGAGACGTCAGACCAGTTTTAAACTATTACTTTCGATACTGGCAAGAATTTTTATTCATTTACAACATTCGAATTAAAAAACTTCATAAGTTATTAGAAATTTACGATTTTCTTAACACGGGAGAATAGGGGAAAATTCCACTTAAATGTCCATTAAATGGAAAATTCTTAATGTAAAAATGTCAAACCAATTTTAAAATATCAGTTTTGATGCCGGAATGAACATCAGTAACTATAAATATACTGCTTTGAAAATTTCGCAAGTTATTGGAAATTTACGAATTTCTTAACATGGCAGTATAGGGCAAAATTTCACATGAACGTCAATTTTGAGAGATATTTTCATCGTAAAGATGTCAGACTACTTTTGAAATATTATTTAGGATACTGGCATGAATATCATTCATTATGAATTTTCCAATATCAAAATTTCGTAAGTTATTAGAATTTTACGAATTTCTTAACATGGCAGAGTAGGGCAAAATTTCACAGAAACGTCAATCTTGAGAGATATTTTCATCGTAAAGGTGTCAGACCACTTTTGAAATATTATTTAGGGTACTGACATGAATACCATAGAGTATGTATTTTCTAATTTAAGAAATTCGTAAGTTATTTGGAATTTACGATCTACTTAAAATGGCAGAGTAATAAAAAATTTAACATAAACTTCCATTTTGAGGATCATAAATACATCAGCAAACTTCAAAATAACATTTATGATACTTGTAGGAACATAATTGACTTCAAATATTCTAACAGGAAAATTTCGTAAGCAATTCGTTATTTAAGATTTTATCAACGTAACAAAATTGAAAATTTTCCATATAAATATGCATTTTGAGGATTGTTGCATTAGAACTAGTAGAATGATAACTAAACTACGAAACTGACCCTAATAAAATAAATTAATATATTTGATTAAGATAAATATATCGAAGTGAACGGTGGATAGCCTATTAGGCGGGTATTTCATTCTGTCACTGTGTCAAGCGTTTGGTCAAATTCATTTGTCTTTACATGATAACTATGTTAAGAGTATCCTGTTCTGGAAATTTATGAAAACATATATATGATGGGGAACTAAGCAGGGTCCACCTATGCCAACTAGTTTTTTTCTTTGCGGCCTTGTCGAGAAAATCCTTATTATCGATATCTCTAATACCTAAGCTCTAACTTGATTATTTTACGAGTTACTGGAAAATTCTGGATTAATAAAAGCGTATATAAAGGATTTGGATGTCGCCCGTCAATCAGTTTCTCGCCAGCCGCTTTACAATAAAGTGCTCCTGACTGGTCTCTTGCTACTGTTTTTTGCAACCCAGTTCTGTGCGTTAAAATGCTGTAATACAGTTTATAATGTGAATTTGATGCTGTCAGCTGTTATTTATGCTGTGTTTTCTGGTGAAACTAAAGTTGGTATTTGGTTTATAGAACAGTAATCTTCTAGATAATTCTGTACATAATCTTTTAAGTCTCTGAGAGATTCGCCTTTCATTCTCGATAATTCACGAACCAGAGTATGTAACAATATGCATTATTTAGTAAAATATCACACACGTCACTAAATTTTAAAAATAATTTTGAAAAATTATATAAAAGAGTACTTTTGCTAATGCTTTAGAATATAATGTAGGAAATTATGTTATTAATGTAAATCAATAAATAAATTTTTGAAAAACATCTACCATTTAGTTTTATAAAATTAAATTTTTAAATTTTATAACTGGGGACTCATTTCATAGAATGATGATTATCTGAAATTTTGACAACCAGTTATCTGTCAGCCGATTTATAAATGTACAAACCAAACAATAATATCTAAATGTAAATTTTGGATAAAGGAACATCTTGTATATATATATGTGTGTGTGCGTGTGTGTGCGTTGCCATTAATAATAATACATTCCAAATTTTGTTCAAACCCACAGATTCCTTTGTGGTATGACGTAAATATTCGTAAAATAGAAACTACTTCAGACTTATTTAGAAAAATATAACAATTTAACAGAATTCAAACTATTTTACAGAAAAAAAAAGTAATTCATGTAAACATCCCTGTTAAAATTCACAATTTATTGACTACATTATTCCTAATATATAAAACAATAGTGTGACCAAACATTCTGTCAAAACTAGATGTCTTAAGAGACATTTTACTTAATAGAAAATGTTGTTGAATTAAAAGAAATCTATATGACCTGTATAAATATATAATAAATATTATTAGCATGCGAAGCAGACTTTAATATATATATATATATATATATATATATATATATATATATATATTTTTTTTTTTTTTTTTTTTTTTTACAGTAGGCTAACAATTAATTTTTAAGAAGCATGTGGAGCATTACATAAAGAATGGATGTTTATTTATAGTAATGGTTGATCATATAAATGATATGGATGATTATATAAATTTATAAGAAAAATTATAGTTTTTGCAAATATGTTAAATTTTACTGTATATTAAGTGTAAACATATAGTATAATAACATCAAATTTTCTATTAAAATACGCTTAATTTAGCATCAGAATAACATCATCAGACATGAATTAACATTAAAGTGTCATCGACTCTATTATAGTCTCCTTTCTTAAGCAATGTTTATTATATAACAGCATTCTTATACATCATAAGATCATTATATTTATTATTTTATTATAGTTCAAAATAAACTGCAAAAGGATCTTAAGGAGAAAAAAAGTAATTCCTAAAAAAACATTAGTTAAATTCAAATCTTTGACTTACTTTATTCTGCGAAATTAATTTTATTTTGTTAATAGAAGGGAGTGTAAAAGATTTTCAAATAAAACTGAAAAAGTATGTGATAAATATTTTCTTTTCTAAACTCATTTTTATTTTTCCTATTAAATATTTTATTTTTTAAACATGTAGCAAGAAAATAGCCAAATGCAAATAAAATGAACAGCATATATGCGAATTTGTTTATGTATAAATCTTGCTGTGTTAACACAAAAATAAAGCACAATATGTTTATTTAGAAAAATGAATTATTTATGTGATGACTTGTTTTTGCAAAGTCTGTTTTTGAAAACAATAAAAAACATTTTATGTCAATTCAGAATGCCGATGGCTATACTTTTAAAAGTATTTTGTTCTTCTATTATACTCCTTTGTTAATAGCAAACTGTGTTCTTCAGCATGGATGAGTGTTTTGTTAGTTATAAGTTATCGTTCGATTGAACGCATAAAATGAAAATTGTTTGATCAAACGTTCTTAGTTTTTTAGAAACATGAGAAGGAACAAAATATATATTTATCGCATCAGTGCATAAATAATGATTTCTGTTTTTTATTCATACTTATTATTTACGAAAACCACTGAAAAATGTATAATGAAAATCTATCAAAAATTTTTAAATTCTTGTTTTCACATAATATTTTCTATTTTTTATGTTAAAAAGTATTGTTAAAATATATATGTTTTTAATATTTTGATATAAATACTTGGCTAACATTTTGAAATTGTTTCAACTATAGAACAGCTAAAACGAGCACTATAGTTATATTTTATTCAACAATTATTTTTAAAATTTAAATTAGAAAAATTTATATTTTTGTCTTTATTATATGTTATTTGTAATACTAACATTTAGAACGTTAGTATCAAAATATATATATATATATATATATTGTTTCCTTTTTCAGAGTATTTCATATTAATATTTAATATTTAGAATATATAAACAATTGTTTATATATATAAAAGATTTCAAAGACTTTTTCTTTAATTCCAATAATTTAAAATAAAAATTTGAAACAATAAATTTATTAATTACTTGTAAGGTAGATTTTTAAAAACGTTAAAACTACTTGATAAATAAAACCTAAATAATTCATTAAAAAAAAAAAAAAAAAAAAAAAAAAAAGTTTATACAATTAACATATTGTTATAGAAAAAAAATAAACATGTAATAAAAAGACATTTCATTTTGTTTTTAACAGATTACATGTAAAAGAATTAATAACATTCAATAATACCTTCTTATAAATCTTCGTAAAACTTTAAAATAGATTCACCACAAGGCAGTATTTAAATAATTATTTTACAGTTTTTGCATTTTTCTAGATAATGAACAGGAAAAAAAAGTAAATGAAATTGAACCTTTAACTTCTAGGATATAAAAGAACTTTAAAAAAATCCTTTCAGCGAAAAACATAACTTAAAATCGTCAGTGTATCACTTATCAGTGTAAAAACATAACTTAAAATCGTCTAACATGGTTAAAATCGTCACAATGGCGCTAACGCGCCAAAATTGACATTCGAAAATGATACATAAAGTTTTGTTTCACATTTTTAAAATCAGATATTTTTTCAAAAATTAGTTGTTTATGTATGTATTTTATTTTATTTATTTTGTTTTAGTGTATTATAAAATTCATATTTTTAAAGCAACAATTCTCTTGGAACTTGATAATTTTTATTAAAATAAACTGAATTATTTTCATAATAAGGTCACTATATATCGAGGAAACTCATTTAGAAAATAATAATTAGTTTAATTAATTATTTTAAATCTGTATAATGAAAATATAATGTTTATTCTCCCTCCTTTTTTTTTAATTATTATTGTTAAAAAAAATTTAAAAAAAAAGAGCAACTAAGACACATTTGAAAAAAAAAAAAAAAAAAAAAAAAAAGTAAAATAAAATCGTGTATTATATTACCCTAAAAAGTCTTACCATAGAAAATTAAAAGTAAGACATAATAATTACAACTACGTAAATATTTTATAATGTTAATTAAAACCTTTTTAAAATTTCTGATCCATACAAAAAGATTTTCTCTAACACATATTTTTTATTTATTTATTTATTTATTTTTAAACGAATAATTATCGGAACGGGAATTATTTTTTGATTCGTATGTATAGTTTTTAAAAGCATATGGCAAAAAAATTCTTTTAGTTAATTAGATGATTACAACGAAATAATCTATTAAATTTTTCAGTAAACAAGAAAAAAAAAACAGTTTATTACTATTATTTTTTTTTTTTTATAAATTTTTCCACTTAAATAAATAAGTATTTAGATATGTTTTCTTGATAATAGTTTTATAGCTATTACAAAAAAAAAAAAAAAAAAGACATCTTATTAGAAATTTAATTTATATATATATACATACATACATAACTTCTATTTTTTTTTTATTTAAATTTATTATTATTATTTTTTTTTTTTTTTTTTTTTTTACATTTTTAACCCTACAAGGCTCATTTTTTTTTTAGTGCGCGAAAAAAATATATAGGTTGTAATTAGTGATCAGAAGATAGGGAAAACTTACAATAATAAAAATAAAACCATATTTTACGGAAAAATCAACTTTTTAGCTCAACGTACCGTATGTGGAACATACATAAAAATATTATTTACTAATACGTTTAATACTGTAATATTAAAAAAAAAAAAAAAAAAAAAAAAAAAAACTTACCGCTGCAAAATATACACTCCGTTATAACACACAGTATTTTTTTTTTTTTTTTGAGTCAAAACAATTCAATAACTATCTTTTTTTTTTTTTTTTTTTTTTTTTTGTGCACTATAACAAAAACACGAACGACATCTTTAGGTAAAGATTCGTATTACTACATTGCTAAATGTCAGTAGCTTCTATCAAGATGTCAGGAGATGTCGCTACTAATAGTTTTATAGCTATAGGAACGATTAAAGTCGGTGTTCCACATATGGAACTGGGTGTCTTGTAGGCTTAAAATGAATTACGGTGTCAGTGACTGGTAAAAAATTTTACTGTCACTGATCGTCCGTAAAAATGTTATGCCCGTAACTGTGTCATGACATTTTCTCGAAAAAGGAAAGTGATCCATTAATAAACGGTCGATTCTCTGCATTTTAGAACAATCTGTTACAAATACGGATACTTTGCATTTTTCCTCACAGGATGCAACTGACCATATAACATAACCGTCAACTTTTAGAATTTTACTGGAGGTTTTTTTTTTTTTTTTTTTTTTTTTTTTTCATGTAAAACAGCTATCATATACATGGTGTCCTCCGTAATAAAATAATAGGTGAAGCTAAAATGTAAAAGGGCTTGTAAATTCTTGTAAGATTTCTTTAAGATGGAGTATGCCAAACTGGGAATTGATTTATTGATAAACAATTATTTGTTTAAAAAAAATTATGAGCATAATATATGTATGAAATGTTGAATAAAATTTTAATAAAATTATTTTTTATTTAATTTGACCTCTCGCAGTACCAGGAAAATGTGGTTTGATTAAGATTGGGTTATCGGTCTGCGTCATCATTCACACATCAATCAGGAAGACATGAGAAAAGTTACCAATGTACATAGTGATTCTAAAACTATGAGCTAGATTTTCAGGGGTGGTACACGTCACTAAAATGAACACTTTTACTTACTGTATCTTTTTATTTCTTTAAAACATTGAGTAAAAATTTTTATAATTCTGTAAAAGACCGTGGAAAAAATTTTCGATTTCCATTGCAGTGACTGTGCGTTTCTTGTCCCAAAGCTCGTAAAATTAGAAGCTTTATTCGAGCCCAAGCCATGATTGTTAACATAATCGTTTTGAGATCATCTCTGTTTTCTTTCCTACCCGAGTTAATACGAACTAGTAATTAACAGAGGGGCCGCCAAAGAGTCCAAAGTACTCAAAAGAGTTTTCAGCCAATTCTAAGACCTACGAATGATCATCCAGTATTGATTCAAAATCTATATAATATTTCTGTAACGCGGACCTGTTACGATTTGTCAAAATTATACTATAATGACGAAAAGTGTTTTCTGATTGGTCAATCCAGACCAAAATCATAAATTCGGTTGCTAGAGAGGAAGCTATTATAAGCGCTTTGGCTTAAGACTTTGACTATAAAAATCTAATCTAATATGCATGAAATGCACATTTTCTTAAAGAAAAAGAAAAAATATTAACTTTTTGAGTTGAAACATATGCTCGAAATTTCATATTTAGAAGTATATTTGGAAGAATTTAAAACCAATTAGGCTTCACTTTTAATGATGGCAATTCGACTGGGCGGTAGTGGCGCTACCTATTATATTTTTCATTCATTATAAACAGAATGCATGGGCATCAAAACTAGCATATAGGTTGCCATATCATATTGCATCGAAACCAGAACGGCATCGTTATCATTCGAAAAAGCGCCAAAGGAAAATCGTCTAATCCAGTTGTGGACAAACACTATACTTGTACCGAAATATGAAATGTATCATAGAAATGTATAATTCTGTAAAATTAAAAAAATATCAATGATAAAGCAGAGGACTTTTTTCATTTATAATTGAGTTTGAATTTAAATCTAAATATTTTTGTATGCTAGAATACATCCTAATTATTTCAAAATATGTTGTTAAATAAAAAAAAATAATAATAATAAATACACTTTAAAGGCAAAAAGAAACGCGACCAATTTTACAGACACGGCATTATTTCCTTATTCACAAATCAATAAATAGATAAGTAAATAATTATATATATACATATTTAAAATAAAATAAACATAAGATATTTCCAATAATAAAATTAATTTCCTAAAAGCAGATTAAAAAAAAAAATATTTACGGAATTTAATTATTTATTTATTCATTAATTTAACTTTTTTTTTCTTTTGAATATAAAAACTAATTTTTATTAATTGCTACCTAATACAAATTTAATTTATTCTTTTAAAGCTCATTTAACTTCATAACAATATGGAAAAAGACATTAATATTGTTTTACAAATATAATTTTTTTTAAACATGTAAAAAGGTGGAAAATACTTTAAATGAAAATTTAAATATATATAATTACTTAAAAAAAAAAAAAAAACATAACAAAAGTAATATTAGCACGCATATATTTAAAAAACCAAAAATAAATAAATAAATTATGTGGCATCGCTTGTGCTCGCATAACAACTCCCTATAGTTTTAACATAAGAAATTATTTCTACGGTAGATATTACTTCCATAAAATTCAAAAATTCAAATTATATAACAAAATGCAACCAACATCGTTACTTTCGTTATTCTATTCTATTTCTTAAAACAATTTTTATAGATGCCACACGCACCACATAAACTTTAAATTTTACATCTACTTTTTAAGATAGAACACGATCATGTTTTGTATAAAAATTAAATCATTAAATTCATTTTTTTTACTTATTTTTATTTCATTTTGCACGCGCACTTTTTATTTCCTAATTCAAAATTATTTAAAAAAACTTTTTCGATAGTGTTTGCTTCGATACTGATTATTATTAATTTTCTTTTCTTTTCTTTTACTTTCAAAAATAAATAAATAAATAAATAAATAAATAAATGATTTGATGAAATACTGGCAAAAGCAGAATTTAGTTTAGGACGGAGGACTATTAGTTTTTTTTTTTTTTTTTTTTTTTTTTTAATTATAACAACGTTTTCAGATTATTCAATTATATTTTCGATAAATTTTAGATTTTGATAAATGTCCAACTATCGAAAAATGTCACCGCAAAAATCCCAGATTGAGACTCATTAAGTCCTACCCCACAGTCCTGATTGAAAAAAAAAAAAAAAAAAAAAAAAAAAAGGTGCCGAACCCTCCAAATATCATTTTCTTTTTCGTAAAAAGAAAAAAAAAAAAAAAAAAAAATCGCCAAAAGAGCACTTATGAGCTAAATCTTTGTACCTATGAAATTGATAACGAAATCGCACACGTAATCCATGACATAATGAGTAGTATTTAGGTCACTCTCTCCACAGCGGCGATAGTGTCTATACAAACTTTACATGTTAAATTTTTACCATTACCTTCTTCGGAAGTGACGGCTCTATAAGTAATCAATAGTCTGTGCATCTACATATATATTTAATCTCGGAATTTTAAGGTTTTCAATGCATGAAATCCTTTTACAAGATTGAAATGGCTTTTAAACGAATTCTGAATAAACAGTTCACCAATATTTTAACGTAACACATATTTTGTCAATAAAAACTGGTGTAAGTAAATTAAAAATGCTGACTATTTTCATACTTTTTTTTTTTTTTTTTTTTTTTTTTGCGTAATTTCTCTCATAATATTTTCTCAAAGTAAATTGTAAATTTGTAAATTTTATTGTTACATTTAAAGAAACGGAATTCAGAGAGAAATGAACACTTTTTTTTTTTTTTTTTGGCGGGGGGGGGGCATCAACTCTTTTATTGTATTTATTTATTTTTATTTATTTACATTTATTTTAAATAAATTTAGAATTTAAATAAATAAAGATATTTTCAACCATTTATGTAATTGAAGTAAAAAATCTAGTTTTAACTAGATTTTGTCCTGATAAATAAGTGTACTAAATTTCATAGAGGCCAATTAAACAGAACGGGAAAAAATACTGGTTTTAATAATAAGTAATATTTGAACTGTTGCTTTGTTGAGTTTTTTAGTCAATTAATAAAAAAGTTCATATTTTATTTTTAAAGTGTTGCTAGGTTTAAAATGACGCTTGCAAGGATTGTAACGATGCAACTTTTAAAAATAAATTATTCTATAAAATTATCTAATAATCAGACAAATGTCGTAATTTTTTTAGTTTAATTTTATTATATTACTGAAATGAGTCTGCGCTGCGTCCTATATGTACAGCCGGTAACAAAAGTGTCCAAAGTAGAGTTAATACTGTTTTGTTAAATAAATTCTTGTCGAATCATATTCTTACACTGGCTAAGAACATGATTCCACAAGGATTTATTTAACAAAGCAGTATTAACTCTACTTTTCTTATATAGGAATTTCTGCTAGTGTTCGGACACTTTTGTTACCGACTGTACGTTATGATCTATTAGTTTAATGAAATTCAGTTATTCGTAGTTTCTATCTTTAAAGATACACTACTTAATTTAAACTTAATAAAGAAACTTAAAAAAGGGAAAAAAATGCATAAATTTACCTTTTTCTATCAGATGAATTCTTCTCCTCAGTTAAGGAATCCAATTTGTTGCAAATAGGTCTATGTAGTAAAGAAACGCGTTGCGATAAATATTTTTAAATACCTCTAATTCAAAATGTGTAGTATGTTCTTTAATTTGCTTCCGATAGATATAAAGGGTATTCAAGACATGATGTAACAGTGGTTATTTGACTTTGAAAGTTAAAAAGACAAAATTGCAATGGCTGTTTGAAGATATTTCATCACATTTATGGAATAATTGAGGGAGAAGCATAATGAACAATGTGTACAGCTAGAGAAAATTTCACCACAGGGAACCTTTAAAATGCAATGAAGCGTTTCGCAGAATATTCATATAATGTGGATGTTTTAATATGTTGTATAAGTACATGGTTTTTTACCATTCAGATTTTCAGTAAAAGGACATTGTCGCATTTAAGGGCTTTCACATTTAAGCACAATGACATTATAATGTAATCTTTTCAAACGATACCTCTAACATGGTAACTGAAAATTGTAAATTTTTGTTACACCTTAAAAATTGCAAAAAGCATTGAAAATGCGCCTTTTTGTGACCTTTAGTGAGTGACTTTATAGCAACGACTTTCCACAGACTTTTTATTCACTATCTATATAAAGTTTATCTTCTCTACATACCATAAATTACAAGAATTTATTGGCAAGCTATTTGCCCAAAGAATTACAGATCACTGAAATTTCCATGTGTTGAAAAAGCGTT
The DNA here is from genome assembly GCA_963930645.1 of Salticus scenicus. Classification (NCBI taxonomy): domain Eukaryota; kingdom Metazoa; phylum Arthropoda; class Arachnida; order Araneae; family Salticidae; genus Salticus; species Salticus scenicus. Next base: position 68,239,040 of record OZ005659.1, read on the forward strand.
TAGTTTTTCGTTTCGAATGTTGACATTCGGGGTCCAAAAAATATGAACAGTTCAACTTTGGGACAAAGTGTTCTATATTTAGCCTTTTAAGAAGGTAAATAACAAATGGTAACTTTTTGGGAAAAAATATTATAATGTGTATGGAATCATAATGCTAGGTATGTCACTTTCTCAGATTCATTTTCTGTTAATGCTTTGCTATAAGTACACAATGTGCGCTTATATATATATATATTAGTACGACATAACTATTGCTTTCAGTCACCGTTGTCGTCATTTGTTGCGTTGTGATTTTTTTTTTTTTTTTTTTTTTTTTTTTTTAACTAAAATAAATTTGCTAGCAAGTTGTGGGAAAAAATAGTAATCTACTCCCTCTCTCACACACAGTAATAATAACACTGCTCTGCATTTATATTTATTTATTTATTTATTTATTTATTTTGAGTTCCGATACCATTCTTGCTGATTCTTATGTGAAATGACATCCTTAATCCGAATATGACTCCCATTTTGCCCAGTCACCCACCGTTTTCTAGATACACCACACCCTCCCACAATTTCTTTCCCTGTTCAATAAATTTGTGACCATGAATTTGATTTGAAGAATGAAAAAGAATTAATTTAACACCAAAAAACAAATAATTATATAAAGTTTAAAAAATAACATTAATAACATAGTTAAAAAATATAAGATATTTAATGCATAATTTCAGTGGCAAATCCCCCAAAAATTTACCTTTGTCGCAAATGTCCGTGTTTTAGAATTTTCCAACTTTGTAGCCCATCAGAAGATATTTAATTGTCAAAATAATCCTCCCACCTCCTAAAAATCAAATTTATAGCCATAAAATCACTAAAAAATGATAATAACATGAAGACCATTCCTAAAAAACGGTGGGTGATAGGACAAAACGAGTGTCATATTCGGATTTAGGAGGTTATTTTACATAAGAATATGCTGAAATGGTGTCAGAGGCAATTTTCATGCCGAGCAGTGTAATATACACTCATGTCCATAAATTAAGGATAATTCAGATTCACACTGAAATCGAACTTTAATGCAAAAATTTCACCTGTAAAAATACCACACACATCTTTAAGAATAATATGCAAATTATACGAAGCCATCAGATGACGCCGATATGATGTTACAATAACGAAAGTGTAAGAAGGGGGTAGATAAGGAATGGTAGCAAAGAAGGAAAATTGTTCACAAGCGCACTGTGTGCCGCTCAGTGCCACAACCGAATAGTTATGACACAGAGGACGCATGTAGATAATTTTTTACGTGGTAGAATTATCGGCCGACTAGAATGTGGGCGTACTCAGATAGAAGTATCGGGGAAACTTAGAATCGCTTAAAGTGTCATCTCTAGGCTTTGGCAACGATTCCAAAATGATGGAAATGAAAGTCGACGTTACAGTACTGGTCAGCGACGAGTTACAGTTCCGAATGACCACCGGTATTTGGTAGTAACTGTCAAAATAAACAGATAAACCGCAGCATCAGACCTGTCTCGTCAGCTGTCTGCAGCCACGAGTGCCACAGTTTCAAGACAAACCGTGGCTAGACGTTTGGGAGATATTGGTCTATATGCTCGCAGGCCTGTTAGATGTGTTCCACTCACGGCAATGTACTGTGCTAGAGGTTAACTTGGAGTAGAGGACATGCAATGTGGACAGCAGCACAGTGAGCTTGTGTGATGTTTTGCGACGAGTCCAGGTTTAGCTTGCAGTGTGATTCGCGCCAGACATTCATATGTAGAACGTCAGGTACCCGTTACCACCAAAACAAAGTCATTAAACGACACCGTGTGGGGCAGGAGTGCTCGTTTGGGGGGGAGGGGGATCATATTGGGCACCAGAACAGATCTGCATGTTCAAATCGGAAGAAAGATAGGCCAAATTTACCAGGCCATCATTCGGAAACAACATGTAAGTTTGTTTAGGGGTGCCATGAGGCCAGAATTTGTGTTTATGGATGACAATGCGCGTCCTCACCATGCAAACGTTGTACACGGATGCCTACAATCTGAAGCTATCACTCGCATGGAATAGCCAGCATTCTCACCTGACTAGAATCCGATAGAGTATGTGTAGTACATGCATTTCCGACGAGTTGTAGTCCGTCAACCACCTCCTACATGTGTACCGGAACTTCGGAGAGCATTGCTTACTGAGTAGAGTAACCTCCCCCAAAATCAGATTAATAATTTAATACTCAGCATTCCTAGGCGTTGTAAGGACTGTATTTCATCATCTGAGAGACATACAATGCATTAATCATCATACCAACCATGTAATGTTAAGATTTTGTAAGGGAGATATTTTTTGTAATTGCTTCAGGGTGCAAAAATCGTAGTTTTATAAATGGTATCCTACATAAAACACCTTTTTTTGTTCTTGATCTTTTTTTTAATAAATAGACTTTCTGAATAAGTCATATTTGTTTTGCTTCTGAACCTTTATTTGCCTCAGCTAGCATTATCCTTAATTTATGGACATGAGTGTACAAAATAACAAATCTTTACAAGATGAATTACTCTTTATCATAAGCCATTTCGTTATACATTTTGAAACAATAAGTTTGATATTGTTCCAGGTACTGCGTAAACATTCGTACAATTTTAATTTAGCCATCAGACATTTTATTATCTCTGGCTAAATTATGTGCCATCCAGTTCATACTTGTTTTCCAACTATTCTTCAGAGCTTCATCAAATTTTGATCGGAAATTCTTTATAGCCTCTTGTTCGGGCATATCCAAAACTAAGGTTTCCCTAAGGTAATCCTCTCTAAGGTAATGCTTAATTTGTGCTATAAATGGCTAAAAAATATTTTTTGAAAAAACTATTAAACTATTTGTTAAAACTATAATTATATATAAGCATATATCCGCAGTACACAATTGGAAAATAATATTTTTATGTTATCACTTTAGTTAGGACTAAAATATACCATTCTGTTTGGTTACTTGTTAATTTTGAAAAGCGTATACTTTTATATTGTTATTGAAAATTTCTTTAATTATATCGGTCTGGTTTTTTTTAAAAATAATATAGGGGAGAGGGAGGATAAACCAAACTCACAATAACAATTTATATATTGATAAACTGATCTCTCCCAAAAAATCATTCACGAGAAATAAAGGAAATAGCGACGAGTCGGCATTATAACGACTGAGCTGTGTAGTCGGTATGATACGGACTGAAACAAACCGGATCTTCAACGCAAATTTCTAGGATGCAGAGGGAAGAATATGAAAAGGTCGGAATGTGACGTCACGTGATCAAAATAACGACTGACACAGTCGGAATGGGGAAATTGCACATTTTTCATTTTAACTTGTTAATGATAGAGCATGAAAATACAAACATTTTGATACCATTTTTATGCATATTTGAAAACCAGATGCTTTAATAAATTAACTTTAAAAGATGTAGTTTTCATGTTGGCGCGAAAACGCTGCGTCACGTGATGAAACCTATCGTGACGTCACTATTCACGCAATGAACTACTCGCTCAATTTCTCCCTATAGTATTGTAAAGAAAATTCGCGCATTCAGCAAAATTTTGTATTCTTTCCCTAAAAAAAATTATTAAAACAATTTGAACTCATTAAACATCACTTCATTCTATAAATGACACCAAGTTTCAAAGGGATTTTTTTTCTCGCCTACTGTTATTAATTCAAATTAAACTATAATCGAAATAATAGTTGATCAATAGAATTTTCTTTAGTATGAAAAGATGTATATTTTAAATACTTGTTTTGTTTCATTTTATTATGTTTTATAGATTTATTATTAATTATTCTAGACTGAGTACAGAAATAAAATATTGAGATTGGGTAATAATATTTAACTGTATGTATATTTTCATTGCTACCCAGTGCTTTCATTAAATATATATATATTCATTGCTATAATAATAAATATTTATACTTCAGACAACTTTGTATATTCGGATCGGAGAATAGACCCCCAGGTCATTTTCACTATACAATTCCGGTATTCCGGTAGACAACATCATCGCAAAAAATTATATGAAGAAAGGTCCTGTTTTCCGAAGAATCATGAAAGGATGAAAGCTTTCTCGCAACATTGGGTGAATCTTGTATATATATAAAAAAAAAAAGAGGGGGGGGGGCTGAAGGAACATTATTTAGTATCGTTAGAAAAATTCTAAAAAAAACATGCATTTAAAATAATGTAAATGTTTTATTGAAAGATTTAAAGCAAGGAAATCAAGATCAATGAGTAAAAGAAAAATCAAGCAGAGATACAGAGGACATTGATTGTACAGGTCTGCAAAATTTTATGTTTAAATTTTTTATTTATTATCATTATTATCATTATTATTTTTATTCATTTTTTTATTTTTTTATTTTTATTTTTTTTTTTTTGGTACTGAACTGGATTTTCTCTAATGTGTTTTGATACACTGAATTAAAAAATGCTTATCTTTTTGCCCTACCACGTAAGGATTTTTTCCAAAGTAAGGATGAAGATTGGAAGAATTCACAGAGAGGCTTTAATAAAATGTAAACCATTTATGTATAAAATACACAAAAATAGGCTATTATTTATACATTATCTTTAAAACGTGTTTTTTTACATCGATGCTGCCATTAAAACTTTTCTCTCGTGCACAGCTTGAGGGAAAGGGGGATGTCTATGAAGGGTAGCTATGGGGGAGGATCTATGAAGAATCCAACAATAATCTGCTAATATGTTAACATCAAATCGCCCCTGATTCCTCCTCTACATTTCTTTAATATTTTGATGAAGTATCTCTCCTTGTTCTTCCCCTAAATTAAGACTACTATACAACAGGCTGAACCATTTACCGCCATTTGTCCGTCATTGCTAAAACTAAGACTATTGTATATGACTATTATAAGAGATTATATAAGACTATTATATAATACTCTTAGGTTTGGCAGTGAAGAACTACCATTTAAGATTATTATATGACACTATATAAGGCTATTATATAGTAATCTTAATTTTATCAATGACGGACTTGACGAACAAATGGCGGTGAATGATTCACATCTCTCCTCCCAACTTCCGCCTTTTTACTTTCTCTTACCCATAAGGTAGAGAAAGTGTTGTTTTTTGGTCAAATTTTCGAAAGTGAGTTTTTGTTATATTTACACATTTTGAGGTTTCTTAAATCCTAAAATCATGTTTCTCGCGGATGGTCTCTGTGTGTGTCTGTTATCAGCATATCTCAAAAACAAATTATAGCAGAAAGTCCAAACTTGGTATTCTAAATTTGTATGATATAGACCATATAAGATTATTATATGAGACTATATAAGACTATTATATAGAGTTACTTAAGTTTAGCAATGACGGCCTTGACGTACAAATGGCGGCGAATGATTCAGCCTGTTAATCACTGAGATTTTCCGATAAATAATTTAGATGGGAATTGAAAAAATGCAGCTTTAAATTCTTTTTTTTTTTTTTTTTTCAAAATTGCGCGTGATGAAAATTTTTGAATAGTTTTTCTCTAATCAGCGTCCAAAAATACACCAGAAATCACCAGAAATACACATCATCTTAAATATTTATTTTTTTATTTTTTTTATCGCAGACATGTGTCATCGTCACTAACTTCTAACACATTGATTGCTGAGGATAAAATTAGATGGTTTAAACATGAAGACGTAAAATTATTTGATTAAATAATGAAATATTTTCGAAGAGGGCCAATATGAGGAACCTATTGTATAAGAGAGCATGCGAAAGTGAAAGAATTAAAGAATTTCAACTTTTTTTCTTTCATTTTTCTCTTTTTTTTTTAAACTTATATTTAAAAGAAAACAAACCATTTATATGAAAATGGTTGTTTTACAGCGATATGTAGAAACTCACGCTTTTTTTTCTTTTTTATTAAATCAAATTAGAAATTTAAGCAGCTGTTGCGTACAAATCGTTCAAGATTATTTGTTTACAAATTCGATTACTTTTTCTTTGAAAATTCAATTTCATAAAGCTAAAAAGCTTTAAATAGCTTAAGCACTTATTATATAAAATATTATTAAATGAAGCGAATGTGAAAAGAAACTTAAACACCATTTGCATATTACTTAAAATAGAATCCGTGTGAAAATTTTGCTAAGTTAATGCAAGTGTCTAAAATTCTAAGTATCTGAGCTGTAAAATGTCTGAATTTCTAGGCGTCTGAATTGTAAAAAAACTTAATTTCCAAGTGTCAAAACTAATGTGTTTGAATTTCAGACGTATCAATATTATTCAGACTCTTAACTTAGTTTATTTTTATAAAGACATTTATGTGTCTTAAATTCAGACGTCTGTGGTGTGTGTCCTTACATGATTCAGACATTTTTTCGTCTAAATTGGCATTTCAGACATATTTCTGCCTGAATTTGAGACACTTCTATTTGCAGTGTACAGGTTTTGTCTATACGAAGCTTAACTTTATCAGTATCCTTTTCATATAAGACTGCAATTTCTGCTTCAAAAATTGATTCTACAACATTCTGCTGATAGTACAGCGAATTAATTTTGGCTTTACTAGAGACTTTTTTTTTATTTTTAAGTTTCCGTTGAAAAAAAAATCCTGCAACTATCATTCATGCATCTTTTTCTGACCTTTTCTGTACACTGACGAAGGCCTTTCGTACGGCCATTCCCGTCAGCTGAGCAATGGAAAAATTACGGTCACTTAAATATGCTTATGCCTCACGGAGTGTAGCTACAAATTTCTGTTATTTAGCAGCTATGTGTTTTCTAAGATTTTCTGCATTTCTATTTCCCCCTTTTTTTTTTTCATCAATATGCTTTGGCAAATGCAAAGGAACTTTAGGTTTAACCATCTTTTTTAACTTCAAATATTTATGAATGATTTTACTTAGAAGAAGACATTCCCAATTTCAATGCAATAGACCTTTGAGTCGGCGGATTTACTTTTAGAATCAGAAACTTTCTTGACATTTACTTGTGTTCGAACAGTCTTAGGATGAAGTTTCTCTGTCATGTTTTCATTTTTACTTTCATTTAGACCTTTTTTTTTTTTTTTTTTTTTTTTTTTTTCCCATTCAAATTTAATATGTTATCAATATCTGTATGGTTGAGACCATGGAAGGTCACCACAGTTGTAAAATTGAGCTGGATCCAGCGACTCCCGGTGACGCAGTAGTTGGGAGATTAGGAAGGTCGACACAAACGGTCAGCGAAGTTTTAGATAAAGTCGGGATGATTTTGCGCCAGCATAGAGCTGCAACGGAGAAAGTAACTTGCGGAGTGTGAAATGGAATTTGAACAGGTTTTTGGAAGTTTTTCTCATAGATATAGTAATAAGACATAGATTGATCATTAGGGTGGAACGAAAATGGCCTTTAAAATTTTTTTTTAGATATCAGTTTGGTAATAGTGGAGAAAAGTTGCCTTTTAGGCTCAAAAGGAAGTAAAAAAAAATTGGATGCGATACTATAATATCTTGAGGTGCCGCAAATAGCTTAAAGTTTGTTAAAACATTGAAAAATTTGAAAAATAAAAAAATAGGCCTTTAATTTTTTTTTTTAGATTTTATTTTGGAAATACTGGGGAAAAGTTGCCATTTAGGTTAAAAAAGAATTTTTAAAAATTTGGTTGCAATATTACAACGTCTTGAGATGCCGCAAAGAGCTTAAATTTTGTACAAAAATTGAAAAATTATAAACTTTGATAAATTATTTTTTATGAATTTCTCCTACATATAATGTTACAAAAAATCGTTTCAAATACATATATAATATAAACATTAGAATTGGGAAAAAATATTATTTACAAAATATAATAAAAATAAAAAAATATTTTGTAATGTTAAATTTTGTAAATTTCTTACTTCTGTATTCTTAAAAATTGCAAATGTTACAGCTGCAAAATGTTTGTTTTTACTTCATTTACAAATTAAACTGTTTTTTCGTATTAAATTTTGGCATTTTCTCACGTGAGTCAATTTTTGCTCTTATGTATCCTTCTCTTGCGATTGAACTACAGACATTTTGAGCCGATTCGGTCACCAGTTTCACAGCTCTTTCCACTGCTTGCGTGTGGCAAGGAAGCCGGGAAAAGTCGATAACCGGGTCCACTTTACTATTTGGTTCAGCTTCAAATGTCTTCCGTATAAAAAAGAAGTTTCAGAATGTCACTTGAAACAAGTTTTAATACATTCACCAAGTTTTATCACAATTACATTCACAAGTTTTAATCATTCATAATACAACACCATTCAGAATGTCACTTGAAACAAGTTTTAATAAGGGAGGTTCAGTTACGTCATTTTCAGGCCATAAGATTATGTTGATGTAATCCTTTGCATCGACGTTTATCTTTGGAACTTTAAACTTCCTGACTTCCCCTCTACTTTCTGTTCTTGCTTTTAAAACACGTCGTAAACCAAGTTCTCTATGAATTTTGCGTTCATCACATAGCATGGGCAAAAGGAGATTTTCCGGGGCAGCAAAATACCCACTTCTTTGAATAACCGGATCTATAACGTTCTTGAGGTCGTCTGAGAGATAGCGTGAATATGAGATAAGTTTAAACAGATGTTTGGAACCATAAGTACATGAAGGTTTTAAATTATTATTAAACCACACAGGTGCATACACTTTCACAATGTACTCAGCCAGAGTCTTAAGATTTTCAGTTGCCACATACAATCTAAGCACGCGGTTGGCTAATGTCAGCCATCTAGAGTGAGAAATTTTTCCAGGGTTTCTTAAAGATAAATCTAGTGGGCAATTTCCACTTGATACAGCTATACTCATATCCAATAAATACTTCTGATCTGTACTTAAATCATTTCTGTTATCCAAAAGAGGAAGGTTATTTTCAATTGGCATGAAAGTAACAGCAGGAAGATTAGCACAGTTTTCAAGCTGCTGACCTATTTCGCCTTTAAACTCATTGGGTCCCTTCGTTTTACCATCTAAATGACAAAAAAGGTGTCGCAATGGTAGCTCATTAGCATGGAACATACAAATTAACCATTGTAAAGGTCTTTCTATTTCCTTTTCAATCAAAGAAATCACACCATTATTATGTCCCGTGTTTACAACGGTTCCATCACAGCCAATAGCAGTAAAGTTCAAAAGTTGTTTGTTGTGTTCTCTATCTTCAAGAAACTGCAGTATACTGTCTGCTATGTCTTTTCCGGTGCCAGATTTAGGTGTTACGTGGCCTAAAAACCTTGAGTTTGGTTCCTCTATTTGTGAAACGTGCTCTTCTGAAACAACCTTTGTGTACAACTTAAATCCTTTCTTTTCTCGAACAATTGTTTTGTCTTTTCTTCCATCAAAAAACAATCCTCTATTTTCGGTTATCGGACGATAATGACTGTCATTAATGAGATCTTTTCGATTTGTTGATCTTGCTCGTCTAATTTTCATCCTGTCTATTACATTGGTTTTGTCTTCTTCTGTGATTACACCCAAGTGCTGTAAAGCGGCACTAGCTATTGCTGCAGCAGCTGTATCTGGTATTCCGATACTGTCAGCAATGGAAGCTACAGATGACAATTTAATACGCATTTGAGTTTTTTTCACTTCTTTCAGATTTGAAGGCCCTGGTAGATGTGTGACTTCTTGTATATTTAATGGACCTGGTTGGTTTGCCTCTTCTGGTAAAGAACAATGCTGCCTTTCAGCTCTGTCATTGTTGCCAGTAACCGTTTCTAATGCACTGGTGTGTTTTGTCCGTTCTTGATTAAACTTAACTATTCTCTGTAGTTCTTTACTTTTTCTGACTTCTTTCTTCCTCAAAGCGCTTGTGGTAGCTTTATCAATATTACCTATAACCATTGCCCTGTTAGAACGTTGATCTTTCAGAAACTCTTGTTCCATAACTGGTATTTTTTTTTTCTTTTATACAAGTACAAGTATTAAAGTTTGCACACTTACAGGCAGCAATATCAAATAAACGTTTCGCTTCTTCTCTAAATTTTGCAAGGTTGCAGTCAAACTTATCTGACCCTTTTCTGCTTTTAGACCTTAATAAATTTCTATATTTACAATGATAAGCTTTTATCATTTGTAAAATTCTTTTGCTAGAAACAACGGGAATAGAAGCTCTTGACCATATTTGTTCTATTTTGGGAACTAAAATGTCACATATTTCACTTACAGTAGGATCCTTCTCTGAAGAAGTTTTGAGGTTATGTCTAATATAACAGTAACACTTCATAATGTATTCGTAAGTAGGCAGTTCAACTTCACACAAATTTCCCAAAAATGGGACATTCCGACATTTGTCTTGTCTTCACTATTTTAGACTGAGCCATTTTTATTCTCAAAAATAAAGTATTATGCAAACTAAAACTAACAAAATATACCTTAAACGGTGCGGAGACGTCCACTCAACTGAACTTCGCAAAGCCTGACACCTGCTCTGAGCTTGTCAGGTGTCACGTGTCAGTACACTCAGACAAATCTCCGCCTCCTTCCACCCCCCCCCCCTTCTCCCTCACAACATCTGCTCCGGCTATGACTCATGCTTCCTTATGCCAATGCTATATTAAAACTGTTTCTATTCATAATAAAACGCCTATTTGAAATATTTTGTTTTATAATCGAGACCCGAAAAAAACCCCTTTAAAATATAGCAAAGATTTCAATTTTATGAAACTTTAATGTCCTTGAGGCACCTCAAGACGTACTCCAATCGTTTTCATATTTTTAATTTATCTTATCTACACCAAAAGGCAACTTTTCAGCGCTATTCCAAATTAAAAATCAGAAGTTGGTTTTTTCGTTTTTTTTTTCAATTTTATGAAACTTTAACGTCCTTGCGGCACCTCAAGACGTACTCCAATAGTTTTCATATTTTTAATTTATCTTATCTACACCAAAAGGCAACTTTTCAGCGCTATTCCAAATTAAAAATCAGAAGTTGGTTTTTTCGTTCCACCCTATTGATCATTGAGAGGGGAAAAGTGATACCTTTTTCAATCGGGAAAAGACGGCCATTTTACTCTCTTATGGATGTATTTCCCCAAGTGAATATACACGGGAATACACACAGGTAATTTAGTAAATAAAATTCATGCACTAAAAGAGAATGAAAAACTCTAGATACCCCTTTTTCTTTCTTTCTTTTCGTTTTCCTTTTCTTTTCTTTTTTTTTTTTTTACTATACTCTAGTAAACTCATGTCTGCACAAAACTGTCTTTCTTTCGACATTTATTATTATTATACTTCTTTGAGATAAAAATCGTCTGCATTCATCATGAAAAATAATGTTAATAAATTATAATTTAATAAATTATTTGTATTGCGTAAATTTGTATAGGATTATATATGGAAGAAAGTCTTGTGGTGGCCACAACATACTAGTTATTTATTAAAACTTTCGCGGCTGCTAGCTACATTTAAAAGAATTTTGAGAATTCCATATTACTTACTAATATAAAATATTAAAAAATATTAAAATTTATAAAAAGTATTCCATTAAATATGAAAACGGTAATTACCTCATAATAATAACAAAGCAACTGATTATAAAAATTATTATTTTTCATAAATTACTTGAAAATAACTTTTTTATGGAACCTACACCATTTCTTTTCATATATTTATTAGAACACTTAAAAACCGCGCAATATTTCAGCATTTTCAAAATTCATTACCATTCTATTCTGTTACTGTTTTCGAGTTTTAACTCTCTAATGGCTGATGCCAAAAAGCTTTTTCGGCATCAAAAATTTTTGCTCGTTAACATGGGGATGATAGATCTAAATATACTATATCTATGGTTTTTCTAAGTGAAGTGATTGGAGGTGGTTGGATTAAGGATAAATGTCAAGGTATTGTTGTAGAAAGGGTGGTGTAGATGAGATAGATCTTATACGGGCGTTATGTGATTAAGAAGATTGAATTGTAGAGTATTGAAGTGGTGTAGGTAGAGTAAGATTTGTGTGAAGGAATTGTCGTGCCAAGGGAATCCTGACGACAGTTCTTGTGTGAGCATCGTTCAGTGGATCGTCGGAGAGCAGTTTTCATTAAGCTTCTACCATTTCTCCTGGGTAAGACTATTACTTTATACTACTCTAATTTATTAGTTTATTTAGTTATTTGATTGAGTTCTGAGAACAAATAATCCCCCCCTGATTTAAATATAAATAAAAGTCTTATTTATACTTTATATTCAAGTCTCGTGTTCTAAAATTATCTATTTAGATAACTAATTAAGTAATTAAGATGGAGTTTGCAGCCACGTAAACCTCACATATCTTTTCTAGAAATGCAATAACCGCTATATTTACATTGCTATGTAATTTGATGATATGAACATTTCTTCTCGAAATTACGTGATATTCAAGCTATCTATCAATTTTAGAAGCTATTTTCAAAATAAATTCTTTATTTTTACATTTCAATAAAAAAAAAATATATAAATTAGCAGAGTATTATTGTAAAGTGTCCAAAATATATTTCAAACTACAAATAATAATAATAATAATAATAATAACAATAATAATAATAAAATCGTTTCTATAAAATATGAACGACCTTCTGTATAGTGAATACATCAGCAATTTGGCTTAAGAATATCAAAATACGCTTTCTAATACATTTTTCCTCTCAAACAAAAAAATTTTAACGTTTGAAGAAAATTAAATTTATTTAGTTCAAGCAATCTAACACTCCGTTTATCATTCTGTCAAGTTTTCAAGATGTGCTTGTATATAATATTCCATGATTAGACAAGCACCACACTGTCATGAATATGTTGGAAAATGTACCATAATCTCTGCTCTCTAATTCGAACATATTCTTTATTTTTTAAAATTATTTAAAATATTCATATAAATTGGAAAACAAGCTAAAGACAAGAAAACATGTTCAATCTATCCACAAAATTATTAACCTGTATATTATACTATTTTTTAGACTATAGTTCAAAAAAATCATTATAATACATTAATATTAATATTTTAAATATTTTCAGCGTGTAACACATTTTCTCAACATTTTATTACCTATTTTCTATTGTTCAAATAATAAAAGTTTGTTTATGTTAGTAAAAAATACCAGCGTATTCATATCTCGAAACTTTTCTTGTAACAATGTAACATACCTTTTCTAGGATAAAAGGCTTACAATATAACAATGTTATCGCACTTACACCGAGTCTGTTTAAATTTCTGGGGCGAATAAATTTCAGACAATGTAGTTAATTATTTTTTGGAGCGTGAGTTGATAAGAGAGAGCTGTCATTTTTGTCCCTAATCTGTTGACATTGTGATGTGCTGACCATTTATAAATATCAGAGACTAAATTTTTGAGAGTGTCATTATTTACGTCTATCATAATATATTTCTGAAATTTATTATTAAAAAATAAATCAAATGGGTTTATTTTTTAATTAATAGGACTTTTTAATTAATAATTATTCCTTTAAGGTTTATGTGACAAATGGCTTTGCTTAATATTTTTGGATTAAGAAGATATATAATATTAATAGAACGTAATGATAAAATAGCATCATTTATCAGAATTTTCGTAAGTTTTCTTTATTATTATATTTAATTGTTTTAGTATAAGTAACACTAAAGGAGAAAGTTTCATATTTATACAACAAAGAAATAATATATACCTGCGTATGTCGTGTGTGTGTATGATTGTGTAAGTGTACGAATTAAATTCTCGCAAATATTTTGCTCGAACATTGATGATTTAAAATTTTTACAGGAGTGCTTACATTCAATTAAATATCAAAAATTACATTTAGCTAATTTTAAGACAACAACATAATTTTGAAGTATTTACAGAAAAAACTAACAATGTAATAATAATAATAATAACAATAACAATAACAATTAAATCCAATGAAATAATAACATATAATTACAAGGTACAGTAGACTCCCGATTATCGGCGGTCGGATTATCCGCTTTGCGGATTATCCGCGCTCCTCATAGGCCTGAATTTAAAAGGGAATTTAAAAATACAGAACAAACTTATTACAAAAAAAGGTCTGGGAGGTAATTAACACGTTAATCGCCATGTCAGTCATATGTGTCTGACGCATTTTTAACACGCATTTTTAACTAGGAAATAACCCTAAAAGGAATATGATATACGCCGAGTAATTATTAACACGTTAATCGCCATGTCAGTCATATGTGCCTGACGCATTTTTAACTAAATTGTCTAATAAAGTTACCATGGCCCATGTGAAAATTTTTCTGATATTATCGTGGCGATTAACGTGTTAAGCAGTCTACATTGGTAAGGTCTTGGAGAAAAATTTTACCAAAATGTGGAAAATACTTTGGTAGAGTTTATAGAGAAGGAAGAAATTTCTGCTCGTGATTTGGAAAATTTAGCTAAATCTGTTACTGAGGGAGAAAAAGGCAATGAAGGAAACATTGAAGAGTGGATTAATTGTGACGCCAATGATCCAGGTATTGAACACCTTACAGATGAACAAATTGTGGGCCAAGCATTATAGCCAGTTTTAGAAGATAGTGAAGAAGAAGAGGAAGAAGGAGATAAAACTCAACAGAGGATGAGCCATGACGCAGCCCTAGCACATGCAGATGGACTTATAAAATATCTCGAGGAACAGGACGATGTATTACTTTGTGACAAAATGCTGATAAAGAAACTGCAATCGCAAATTAAGGAAAAGTGTTTTAGTCAAAAAAAAAAAAAAAGAAAAAAAAGAAATGCTTGTATATATAGGCCATGCTTAACTGTTAATTAAATAGTATTGCTCAAAAGGCTTTATGTGTTGATTTATATCCCCTTTTTGACCATTTTGCGGATTATCCGCTGATTCGATTATCCGCGGTTGTCTATTCCCCGTTCACCGCGGATAATCGGGAGTTTACTGTATATAATTACACTGGTTCTCATAATTATGAGGACACTCGTTTTTCTATATTAACTAAACACTGAACACTATTATTTAAACAAATATATTTTTTATTAATTTGAATTTCATTAATAGAATATATTTAAAAAGTTTTATCGTTTTTCTATCTTACAAAATTTTAAATACGTTCAAAAAGCTGATTTTTCAGGTGTTCACATTTATAAGGACAGCTCGAATCTTAGTAATTTTTTTTTCAGTTATTCTTTAAATTAATATTTTATGGGGTCTCTTTTTAGGGTGAAACAGTCAGACATTCTCTCTGGTATATATATATTCAGGTTCAATACCATTTCATACAGCATAGATGATATTCTGAATACATTTAAACTATTTAAAATTGCTTTCCACTTGCATGCACTTTTATAATATGATAAGTTAAAGTTATTGCAACTTTTAGGCCACGGGAACTTCAATAATACAGAAGTTTATTTCTTCAAACTATTTTCTGTTGCTCTAGAAGTAGATCAAAAATGTAAGTCTTGTTGAAAGAAATATTATTACCCCCCAAAATCTAACAAAAATCTGAGAATTCCACGTTTCAAATTTGCGGATATTCTCTTGATGTTCATAATAATAGAAAAAATTACTAAATTCATTCTGCCTGCAGTAGAAACAACTCCCCAGAGCACGACAGATCCACCTTTAAAATACCCTATTCCTATATATCTTTAAAAAATCTGGTCTGTCTTTCGCTATCTTCAGATCGTGCCAGTAACTGTAAAAACCATTTGGTTAATCAAGAATAAAATGTTTTTAATCCGAAAATGTAACATTTTACCATTTAATATTGTCTTTATTCAACTTTAACACAGACGTTCTTTCCATCATTAAATGCTTATTGGTTATTACAGGTGTTTTTATTCATTTTAACATATTAATAATTATTTTAAACATGCATAAATGTGGACCCCAACCTTTCGTTAAAAATTACGGCAAATTCAGCAGCAGGCTTTATGATTAGAAAAGTAAGAGGAATTATGAATCTTCAATCTCTGTAAAACAACTCTGATTTTGCAACAGATCTCTCTCCTATCGAACCAGCAGTTCAACGTTTGATCACATTTCCTTCAGCAATTTTAGATCTTCTAATTTTATTAGAAATTCGGTGGATTTAAATTATCCTTCCACTTAAAAAACACATTTATCATACTTCACTACATGAACGTTCTTTTTTTTCCGAGGAATTATCAGTAATGTCCGTCCAAGAAAAATTGAAGGCTTATATATTAATTAATCTAGCCCAGTAGTTAACAAATTCGCATGTCAACTGTAATTTATCCGCTAGTAAGTTAAATAAAACGAAAAAAATCTTGATTGTCCCTATAATTATGAACATCTAAAAACGTGGTGAAAAAATATTTTGCATTATTTTTCATTAATTTTGCTTCATATTAAAAAAATTATAGCAGTTTTGGTTTTTAGAATACCAGATATATTAAGTGCACTTAGTATAACCTTGTTTACAATTATTTTTACATTAGTTATTTCAAAACATAAAGTGTCCTTATAAATATGAGAAGGAGTGTATATTGTAGTCACATACGTATAAACTACGAATCATATACATAGTTTCTGATTTTTCGATTATCCCCGAAAAACTAATAATATATAATAGAAATTTATATTAACATTTTTCTATCGATTATATATAGTTGATTGTATTAGAAAAAAGTAATGGAAAATATTGATTGTTAATCTAAAAAAAAAAAAAAAAAAAAAAAAAAAACCTTGGCAAATATGCATATTTTACAATAGGCACAAAAACTCAATATAATTACATTATGTAATTTGTAATTGTAAAATAATTGTCAATTAAAGAAATGAATTACTCCAATTCTTTATGGTGTACTCCTTACATATGATCAAAAATATTTACACACACTATATAGTTTTCATAAATTAATGTCGAGAAGAAAACTCTTAATACAAATACAATCTACTTCCATTGATTATCACGCACATTATATTGTTCACAATTCTTTCGTGGAATAAAAAGGAATTTGAAGTAAACAGCACAAGGTAATGTTTAAAAATGTCTACCGACAGAAGTGCTAATTGCTTGCGTTGATCCGGACAAAAATCACCCGGTAACCCGGTAACAGCAACCGATTGTGAATTCACAAAACAAAGTACACAGCCAAACTCAACATTTACATCACTGGATAGGTTAGAGAAAGTTCAAAATATAAAATTTCATACAATTGTTTCCTCAGGAAAACTGCTAATAGTGCAAGCATTTTTTTGTAAAATATCCCGGTAACAAAAAAGTATTATTCTATGATGCTCACCGTCAGAAATAGCGGACAGTATAAGGCGGATACATTCCTTATAGACAATCCACTGCCTGTGGAATCGTACATACTACAAGTACACTAGACATTTTGGCGGGTACAGTGGTGGTCAAAATTATAAGGACAAGTGAAAAATCGCTAAATCTTGGCTACAGTTCGTCAGAAAATTATGAAAATTTTACGTTTGGAAATCAATGATAAACAAAGCACTTTTTTTTAATTATCATTATTATTAATTTCGATAGAAATGGTATAGGAATTTTGATGAAAATTTGGAGTTAAAGTCTTTTTGAGGTGCTTAAACGATTGGACTTATCCTCATCTTATGAAAAATTCGCATTCGCAGCTAAACCTTTATCGGCCAGATGTAACATATGGCAGAAATTGGGTTTACTTGGAAATGCGTATAAGGATTTTGATAAAAGTTTTAGGGTGCATAAAGGATTCGAAATATTTTCATCTTCAGAAAATGTCGCGTTTGCTGTTAAACATTTAAAGGCCAATTTCAATGTGTGGCAGAAATAGGGTTTACACGGAAATGGACAGAGCGATTTTGATGAAAGTTTAGAGTTACGGATTGTTTGGAGAGAAAAAACGATTGAAAATATTATGGCGGATAAAATTCATTTCTAAACTTGGTTGAGACTCTTATATGGTCTATACATACATCGCCACTTGAAAACAAATCTGTAGAGCAACATGGTTAACGAACTTATCAAAGATATTTATAAGATAAATTCGCTGTCCAAAATTGGTTCGATTTTCGATTATATATATATATATATATATATATATATATATATATATATAGAGAGAGAGAGAGAGAGAGAGAGAGATAGTGATAAACAAAGTGATTGGAATATTTCGATTTCCAAAGAAATCAACCTATGTCAAATTTGGGTTTATGTTATTGAAAAATGCGTATAAAATGCCCCCAATGAGCGCGGGAAAATGTTAACTAATTATCATATAAATCTCTTCCGAAGCCTAATTGGAATTATATTAACATAGGTTTACATAACAGTACTCGTTATGGGACCTCTTAATGTCTAATCTGTATTTATAGCATTAACTTTCAGGGTAAGAGAAAGTCGTGTGAGTGACACACTAGCTTATTTACTTTCTCTTACCCATAATGTAGCGAAAGTATTGTTTTAGGGTCAAATTTTCGAAAGCGAGTTTTTGTTACATTTACATGTTCTGAGGCCCGCTGTATACGAAAATCTTGTTTTTAGCGAATGGTCTGTGTGTGTGTCTCTGTGCCTGTGTGTCTGTGTGTATGCTAATCAGCATATCTCAGAACAAATAGTAGTAGAAATTCCAAACTCGGTATTCTAAATGTGTATCATATAGGGATGCTACACTAAGCTTTTCGTCGAGATGAAGCAGATGGTTCGTGTACAGGGACACTCAAAATTATTCAAATACATTACGTCTATAGGAGAATTTGCAGGTAAGTAGAGTTTAACATCTATAGACTGCACTAAACCAAATGAAACAAATATATATTTTTTATATGCATAAAAACATGTCTCATGTAGAATAGGGTAGGGAAAACATTGACTGTTCGTTTACAGAACTACACAAAAGAACTAGATAAAAGTGGGACAAGCGTTGCTAATTGAAGGAAGTATATTTCAGGCTGGGCCATGTATGATTACTATAGTATTATATTTAGATGCATCGTGTGGTCTGTATATAATCTTCGAAAGGTATGCAGGGCTGCATATATTTAAGCGATAACATTCTTTTTTGATTTTAGTGGATGTGCTTTACTAATAATATTTTACCATTTTCAGGAAAGCTGTTCGGGAATTGAAATAAATCCTTCATAGAGGTATGGTAAATAATGCATGTTTTAAGCTAAATATTCATCCCTTGTTTTTTTTTTTTTTATTTACACTTTTTGAGGCTTCCTGATTATCGTAGTCAAGTTTTTTAACGTATGGTCTTTGTGTCTCGTAGAGTGACTTAAAAACGAATAATTTTAGGAGATCCAAATGTTGTATTTTGAAGTTAATATACGTTTGGTGCTGGAAAAGTTTGATCAAGATTGATAAGTTTTAAGGAATGTTGCGTGTGAAATTTTCTGTATAATTTTAAGAAAACTTTTAATTTTAATAACGGAATTAAATTCTATATAAATTTAGGTGCATTAATGAAGTGAGGGGTAGTGCCCCCTCACACAGAACTAATCATCATATAAAACTCTTACGAAGTCTAATTTGAATTGTTTAACATAGGTTTACATAACAGTACTCGTTATCTCTTAATCTCCAACCTGTATTTATAGTATTAAATTTCGGGGTATAAGAAAGTCGTGTGAGTGACACACCAGATTATTTTTCCTATTTTCCTAGTACTATTATCGACAATTTTTATTAATTTTAAAATCCCAAATTAAAAATAACTCTCATTATGTGCATTTATGCGAAATTTTGTTCAGTACTGCCATGTTAAAAATTTAGAAAATATGGGATCACGGCGCCACCTGTTGAGCGAATGATCTTCAAATTTAATCAGTACCAGTTTTTGTCAAGGTCCAACTAAATACCACGTTTGATTAAATTTTGTTCATTACATACAGTTTCCATAATATTTGTGATACACACACAGAGACAGACAGACAGGCATTTTTTTTAAAGCAGTCGAACATCCCAAAACGTGTAAATCCTTCGAAAACTCGAGTTCGAAAATTTTCACGAATCCAATACTTTGTCTATATATACATATAAAAGAAAGTAATAAATAATAGTAGTAAAAATTACTGTATGTGTAAAGGAATTTTCGTTAATGATTTTTTGTAATATGTAAAAGTAATTAATAAAGAAAGTTAACAAAATTTATTAAAAACGTAACACACACGTTAGAGAAAACGAAAATAATTATCCAACAAACACAAAGAAATAATATACCATGCTAAAAACTTTAAAAATGTTTCTTAAATAGCAAAATACTAGAGTGATTAGAATTAGAGATAACATATTGTTTTCCATTTGAATGAAAATAAAAGGGATTATAGGAAAAGGAATTTTTATCATTAGAGTTTAGATATTTTGTTTTTCCATAAAGCATTGTTATTATTCAAATACTAAGTATTACTAAAAATAAGCGATATTTATTAAATGTAAATATCTGTATTGGTTTAGATAATTATCTGAAAAATATTCACCATTAAAAGTCAAATCATGAAGGTTTTTTAACAGGAATCCATTGGTTATTTGTTATTCTGAAAAATTTATAAGCGGCTTAGAAACATTTAACTAAATATTTTCTACTCATTTCTATGCATTTCAATAATCTGTTCGTTAAATAACACTTTAAAATAAAAATATATTTTAATAAAAGAGAAAGAAAAAAATAAAAAGATGTCACTCTGTTCAGAGCAATTACATTTGAACTTTTACATTATCTACCAATTTGGACACTTTCGAGTTTAGACGTTTTGTCAAATGTCTAGAAAAGTTCTTTAGAAAATATATTGAAATCTTTGAAATATGAAGAACATGTTTTACTTCATATATTTCAGTAAAAGTTTTGTCGCGAAAAGGAAGAGGGGGACCAGTAAAAAATTAAACAAAAATCAAAATGTCTTGGATCACCCTGTAAAATATATTGCTTGAAATGCTTTTTGATTGTAACACGTGATTTTCAGGAATGTGTTAATTATCTGTATGCATTTTAATGAAGCTACCACATATATTCATGAAGATATAATGTTTGTTTGTTTTTTTTTCAAAAATTTACAAAAAAAAAAAAAAATAAAATAAAAAAAAAACTTTTTAAATTATAACATGTAGAGCATTAGACCCAGTAAAAAGACATTTTTAGGAAACTTAGCATAATACATTAGACACAGCATACTGTAATCTGAAAGCAAAAATGCTAAATATCTTACGAAATACGTGCATTTTTGCTAAATAATGTTTAACTACGCATGCGCAAGATTTAGCGAAATTTCATTTTCATAATATAATAGCCAATAGCATTGATCTACTTATATGAAAAATTTCAAAAAACTATCGTGTAAATTCGCAAAAAAAAAAAATATGAGAGCTAGAATAAGCGGAATTTCAATTCATCTCTAATAAAAAAGGAAAATGATAAGAGTTTTATTAATATTTATTTACAATCAACTATTCATATATTACCATTGGACATTGACTGAATCAAAATAAAAATGTGTGTAAAACCCCTTATAGTTTAGCTTTCCTTTTGAGCCGAACTGGAATTCCTTTAATTCTAGCTCTCATATTTTTTTTATTTACACAACATTTGTTTGGAGTTTTCATATAAGATACTTTAGTCTATTAAATTATGCAAATAAAATTTTGCTAGATCTTGCGAAAGCGTAGTTAAAATTTATTTAGTAAAATTACTCATATTTCGTACGATTTTTAAAATTTTTGCATTCTGATTGCAGTAGATTTTGTTTAATGTAGTATATCAAGTTTCCTAAGAAGGTTTTTTTCCCGTTTCCTACGTGTTATAAATTAAAGTTTTTTTTTTTTTTTTTTTTTTGTAATTTTTTAATTTTTTAAAGAAATCGTTATATCTCCATAAATATTTGTGGTAGCATGATAAAAATTGTTAAAGACAATTACAAATGTTCTCATAATAAGCCAAAACCCTTTTCAAGTATTACGTTTTACAGGGTGATCCAAAACATTTTGATTTTTGGTTATTTTTTTACTGATCCCCTTTTATCCTTCAGGACAAAACTTTTGCTGAAATATATAAGGCACAACCAATTCTTCCTACTCCCAAAGTTTTAAGATTATTAAGAACTTTTCTAGATATTTGGGAAAACATCTAAATTCAAAAGTGTCCAAATACTTATTGGTATATAGTGTACAAATTTGATCAAAATGTATTTAAAAGATTATAATCCAATAGTATATAAATTTAATCAAAAGACTATTTTAAATAAATCTAAACAAATTGATTTTAAGAATTATTTTGAACGCATATAAATTTCCTTATTATTGGAATTGAAACTTTATTGGTTTTTATATTTATACACACACACACACACACACACACACACACACGCGCGCGCGCACACATATATATATTCATTACGGATCATTAATGTTTTATTCATGCAAAAATTATACGATTTCTCTAGTTCTAAAATAATTCTTATTGGCAATTACATTTCATATTGACTTTTTAAGTATTGTTTTCCGTTTGAATGAAAAGGAAGCAGATTACACGAAAAGAAAATTCAGTCATTAGTATCAATATATATTCCATTATCAATAATTCTCACACATCATACAATTTTTCTCTCTATTCTGAAAAATTTATAAGCAGCTTAAAAATTTATATTAAAATATTTTCTATTAATTTATAAAAAAAATTCGATAATCCATTTTTTTGTTGTAAAATAATAAAGTAAAAATATTTTAATGAAAATGCAAAGAAAAAAAATATTAAAATATCGCTGTCTCTAGGAAAATTGCATTTAAACTTGTAAATATGGATTAAATGTGTTGAAATTTTTAAATAAAAATAATCCATTAATATATAAAATTAATCAAAAGATTTTTTTAAATCTAAATAAAATGGTTTGATTTATTTGATTTATTTATTTATTTAATTATGTATTGAATTCACATAACCTGCTATATTATAATAACAGAAATTTGATGAAAAAATTAGTTTATAAATTATGCAACATTTAAGTTTTATTCGAGTAAAAAACTATACAGCTGTTATAATAGTTCTTGTAAAAGTATTCTCATATGCAGCTGCATTTCATTTCTACTTCCATACATTTATTAGTTCCCCATCATACTATAGGTATGGGGAACTAATCGTGAAAAATTTCGACCTCGGTTTTTTGACTTTTTTATACGTTTTCAGGTGTGAGGAATCCGAAAATGACAAAATTTGTATGGTGTCTGTCTGTAGGGTGTCTCTTAGTGTGTCAGTGTGTCAGTCCGTTAGTGTGTTAGTCCGTTAGTTTGTTAGTCTGTTAACACGGTATCTCACGAACAAATGATCGCAGAGAGGTCAGATCAGTTTTAAAATATTACTTTCGATACTGGCAAGAACCGTATTCATTTGCAACATTCGAATTAAAAAACTTCGTAAGTTCTGAGAAATTTACGATTTTCTTAACATGGGAGAATAGGACAAAATTTCACTTAAACGTGCATTAAATGGAAACTTTTTACATTAAAAATGTCGGACCAGTTTTTAAATATCAGTTTTGATGCCGGAATTAACATCAGTAACTATAAATTTCGTAAGTTATTGGAAATTTACGAATTTCTTAACATGGCAGTATAGAGCAAAATTTCACATAAACGTCAATTTTTAGAGATATTTTCATCGTAAAGATGTCAGACTACTTTTGAAATATTATTTAAAACACTGGCATGAATATTAATGACTATGAATTTTCCAATATAAAAATTTCGTAAGTTATTGGAAACTTACGAATTTCTTAACATAGCAGAATAGAGCAAAATTTCACATAAACGTCAATCTTGAGAGCTATTTTCATCGTAAAGATGTCAAACCACTTTTTAAATATTATCTTGGATACTGGCATGAATATCATAGACTATGATTTTTCCAATTTAAAAAATTCGTAAGTTATTTGGAATTTACTATTTACTTAAAATGGCAGAATAAGGCAAATTTGAGCATAAACTTCCATTTTGAGGATCATAAATACATTAGACAACTTCAAAATTACATTTATGACATTTGTTTGAACATGATTGAATACAAATATTCTAATAGGAAAATTTCGTAAATTATTCGTAATTTACGATTTACTTAAAATGGCAGAATAAGGCAAATTTGAGCATAAACTTTCATTTTGAGGATCATAAATACATTAGACAACTTCAAAATTACATTTATGACATTTGTTTGACCATGATAGAATACAAATATTCTAATAGGAAAATTTCGTAAATTATTCGTAATTTACGATTTTATCAACATAGCGAAATTGTAAATTTTTCATATAAATATGAATTTTGAGGATTATTGCATTGGAAATAGTAGCATGAAAACTAAACAACAGAATTGACCCTGATAAAGTAAATTAATAGATTAGAATAAGATAAATATAGCGAAATGAACGATGGATAGCCTATTAGGCGGGGATTTCATTCTGTCACTGTATCAAGCTTTGGTCAAATTCATTTCTTTTAACATGATTATAATATGTCTCCCACTAGAAATTTATGAGAACATAAATATGATGGGGAACTGAGCAGAGTCCACCTATGCCAACTCGTTTTTAATTTCCTTACCCGACTATCCGTTGGTAATGGAAATATTGTATTCGGTAGAAAATTCGATATCAAATAATTTACATGTTTTATTACTTTCATTACAGGTATTAGAAGTGTTGCATTTTGTCAAAAATTTTGATTAAGATTTTTCACCTGATTAATATGTTTTAAGGTCCCCTGAGTTTAAAAAAAAAAAAAAAAAAAAAAAAAGAAAAAAGAGTTGGTCAGATTATTTTGAAAAGGGATCAACGAATTTTCGTCAAACTTGCAAAATTAACTCCCTTTTAGATATATTTTCATGTGTAGTTGTTGTTTTTAGGTGAACAGATGAGTTTACCAAGTTTTGGTAAAAACTGGCAGTGGCATCGAAAGTTGGTATATCAAAAACAGCTGTAGCGATTTATGTCAAATTTGCTACACAAAACCCTTTTCAGATATCTTTCAGCATGTATAACTTGGTTACTACAGAAAAATTGACAGGCGTCTTGCTTAGGTAGTTCAATTTTAAATCTCGGAAAATTGTGCTTCAGTAAACGGATCTAACGATATATATTCACTAGCAGGCTTCGCCCGCTACGCTAGGCACTATATTTAAGGGCTTTCTTTTTAACTGAATAATTGAAACATTTAAATAAATGTATTTCAATTGGCGACTATTTTCTTCACAGTTTTGGTATGGGATCTCCTTGACAATATCAAATATTTTTTTAACTTTTCGAATCTGTGCAACATGACTATTATTAACACGAATATTCTCGAAAACAGTCAAATATAAATGTTAATTCTTCGAATATCCTGGAAACAGCTGAAGCTGTTACTCGTACAGTAAAAGTCACTATTCGATGAATGGTTGAATCAGAGAACGCACGTAAGTTGTTTTCGCAGCAATCACTATAAAGTACGTATATGCACTTCACGCACATGAAAACCAAAAAAACATCACTGGACACCCCTACCTCGCTATGCATGAATCTGAAAACGCACGAAACTAGGTTCCGTGGCAATCACCATCACGCATGTTAAAACCAAAAAAACATTACTGGACACACTTACCACGCTGTGCACGAACCTGAAAAAGTACGAAACTCGTTTTCGCAGAATTCACTGCCAAACAAAATTCACTGCATTTAAATCAAAAAAAAAAAAAAAAAAAAAAAAAAAAAAAAATCACTGGACACCTTACCTTAAATCAATGAAAATCAAATAAACCAATCAAACCTCTCGTAATTCCTCATAACGTAGATCTAGTTCAAAGTAAAATACATTCAAATCAATGAAAATCAAATAAACCAATGAAATCTCTCGTAATTTCTCAAAACGTAGCTCTAGTTCAATGTAAAATACACTCAAATCAATGAAAATCTAATAAACCAATCAAATCTCTTTTAATTCCTCATAACGTAGCTCTAGTTCAATGTCAAATACACTCAAATCAGTGAAAATCGAATAAACCAATCATATCTCTTACAATTCCTCATAACGCAGCTGTAGTTCAATGTGAAATACACTCAAATCAATGAAAATCAAATAAACCAATCAAATCTCTCCTAAGATTCTCCATTCTGCGTCATTATAGAAATGGGAAGTTTTATTTTCATATTTTTATTAATTAAAAGAGAACTAATCAAAAATTCGAAAATCTGACTTCGATGTGCACAATGACCCTACGGAGGGCACCTTTGTGTTAAATCACGTGACTGGCTGAGCTACCGTTTTCGAGAAAAGTGAAATATACACATATATATACAAATATTGCTCACTTAATAGTATAAGATATACAGTTAGCAGTAAAATTTTTGAAGCACTAGCAATAATTCCTACTTAAAAGATTGACATCTAATACTGTTTTGTTAAGTAAATATTTGTCGTGCTATGATCTTAGATTTATACTGTTTATAAAACAGTAAATTAATGATAAAAATTAGCGACCAAACTAATATATATATATATATAACGTAATAAAGTTTAATCTTAAAATTTAGCTATTAATAGAACTAAAACAATAACAGCACACTTAAATATAAAACTAAATTTAACATAGAGGAAAGAATTACTCAAAAAGTTGCGATGTAGATTAAGAACCAATGAGTTACGATAGTAAATTAAAATACTTACGCCGACCTCAATGATAATAAAAAAGGACCATTAAACTTATGAGAGTGAAAACAAAAAATAAATCAAAGAGATAATTGGATGTAAATGCTTAAACTTAGAAGCATACTTATCAAGGGGTGCATACTTCATAAAGCTTTGAAAGCTGCAACGATTTCGTAAAACGATATTGCT
This sequence comes from Salticus scenicus, assembly GCA_963930645.1. Lineage (NCBI taxonomy): Eukaryota > Metazoa > Arthropoda > Arachnida > Araneae > Salticidae > Salticus > Salticus scenicus. The sequence continues at coordinate 68,265,773 of OZ005659.1, forward strand.
AATCATAGCAATTTATATCATTTCACACCCCGATCGAAGCAGCAAGAACCATAAAGAATTAGAAATAAGTGAATTATTAAATTAAAACAAAGATTAAATAAAGATTAAATATAATTTTTATGAATACCATAGTGAAAACATGAATGAAGCAGAGCAACCACATGTATAACATTTAACACCATCTGGAGAAAAGGATGATGCCAAAACCTAAATTGAAGAAAATAAAAGCTCGACAGATATCGATTAATCGAATATATATATATATATATATAATATGAAAAGTGTGGATATGTACTTCAACAATTTTGCTTCGTTATGTATATATTTTAACTCATGTAAACTCTCTTTTATATATCTTCACGACATATATACGTGTTTGTGATTACAGAAAAATTGTGTGGTGTTTAATTTGTTAAATCAATTTTATGTCTCCGGACCACGGTATATCCAAAAGAACTATAGTAGTGGGTAATGGAAGTCGTGAGACTTTGATCATTAGATTTTTAAAGTTATGTAAAACTTAGTGATAACATAAAAAAAAAGTGCCTAATTGCGGAGATTTGTACATGCATTTAGTGTTTACTCAGGCAATACCACGAAAATTCTATATATATATATATATATATTTTTTTCTTTTAATTCGGTGCAATTTATTACTTTCTTCTATATGTAATATAGAGAAAGTATTGGATTCGCGAAAATTTTTGACCTCCGTTTTTTTGACGGATCTACACGTTTTGGGATGTCCTGAACACGAATTGATAGTTTTTAGAAAATGTCTGTCTGTGTGTCTGTGTATCTGTGTGTCTGTCTGTCTGTGGTTTAGTGTTTTCACCGTATCTCACGAACCCATGAATGAAATTCAACCAAACTTGGTATATAGTTGGACCCTGGCCGGGCATTGTGCTGATTAGATTTGGGGATCAATAGCCCAGCAGGTGGCGCTGAGATCGCATTTTATGTAAATTTTTAACATGGCAGTATAGAACAAATTTTCGTATTTTTCATCGTATCTCACGAACCAATGAATGAAATTCAACCAAACTTGGTATATAGTTGGAACCTGACGGGGCATGGTGCTGATTAGATTTGGGGATCAATCGTCCAGCAGGTGGCGCTGTGATCGCAAAATTTCGTATTTTTCACCATATCTCACGAACCGATGAATGAAATTGAACCAAACTTGGTATATAGTTGGACCATGATATGGAATGGTGCTGATTAGATTTTGGGATCAATCGCCCAGCAGATGGCGCTGTGATCGATTTTTATGTAAACTTTTAACATGGCAGTATAGGACAAAATTTCGTATAAATGTACATAATGAGCGTTATTTTAAACTTGTGATTGTAAAATTAATATGAATTATTGATAATAGTAGTAGTTAACTTCGAAAAAAAATTTGTGCATGTGGGGGCACCGGTTTCCCCCCTGGGGGTGGGGGGTAAATTTTCAATTTGGGTATCTTTCGAAAGATCTCGTCAATACCTTTAAAACGAATGGTTGAACAAAAATCTGCGATAATTTAAAACAAAGTTATCAATTTTTTTTTTACTTTTAACAATTTTTTTTTTTTTAACGAAATTTAACCAAACTTGGTATTTAGTTGGTCCCCGACATAAACTGGTGCTAATTACATTTGGGGATCAATAGCTCAACAGGTGGCGCTGTGATCGCATATTTTCTAAATTTTTAACATGGCAGTATAGGACAAAATTTCGTATAAATGTACATAATGACAGTTATTTTTAACTTGTGATTGTAAAATTAATATGAGTTATTGATAATAGTAATAGTTAACTCGGAAAAAAATTCTGTGCATGTGGGGGTATCGCTTCCCCCCCCCCTGGGGGGAAGTACCACCCGGGGGGGGGGGGGTAAATTTTCAAGATGGGTATCTTTCGAAAGATCTCGTCAATACATTTAAAACGAATGGTTGAACTATAAATCTGTGATATCTTAAAACAAAGTTATCGATTTTTTTTAATTTTAACAAAAATTTTTTTTTTTTTTTTTTTTAACGAAATTTAACCAAACTTGGTATTTAGTTGGTCCCCGACATAAACTGGTGCTGATTATATTTGGGGATCAATAGCTCAACAGGTGGAGCTGTGATCGCATTTTTTCTAAATTTTTAACATGGCAGTATAGGACAAAATTTCGTATAAATGTACATAATGAGAGTTATTTTTAACTTGTGATTGTAAAATTAATATGAGTTATTGATAATAGTATTAGTTAACTATGAAAAAAATTCTGTGCAAGTGGGGGAAGTTTTCAAGATGGGTATCTTTCGAAAGATCTCGTCAATACCTTTAAAACGAATGGTTGAACTATTAATCTGTGATAATTTAAAACAAAGTTATTGATTTTTTTTTTACTTTTAACAAAAAGAAAAAAACAAAAAAAAAAAAAAAAACTTAGAAAAGTAGAATCTTTTTTTTTTTTTTTTTCTTAAATATTGTTACTGATTGAATATGTATTACTTTTAACAAAAAAAGAACTTAGAAAAAAATCGTATTTTTTTTTTTTTTTTTTTTTGTTACTGATTGAATATGTATATAGGAAAATATAGAAGAAAGTTTTGTGGTGGCCACAACATACTAGTTTTTCGTTGTAGTTTTCGCTAGCGATTATAAGTAATTCATTTTTTAATCTTACTAAAAGCTTTACCTATGTTGTGTTACTGCAAAGTCCGAGCTATGGATCTAAAAGTTCTATATGTTCTACTCGTTGTTCTACTTAAAACCGTGTTTTTTAATACAAAAAATCAGATATATACGAATAAATAAAAACATTTCATTGTAAAATGTTCTAAAATTGACTTCAATGTTCAGTTTCGTAAACTTTTATAGTCAATGAAGCGCTGTATCGAAGCAAAGGTGTCATTTATTCTAGATCAAATTGCCTTAAAAATGATTATGAAATTCAAGAAATGTCCACGATTCCTTATAGTACTTGGATGTTTGGATTTTATTGCAAATAGAACTCGCCCTAATAGTGGTTATTCCGTAAATATTTCGGCATTATGGTTATTAGGATATGTTCATTATACGAGTCATTATAAATAAAAATTAAATTGTAAAAGTCGTTAACTTATTGTTTTTTTTTTTTTTTTTTTTTTTTTTTTTTTTTTTTTTTCAGACGCTGTCTTGGCTGCAAACAAAGATGATCGTACTTCTATGGGCGGTCAAATATTTTTGTGTTAGATGAATTCTTTATAGAGTGGCCATAGCTTCCTAAACTTGTTGCCTTCCGCGTGGTCCAGAAAATTGGCGGTAGACAGCGCCACCTGGTACAGATAGCGCGACTTATTTATTCAACAGCCACCAAAAATTTTTAAAATTGACTATGGTGGGACATTATGAGGCACGTAGGATAATATTGAAGGATTTTCAGGCATTAAAATTTTATAATACTTCTTAAATATCACACAATTATGTCACATTTCTAAAATACATTAACCTACAACTAATTCTTTCCAATACAAATATTATTATTTTCTTAAACATGTTACATTTTGTGCGTGATATACGCACGAATACGACGAATGTTTGTTTTGAGGCTCATCGTAAAAATTACAAATCAAAAATGTTAAAATTTAAAGTTTTCTATTATTAACAGGAATAAGAACCTTTCCAATTTGCAGGTTTAAATATTTTTTAAGTCTGTGATCGCTCGAGCAATCAAACTTTACACTCCATCTGTCACTAAATGGGAAATATTTTGCAATAATATTAATGGAATCTTTATAATTGCTACATTAAAATAAATAAATAAATAAATAAAAATACAGTTTAATCTGTTTTTTAACCCTTTCCTTCCCCGTGATTCCAATTGGAATCATAACATTTCAGATTTTCTTTCTTACCATCTAACACTCCCACTGATTCAAAATGAACAATATAAAAATCTATATACATTTTCCTACCGAAAAATACCTATTTTAGATGATTTCACTATCTTTGTTGATAACTGAAAGTATATTTTCCGCTATTCTGATAATAATATCGAATCAGTTTTCTGTTTTGGGCAATTTAAGTAAATTAACTGTTTGAAATATTTTTATTTTATTCTTTAATGTTTATAACATGTATTTTAATTAATTACAATATGTATTTCTTCCAAAATTTTGATATTTTTATTTTTTGAAAAGTGATGATTTTTAATGGCATCAGTGATTATATTAATCATAAATAAACATCTATCAGTTGCGTTGTTAGCTATATTAATTCATACTCTGCTATTACTCCTATTTAAGAAAAATATTTATATATATTACCTTTGAAATAAATTTATGACTAAATTTAAGATTTATTGTTTTATGGAGGGAAAAAGTTGGGAATGAAAGGGTTAAATACACATTGAAAATTTCACGGTACGCGTTATATATATATATATATATATATATATATATATATTTCTAAAAGCTTTGCATTATACTTATCAAAGTAGGCAACTTGGTAAAAGTAAATCCAGTTATATTTATTTACAGATTTCACTTTACATGAAAACGTAAAGACATAAATATGATCCATATATTTATTTACATTTTACTTTTTAGGACGGAGAACTATTAGTTTTAATCTGGATTTTTTGTAGACTAGTTTTGTGAAACACGAGAATTAATTAGAAATATCAGTCATATCGTTACAAATTCGGTACCAAATTAAAGGAGCGTTTTTTCTGAATCAAGGGGTGCAAACAGTTTTTCGTCACGACAATTACATTTTTTTAAATTAACTAAAGTATGAAATTTAGGTAGTAACACTTCATTTTAATGTCAGCACAGATGCCAACATTTTAATTTATTCCGGAGTATTTTTAGCCTTGCCTTTCATTGATGCAACTTATTTTTTACGAGTCCTTATTCCTTATTTTATCAAAGTTATATATTAGATTTTTTTTTTTTTTTTTAATAAAGTGGTGTGGAAATAAAGGCAGGTCTAAAAATACTCTAGAATAAATTAAAATGTTATAATCTGTGATTTCAGTCATCTAAAAAAGTACGTGGCTCGTTACAAATTCGGTACCAAATGAAAGGAGCAATTTATCTGAATCCGGAGGTGCAAACAGTTTTTTGACATGACTATTAGATTTTTTAAAATTAACTAAAGTACAAAATTCAGGTGACAACACTTCATTTTAATTCCTTTCTGTCATATTAAAAATTACCTTGCTCAGTTTTACGGTCAAAAAATGAGATAAAAAATAAAATAAAATAAAAAAATAAAAAATAAAAATAAAAAATAAAGATAAAATTTTACAAACTGAAATTAATAGTCCTCCGTGCTAAACTAAATTCTGTCTTTGACAAAATTTTTAATTTTTATTGCATTTGATCTTTTTTTTCCCCTTTAAACTTAACGTGACAATCTATAAAAACCACTCTTTGGCTGAAAAAGAAATAAAACAGAAGAAGAAATATTTACGCCCAGCCTCTCCCTCTCTTTCTCTCTCTTTTTCCATTTTTGAAAATTAGAGGTTTCTGTAAAGTAAAATTTTTTTACTTTCTTTCTACTATGATTTATTTGAAAATCAATTTCACTTAAGAATTCAGTCCTTACTTAAACTTTATTACCTCCAAATCTATCCCTGTGGAAAAATTATACCCTGGACTCGTTATTGCCTATTAATGAATCGCAGAATAAAAGCAGTTTCAGAGAAAAAAAATAATGAACCAGAAACCATTAAAACTAGGTGATGTTTTAGAATTTAATAAACCGTAAAGATTAAATTATTTATATTTTGAATTAAATAAATTAAATATTAAATGTCTACTATTTAGTTTTCAACTTGTTACAATTTTCTCGTCAATTCGGTAATTATTCCAGAGAGTTGATATTTTGCTAAAAAGTCAAAGAAAAAGAAAAAAAAAATCCCCACTCATTCAAATGACGCGCCCTTGGCTTAAAATATACCGAAAATTGTTTTGATTTTGTGTACAACACTGCTAAAAATTCAAATTTCATTTTTTTTTTTTTTCTCAAATTTATTTTTTAAGCAGTAGTTAATTCTATTTTGAAAAAGTGTGCAAAATTCCAATAAGACCAGTGCTTTAATTTTTGAGAAATCGTGTCTACTTTGTTTTTTTTTTTAAGGGTCTCCATAAACCAGGACCTTTGGACTGAATTCTCCACATATTTTAATGAAAATTTTATAAAATATTGTTTAATAAATGCTCTTTCATCTGCTTAAATTAATATATATATATATATTATATTTAGAAATAAAACATAAGTAAAATATGTTACTTTTAAACATCAAAACTCCTGTAGCCCATAAAAGCTAAAAATAAAATAATAATAATATATTACTAACTAATAAATAAATAAATAAATAAATAAACAAATAATTCGATTCTTTTTTTTTTTTTTTTTTTTTCAATGGTGCGTTGCTTTTAGATGTATGGGGATTACTGTATTATTAGATATACCTGCGACAATATGCATTAATACTATGATTGTTAAAATAGTTTCGCAGTTTTTTTTAAATTTTATTTTTATAAATTCTTACTCATAAATGGTACCTTTTTTATTTGACCTCGAGGTAGTCAATTACTTGATAGATAAAAGGGAAAAGTCGCATGTATTTCTCCAGTACCCCATAATCATGAGGAGGATGTTATCATACCGTTCTAAAGTAATAATGGTGGAGAGGGGATTTAGTGTAAAGAAAAAAGCAGAACAGAGATTTGAATAAAATTATTAAAATTAAAAGTGAGCTATTTGCTTATAAAAGCAAAGATTCGCTTGGAATATTTCAGAAAAAGAAAATCCTCCCTTTTTTTCCTTACTTAATTTATTTTACATACGATTCATAGATCTACGTTGCATAGAAAATTCAGTTATATACTTTTAATAATATTCTAAAAATAATAATAATAATTTTTTTTTAGAAACACGAAATATTTTCACACAGGCTCATAATTCTTTATGAGGAACTGACACGAAATTCGAAAGGGCTATAATTAATATGAAAAAAATTACAATGGTATTTTTCATATTTCTTTGTATAAAGTATATCTTGATTTAAAAACACCTTTTATAATCACTCATCCGTTATGCCTATTTTATTACAATTTTATTATTAATATGAATTCTGAAATATTTCTACAATTTATTTTGCTATTCTAGGAAATTCCGGCCGTGTAGAAGTCAAGGACTTTAAGGATGAAAGGAAAAGTCGCCTTTACTTAGTAATCTACCTACTCCTCAAACCTATAATCGCCTACCCTATAATCACTATGAGGATGTAAACCATACTGCTTTAAAGGAATAGTATGGAAGGTAGATTCTGTAAGGAGGGGAAAATGGAAAGGGCATTTGAGTAAAATTACTACACTAACGAAGTGATTATTTTTTATGAAAATTAGATATTCACAAAAAAAAAAAAAAAAAAAAAAAAAAAAAAAATCGTAGGGGAAGGAGGTAATAAACCTGCGTAACGAAATTTTATTTATTTATTTTACGCTTGGTATTTTATGCTATGATTTTGAATAACTACCAACCTCAGTTTAATAGCTTAAGCTTACTTATATATTTTTGATAATGAATGTTCTCAAAAAATAAATCAGTACGCAGTGGCCATTCCAGACTTCTCGTCTACATCTTTCTGTATGACAGTGCCACCTACCGCGAAACTTACACAAAAATTTAATTCACTTATCTTTTCCCAATTAAATTTATATGGATAAAATATTTTGTGCAATTTTTGCAAATAAAGCTGAGATATAGGCATCTGGAAAACTTCAGACGCTAATATCACCTCCATCTTTCGACCATACTGAATCAGCAGATTTTTTGTTAATATTTAATTCACATACGTAATTTGATGTATGTGCATTTGATGTATGTGTATGTGTATTTGATGTATGTACGCTATAGAAGCTGAATATAGTTTTGTGCACCCAAAGTTAACCAGTATAACTTTACATATTATCCATCTCACATACCAGGTTTGGTGATTTTGTATATACTATAAAAGCCGAAATATAGCCTACCTTAAAATATAAGTAATCGCAACGCTGCAGACCCACGTTTTGAGCGATATATAACAGAAACTAATCATCACTTCTCATAGTCAAGATTCAACTACCAAGTTTGCTTAAATTCAGGCCATTAGATTTTGAGATATACAGTCTACAAAATTTTGCAAACACAAAGACATACAAACATTTTTTTTAAACGGACGAGTCTTGTTTTGTATAACATAAATCATGTTAATTCATCGAAACTTGAAATTGAATTTTTTTCGATTTATATATATATATATATATAGGAAATAGTAATAATTATATGAAATGTCCGTTTAACAGCACGGATTTTTCTGACAAAACTCCAAAGTGATTTTTAAGTATATATTATTTTTCTACTATATACGTAGTGAGAGAAAAATGCTGGAATTGGAAAAAAAAAAAAAATGTTTCAAAATTCTCAGAAAATGTCTCTGACGGTGCGTTTGTTTGTATATGTGTTCTAATTTTTTTTAATAATCTAAACTAATAAAAGGAAGTGTCTGTGTGAGACATACAGAAAAAAACTATGGTATGTATGGTTATCAAAATCAGAAATTACTCTGTGCAAAATACGAATACGTTTAATTCTTCCAGTCGATAAGTATTTGCTTATTATTGGCGTTGTAACTACACATGGTACTTTGTACTAACAAAACGTGTTAGTTCAAAAATAAGTTAACCAAAAAGAAAAAATACATTGATAAAAAAGTATTATTAAATCAATAATAATAGTAATAATAATAGTAATAATAATAAAACTTATTGTTAAGCAATGCCACTCTCTTAAACACAAAGTAAACTACTCAATTTAATAACGAGGCCGAAATATTTTTATTTCAGCCTCGTTAGCGATTTTTTTTATTTTTCAGCCATTTTTTTTATTTTTTATATACTATTCGGTCTTTGCCTGCCATGCAATTGATGTTTTCAAATTAACCTTTCTTATCAAATTTGCCACACACACACATATTCGCCAAATTAAAAACAATCCCATTAAATAGTCAATAATAAAAATGAAAAACGATTATTTAAAAAGTAACTTTTTACTTTCTGTTATCCATAAAGTGTTGTTTTGGGCTAAAATTTTGGAAATTGATTTTTTGTTATATTTACACGTTTTGAGGCGTCCTGCATCCAAAAATCATGTCTTTAGCTGTTGGTCTGTGTGTGTGTGTGTGTGTGTGTCTTTTATCAGCATATCTCAAAATCAAATTATAACAGAAACTCCAAACTTAGTATTCTAAACGTGTATCATATAGGGGTGCTACACTAAACTTTTCGTTGAGATCAAGCAAATGATTCGTGTACAATGACACCCAATAGAATTCAAATACATTACGTATCTGGGGCAAATTACAGGTAAATAGAGTTTAGCGTCTATAGACTGCACTAAAATAAGTGAAACGAATGTATATTTTTTATATGAGTAAAAACATGTTTCATGTAGAATATGATATGGAAATCTATCATTGTTTGTTTACAGGGCTACACAAAAGAAGTAGATTATAGAGCAACAATGCTTGAAAATTGATGAAAGTGTATTTCAGGTTGTGCCTTGTGTTATTAATATAGGATTATATTTATGTGCACCATGTGGTCTGTATATAATCTTCAGATGATATACAGGGCTTCCAAATATTTAAGCCATAACAATCTTTTTTACTGTTAGTGAGAGTGCTTTACTATAATATTTTACCATGTCCAGGAAAGCTGCACAGAAATTGAAATTAATTCCTAATAGCCATATGGTAAATAAGTAGCTTTTTAATTAAATTTTTATCGCTCTTTTTTTTTTTTTTTTTTTTTTTTTTTTTTATATATTTGCACGTTTTGAGGCTTCCTGAATACCGAAGTCAAATTTTTAACGTTTTATCTTTGCCTGTGTCTCTTAAAGTAAAATAAAAACAAATAATTTCAGGCGATTCAAATGTTGTATTTTGAAGGTAATACGTTCGTTTCTAGAAAAGTTTGGTCAAGATTGATAAGCTTCAAGGAACGTTGCGTGTGAAAGTTTTCTGGATAATTTAAAATGTATGTTTCAAGTTAATAACAGATTTGAATTCTATATAAATGTAGGTACAATAATTAAACGCGGGGTTGAGGGGGGCGGTAGCCCTCCTCACACAAAATTATTTGTCCAATAAAGCTGTTCGGAAGCCTAATTTGAATTGTTATAACATAAGTTTACATAACAGCACACTCCTTAATCTACAATCTGTATTTATAGTACTAAATTTCAGGGTAACAGAAAGTAGTGTGAGTGACACACCAGATTATTTCTCAATTCGAGATAATTGATTTGTAGCAATTTAAAGTAAAGGAAATTTAATTATTTATGAAAATGAACTTCAGTGCAAATTAATCAAAATCGTCTCTAGTTTATTTAACGATAGGGAAAACTAACCTTAAATGTATTATTATTATTTTTTTCCCTTGCCTGAATCTGATCCCTATAACAGAAAAGAACGATATATATTACGTGTTCCTTTAATTCGGTTAAATATTTTTATCATAATTTAGTCGTTTTTATGTGGTAATAAAGATATCTGAAATCATTAGACTCATTTAAATAAAATAAAGTAAAATAAAATAAAAAATAAATGTTAGAAATTTGGGACTGAGACATTCAGTTACACAATAAGAATAAGTTCCTATTTCGTATAAAATTAGGAAAAATTTATACCCAATAAGTGCAGAAAAATAATAATCATTTTAATGAATTTACTCAAATTTATATTTAAAATGAAATGCAGGGGGATCAAATTATTAGAATTATTATTATTATATTTTTCACATTTTTTCTTTTCGATTTTCTTAAAAAAAAATTTACTGAAAGAAATGGCCTTGAACTTCAGACATGCGAAGAACATTAAAACATTCACGTTTTCCACTATCGATTTAGTGGAAAATGCAATAAGGGGACCAACCACAAATTGAAGAAAAGTAAAATTACTTTGGATCACCCTGTATTCTAAAAAAGCTACAAATGAATTGTAATTTTATCACATTGTTGCACATACTATGTACATTTTTTTCTTCTTTTTTTAAGGTGGTGGGGGGGGGGGGGGTAGGTAGGTAGATACCAGATTTTTTATTTTCAAAAATTTAAATATATATATATATATATATATATATATAGTAAGAATGAATTTCCATAAAATTTTACAAAACTTGCAGAAAATTTGACAAAACATTAGAGAAACATTTTCCAGAACCATAAAATTCACACGTGTAATATTCGTTGAAATATGTGCATTTATAATATATATATATTTATTTACTGTGCATGCGCGAAAGATAGAAATATTTTTATTACATAGGTTGAAAGCCAGGTTTATTGAGCCACTTATATAAAATGCTCATTTGAATAAGTACAAATTAAGCTAACTGTCTGCAAAAGAACGAGCTAGATTATAAATATTTTCCAAAGTTGAAATCTTATAACAGGTTTTTCACATGCCACGTATTTAATTTGAAGACCCATTTATTTCAACCACGGTGCAAAATTTCTTTTTTGGAAAAAACCTCTTATGAGTTTGTAACTCTAGCATATTTTAATGTATTTACTTACGTTTGTAAATTTATAAATGTCTTTCTTTCTTTCTTTCTTTTTTTTTTTTTTTTTTTACAAAAAAGTACATTTGCAACGTGGTTGAAATAATTGGGTCTTCAAATTTTATTGGATGGTAAGTAAAAAATCCCTTATTAAATTTTAACTCTTTAAAATACCTAATCTAACTCGCTCTTTCCTCATCTCGTTTTGCAGAGACTAACTTGTGCTTCTGTTTATTGCTCTTTTTTTTTTTTTTTTTTTGAGTCATTAATTCTAAATTATCAAGTACATATTATAATTTTATATAATAATTTTTTAAGTTTTCTTCTTTCTTTTTTTTTTTTTTGTAATAAAATTTAATTTTTAATGGAATATTATTACAAATGTAATAACTTAAAAGTGCATATTATGTCGTTTTATTCGATATTATGATCTTAAGCAACACTAAGCTTTTTTTCGTTATCTTTTTCGTTATCTTCTTCTTCTTCTTTTTGATATTTGTTTTAACTAGCAATTTGCCCGTATATTCAAACAATGCTTTATGTTTTTCCGGATTTTTTCGTCACCATTTTAAATGATATGCAAAAATGCCTACATGGGTTTATTAACATAAATAATATTCTATTAATCACAACTGAACTGTGATCATAATATTTAAAGTACATTTTATGAAGTTTGCGAAATTCTTTATTTAAAAATGAAACGTACAAAACTATTAAATATTTAGATACATTATTTTTTACTGTTGAAAACATTACATAAGGAATAAAAATAAATATTCCTTTTTATTGTTCTATTTGATCAATGTGTTATTTTTTTTTTAAATAGATTATCTTCTAGGACACAATCACTTCGTTTTTAATCAATTTTCAAATTAAATGTGTTTTCTTATTTCTCTTTAATGCATCAATAGATTTATGCTGTATTATTTTTTACAAAATTTTCATTTCAAGCTAAATAATTAATTAACATAAATAATTAGAGCAAGTTACATATGTTAATTTAAGAGCCTACCGAAATTTTTGGTGTTTGGTGTTTGGAAATAAGGCAGACTAACTGCCCTAGGGTCCTAGGACTGAGGGGGTTGCCTTCCTTGGAAGTCTTTCTAAGGCGTCCTAGCCCGTATTTGCTCAAGTTTCGGAGAAAACCACGGAAAATCCTTAACGGTTAGCCTGACGTGTGCGACCTGGGATCGAGCCTAGCACCTAACGTTTACCAAGCTTTGGGCACAGAACCACTCGGCCACTGGAGGGCCTAACCGAAATTTTTGAAAAACAAATTTGAGAACTCAGTGTTCAAAGTTACTTAGTCGTAAAAGAAAATTTTTCAGATTCGAAAATTCGCATTTAACACTTAAATGCCTGATTATTTTTAAACCAATTTAAAAATATTTTACTTCTTTCCTGTCTTAAATAAATCACGGGAAAAATACTTTAAAAAATCATACTTTATTTTAAATATGGTTTACCGCTAAAAAGCAATTTGTTGCCATTCGATGAATATGGGGCATTAAAGCTTCAAAACCATTATAATAATACTTTAGAATGCAAAACTGGGTATGTTGCTGAAAGATAACATTCGGCATTTAATTGTTAAAATCATGCTAATGTACTTATGCTTACTAAGGTATGCTTTTAATCTCCATAAGACAGTTCAATGTTTTAAAAAATATGATTAAAATTACCCACTCCTCTTAAAAATTTGGTGTGTTATGTGTGCGTGTATGTGTGTGTGTGTGGGGGGGGGGGGTTAATTATGAACATAGTGTAATAACATAGCCTCCTAAACTAGATGCCTCTCGCGTAGCTCGGAAACTTGGCAACAGTTGAAACGGTAGACAGCGCCACCTGGTACAGATCGCGCGACTTTTTTATTCAACTATCACCAATAATTTTAAGAAATGATATATGATATATATAATCGACGTTTCTTCGATTCTAGTCGCCTTTTATGTGTATCATATCCCACTTTAAAAAATTTTTGGTGGCTTTTGAATAAAAAAGTCGCGCAATCTGTACCAGGTGGCGCTGTCTACCGCTTCAACCGTTGCCGAGTTTCCGAGCCACGCGACGGGCATCTAGTTTAGAAGGCTATGGTAATAAAATAGTAACAACAGAAATATTAAAGATTTTTTTAATTATTCTACTTTAGAATTCTTTGATTATCTTACATGAAGAAGCATCCATTTTTTTTTTTTTTTTTTACTTTATATATATTTTTCAGGAAGCGGTCTAGATGGCGAAAAAAAAAAAAAAAAAAAAAAAAAAAACTAGTAGGTATATGAGTGGATTCTGTTTAGTTCCCCATCATACATTTGTTTTCATAAATTTCTACTATAGAGCATACTATATTACTATTAAGAAAAATGAATTTGACCGATCGCTTGGCACAGAGAAGACTAAAATGCCCCACAGAATAGGCTACCAACCGTTTAGTTCGATACATTTACCTTTTCCTAATTTGTTAATTTTATTGGGGTTTGTCTATATGCCAATTTTCATGCAATTCCATAACACTTCCAATACAATAATCCCCATAATACAAGATTCTATGAAATATTTTTCTATTCTGCTACGTTAAAAAATAAATAAATAAATAAAGTAAATTTTCAATAACTTTCGGAATTTTTAAATTAGAATATTCATAATCAATTATGGTCAATCCAGTATCATAAATGATATTTTAAAAGTAGTCTGAAATCTTTAGTTTGAAAACATCAATCAAAATATAAGTTTCCGCGAAATTTTACCTTATTCCGCTATGTTCAGAAAAATGTAAATTTCGAATAACTTACAAATGTTTCTAATTAGAAAATTCGTTGTCAGTTGTCTTCATGCTAGTACCGAAAATAATATTTTATAAATTGTCTGACATTTTTCGATGAACATATCTCTAAAAATGAACGTTTATGCGAAATTTTGCCTTATTCTTCCATGTTTAGAAATTCGTAAATTTCAAATAACTTACGAAATTTTCAAAGTGGAACTTAGTTAATGACGTTTATGCCAGTATTATAACTAATATTTTAAAGCTGGTCTGACATCTTTGCAGCAAAAATATTTCTGTTAATACATGTTTATGGGAAATCTTGCTCTGTTCTCCTATGTTAAGAAAATCGCAAATTTCGAATAATTTACGAAGTTTTTAAATTAAAATAGGGTTCTTGCAAGTGTTCTAATTAATAGTTTTAAACTTATCTGACTTTTCCGCGATCATTCGTTCTAGAGATATCGTGTACAAAGTCTAACAAACCGACAGAGTAATAGACTAACACACTAACACACTGACACCCTATAGACGGGCACCATACTGATTTTGTGATTTTCGGATTCCTTACACATTAAAACATGTAAAACACTCAAAAAATGACGCCGAAATTTTTCACGATTATCTAAGTTCCCCATACTATAACATGATGTGGAACTAAAAAGTCAAAGTGAAGCTGGAAAATTGTCGAATCTCAAAATCCAGAACTACGTTTGAGTCAATATCAATATAGATCCTCTTTATCTCTATATGTTTCCAAAAATCAAATCATAGGTGTCTTAGTTTTTAAAAAATACATAGAGGGGAATCACAAATGATTGAAAAAAAAGAAAAAAAAAAGGACATTTATGTGTGTCTTTTCAGGAAAACTGCTATCTTTGAACAGACCTAGACATTTATTTTGACTTATTAAAACAAGCTATAATACCATTAGTGCATGGTGTCATTTTGTTTTTGTTTCATTAAATGAGTAGAAACTATTCAGATTGTGTTTTCTTATTTATATTATAAAGTAATTTTCTAAACAACAAATATTAGGATTACGTGCAGTTAGAAATAGAGATGGGCGTTATTTCACATAATAAAATAAATAATACTTTTTTTACGTAAGAACCTGTTATCACTGTAATATATTACTGAAAAAATCATATTAAATAAATAACACTTCCATCTTACATCTCTGCACACACACACACACACTCAAAAAAAAAAAAAAAGTAAGAAAAGAAAGAAAAAAAAAGAAAAAAAAAGAAAAAAAAAAAAGAAAGAGAGAGGGAGAGTCATTTCTCTGATCTTTGTCCTACTAATGATAAATAAATAAATAAAACTTTTGTTTAAATCAAATTCTGTTTAGGACACAATTTTAATTTTGTTAATTTTGTTTGTGCATACTTTTGGCAATTTAGTTTCTTTTTAAATCGCTTTCAAAGTTAATGTTTTATTTATTTATTTATTTATTTATTTATTATTATTCTATTATATTTTTTCTCGGTGCAAAATGATATTAATAATAACACGAGATTTTTTTTTTTTTTTTTTTTTTTTGAGTAAATGGGTGTACTTCATACTCATATATTTTCAGGGAAAAAAAAAAAAAAATTACTTTTTTTATGTTTCTAATTTTAGAAAACGTATTCAGAGTGACTGTTTGCTAAATATGATTAAACAAAAAAAAAAAAAAAAAAATCTGTCAATCTGGTATGTTTAAGTTCTTCCGAAAATCTAAAGAGACAAAAACTCGGTAGTTTATAAAATTATGGCTGTCTTAAAGATGTTTTTTAAAGATTTGTTATTGATAATTATTTATTTCTTAATCATGTAGCTTATAATATGAGCCTTAAAAAAATATAAAAAATAGCACTTATAGCACTTATATACACGTTACTTGATATTATTTGAAATATTCTGTTGTCATGTTTAAACGGAAGTATTTAATTTAACATAATCTTATGCTTACTCGCTTGCGACAAACGTTTGTGTAAATCTTTTAAAACTTTGACTCTACCACTATTTCATATCAGCGTTTTATTATTATTATTATTATTATTATTATTATTATTTATTTATTTATTTGTAGAACTTTTAGTGTTAAATAAAGTGAAGATTATTCTTCGAAAGCATTAGGACTCAAAATTATAAACAGCATGCGCATCCATTTATATTGTAAATCCAAAAGGATTAGAAAGACATTAGCCATATATAAACTAAAAAATTATAGGTTATAAAAATAATATGTTATAAGAATCTACTACCAAAGGTAGTACGCAACGAAATTACTGAAAAATAACTGTTTATCCCATAGTTAGAAATACTTTAACACCAAATCAAACAGCAGTGGACTCAATGTAACAAAATCTATATCTATAATAATAAAGGAAGATGTCTGTCTGTCTGTCTGAGCATCTATACGTTCAGCCCCTATTGAACGCAGAAGTACAAAATTTGACATAGGGGTGCTCCGAAGCCTGCCTGAATGCATAGTGAAAACAGAATTAAAAAATTTTAATTAGTTGCGGAGATATTAATTAAAATGTAGACCCATGTTTAATCAAAAAGCGATCTCAATTACTCAGAATTCACCGCGATTACATAAAAATATATATATTAACGGAGTTAAAAGCAGAAAAAATGGAAAATAAATTAGAAATATTAGTCCGATCGTTGCGAATTTGGTACCAAATGAAAGGGGATTTTTTTTTTTTTTTTTTTTTTTTTTCGAATCTAACAGTGCAAGTGGCTTATCTCTACAGCAATTAGATTTTTTAAAATTAACTAAAGTATGAAATTTAGTTGGAAACAGGCAGTTATTTCATTTATCAAAGATTCTTCAGTGCCAGGTGCTAGACATGCTGGCTAAATATTCTTCAGGTCGGGAAAATTGCTTTTCGTTTTTCGAGCACGTTACAGAGTACTGGAAATAAAAAAAGCAGTTTTTGAATTTTTTCAATTTAAAATCGATCAAAAGCAGAACTTCGAAATTGCCCGTCATTATGGCTCACCTGTATGCAGTTAAAAAATCTAAAGTATAGCTTTAAAAATAAAATAAATAGACATATTGTATTTATTTAAATTCATTTTTATTTCATCTGTTAATGACACCAAAAGTTACTTTTACCAGAATAATATTGATTTTTTTTTCCCCTTTTTTTTATGAATTCGATTGTAAAAAAGCAGTTTTGGAATTCTTAAATTTTAGACGGATTTCAATAGAAATCGTTAATCGCCCTTGATAGATTAGCCATTTTGAGTCTAAAATATATCAAAGATATTCAATATTGTAACACATAATACATCATTCAAAAGATATTTTAAAGTATTTTTATTGCAGGCTATTAAAATGATATAAGCCGTTCAAATTCTGTACGAAACTTTCGGAGAAAACTACGGAAAACCCAGAAAATTTTTATTCTTTTATATTTTACAGAGTTTCAAATTCAGTTTTTCGCTCACATTTCGTACTAATAATTTTTAACGGTATATAGCCCGGAATTAAGCAAGTTTTGGAGAAAACCACAGATAAGTCAGACACAAATCTTTTTAAAAAAATGTTTGTATTATCTTTGTATTTCAGCTTCTAATTAGTATAATTTCATTTTTATATTATCGAAAGTGGAATTCGAGATTTCACCTGATTTACACGTTTTAAGGTGTCCTGATTAGGTTTCCTTTTGTATCTCAGCTACTAATTAAAATAATTTCATAAGTAATACATCATTTGAAAGCTTTGTTGATTTGGAATTGAACAATATATTACAGAAATTTCTACCGCCAGATGGCGCTGTAATATTTTAAAATTTCAATATTTCAAATTCTAATGAGCGAGGAAGGTGTTGTAAGTTCTAAAACGGGGATAAGGCGCCGCAGCCGCCACCGAGCGGGACTTAGCTAAAGTCAGAAATTTGAAAGATCATGACATGGTGAGCGAACAGGCTGTTTCAGATATTGAAAAGGGAAGAGGGCACCGAAGGAGCTACCTCACGGGAATTTACTACGATTTCAATAAGCTATTTTCACGATATATTAATAAGCTGTTATTAGACCTGAAAAGGGAAAAAGGCACCGCAGGCCCCACCGAGCGGGAGTTTCGTAAAGTCAGATTTTTCAGGGATCGCGAACCAGCTGGTCGCCGAAGGCGGCTAGTTAATTAATAAAAGATAAATCCAAAAGGTTTATCATTTTCTTATTGGTAGTCACAATTACCCCAACTTTTTATAATTATGTTTTATTTGTGGGGTAATTATAACCATCCTCATTTCTCTATATACTAAAAAAAAAGTTTCTGTCGCTGGCGTCAATTTTTTTTTTGTCTGCGACAGCATCTTCTCACGGAGGGCGAAGTGCTCTGCATCATGAGAGGTATCAATGTGTTCCGACGACTTCAAGGAAGGCATTTCAGCTGCTTAGAAATTTCTATCATTTTAATTAACGAAGTTATTAGATAAAACTTCGGGTTTATAAAAGTACTCTATTTGCCACCGCACAGAAAATTTCTTTTATGACGTTGTTTTTCTATCATGACATCATTTGCCACGGGAAAATTAAAATGTGATCCATGGTGTAAGAAATAATAAAATCAATGTCAATGTTGCTGTTAAGAAAAATATTTCTACTATTAAAAATTTCTTATACTGTTTATTAATTTCTTATATGTTCTTTCGCGAATAATGATCGTGATTTTCCATTATCCATTATAGGTCAGCATTTAATTTGGTGATAATTTTGATATCTAAATCTGTATTATAACAAGTTTTTTAAAAACCTTCTGGTCTCCCCAACTTCGTTCCATGCGAAACCACATAACTGCACTTAAAAGACAATTAAAATATATAGATCCCTCCCTCAAACAACAACATAATCAGAAAATAAAACAACACTCGGCCATTTTCAAAAAACAAGTTAATCTAGCAAAACGTAACGCATGGAAGAATTTCTGCACATCACAAACACGCACTTTTGGAACAGCTCAAAAAATTTTTCAGTAACAAATTCTTCACACCCACAGAGCTGAAACTTGAGCGTCCTCCAGCTCTTTCTTCAAAGAAAAATAACCTCGAATACTTCACCGAAATTTTATTTCCACATACAATTTACGCGCGTTTCGAAGAACCTTCCTTCTCGACTCCCTTGGATGCGCCCTTCACGGAGGCCTAGGTAAAAGCCACTCTTTTTAGCTTCAATATTAACAAGGCCCCTGGTCCAGACAACATCGATTTTAAAATTTTAAGAAATTCATATAATACAATGCCACATATATTTTTAGCCTGGACAAATAAATGTCTTGAATTACAATACTTTCCAGAATCACTGCGCAGAGGCGGAGTGGTATATTTTCTTAAGCAAGGGAAACTTCCCTCTGAATCCACATCATACAGACCGATCTGCCTGCTCCCCACTCTAGGTAAATTACTAGAAAAACTTATATTAACAAGACTAAATTATTTTCTCGAAACCAATCAACTCCTCCATCAAAATCAATTCGGGTTCAGAGAGGGCAGATCCTGCGAACAGGCTTTGCAATCTATTAAAAGTTCCTGTGCCTTAAGCGCAAATGCCAAGAATTACACCACTATCGTCTCCCTGGACATTAAAGGAGCCTTTGATAATATAGAATGGCCCCACATTTTCAACACTCTCCAAGAAATTAACTGCCCGAGAAATCTTGCGGGAGTCATCCGTTCCTATCTCTCAGAGAGGAAAATCTTAGTCAACTGGGGCGAAGGAATGTCAGTCCTTCCCCAAACAAAGGACTGTCCCCAGGGCTCATGTTTGGGTCCAATATTATGGATTATCATTGCAAACAAGATCCTCAGCAAGATGGTCTCAGAAGGCTTCGCAACTTTCGCCTATGCGGATGACTTCTCCATTATTTTCTCGGGTCCTCGGAGGAAAGATCTGGAGGACCAAGCCCAGGTGGCACTAAATCTCTTTAGTAATACCCTTAAAGATCTTGATCTACAACTTTCACCTTCTAAATCTAACGCACTAATTTTGGCATTCCCAAAAGCCCTCAAGAGAAGTCCCACGATGCGGATTGAGGGCGTCAGCGTGCATCATGTTCACCAGCTAAAACTCTTGGGCATTATCTTCGATGACCGCCTCAACTGGCTAGCCCATGTAAAATATTTAAAACTTAAGTCCCTCGCGCTATACCACAACTCCATGAAAATGGTTGGTAAAAGATGGGGGATTTCGTCTTCACTATTGAAATTCTGGTATAGCGCAATAATAGAAAAGATACTCACCTATGGTGCTGGCATTTGGGGTGGTCACCTCAGAACTGATGCTATAGCTCAATTAAACTCTGCACAAGGGCCCTTCCTCTTGCAAATAGCAAGAGGATACAAAACAATTTCTACTGACGCCCTCACCGTTATCACTGGTATTCCTCATGCCCACCTGCAGGTCTCCCAAATTTATATTAAAACTAATATTCTTCAACTTAAAGACACTGAATTAGCTTCAATAGTTTTTCCTCATACCCCAATCCAATCTACGACCTGCAGTTGGAGTATTCATCCGGGAAAGGACGTTGCTTCCCTTCTTATCAATAGTTCTAAAAATAGTTTTACTCCCTCTGCTCAGGTGGCTGTCTACACCGATGGATCTAAGACTGTTCATGGTGTGGGTGCAGCTTTCTGCACCTTCGAATCGGGTGAAATTGTCCACCGGTGGGCGGGCCGACTTGAGGACTATAACTCGGTCTTTCAGGCCGAACTGTTGGCCATTAAGAAGGCTCTGGACTGGGCACTTTCATCCTTCCAGTACCCTGAAATTTGTATTTTTAGTGATAGTCTCTCGGGTCTGCTCGCTATTGCCCGCCACAGGAGCAGAGATCCACAAGTTTTAGAAATCAAAAAACTTTTAACGAACCAATCCATAAAAATCTCCCTGGCGCACGTTTCTGCCCACAGGGGAGTCGCCGGTAATGAGCTTGCGGACTCTCTGGCCAAAGAGGCGACCGAATTTCCAACAATCAATATCTCCCTCCCAGCTCCTCCATCATTCGTTAAAACAAAAATTAAACAAATTCTAAATCTTAAATGGCAAAACCTGTGGAATGATTCTGAAAAAGGTAGGTATACCTTTAATCTCGTTCCACAGGTTAACCACAATTCTTGGAATCTGACCCCCCCCCCCCCCACTGTAAAAAATTTCAGTAAAATTTGGAGAGTTGACCGTTTAATTATACGGCCAGCTCCCTTCTTTGAGGAAAAAGTACAGTGCACTCTAAGCAAATTTCAGTAAAATTCAGAGAGTTGACCGTTAAATTATACGTCCAGGACCCCTCTTCAAGAAAAAAAGTCCAGTTCTCGTATTTGTGAGAAAGTGTTGCAAAATCGAAAATTTTGACCATTTAAAAAAGACCACTTCTCTTCTCCGAGGAAAAACAAAAACAAAAACAAAAAAAAAAACATTAACGATATACGGACGTGACATTAAATTACGGTCACTGACCGTAAAATTAGTGTGGGAATATTTTTACAGTGTACAAATATTTAAAATAAAGTGCTGTAAAATTCAGAGCGTTAACCGTTTATTCAAAGTCAATTACCATTTACGTGAAAAAGTCATGACGAATTTATGAGCATGACTTTATTTGTACAGTCAGTGACTGTAAAATCTTTAACGGTCACTTACCGGCAAAATGTGTTCATATTTTTTACAGTGCCCCATCACGGCGTTTCTCACTGGCCATGGTCCTTTTCCATCGTATCTTCATAGGTTTCATTGTCGACGATCTCCACTGTGTCCCTGCGGCGAAGAGGGGACTCCAAGTCATTATTATTTCCACTGTCCCTTAACTATAAATTATCATTTAAGAAACTCAAATCCTCGCCTCCCAAATTGGCTAGAGGATATAATCACAAGAAAGCCGCTAGTCCACAAACTAAACAAAATATTTGATCTATTAATGGAACTTTCCAATTTAACTAACTGAAATTTATCTAATTTTCTCAATTTGTAAATTCTTGTATTTTTATTTATTTTATTTTATTTTACTTTATTTTATTTTATCTTTATTATTGTTTTAATTTTTATTTTTAAAACTCAGTACTTGGTTGCCTGTACTGCTGCTGATTAGCAGAAAGATCTGATATCACTACAGCTGCCCCTTGTCGCGTGAGGGATTACTCCCTGGCAACTGAAGTCAACCTACTTTTTCTTGATGAACTTTTTTCACCAGTTCTTCATGCACAGCATTAACCGTAGTCAGCATGCCAACTGTCGCGTGGGACCGGCAGGGTTCGGCATGCTGACCAACTTTGTTTTGTAATTTTTTTTTTTTTTGATCCTCCTGCGTGCAGGGGGATCTTCTCGGGACAGCCCTACGGGGACTTCGGTCCTCGTATAGCTCAACACTGCTCTGCGAGCGGTGAGCCGGGGCTGTTCCCCTGTTCAAGTTTTTTAAAAAGTTACTTAATTTATTAGGTTTTTTTTTTTTTTTTTTTTTAAGTCGGTTGTTTAGAGAGAGAGAAATGTTTTTGGAATTTTTGAAAAAATGTTTGGTACAAGTATAATGTTGGTCCACAACTGGATTTAGTGATCTTTCTTTGGCGCCGTTTTGAACGATAACGGCATAAATAATTAAAAATAAGCTTAATTAATTTTGTACATTAATAATGACGCCATTTTGAAAAACGCGTTTTGCTTTTGTTTATGCTTAGAATCCATGGCAACCATTTGCGAAAATGGCATTTTGCCATAATCACCAAAAGAAAAATTGCCAAATGCACTTGTGGACCAACACTATATTAGTTCCCGGGAAGCATATATATATGCATAATACTGATAATCCTTGTTATTTTTTCATGCAAAGAAAGAAAAGTTAATTTTAAATGTTTATTTTATTAATGTTAAAAATAAGCTTAATTTATTTATGTACATTACAAAACAGAATATTTTAAAAAATGCATTTTCATCGCATTTCGCCGCAATTACCAAAAGAAAATCGCCAAATAGTGTTTGTGGACCAACATACAAGTTGTTCCAAATAGAGTCAAAATCAAACTCATTGGTACAAGTACAATCTTGTAATTTCGCACTGATAATTTTTTAACATTACTGAATTAGGCATTTCTGGGACACATTTAATATTTCTAATTATCGCAAAACAAATATTCATCACCTAAAAAGTGTAGGCAACAGAAACAAGTATAAGTATTTGGGAAAAAGTATAGGCTTTAGATTATAAGTACTAGATTTTTTTTTCTTTTCTTTTTTTCTTCCTTTTTTTTAAACAAGCAATTACATAAAAAAAATCATCGCCAAATACTGACAAAAATTTAAACGTTGCCAAGGGGGTCATATATAATAAAGTTGTAACACAAAATGGTCTAAATATTATAAATTTCTTTCTTAAAAAAAAAAAAAAAAAAAAAAAAAAAGGCGTAATTTTTTATTTAAAAAGCAAAAAAAAAAAAAAAAAAAAAAAAGAGTGGTATTAAATATGATTTGGTACCGATTCAAGCGTACCCAATTGAGGGAGTAGTAGAAAATTGTCCCAGTTGAGGCAGTGGGTGGGAAAGCAATGATAGCCGGTTTTGAGATTATAACAATTAGCTTAGAAGCGCCCGTCTTTCTAGAACAGCTGTCCTATTGGCTCTTCTCCCCCACTTTGCACTTTCCACAAGCCTTTGTGCATGCGTGCGAAGGAGGCCTATATCTTATCTTTTCTCTGTGCAATATCATTTTTTATTTGCAAACGTCTTGTTCTGACGCAGACTGCTAGATCGCATGTAACTCGTTTTCGCAGCAATCAGTATCACGCACGTATGTTCGCTTCGCCTTCATGAATACCAAAAACAAAAAAAAAAAAAAAAAAAAAAAAAAAAATCACTGGACACCCTTACCGCGCTGTGCATGAATCTGAGAACGCATGTAACTCGTTTTCTCAGCAATCAGTATCACGCACGTAAACTAACAAGGAGAATTTGTTCTCCGCAACTTTTTTGGGGAACTAAAGTAGGCAACCTCCTCGTGGTGTTTCCTGGAAACACTGAATAAACGCGGCTAAGAGCCTACTACAAATTTATCTTCATGTTTGACAAGTATAGTAATAAATGTGCCAGATAGCCAAATATAAGGATCACCGCCTCAAACGGGAATAGTCAACAACCCTTTTAACCCTCACCGCCTCAATCGAGACAGTTTTCATCTACCGCCTCAACTGGGAACGCCTCAATTGGTACATTACCTTAAATATTATGTATTTCAATTTTACATTAAATACGGAATTTCTATAAAATTTTTCTGCTTTTGTCTTGTGTTATAGACTCATATTCAGTGAAAAACCTCACAGGGATATTAATAAGTGAAGCGAACCGGGGGTTGGAGAGCGAAGCGAGCAGGGGGCAGAGCCCCCTAGTATAAAAAAGCCTAAGGAAAATTAATAATAAGGAAAAAATTTTTAATTTAAAATTAAAATTAAGCCTTTAAATTTAAAATTAAGCCTAAGGAAAAAATTAATAAAAAAGCCTAAGGAACTAAAAATTTAATGGGGTGTTCTTTAAAGGTTAAAGTTACCTTCTAATTATTTTAAACAAAATTATTTTCATCAGAAAAATAAAAAAAAAAATAAAAAGGAAAAAAAAAATGCAATAATGGACATAATTACTACCCATTTAATAATAAATCGTTTCAAATATAAAGCATAATGCGAAAAAGAAAAAAAATATTATTATTATTTTAACCGAAGTAGCATTATTTATTTATAAAACTATCTGTACTTTAAGGACATTTATAATTTCTACTTAATTTCTATGCATACTTTTTTCTAATCATATTCCATATATATATATATATATATATATAATTCAATAAATTTTCTTTTAAATTATATTTATCTTTCAATTAATTTTCAAATTACATGAAAATCTATGTAATTTTCCCCCATTTGACATTCCTTCATAATGAGCTTATTTTACATTCTACTTTACAAAAATTCATCTAATCTCAACCAGTTAAATTATTATTTTTCTTGCAAAATTCTTTTCTTTTTTTTTTTTTTTTTTTTTTTTTTTTCATTCTCCAACAAAAATGTTGAATCTCTATACTAGTAACAACAAGCAACTCGTTCCACAAATAACTTTCGTAATACCATATACTTAAATTGCAGTTTAGATAAACTTTCTTCAAAATTTATCTTGAATTTCTTTTTTCTTTACCTTCTTTACAATTATTATTATAAAACCGCAAACACTGCAGCATATCCAATCCAGAACGTTCAACCGAAAAAAAAAAAAAAAAAAAAAAAAAAGAGAGAAAAACAAACAAAATAAACTGGTTTCAAGGCTATAATAGTCTACACTTGTCATTGGATGTATGGTTCCTGAATTATTTACATAAGTGGGTCTTTCTGTTAGCTGCTTATGTCATGGTAAATTGTGCTTTGCATGTTTTGCATTATTTAATTCTCACCAAAGCGGCCCTTACAGTTTTGGATATTTCCGTCAATTTCTTGATATGGCAAAACAACCGTACAAAATAATAGAAGAGATTGATATCACTGGAGATGAAATACCAGATATTAAGGTAAGTGGGTTTTTATTTCTTTATTTATTGTACATTCAAAATACATTTATTTGCTAACTCTTACAATCCCAACAAACCTAAAAAAATATTTACGAATTTGATTTTCTTATCTGAATGCTAACTAATTTCCGTAATTCCGTAAATTCCTTAAAACTTGTAAATGCGTTGAAACTGATGTATGTTATTCTAACAAATATATATATATATATATATATATTATGTAAATACCATTAATTTAAAAACAAGCTCGCAAAAATTATTCAGGTCGATAAAATAAGACGACCCTTCATCATGCGGACAAAGTAGGGACCACGTGCAGCAAACAAAGGAAAATGCGTTATTGCTTTATTTGTGGCATCTGTGCAAACACTTGCATCATTTACGCCGAATCAACAGTTGAAAGTCTTTTTTTGTATTTTTGGTGGTCACATAACATACAAAGTTTGTTCTTTATTATTTTTCAACTTTAATCCTCCGGTACAATTTAACTGTTATATGTCATTCTACTTCACAATACCATGTTTGATTTTAATAATTCTACAAAATGTACATAGTCGGGAAAAAAATCTTACCCCCCCCCCCCAATCCCTTCAACTGATTTCGCCGTACATTATTGTAGAGACGTATGCTTGTTGCCGTTCGATCTGTAATAACGTCTAGTTATTAATGCAATACCTAAATTTTGCTTAAGGAGACGCCTACGTATTAATATTTATCTCAATTTCATTTTTTCGAACGGTAATGCACATTTTTGACTGCATATGGTATTAGCATCAAAGACTGCCTTAAAACAGAATTTGCCTTACAAAGAATAATCACACAAACATATTTAAACACACTATTGAACTGTTAGGTGAAATTTCTGGTAGTATTTTTACAATTTTGTTATGCTTTTTTAATATGGTCCAACAAAATTGAAAAGTTCAAAATATATATATATATATATATATTTTTTTTTTTTTTTTCTTTTAGAAAATAAGTGCATTCGAAACATTTTTTTTTTTAATTATTATTATTATCTTAACCGTATACTTCTTCTTTCTTGTTAACCTTTGACTTTTTAACATCTTAAAATATTTTTAAAGGAAATATAAAATTGTTAAACTTGTATTTATATGTAGAACAATGATGACATATAATCAGTTTTCAATGTAACAGGACTATTTCTTTCAGTCAGTGGTTTTACGTGTCGCCACTTGCCGTGTTTCACCTTAAATTTTAATACTTTTTTTTTTTTTTTTTTTTTTTTTTTTTTCCAGTTAAAAATAAATAAATAAATAAATAAAAACAAAAAAACGTGCAAACATTTTTAAAAATAATTAAAATTTAGAAAATTCGTGCTAAAAAACGGAACAGAATCGGTATAGAATGATATATATTATGCATTAATATTTTTATTTATACATTCGGCAGCAAAATTATTGAAGCACACATTCACAATTTTCATGTATTTTTCTTTAGTTTAATCGCTAATTTATTAATTTACTTTTTTTATAAACAATATAAGACTAAGATCATGACTCGACAAATATAAAATAAAACTCAATAAAACAGTATTAGGTGCCCACCTTTTAAGTAGGAATTATCGTTAGTGCTTCAATAATTTTGCTGCCGACTGTATATGTCCAAAAATTTTACAAGAAAAGTTTATTTACATGTATTTATTATGACTTTAAAAGGATATGACGTCATTAGTTAACTAAAAAAATTATTTGAAAGTATTTATAATTAACATTTTAAAATTTACAGAAATTAAAGTATCTAAAGTAATTATGGCAATTTCTAATAAATCAAAATAAATAGAAAATGCTGGTAAAGACTTAAATTTAAAAAAAGAAATGAAAATTTCCAAATACAAAAAAGCTTTGTGATATAAATTTTATTATTAAAAATCCATTAAAATCATTAAAACTAAAATCGAAAAATTCTATTCTTTTATTTATTATTTATGAGCCAAACATGAATATCTTTCTTTTTATGTCGAAAAAAAATTAACGGTCATATATATTTTTATTAAAAAATTAAAATGAAACTGAGACAATCGTTCTAAAGAAATGGAACAGTTTCAGTATAGAACCCCTTGGCGAAATTTGAAATTTGGCACCGAAGTACAGTCGGTAACGAAAGTGTCCGAACACTAGCAAAAATTCCTATGTAAAAAAAGTACACTTCATACGGTTTTGTTACATAAATCCTTATCGAATCATTTTCTTACACTGACTAAGAACAGGATCCGACAAGGATTATTTAACAAAACCGTATGAAGTGTACTTTTTTTACATAAGAATTTTTGCTAGTGTTCGGACACTTTTGTTACCGACTGTAGCTCGGATGTTTTTTGCCAAGATTTTCTCTTACCCAATTGCGATAGCCATTTTAATTCATCGCCAAAATGACAACAAATTTTTAAAAGAGTTCAAAGAGCTCCTATGCTAAAGCTACAGCAAAGAAATTTAAAAAAATAAATATTGTCAGTGATGCAAGGGTATGAAACACACTCACTGCATGTCTTTATATGAAAGAATAGATTAAAATAAGTTCTGTCATACTAAATTAAATCTGTTCTCTGCAGAATTTTATATATATTACCTAGCGAACAAAAATAGTAGGTTTTATTTTCTTTTTGAGGTTTTCTTCAAGCATTTCTTATTAAAGCGTCTAAAGATAATTCCGAACATTTGAACTTACCTTAACAGAATAGTAGCCAGAGTGATATGAGAGAATATGGGTATATTTGGGATAAGTCAGTACCAAATATTTTATTCGTAAATAACGATATATTTGCTGCACTAATTGATACTATTTTTGTATGTATATGCACTGTTAAAAATAATTTCTTAAAAATGAGCAAAATTGTCTCAAAATTTCTCCGAAACAATAAATTTGAAAACCCACGTACTCGTTTTTGAGTATATTGACATGTCAAACATGGGGATATTGGGATTCTTATTGGTCAACCCCATTTTTGATCACGTCAATATACTCAAAAATGAGTACATGGGTTTCCAAATTTAAGTACACATTGTTTCGGAGCTATTTTGAGACAATTTAGCTCATTTTTCAGAAATCATTTTTAACAGTGTGGTTTTCTTTCCATGCTAACCTTTTCTGGCAATTTGATTTCACTAAAACTTGCTGAAATTATGGGAGAAATAATTATTATCTCAATAGAAAGATCATAATTTTTTCAATAGTAAAATCCCAAGTTTCTCGAAATTAACGCTGAACATGAAGTCATTGCTAAAACAATGTATATACATATAAAGAAAGTAATTTCAGAAATAAAGAAAGTACTTTTATCCATGGCTGCCATGCATGCGTTTACCTTGGATTAAATAATGAAAAAGAATATTTTAACAAAAAAAAAAAAAAAAAAAAAAAAACATAGATCACAATCGCAACGATGTATTGAGATAAAAAAAAAAAAAAAAAAAAAAAAAAGAGAGAATTTTATTCATCGTCTGTACGATTTTGGGAGATTCGTTCATTGATTACAATAATAAATTAGTACGTAAACAGTTTTAAAAATTAAATTTCAGCGTAGTGTACAAAAATTGTTATCATCGCAGAAAACGAAATCTGATTAGCCAGAATTTATTCATTCGAAAAAAAAAAAAAAGCTTATATAACGCAAAAAAAAAAAAAAAAAAAAAAAAAAACTGTTTTTTAAGTAAATTTTTTTGTAACTATGCTGAATTTTAATGCGTCAGGGTAAAATAATAATAGCAAATTTAATTTGTAAAATCCACATACGTTACGAGAAATTAATAGTATAAATAAATAAATAGACACGTGATTATAAAATTAGAATCAAAGGATTACGATACCATTTTTAATTTTTAACACGCTTTTATTAGCTTCACCTGTATGTATGTTTGTATGTATATTTGTAACCACTCTGGGAGCAAACAAAAAATCTATATTGTAAAAAAAGACTTTCCCTACGTGAACGCTGTGTCTGTGAGGTAAAGCTCCGGGCTACGAACCTAAAGGTCTAACGTTCGATCCCAGCCAGGGGAGATTTTTTAAAAATGATTTTTGTTTAATTCTAAATTATTTATTTAACATGCTTTTATTAACTTGACATGATGTAACTATTAATACATGTAACGGAATCTTGCAATTCAATTTTCGAACATTTCTGAACGTTCATCTGGCCTAAAATTTTGCACACGTTTTCATAGTCAATGAGAATACTACATATAAGTGTTTCCAGGCTCCTATCCCATCAGGGGCAGGTTCTAGGGGCAAACAAAAATTCTATATATATATAACTCTATCGTATGTGGCACAAGATTTGGCCGTATTTTGTATAACGTCGGGTGGCAGCAATTAATCAATTAATTTTTTTTCACTAAAAATTTAGAAGTATATAAATATTATGGAGTGTCACTCACACGATTTTCCCTTACCCTGCATTTTAATACTATAAAGATAGATTTTTTGTGCTTTGTAGTTCACATTTAAATAAAAGCGTGTTCTTTAATTTTTTAAAAGCATAATTTTATTTGGATAAGTTCGTACTTCAAAATATATAAGTATCATAATTTGAAAGATAAAACCATTTGTTTTAAATATTATGTAAAACAATGTTTAGTAGTCTAAAATGGCAAGGAGAAATAAATTTGGAAATACCTGTGTAAAGATCGAGCGCTATGCGGTTGCAGAACGGTTCACTCCTTACCTGCCAACGAAAATTTATGAGATTCACTCTTTAAAGTGTCATCATTCTCTCTGAAATGAGTGAATCTTTCAAAAAAACTGACAAGATCACTCTGAAGGTTCTTTTATTGCATTGTCAAACCCTGTCAGTATCTTCACTGGTAGCAGTACAATACAAAAAAAAAAAAAAAAAAAAAAAAAAAACGCATTTCAGAAAGATGTATATATATATATATACGCCCGGAGCAGTTAAGGGGTTAATAATAATAGATATGAGATGGATAAATCTAAAATTTGCATGCATACGTTGTAATATATTACACATTAACTTTGATACATTGAAGATATACCTTAATGATTCAAGATCCAATGATATTACATTAAGGGCCCCCTTCACTCACCGCCGCCGGAAGCCGAAGCTAATGTTATTCTATGGGAAATTTTTCTTTACAAATAACTTATTAACTAATACATATTTTTAAATTCTGTTTTCACATTCTGAAAATTCCCAGCTGTTAAATTGACGGACCTTTTTTAAAAAATTATTATTTTTATTATTATTTTTTTTTTTTTTCTTTTTTAAGCTGCAAAATACGAATTTTCAGTATGGGAGATTTTTTCATTTTGCAATTTCCAAATAAAATATTAAAAATTAAAAAAATACATTTTTAAAAAAGGTCCGTCAATTTAATAATTGGGAATTTTCTGAATGTGAAAACAGAATTTAAATTAACAGAATATGCATTAGTTAATAAGTTATTTGTAAAGAAAATTTCCCCCTACAATAACTTTAGCTCGGGCTTCCGGCGACGGTAAGTGAATAGGGCCGTTAACTCGAATATTCTTGTGTTGCCTTAATCAATACCTTAATTAATTATTATCTTGAATTGGCGTTAAAAGAGTTTTCATTCGCAATCTGGATTAAAGTGGGATAAAACGCTTTCTCATATTGCAAGAGTTATAGTTGAACACTTACAAGCACTCACGCTCATGCGCACGCATAAGCATATGCTTTAACAACACCCATATGGATATGGATGTGCATATATACATATACGAAGGCATGTACACTTACTCCCCACATTCAAATACGTATGCATAAAAATCATGCCTCACTCTTAAATTATGAAGAAATTTCTTTTATTTGCACTGTTAAAAATTTCTGTAAATTTAATGTAAATATTTATCCAGAGTCTCTGTAAATTTACAGTAAATCTTAATTAAAAGTGAATAATCGAGATTCTTCATCTTTATTCTGTATTTTTACCTAATTTTATTATTTAATTTTTTAATTAAAATTAAAAATGACTGTTTCTACTTTAGAAAAAGCATTCCAAGTCCGAAATATATTCGCAACAATGATTAATTAAATTAACATTAGTTATTAAAATGAATGTATAAAATAAGTTTTTTAACATCTCCGTTTATTTTTCTCTGTAATTTTACGTAAGACTTAAGATAATAGATTACACAGAGTTTTCTGTTGAAATTTTTAACAGTGTGGAAGGAAATAAATAATTTTTGTGTGTGAAATTACTAACAGAGAAAGTCTTTTTTTAACTGCATAATCAGAATATTTCGAAAAATAAATCTATTTATACTATTTATGTAGGTAATATAAAATTAGTCAAATTTAACTACTGAATCCTAGAAAAAAAAATCTACAAAATAAAATACTAATAAAATACTTTCAAGTATTTGTCAAGAAAAGACGTAAACGCCATATGATTTTGAGAAATAAATATTTTATCGACAAATTCAAAATTTTAAATCCATTTTAAAATTATTTGTTAAATAAATGTGTATTCAACATCGTAATTCTTAAATTAATTAGATAAAACAGATGGTGAAAGTTTTTGTATAAACTTATAAATTATACCCAAATGCCTTCTTATAGCAATTGCTTGCCTTAAAAATAATCTTTTTTTGCACTACAAGTAACAAATATTTATATATTAATCTATAGATGTATAAGTTACACGCATACTTAGTTATTTAAGTAATAATTGAAATTATATTTTGTATTTTCCAAGATTCAAACTTTTATGTATAATAATTTTAAATAACTTGTAGGATATGGGACATTTTAAATTCATTTCTATCTTTCTTTTAATAATGATTTTGGAAAGTAACACATATAAGAACTATTTAGAATCCACAATAAAAAAATTTATGTGCATTTACTGTAATGTTTTTCAGAGACTCTGTATATTTACAATAATAATTCTAAATTGAAAGTCAATAATCACGATTCTCAATCTTTATTCTGTATTTATTATTTAATTTATGAATATAAACTAAAAGTGAATGTTTCTATTTTAGAAAAAATATTCAAAGTCACAAATATATTTTGTCTAATAATTAATTAATTAACATTAGTCAATAAATAGCACATATATATATATATATATATATATATATATATGTGTGTGTTATTATTATTATTATTATTATTATTATTATTATTATTATTTTGCATCTCCGTTTATTGTTCTCTGTAATTTTGCATTAGAACTAAAATAAATTATTATCAGCAATTTTCGGTTGAAATTTTTAACAGTTTGCAGCATCCACATACTTGCTAAAATACTAATTGATATTCTATAGTATTGTTAGCCACGCCTTCTTTTTCACACCAGTATCTTTTTAGAGTATTTTTCTTCTTATTTAATCGTAACTGCATTTGAAAAATATTACTCTAAAAATTCACTGGTGTCAAAAAATGGGCGGGACTAATAACACTATGGAATATTAATTAGGATGTTGGCAAGTATGCATCCAACAGTATTCTGCTAGCATGTTAACAATCCATTGGCATTGATAACTCTTTTCTATTTATTTGATGTCCTAATGAAATTACTCGCACTGTTCTTTATTTAAATCACCTAGATTTTCCAAAATGTAACTGAGATGAAAAATGTGAAAGCGGAGATTTTATTTTCTGTCAAGAAATCCCATTTTCTGTCAAACTGTAGGTTGTGGAAATTTTTGATTATATTTCCCATGTATTCGGCAACCAAAATTGCATCGGAAAACAAATAACTTTGAGGAAAAACCTCCATCGCAGACCTACATAAAAATACTTTAAACTGTATTTATAAACATTAGACTTTTTAAAATCATATATGCACTAATTATAATTTTTATAAAGGTTTTATAAAGCTAAAAGTTTTGTTTTTATTAACTTGTAAAATTGTTAAGGTACGGAAACATTTAATAAATTTGAAATCGCAATACTATTAATGGAGTAATTAGAATGCGATCTACTTTAGCATTTAATGTTATTGGCTTAAAAATTAATGTATTATTACCGAGTAAAATCTTTATAAAATTGCTAAATACAAATAAATATAATTATACCACTTTTTGCTTTTAAAACTCTTTTAGAATTATTAAAGAATGAAGAAACCCCGGTATATAAAATTTCTGCTCATCTTTATGAGTTAAATTGAGATATATTTATTTTGTACAATAGCAAATTTTTCATTTTGTAAAATTGTCAAGGTACGGAAAAAAATTAATAAATTTGAAATCGCAGTGCTGTTAATGAAATAATCAGAATGTGATCTATTTTAGCATTTAGTGTTATTGACTTAAAAAGTAATGTATTATTATTGCGTAAAACGTTTATACAGGTAAAATTACTAAAAACAAATTAATATAATTTACCACTTTTTGCTTTTAAAACTCTTTTACAGCTATTAAAAAATGAAGAAACCCTAGTATATAAAATTTCTGCTCATCTTTAAGAGTTAAATTGAGACATATTTATTTTGTACAATAGCAAATTTTTCATCTTGTAAAATTGTTAAAGTACGGAAAAAATTAATAAATTTGAAATCACAATACTATTAAAGAAATAATCAGAATGCGATCTATTTTAGCATTTAACGTTAGTGACTTAAAAAGTAATGTATTGTTACTGCGTAAAAAGTTTATACAGGTAAAATTACTAAATATAAATAAATATAATTTTAACACTTTTTGCTTTTAAAACTCTTTTAGAGTCATTAAAAAAAAAGAAGAAACCCTAGTATATAAAATTTCTGCTCATTTAACATTAATTTCTGCTCATTTTTAAAAGTTAAATTGAAATATATTTATTTTGTACGATATCAAATTTTTCATCTTGTAAAATTGTTAAAGTACGGAAAAAATTAATAAATTTGAAATCACAATACTATTAAAGAAATAATCAGAATGCGATCTATTTTAGCATTTAACGTTAGTGACTTAAAAAGTAATGTATTGTTACTGCGTAAAAAGTTTATACAAGTAAAATTACTAAATATAAATAAATATAATTTTAACACTTTTTGCTTTTAAAACTCTTTTAGAGTCATTAAAAAAAAAGAAGACCCTAGTATATAAAATTTCTGCTCATTTCACATTAATTTCTGCTCATCTTTAAAAGTTAAATTGAAATATATTTATTTTGTACGATATCAAATTTTTCATCTTGTAAAATTGTTAAGGTACGGAAAAAATTAATAAATTTGAAATTGCAATACTATTAATGAAATAATCATAAGGCGATCGATTTTAGCATTTAATTATTGACTTAAAAAGTAATGTGTTGTTACTGCGTAGAACCTTTATACAGGTAAAATTACTAAATATAAATAAATATAATTTTAACACTTTTTGCTTTTAAAACTCTTTTAGAGTCATTAAAAAATGAAAAAAAACCTAGTAAGTAAAATTTCTGCTCATCTCATATAAATTTCTGCCCATCTTTAGAAGTTAAAGTGAGATATATTTGCTTCGTACGAAAACAATTTTTATTTAAACTGAAATTCTGTATGTCGAATGATTTCGTTCAGAGCACAAGCTTTTGCTTTGCACCAAAACAAATCAATTCTATTTTAGACTAGGTGCCTGTAGACGTGATTTTTCGGAATCGAAACAACGTGTTTATTCTTATCAATTCACAAATGAATAGAGACGCTTTTATTTTATTTACTTTTATCACATCTCGAGAAATAACTTTTTTTTATCATTGAAATGTTGAATAAAATGGCTTATAAAAGCTCTGAAAATGCATTTAAACAAAGAATCTTTATTTACCCAAAAGAATTATTGTTGAATTATCCCGCAAATTATAATTATTTAATAATTGACGTTCTCCATTTTAGTAATAAATTTAAAATTCACTCAAATATTTTCTTTCGTATTGAACTGAAATATGAAAACTTGTTTTTAAATGAAGATCAAATTAATTTTTTATATAAAAGAAAGATGCGAACAACAATCTGAAAAAAGAAAGATTTTTTAACCTGTTTAGAAAAAGCGTAACTCAAAAGAAATTAGGAATTCCTTATAACACCAAATGCTAACATTTTACATGGAAAGCTTTTGGACTGAATAGCTTTTTAGAAACTATTAATTATTTCTACCATAATGATGTTATACAAAGCTATTTTTAAAAACGATTTTTGGAATTTAAAAAAAAAATCCGTAAATTAGTTTAGAACTGTTAGAATCAGAACTATCAGATCGAGATTAATTTTCAGTTCGAATATGCAACATATCGTATAAATAAAACTTTGACGAAATAATTTCTAATTTCTACAGTGGTGATTGGTTAATTGAGATATATATATATATATATATATATATATATATATATATATATATATAGTTTAATAAAAAAACACCACAAAACTGGCGTTGTAAAAAATATTATTTACAAACTTTGAATAAACACCATAAAATGCATTAATCTCGCAACAATTGTTTCGGGTAGAAAAAACACACGACCCTTCATCAGGCGAATAAAGTAAGCATGAGTGCTGCAGTCGTGCGTTGCCGCTTTGACTGCAGCACTCGTGCTTACTTTATTCGCCTGATGAAGGGTCGTGTGCTTTTTCGACCCGAAACAATTGTTGCGAGTTTATTGCATTTTATGGTGTTTATTCAAAGTTTTTAAGTAATATATATATATATATATATATATATATAGTATTGCATCTCTAAAGTTTCCATAATTAAATAATTTTTGAATTGAAAAAGACGCCCGTTTGTAAGTCTTTATAAACTTTTGAACAGGATTAAAGGCCATTACATGTAGATGGATACAACACCAAAGTAGAACGTAAGACGATAATTTGCACGCCATAAAAAGCTTTTGCAATGTTGTAGATTTAAAAGTGTTTTAAAAAAAATTAATGTCTGCTAATAATACACTTACCTTTCTTTAT
Source organism: Salticus scenicus (assembly GCA_963930645.1). Taxonomy (NCBI): domain Eukaryota; kingdom Metazoa; phylum Arthropoda; class Arachnida; order Araneae; family Salticidae; genus Salticus; species Salticus scenicus. The sequence goes on from OZ005659.1 coordinate 68,302,503, forward strand.
AATAGCAAAAAATTAAAACTTCTTCACATACCATAAATTTTAAATCAGCACAACCGGTTTCGAAAGGACGTAGCCTTTCTTCATCAGGTGCAAACACGTCCAATTGCCTTCGAGGCAAAAGCAAGACTGAAAGCAGGACAAAATCCAGAGGGGGAGGAGCAACACAAACAACCAATAGGAAGCAACATGCAGGGCAGGACCAATCAGAGAGGAACACACGTACACACACCACAAAAAGAGGAGGGAGGAAAGGAGTAAATAATTAATTTTTTTTTTATTATTATACTTTATTTTGTTTATTTATTTATTTATTTATTCATTTATTTTTTTTCAATAATATTAAACTAAAAAGTAAATTTAATAAAATTTATCCATTAATTATTATTATTTTTATTTTAATTAGAATTATTTTATTATAACTAATATGATATTATAAACATAATGAAGGAAATTATTTAATTGAATTAAACAAATTTTTCCAGGCTGTAGACAGCAAAGTGGAATCAGATTATTCATTGACAATTTTATCACGATTAAGGTAAATAGCTAAATTTTCCAAAAAATCCAGTTCGGAAACGCGTTTGGCATGAAAGATAATTTTGGCACTCTTAAAATTAAAACTATGATCAAATTCCCAACTGTGCTTTGCAATAGAAGATTTAGAAAATTTCTAAATCTTTCTAAATTTCTAATTCCACTTAGCTGTCTACAGCCTGGAAAAATTTGTTTAATTCAATTAAATAATTTCCTTCATTATGTTTATAACATCATATTAGTTATAATAAAATAATTCTAATTAAAATAAAAATAATAATAATTAATGGATAAATTTTATTAAATTTACTTTTTAGTTTAATATTATTGAAAAAAATAAATAAATAAATAAACAAACAAAATAAAGTATAATAAAAAAAAAAATAATAATAATAATAATAATTGTTTACTCCTTTAATCCCTCCTCTTTTTGTGGTGTGTGTACGTGTGTTCCTCTCTGATTGGTCTTGCCCTGCATGTTGCTTCCCATTGGTTGTTTGTGTTGCTCCTCCCCCTCTGGATTTTGTCCTGCTTTCAGTCTTGCTTTTGCCTCCAAGGCAATTGCATGTGTTTGCACCTGATGAAGAAAGGCTACGTCCTTTCGAAACCGGCTGTGCTGATTTAAAATTTATGGTGTGTGAAGAAGTTTTAATTTTTTGCTATTGTCTGTACGCCAGTTTTTGAATTTATTTTTGGTTTCTTTGTAATACCTTCCTATCTTATATTTAAAAAAAAAAAAAAAGTCTAAAACATGTTAAAATAAATTGTAATTCACGCTTATTTTAAAGATTCTTATTACATAAAAACATTTAAAAAAAAAAAAACAGTTAAGCCTATTTTTGTTTTCTAAGTAATAGATATAAAATTCTACTCAAAACAGAATTTAATTTAGTACAACAGGACTTATTTTAATCTATTCTTCCATATAAAGGCATGCAATAACTGTGTTTCATTCCCTAGCACCACTTACTATATTCATTTCTTTGGAATAGTTTTAGCATAGGAGCGCCTTGGTGGCTTTAAAATATTGTTGTCATTTTGGTGATAAATTAAATTGGCTATCGCAATTGCCTAAATAAAGATCTTGGCTAGAAACATCCGAGCTACGTCAGTGCCATATTTTAAACTTCGCCAAAGGCTTCTATGCTAAACTGTTTCTTTTTTCTTTCTTTTTTTTTTTATTTTTTTTTTTTTTTAGAACAAATTTTCTTAATTTTCTTCTTATTATTTTTTTAAAAAGTTTCATTATTTTGTTTTCGACATAAAAAGAAACATGTTTGCATATTTATTTATTTTGTTTTGGAATCAATATAAATATTTTTCTTTTAGATAATTTTAAAGATAAAAGTCTGGTGTTATTAATTATATTTTGAACCAATTATCTGATTGAACTAAAAAATAAAGCATTCGCCAGATTATATTCTGATTATTAAGGGTACCAATTTTTGATAAAGTCTAATAATTCTGGCTGATGCAATGACAAACTTTCGGCCATATGTATTTAAAAAAAAAAAAAATGTTTGAATGTTTAATGAAAGTATCGGTAACGACGAAAAATCACTGCCCAAAGAGAAATAAGTACGAACTGTTGTGCTAAAGTATTTTATGTAAAACAAATAATAATGCAAAGTTTTTCACTTTTCTTAATAATTTAATTATTTTAAATCAAAGTTACGAAAACTTTTCATTCTTTAATAAAAGATTTTAACTTCTCCTTTCTCATTAAAAACTTAAAGAAAATCCAATTAAAATACTTATTATTCACCAGACTCCTTTCCTAGAAATTTAGCTACTCTAATGAAATTTGTGATTAATTATTGCATTTATTTCAGATTTTAAAATATGAAAACTTATTATATAAATGACAAAATATATAACAAGAATGCATATAAGATAAGTACGTTGAGAATGAGGGAAGAAGAAGGGTAGTTAAAAAAATTCCTTTATTATATATATATATTTTTTTTCCCTTTTAATTTATAATTTGATCAACTAATAAGTTTAATATACTAATTAGGTACGCTGTTTAGCAATTTATTTAGAATATATTCAAAATAATTTAATTTTGGATGAATAATTTATGAGAAAATTAGTTACTTTAATTTAAAAAAAATGTAGAAAGGAAAATGTAATTTTAAATTAAATTCGAAGTTTATAACAGATAATAAATACGTGTTGTAATTTGATAAAATATCATTTAATTACGTTTTTAGCATTCTTAGTTATCTAATGAGGTTATTTATTATAAAAGTCATTCTTAATTAAGACATTGTTACATAAATACTATGTATCAATTGGATAAATCTATCGATATATATTTAAATTATTCTATATAGGGTAGAAGAGAAAGAGGCTAGTCGGCATAGGGTAGACCGGGGCACAATGGACCACTTTTACACTTTTAATTTTTTTTCATCAAAAATAAAAAAGCAAGGTACTTGAAAAAATTAGCAAACATTTTTAAACCTTTCTTGCCATGTCCTAATTTTGTTATAACAATACTTCTAATACATTACGAATAAAAAAAAAAAAAAAAAAAAAAAAAAAAAAAATTTGTGCACTCACAAAGTGAACCACTGTGCCCTATCACCGGCGCACAGTGGTGCACAACCCGGGGTACAATGGACCAACCACTGTTGTTCATGTTCAATTAATATAAATTACTCATTTTTTTTTTTTTTCTAAAATTAGTTTCTTATGCAATTCTAGTCTAAATAACATAATTCGAACATTTTCATGAAATAAAGTTACCAAAATTTAAAGGATATCAAAATAAATAAGAAATCAAATTAAAGGAAGAATCTTATATCAGATTTCCTTTGCTTTTACGTGCCATCACTAAAAACAATGAGATATATTTTTAATTTTTTATTAATGTTATATAGTTATAAAAATTATGAAATATATAATTAAACATTTTATTACTATTCAAACATTTATATTAATTATTTTGAGATATTAATGCTTTACATTATGTGAGATAAGTTTAACTAATTATTCTGCTTTTATCATTTACATGTTATTTTTAAAAACAACAACAAGTTTATTTAACCTACTATTTATTATATCACATAATCATTTTATTTACTTTTTTAATATTAAACAATTCAAATAGTTATTAAATTTAGATATTCATAATTATTATACTACTATTCAACTATTTTCCCTTTTCAGAAATTTATTTCATTATAACATTAAGATTATTATTCTTTTTTATTAATTATTTTGAGTCATATTATATTTGTATATGTAAATTTAACTAAAATAAATAAGGTATTAAATACAATTTGGATTTTTAGGCACATTGGAAGGTGATCCACTGTGCCCCATGTCCAGACAAAACAAATAATAATAATAAAATTATATGTAGACTATAAACATGCTAATAATTTTTATAAATTTAAAAATAACAATATCTCACCTTTTCTTAATAACTATCCAATACTTGTAGTCAATAGTTCTGTCCTCATAAAATTAAGAAAACTTCAAACTTGAAAAATTACTTAGAGCAGCTCAAAATATAAAAATTGTATAAAATGGCTACCTTAGCATTTATCATGTTTTTTTTTTTTATGTGTACAAGTAGTACCATGCTGTATGAGTCTCAATATAAACTAAAAGAGTTAAATATTAAGATATTAAAATAGAGGTGGTCCACTGTGACCCAGTCTCCCCTACATTAGTTTTCATTTTTTTTTTTTTTTTTTTTTTTTTTTTTTTGTGTGTGTGTGTGTGTGTGTGTGTGTGTAATACATATTGGTATATGTTCTGTTGAATGTATCGGAAATTTTGAGTCTTTTACTACAAAATCATGTATAACCCATGAATTAATTTACGCTTTTAAACAAATCATAAAACACTTTTCCTGGGAGCTGGAAACTATGCCAACTCACCTTCTGTTCGGGTCTAGTTGACATATCAGAAGGGGCAAGTTGACATAACATGATATGGGTTGAAAAATTTAGGCAGAGAACAGTAATTTGCGCAGAAAACATTTTATTTTAATGTTATTTTGCCAAAAATTTCTGATTAAGCTTTTAAATAAATAATTAATTCAGCAAGGAAAATTAAATTATGCTTATTATTATAACTATGTATCGTTATTAAATGAAATTTTTCAAAATTTGAAATGAACCACAAGTATAAGAATTGTGTACTTGTTTATTTATAAAGATAGGTTTAATATTTGTCTAATTTTACTTTGATCGTAAAAAATAGAATCTTTCTCATCTCTCCATCGCCAATTTTTTCCCTTTTTGACTATGGTGAACATGCGAATTTCATTGCGATCTATTTTGTCAATTTTGCTAAGGTTTGGCTTTCTAAAACAAAGTCCTTTTTTATTGAGATTAGTCAACAGCAGTGTTGGGCATAATTAATTAAAAAGCAATTGAATTGCAATTAAATTACAATTAAATTACATTTATATTCATTTTACTGTCAATCAATTAACAAGCAATTGGTTGGAAATAAATTGAATTACTTATTCAATTTATTTGTAATAATTCAATTTATTTGTAATCAAATTACTTGTTAATCGATTGACAGTAAAATAATTATAATTGTAATTTAATTGTAATTCAATTACTTTTTAGTCAATTATGTCCAGCACTGGTCAACAGTCCCCTGATTTTAGGTAGATTTCGTTACTGATCTTTTTTTATGTGATCCTTCGTTATCGATTTAAAATTCTGTGGAGTTCGTAAGAACTGTTCAATGAAAACCTTCATCCTCGTCTTAGCAGGAGGCTGAGAGTGAAAATATTTAAACATGGGGAGACATCCCCATATTTTGACATCTGAAAACGCTATTTAAAAAAAAAAAAAAAAAAAAAAAAAAATGAGAGAAATATATAAACTATACTGTTTTTTGAACTGATTGAATGATCAAAATAACCGGAAAAAAAAAGTTAAAAATGGGTGTTGTTACTAAAAAAAAAATGAAGTTGGTGCAAGTTTCAATATATAGACGATCCTCTAAGCGAAATCTAAGTATAAAGTTATAAACTAGGCGTTATTACTAATCAATCGATACCATACGCTTATTTACACGACGATTTAAGGAGAGATTAGTCAAGGAGGAAGTTTTTTATTTTCTGACTGTACATTGTTAAATTATTATAGTCATAGTTTCATTTCTTTTTTGGTAGTCGATTATCCAAAGGAAAGTATAGGAAAATCAATATATATATATGTATATATATATATATATATATATATTTATATATATTGTTAGGATTTGGTTGAGTTGGTTTGTTCTATCGTTTGTTTTGCGAGCTGTAAAAAATTAAATTTGGTTTCTCTAAATATGTATGTATTTCATCCCCTGGTGAATTTTTTTTTCACCTTTCTGAGCTTCTCGTACATAGAGAAATTGTTCATGCTTATTGGTCTTTGTGGTTTCCGTGATCGTGTGTCTGTCGCTTGGCTTCTACTGCGCTTAAGAGGGGACAATACCTAATCTCGCCGGCAGCCTTTGCCCATGTTATTCTATGGGAAAATTTGTTGCGACAATTACACATTACCTAATGAATATTTTTAAATTCTGTTTTCGCAGTCAGAAAATTCATAACCGTTAAATGAGTACTCATTTTTGAAAAATTCATTTTTTTTTAATTTTTACATTTTAATTTTGAGTTCAAAAATGCGATTTTTCACAAAATGCTTTTTCTCATTTTCTAGTCGCAAAATGAAATACTAAAATTTTAAAAAATCAATTTTTGGAAAAGAAGTACTAATTTAACGCTTATGAATTTTCTAAATGTAAAAACAGAATTGAAAAATATTCATTAGGTAATGAGTAATTATGTGAACAAATTTTCCCATAGAATAACATGAGCGAAGGCTGCCGGCGAGATTAGGTATTGTCCGCTCTTAAGGCTGTACATCAGTCAGATAGCTCCCTTTCTCCTTTCCGATGTTATCCAATGGGATTTTCATTGCTTCGTTTTATAAAAAAATCTCATTCAAAAATGACGTTTTCCAAATTCTGTTTTTTGAATATTACTCTTTGAATGGGTCGCCTTTTAGCTTAGTGAGCAATTTTTCGAAAAAAATAATTTAAATATTTTATTTCAATAAGTAAATTATGGACCTCTAATTGTGGATCTCTAAGTAAAATATTTAAATTTATTTATTTATTTATTTATTTTTATTTATTTTTTTTTTTTGAAAAATTGCTCACTAAGCTAAAAGACGACTTGTTCAAAGAGTAATATTTAAAAAACATAATTCGAAAAAGTTCATTTTTGAATGAGATATTTTTATAAAACGACGCGACAAAAATCCCATTGGATAGCATGGGAAGGGAGAAAGGCAGCTGACTGATGTACAGCCTTAATGGGTCAGTATTGTTCATTACAGTGTTCTCTTTATTCGCCTTGAAATATTGTCCTAGAGTCAACCTTCTTTTCACCAGAGTCTAATTACGCGGTCCTATTTCAATTTTCAACAGATATTGTTGTACAGTGGATTGGCGTCAGTGCTATTGTTGAACTTGATAATTGAATCAATTTGGGAAATTTTGTTGCTTTGTTTGGCGTGTGTATGTCTCTTTGGTGATTTGTTTGACTAACTGTTCTTCGTTCTCATTCTTTGTTTCTACTATCAAAAGGATTATATATATATATATATATATATATATATAACCAGTTATATGTGATCTATCCCTCTTGTATCTTATATTCTTAACTGACATAAAAAAAAAAAAAATCCATAGATCTTTATTTACTTATTTATTTATTTATTTTTGTAAACTTTTATGCAGAGAATCTGAGTTCAATAAAAATATCTTTAACTTAATTCAACATCAACCAAAAGATAATATATATATATATTATTTTATTATTATTTTATTTTATTTTTTTAATTTTATTAAATTTTATTTAAATTTTTTGATTTGAATATATAAATATTGTATGAGCATAGCTTTATTTATATGAACATATATTGCGTTTGAATTAGAAATTAAAAATAAAAAAAGTCATGAATCAACATGTTCTTTTTAGTTAGGTATACTTTTTATACTTCGCGATATCAGAATTATGCTTCGAAGATTTCAACAACAGAATATATCCAATATTGTCCTGAAATGCTTCGAAATGAAAAGTCTGGATTGTGCTTGAATGCCTTCCTAACTGACAGCTATTTCCTCTGAATTGCATTCAAAACTCCTTTCCAAAAATTTTCCTGTTAAATTCAAGATTCTTTCATGGACGCTTCCGGTGATTTCACTATACAGATTTTTGGATTATATTTTATAAATCGGTATATATATTTTCCTTTCACACAGTTATGTTAAACCAAAAATATTTTTTTCTCTTCCAATGAAAGAAGTATTTATTTTATTATTACTTCAAAATTAATTAATTAATTAATTAATTAATTGGTTAATGTCAAATTTTTCTGAAAATAGAATATATAACAAAATGCTGTGGTTTAAAGTACTATGTATTGTATTTTGAAGAATTGTGCCATAAAATTTTAGTGGAATTTTTTTAAATACTAAAATAATCTGCTGTGTCACTCACATGACTTTCTTTTACCTGTGTTTCAATACTATAAATAGATTGCATATTAAGCCTTAAAATGAACAACGTAAGACAATAAAATTCAATGTACATTTAAATTAATCTAAAATAGGTTTAGGAAAGCTTTTATTTGAAATGTAATTCTGTGTAAGGAGGCAATCCCGTTCAATTATAGTACAAACAATTATTTTTTTTTAAAACGACCGAAGTTGTTATTAATTTGCCTTCAAACTTGCCATTCTTAATCGAATTTTTAGTGACAATCTAACAAGAACTTCAAAATGCGAAATTTCCATTTCCTGCAGTTATTTGTTTTTAAGTGACGCTCATAACAGATATACATGCACTTCAACAGCTAAAATTTGAACTTTCGTAATCAGGGCACCTGAAAACGTAATAGTATATAAAAAAAACCAGAGTGGAAAACATACCTTCAAAAAATACTTTGTATACAGTATGGATATGAAAAATAATTTTGCTTCCTGAGCAGTGTTCGTCGACATAGTAAAATGTAATAAAGCATTTACATCAATTATATTCAATACAAAAGAACGTTTAGCTTGATTTCGGGTAGCCCTGTATATTGTCTATAATCAATGTGCATTATAAACAATATTGTATACTTAAATTTAGTCCTAATTAAAAAACATTTAACAAAAAAAGAATTACAATTCTAGCAATTTCCAATATAGCCCTTAATATATATCCAAATACTTTGTTTAGCCTTGTGAACGAATGGTGATTGATTTCCACACCTCAGTCTACACAAAATAAGCTTTTATATATATAATAAAAATTTGTTCATTCCGTTTCGTTTAAGTCAGCCCATAGGTATTATACTATACTTACCATACATTTCCCCACAGACATAATGCGATTGAAATACCTTGGATGTCCCTGTACACAAACCATTTGCTTGATCTCAACGAAAAGTTAAAAGTTTAGAGCAGCATTCTTGTATGATACACTTTTACAATACCAAGTTTGAACTTTCTGCTGTAATTTATTCGTGAGAAATGCTGATAACAGACAACCACACACACACAGACCAACCACTAATAACATGCTTTTCGAATTCAGGGCACCTCAAAACGTGTAAACATAACGAAAACTCAATTTCAAAAATTTGACCCTAAAGCGATACCTTCTCTACCATGGGTAAGAGAAAATAAAAAGTACTAAATATAATAAATATCATAATACTCTAATGTAGCAAAACCTCAACGATAGCTTCAGAGCCTCGAGCCCAATCCTTTCCCGAGCTTCGACTACTTTTTCCAGTCAATTCTGACATTTTATTCCTTCCTATGTTAGCCTTTTTTTTCTTTTCCATACACTTAACATTGTAAATTTTTTTCATTCTCATCACATGTTTTTTCTATGGATTATTGGTCTTTTTTCCTCGATTCTAAAATGCGGCAGCTACCATCCATCCACCCCCAGTAACATAACAGGCGAAACATAGCAAAATATCGACGATAGCTTCAGGGTCCCGAGCCATATCCCTTCCCTAGTCAATTTTTACTTTTTATTCCTTCCAGTGCTGCCGCTTTTTTTTTTTTTTTTTTTTTTTTTTTTTTTTTTAATGACACACTTAACATTGTGAGTCTTTTTCTTTCTCGTCGCATGTTTTTTTCACCACAAAGCACTACAATTTAAAGAAATGCCAAGTTTCCTCAAAATGGCTTTGCATCAGGTCTAATACCCTGCGTGTTACAACTAAAAATGTGGCTTTTTTTTTTTTCTTTCCCAGTATTTTAAAGAAACCATTATATCTCCATGTATATATGTGATAACCTCATAAAATTTATACAGATAATTTTAAGAATCATTACAATTACATGTTCCAACCAAAATGCAGGTCAATCATTACTTTTTACAGGGTGGTGCAGAACGTTTTGATTTTTCTTTAATTTTTTACTGGTCTCCTTTTCCTCTTCAGGAAAAAACTTTTGCTGAAATATATGAGGTGTAACATGTTCTTTATACCCCCAAAGTTTCAAGATGATTCGTAAAGGATATTTCTAAACATTTGACAAAACGTCTAAATTCGAAAGTGTGCAAATACTTGGTTGGTATGTATTATGAGAAATATTTTCATTGTAAAAATGTTGTAAAAAAGATTTAAAATATAATTTATGATACAGGCAAGTTCATCATAAATTACGGGTATACCATTTTGAATTTCTTAGAAATATATATACATGTATTTTTTTTTTTTTTTTTTTAGGCAGAACTTTTACAGTATTTCACATAAACTTTCATTATGGATATTAATTGGATTTGAAATTTTGAGGAGATCCGTGCAAACTGAAAATAAAACCAACCCTAATACAATTAAATAACAAATTGGGATGAAATATATGTATTGAAGCGGAGTTAGGGTAGCCTAGTAGGTGGAGAATATCATTCTGCATCGGCAAATTTCATTTAATTTTAAACGAGTGTAGTATCCCCTTTAGTGGAAATTTATGAAAAATCTATATGATCGATAACAAATCATATAGAGTATATGATGGATAACTGAGAGGTGTCCACCTATACCAACTATTTTACGATTAATCATTGTGTTATAAACGTCTATAATGTCAGAACCCTTTCAGGGACGGTGGCTAGAGGGTCTATCCACCTACTTTAGAAATTTTTCTCTAGGTGTGCAGTGGCTACTTTTTCTATCCACTTTTATGAAAAGTTAATGTGTACTTTTAAAATTGAAATAGAGATGGCAGCACTACAGTAATTTTAAGCAGGATGTGCCTGTGACTTTTTTAAATGGACAAGTTGCGGGGAAAAATTTTGAAGTTTCTTTTTCATATTTTTACGAAAAATAATTTTTTATTCAAAAGTATTTGGTAGTGTAAATATACTGTAATGTACCTTTTAAATACAACATATTTACATATTATCTTAGATCATCAATTTTAGTTTGATTTTTAGGAGCATCTTTTAGGTGGATAGACGCTCTAGCCACCGCGCACATATGTCAGGGGAGATACCATAAGACAGGCTCTGCTGGGGAAAAGAATCTCAATTGCTTTTCCTTTGAGATAAACAAAGAGGGTCTTTTGGGGTTAGTGAACTGTGATAAATATAAACAGTAAGGTATAGCAGAATGTAAATACAGATGTAAACAAGCGTGGGAGGGCTCTTACAAAAAAGCTATTCAGTATTTCTGTTTACAGTATAGAGAGAGGCTGCTTTTTTCTATTGCTCTCATATCGTGATTTTTAAAAATAAATTTTTTATTTCCATAGCTTTTAAATTTAGTTAATTTCTCTAAATAATCTTAAATTAAATTTATATATCTTAATTTTTATCACAATAATGCCTAGAAAAGGCTTATCTTTCCATGAAGCTATTGCTCTGTTTGAAGAGCTACCCTCAGATGATGATTCTGCATTATCTGGATCAGGAACAAGTGATAATGAGGAATATGTTCCAGATTTACCTGAAGAAGAAATTGTTTCAAGTTCGGAAGATGAACAAACCAGTGAAATAGAAGGTCCTTCTAGCTCAAGAGGGCGAGTAAATTGGAGCAAAAATTTTCAAGTTCGCCAATCTGTTCCAGAATTTATAGAAGAAAGTGGTCCTGCACCTGAGGTCCTTGATATTGATAATACAACACCACTTGGAATATTTTTTATGTTTATGGCAATGAAATTTTAGGAAGATTTAGTTTTTCAAACAAACTTGTATGCTACACAGTTAGCCTTAAATGGTAATTTTGTGAAAAATATTTTAAATGGATATCAAAGCTATAAAATAAATTTATTGGCGTTTAAATATATATTTTGACTATTTGCTACACGTAAAAAAAATTATTCAAAAAAGGAAAGTTTTTATATGTTATTAAATTCTTTAAATTTCACAAATTAATTTTATTCTTCTATTTATATCAGCTGTTAAAAATAATATAAAACCCTAAATTTTGTAAGGCATGAAACTAAATATAAGAATTAAAATTTCTTTTCTAAAAGTGGAGATATTAAAAATCAGATAAATTTACTCGTTATTTAAAAGCTAAACATTTTTTTTTTTTTTTTTTTTTTTTTTTTAATGAAACATTTGATTAATGTGAAGAAATAGTAAGGTATTAGCAAAAACTGAAACTTGTAATTTACTAATAACTACTAAACATAAATTATAAATATTAAAGTATCAAAGTAAACACGTTCACACTAAAAATAATTCAACGAAATTTTTTATATTTCAAAAATATTCTTTGATAAAAGCGGATTAAACTAGTGCCATTTTTATTTCATGAAAAAGGTTAAAATAAAATTTTAATGCACATTCTGCAGTTCATCCATTTCGTATAAAATTAGTAAGAATATCACGTTTTCTATTAAAGTTTCAGTTGTATGGTTTTTATGCACAAAAGAAGTAATTATGTAGTAGAAGAAGATATCATGCTAAAATGAAATTAAGAATTCTTACGTTTTACTTTTCCTAATTGTAATGTTTACAAAGTCTGGTTTTTAAAGCATTTTAAACCATGAAAAGTAAAATATGTTTAGAATAAAAATAATTAAATGAAAATTTTGAATTCCAAAAATGTTTTTAATGAAAACGAAAAAGATTATATTTGAAGAGGTATTTTAGTCTAGAAGTTTGAATTTTAGTCTGTTTATCGATCTCTATTAAAAAAAAAAATACTTTTACTAATCATTCTTATACAAGAAATTTATTGATATTTTAAATACATATGCACAAAAGAAGTAGTATAAACATATAGTAACATATAAAAAAAAATTTCGAAACAAAAACTTTGAAGGAAATGCTAGGCATGGAATTAGTAGCTAGTACATAGGGTTACACAGAAAAATTCTGATATGTTGCACTCAAAAAAATTCTGTAACTGACATCTAGAACCTAAACTGTGGCGCTAGAAAAAATAGTTCCATGTCATCCTTATAAATTCTAGTCCCCTTTGAAAGCGGGTTTTAGAAATCCCTATTAGAATTCTAGACATTTTGCCTATATTATCGAGGTCTAACTTATTTAAAAATCTCTGCAAATAAATGTCAACACAAGAGGCGACTTTTAGCAACTATAATCTTGACGTATAACTCAATTCTAGGAAATCAAGCTAGAATTTATCGCAATACAAATGATTGAGAATATTCAGAATATTGTTCCATAGTCTAGAAATGTATAGACTAGAAATTCTCGATCATTTGGTCTATTCAGATTATTGGCATGCCTTACACGCATAGTTCGGAAATCTATATTTCTAGTCTAGGGATTTAGAAAATGACCACTTATTTGTTCTAGATGAAGGCGATATATATATATTTTTTTTTTTTTTTCTCAGTGTGTGCAATCATTTTGCATCAATTTTTGCAGAAGTACGTATGAGTTATAAGTAATAAGCTTTATAGGATTTTTGGTGTGTATAGAGTTTGGGTCTTGTGTACTGGGTGCTACAAAATAATTCTGTACTATTACGATCTTTAAATCATATTTCATTTTAGTGAAACGAATATTGTTATACTTCCTTAGACAAAATAAAATCGCCTTGTTAATGAAATGTTTAAATGCATGGCTTTTGTAGTCTGTAGAAAATGGTAGACATAGAATTAGTAGTTAGTTCACAAGGTTATACAAAAGAAACCATATATGTTCTGTAATTATTCAATTAAATTGAACTTTAGTATAAATATTTATGAATTACATGGAATTATCTGTGCACTTTTTAGTATACAGAATATTTGTAGATCGTGTAAAGTGATACACAAACTTATTTTGATACAAGTCGATATTTCATTAAAATTAATTTTATCATCTTTTTTTTGCATTAAATATAATAATATATACCCATTTTATTAAAAAGCTTATGAACAATATTTCTGTAGAATATTGTAGACAATTACTTCATCAGAGTACGCAAAAGAATCCAGATACGGTTTGTTATCATCCGATTTACTGGAAATTTGGTATAAATATTTATGAGTTACATGAAATTAAATGATTCCACAAAAAAAAAAAAAAAAAAAAAAAAAAAAAAAGGATTAAATTTCGTTCTAAAAACAGCATTTATTTTATGTACTTTTGACCTTTGATACAATATAGTTAAGAAAATGAACTTAACATGTATTATGTTTCTGTATAAAACGGTATGTATAGATTTAATAATTTATTTAATTTAATAGCTTAAATTGATACACAAAATAATTCTGATAAAATATGTATTAATCATGGTAACTAATGAATATTTATTTTAGGTATATCATACTCAGTTTATGATAAATATATATATATATATACACATACAGATACATAAAACGGGGAGTTTAGAGGAGTAGCAGACCTTTACAGAAACGTATCTAAAATGTAACACCATCATCATCTTCATCATCTCAGAAACTCATCAACCAAAACATATGATAAATTTAGCTAGTTAATTATATATAATACATACACACGCGTAAAAAATTAATGGAGAATTTATAAGTTGTTTGAGATTTGTGAATGGCATTGTACTGCTTACTTGCTCACATTTGTGGATTTATAATAAATACGTCAAGAATTAAACAAAGAAAGTAAGCTCATTGGATAAAAAAATGTACCTCAGTAAGAAAAAAATTATATATGATTCTTTTGTTTCTTCATTGAAAATTACTGGTGATATGGATGAATTAGAAATGATATGCAGTTGTACTAATTTGTCCTTACAATGAAAGGAAATATCATGAAAGAAATTAACAATAGTGTTGAACTTACATGAAGAGCTTACGGAGCATGCCACGCATTAAGAGCATGCCACGCATCATTCTCTGCAAGATAACATAAGAGAAAAACGGAAATTGAATAGTCTGCCAGAATAGTCTGCCTTTTTTTTTTTATAGTTAAATCAAAAATAAAATATAAAAAATAGAACGAAACAAAAAAAAAAAAAAAAAAAAGACAGAGAGAGAGAGAATTAGAAAAGGACAAATAAAAGCTTAAAGAAAGAAATTCAGTCGTAAGCTCATCTTGTATAATTGACTTCGAGCACTTTGAAGCAATTTGTGGCCACTGCTGCATCTCTTTCTCTACAGCTTCTTTAACATGACTAGAGGAAATCAGAAAATGAATTGTTTGTCAGTAGGAAAGTAACCATAATAATGACAACAATACAAATAGGAAATATAAAATAATAAGATAATAAAAAATTTTATCTCACAAGATCTTGAGTAACATTACCATTTAATTATTAAACTTAGTGTCTATTTTGAGATTCATGATATAAAACTTATTTACGAACCAAAATAAATAAATAAATTATAAGTATAATTTTTCTTGGGAAAACGAACTCTGCATTATATTATATATTGAATGAAAATGAATGTTTGTTATGCTTCTGCGAATAATAGAAAATGTAATTTTTATCATTTTTTTTTTCTTTTTCTAGCCTATAATTGAATTCCCATCTTATGAAAAATTACCAGCATTGGTCATATTAAAAATTTTTAGTTATTTGAATCCACTTGAGATGCGTCGAGCTGGACTGTAAGTATAATATGTACGTTTTTCTTGTGTAAAATCACAGTGATCTTTATTTTCATTATTTGAATTTTTGTCAATTGAAGTTGGAAATACTATTTTTTATTTATTTACTTTATTTTGTTTTATTATTATTATTATTATTATTATTTTAATATAATAGATAAAATTTTTCTCTATTATACTAAAAATGTAGTGAAAATATGCCTTTTTAAGCCTTCGAAATCCATCTAGCCCTTAAAATCACATTTTGAGAAAAACTAAAAGTAATTAGGGTAGAGCGGAGCAATTTGACTATAAAGGCACGTTGGCCTAGACATATTTTTTAAACTTTCCGTCGGTTGGCATTTTCACTCCAGTCAAGTATGAACAACTGTATGGGTTGTCCTGTCGGTTGAAGTATGGGTTGTCCTGTCTTCTTTCTCCCGAATTAATATCCTTGACGAAGGACTGTCCATTAAAGAGCCAGACAGAATACTCGAAATCGTGGAAAGGTGAGTAAATTTCCTCGCTTACAAAGAATCGCTTTTTATTTATTTGTAAATTTCAATTTAGATTTGATAAACAGTCTTCAGAAAGAGCTATGTAATTTACACAGCTTATTTGAATTCCAGGTTTTTCGAATCTGCCCTTTTTTAAAAATGAAATTATTCACCTTGTTTTCTAAAAATTCAAACAAACCAATTGATTACGTGCAGCTTTGGTTGCGGGAACTTCTGATTCGTCTGCTACTAGCTGTAAACAACCGTGATGATTGGTTGGAATTATTCTCTTTTATTCTCAACCGGAAGCTCAAAGGACCGGAAGTGTCTGCTAGAGAACGTAGAGTCCGCCTACAAATGCCGTGAATAATATTGTCTGCATCCATTTTATACTAAATAATCTGCTGTATTGTACAAAAGCGTTAATAACTTTGATAATTTTAGAGTATTTAGGCTTCCTTAATTGTTATTTACTGTTCTCAACTCCTATTTTTCAAAATGATGATGTTCAAAATTCATGGCATCATACTTTTATCCTTTCCATTTTACTGTAGCCTTAAACCATAACCTTTATGCCGAAGAGTGTATGTCGTTTGAAAATGTATATAAATTCATCTTGCGATTATTGGAAAGCAATGAATAAACGTCCAGTGATAATGTATTATTTTTCATGAGTCATAAAACCTGCCCTTCCGCTTGCAGCAACAGAAATTAAGGTGCCTGCCTACCTTTAAAACGCAATTTTCCGTCAAAACTCCGATTTTCTATTTTGGGTTAGTATTAAAGCCTAACATTTTTGCTTTCTAAATCAGTTTGAATTTTGTTTCTGTCTTGCTTAGACCTTGAGTTACAGGCATTTTAATATTAGTCACTCGCCAGATTTTGAAACCGGAAGTGACCGGAAATGACCCATAAATGTTTTTTTACATAAATGTTTTACTCAGTATAAGCATCAAAATTTGTTACTGAATATAAATGAATTTAAAAAAGTAAATAAAAAGCTTTGAAATAAATCAGGAACTTATTAAAATTATTTTTTGTTTAATAGGTTAAATCTTGTTTTTAAATTTGTTTTCTGCTTTTTCTCAAAATGAGATTTTTAGCATTTTGCTTTATCCCAAAACATCATAACACCAAAAGTTATAATTGAAACGTTATGAAACTTTGACAAAATACTCTAGAGGAGTTGTTTTAGGGATTGAACTACAACAATGAATCTAGCTATATATATATATATATATATTTCTCGATAGAAGTTATGAACTGCCATGTATATTCATGATTTTTTCAGCATGTAAAAATGTTATTTTCTCTAAAATATTAAATAACATGGTTATAGTTTTGAGAGTAGTTCACTCCCTTAAGGACCTTTTAATAATCTAAATATAATTTACAGAATAAAAATATCTTTATTTAAATTTGACTTATGATGTTTTGTAAAAGTGATTTTTTTTTAGCAAATTTTATGCATATTTTGAGCCTAAATATCAAAATATTTTAAAATTTGCATATTTTTATTCACTGTTTTTTACTATATTCTATCATATAATGCACATAAATAGGTAATTTTTCATTTATTAATAAAAATCACCTCCGACTGTAGTTAGGCACCTTAACGTAACATCTGTGTTTAAGGAGACAGGTATTTTTCCACTAAACATATTTATTTTTAATGACGCTGATTTATGCCATCATATATCGTCCTTACCCAGATTCTACATCGCTACCCATAGCAGCTACCACTCAGCGTTTACCGACAATTTCAACGTGTTTCCTTCCAGGGCCATCTAGGATCAACCAGTCCTTAAATAAAAACTTTGAGAAAAATTTTCCTTCTCCAGACGATGTGAGTCTTTTTCCAGTGGCAGAACGCAAGAAAAAATTGTAGCCAAAGAAATTCTTTAGTGTTGACTGACACATTAGTCAAGCAAGTACTGCAGGAAGAGCAAATAAAAGAAAAACAGAAAAAACAAAATCCTGCTCTGTTTTTTGTTTTTTTTTTTATTTTAGGAAAATAGGAAATTTTTGAAAAATGTCTTTTTTTAGGAGAAAAAAAAAAAAAAAAAAAAAAAAAAAAAAAGAGAGAAACAATAATATAGACGCTAAAAACATGTAGTGAAGAAAAATCTTTCCTTTCTTAAATCATTTGAAAGCAGTAAACCAGGGGAACAAAGGACTCATGTACCATCTGTAAATGCTGGACATATGAATCATGTCCCCAACTGCGTACCTATCCAATGTACATCGTAAGAATGTCCCTGGGATGTCATTTTATCCATGGGATATCCTGAAGCTGTCATGTAGAGAATTTGTGTTGTTAGGAGTGTTACTATAGAAAAACGATTTTTATTTTTATCTTGATTGAAAATTATATTAATAAAAGTAATTTATTCTATTTATAACTTAAAATCGATTTTTTTATTTTTTGTTTTTTCTGGTCATGAATAATTTTGTATTTTTATACTTTTATGGCTTCCTTAAAGAAATTTGGCTATTTTGTTATTTTGTTCGGAAGATGTAAAATTAAGGTTTGATGCAAATTTTGAATATTTCCTTAACTTCTAACCTTGCAGAACATCAAACGGATGAGATGGGCTAACTTATCTCGATACCGAGACAGGTTGACCCAAGCGATTTAGTGTCACTTTCAGCTTCTAAATTAATACTCATAATTAATAATTTCGAGTTTTATCAAAAAGACTTCATTCTGAAGATACACTGATGCTGTTAACGTAAAAATAAATTTAAAATAGTGAATTTTGTTCGTTATATTTTTTTTTAAAAAAAAAAAAGGTGGCCACCTAATACTGGTCCACTCTATGTGTTGTCTTTCTTAGTAAGATCAAAATAGCTAAAAAAAAAAAAAATGCACTTATGGTCTACTACTTAACGAAGTTTTTTGAAGTCTTTTAATTTTAATGTACAAAGTTTAGGTCATACAGGAAAAAAAATTAAGACCCTTTTCTGCACCCATATAGAAAGGACGTGAATTTTTTTCACATTTTTCTTATCTTATAAGAAATAATCTTGAATATTTCATCGTTATTTGTGTGTGGATGATTTATTTCAAAGATTAAAATTAAAACGTTTTTATTACATATTTAATTATAATGTAAAGGGAAGAAAGAGAGTTATAGCTATATCTTGAAGTTAATTGTTGAAATATCATATGCCAATATCACTTGTGAACTATCTGCATGTGAAACTGTTGATATTTTTCAAAAACGTAAAGTATCAGAGATTTATTTTATCTTAGCTAGTTTAATGGGAAATTTTTTATTAGAATATTTTTTCTGGGGGTACCTGAGGAGTAGAATTACCATCATGTTATAGCCTAAAAATATGACAGGTAATACAATCAAAGAATTAACTGGCAATTGTATATATTTTAGTTCTTTTGCAGTGCTTAAAATACATTACAGAACTTGTGCTAAAAGGAATCTTCTATTCTCTACCAAGTGCCTGAGAAGATGTTTTTAGATATACATACGCTGTAAAAAATATGTCCTATTTGCTGCCAGAAATTCTCTGTAATTTGAGAAAATAAGTTCTGACAAAGTAATTTTTCGTAAATTACGCGTATTTTCTCAGATTACAGAGAATTTGTGGCAGCAAATAGGACATATTTTTTTTTACAGTGTAGATCTTTTACAAAAGTTTGGCTTCCAGCACTTAAAATTCATCATTTCATTAGCTCCAATCACTTTCACATCAAATTTTTCTATCTGCAGATAGTCTTAACCAATTAATGAAAAGTCTTAATTCTATAATTTATATCATGAGATTTAAAAGTACAGTCAGAGCTCGAAGTCGTCACTGTTTTTTTAGGACATTTTCAAGGATAAAGAATTTCCGCCTTTATTGCTTCCACTGTTTATATATAATAATATCCTATTCAATCACGATACTTTACAATAAAAATACAGTAGATATTTGTATATGAAAATAAACATAGCAAAAAATACAAAAATATCTTGTTCTTGAAAGTGTCCTGTCACACCAGCGGCCGTGCGGTTCTGCGCTCAAAGCTGGTAGAGGTAAGGTGCCGGGTTCGATCCCAAATCGCGCTAGTCAGCCTAGTCACTCGGAGTTTTCCGTGGTTTTCTCCGAAAATTACGTAAATACGGGCTAGGATCCCTTAGAAAGACCCTCCACGGAGGGTACTTTCCCTCAGGCCTAAGACCCTAGTGCTGTCAATTGACCTTAACCCACACAACCCACACGACTCTGAAAGTGTCCTGAAAAAAAGGGTGGTGACTTCAAGTTCTAGGTACAGTGAACGTTCAAACAAATCAAAATCCACCAGGTGGTAAACATGTTATTTTTAATATAAACATGGTGTATGCTGCTATGTAAGATAAAAATAATATCATACTCTTTATTTACTTAATTATATAAATAATAAAATTATTGTAAACAATAATTACTAATATTTTTTTTTTTTTTATTATATAAATAATATTATATATCTTACTTTTTTTAGGGAGAAGGGGCTGCCAGCACTTATAGTTCATCACTTAATTAGCAAGAATCACTTTCACATGAATTATTTCCTATTAGGAGCTAGTCTTAACCAATTAACCAACATTCTCAATTCCATAAAATTCATTATGAGATTTTGGATTCAGTGGACTTTCAGACTAATCATAATCCTTCAGATTTTCCAATTTTAATTTTTAGTATAAACATGAAATATGATGCTATATAAGACACAAATAATATTATATCCTTTTTTTTATATTCGAAATTGTTTGAGTGAGTTATTCGGCTTTTGCAGTTTTTATGCATATATAAAGCTGGTTTCCTCAGAACTGAAATTTTTAACGTTCCCAGAGTTTAAAATAACCCATGGGAAATTCATGATTTTTAATTTTATTGAAATTGTTTACATGTGCTCTTTATATGTGAGTAAATATATGTTACTAGCAATAACCTACTTTCCACAGCAGTAAAATACAAAATTTTAAAGTTCCTAACACATAGTAGATATGAGTGGCCCTAACTGGAAAGAAGTGTTCGTAATTGCTAACAAAAATCTAAAATGGCAGTGGATTTTTTTTTTTTTTTTTTTTTTTTTTTTTGTCCCTCCCATAGCATTTGTGGGTCAACAAAAGAATCGTTGTAATTGCTCATGATATGATATAGAAGTAATGAAATAAAAACGAGAAAATTCTATTAGGCTCTTTCTTGGCTTCGCCTTCATGATACAAATACATTTTATCAAAGTTCTATTTGGTTTTATGGATGCATTCAGTGTTAACTGTCACCGAAAAAATGTTTCTTTAAGTAGTCTTTTAAGTATGTTTCATAGTTTATTGTAAGTAGCATGGCCTTCAATCCAGGCATAGCCTCCTAAACTAGATTCCTTCCACATGGCTCGGAAACTTGGCAGCAGTTCAAGCGGTAGACAGCGCTACCTGATACAGATTGCACGCCTTTTTTATTCAACTGTCACCAATAATTTTAAGAAATGATACCTATATGATATATATAATCGACGTTTCTTCGATTCTATTCTCCTTTTATGTATATCATATCCCACTTTTAATAAATCTTGGTGGCTGTTGAATAAAAAAGTCGCGCAATCTGCACCAGGCAACGCTGTCTACCGCTTGAACTGTTGCCAAGTTTCCGAACCACGCGGATGGCATCTAGTTTAGAAGGCTATGATCCAGGACTAAAGCTCTTTTTGCTCGCAATAAGAAAGTTCACCCGTCTGTCCCAAACAATCATCAGACTGAAGTTTTGTTTACAGCATTTCTGCTGTAACTTTATTTATTGAATTATTGTTAATTAATGGTAAGAAATACCCTTTTCAGTGCCTGTAATTTAAAGAGAAGCTACGAATCACCCAACAGACTATTATTTCTGTATGATACCACTTATTTGGCAAGGGTGTTTTTCAAAAGGATACAATCTGTTCGAAGGTCTTCTGTACCATTCTCAATAAATGAAATCGTAATAATTATACATATTTAGTCACTTTGTACATACTTTGGTGTATGTAATGATAGTTTGTAATCATATATCTTTAAAAATTGTTGAAGAGTTTGACAACTTTCACTTTGTAACCATGAATTATATACTCCATTAGTTTCACCCACATATGCTATTTCACTCAATAGAACTTATTTACTCATTTAGTGATATTATAATACCATGACCTTTTAAGTTCATTAAAATGTAAAAAAGAAAAAGAAAAGAAAAGAAAAAAGAAAGATTCATATGTAGGGGTTTACAAAAATTGCATTGAAGTCTGTTAAACCATAGCCTCCTAAACTAGATGTCTGTCGCGTTGCTCTTAAACTTGGCAACAGTTGAAGCGGTAGACAGCGCCACCTGGGACAGATTGCGCGACTATTTTATTCAACAGCCACCAATAAATTTTAAAATTGGGATTCGATATAGAGAAAAGGCGAATAGAATCAAAGAAACGTCGATTATATATATCATGTATCATTTCTTAAAATTATTGTTGACAATTGAATAAAAAAGTCACGAAATCTGTACCAGGTGGCGCTGTCTACCGCTTCAACTGTTTCCAAGTTTATGAGCAACGCGGCAGGCATCTAGTTTAGGAGGCTATGGTTAAATAGCATATTCAGGATAGGTTGCTTACTTCAGAGTTGCAAAATCAGAGTTGAGAACATTTTCATTTATTTCGGAGCATTTTTACCCCACCTTTATTTTGTACCACTTTATTTTAAGAGTCTTTTATTTTTATTTTTCTATCGTAGTTATATATTAGAGAAAAATTTTTATATATAAAGCGGGCCAAATAAGGACGGAGCTAAAAAGGCTCCAGAATAAATTAAAATGGGGGCAACTATGGCAAAATAAGTACAGATTACCTTCTAATATTTTAAGTTATTTTACTATATATTAATTGAAATGTTTTACTGTATATAGACATTTATTCTTTGATTTTTTCCTTTCCTATCTATAGTGAAAAAATAACTTTATTTTTTTGTAATATGTGTTTTAATTTAAGCATTTCTTCTCTTGCAGTACGTGTAAGAAATGGTATGACATCCTGAAACACACGAAATACTGGACCCGAATCGATACTGCTAATTTGGGTATTAATTACATGAATATATTTTGTTTTCTCAAAAGTCTGCCTTCTTATGTTACCCATATAAGAATTTCTTGCAATGGTGTGTCATCAGTTGGCCTCAGTTTCCCAGATATGTGCATGGTGCTCTACGAACGGTGCCCTTACCTTGAAGAACTCTATATAGAAAACTGCATGCTCAATGGCAGTACTACTAATTACTATATAGGCGACTACATGTTGTGTGGACCTACAAAAAGTCTTATCTTCCAAAAAGATGTCATAACTGAATACAGAGTACATAGGGAACCTTTATTCCTACCAAAAAGTCTAAGGCTCTTGTCTTTTAGAAATACCCTATTTGAAGATGATATACTTATCTTTAGTGTAACCTCAGCTGACCATTTTTCAAACATTGAAGTTTTGGACTTTACGGAAACCTGGGTACAAGTGAAAACCAAAGGACGATATGTATTTTCAAAATACACTGAACTGAAAGAATTGTATCTGCCACATTCTAGATTTCTAAAATTCGGCATGAGATCTCTCGGAAAAGTCTTCAAAAACTTAGAAATTTTAAACTTAGCTTACGCCCCAGTGCCGTTTGACTTAAGTAGTTTGGTAAAATATGGCGATAATGTGATGGAAATGTATTTTTGTGGTATTCCATTAGATGATGATTATCACTTAGGATGCATCCATAAAGGGGTTTTTCCGAAAGTTGAGATCATGTGTTTCCAAGGAAGTGTCGTAAAACAACAAGTAGCTAAAAAACTTTTCGATTGTTGCAAACTTCTGAAAAGAATTTATGCTGTATTCCCAGCAGCTGATTCGGGTACAAAATGCATAGGATATTACGAACGTCGTATAGGAGAAATATTATTTATAAATGATGATAATACTTGTAAGACACATTCCAGTAAAATTAAGTATCATATTAACGCATGATAAAAAAATTTAATAAAAGTTAAAAACATTTTCCTTGCTTTAAATGCACTGTTAAAAATAATAGATCTACGTTTTGCCAAAAAATGGTGCAAAATAGACTTTTTCAGCTGCACCAATACTTTGGGACTGCTTCACCATTTCAGTGTTGCTAACGGTAAATAGGTTAGTACAGCTAAATTACAACCACTTACTTGATGAAATGTCAGTTTATTTTTATTTATTTATTTATTTATTTTTTAACAGTGTGTGTAAAATAAAAATAATCATTTTCTTCAAATATGAACCGTAATAAATTGCTCAAATACATAATTTTTTCAGTTTAATAACTTATATATTTTAAAGATATCTTTACATAATATGTACATGTGTTTTTGTTTTTCTAAAAGCAATTTATTCTAGTTTTCACATACAAAAAAAGTAAGATTACCACTTTTTTTTTTCTACTTTTTAATATGCCACCATTAATTTTTTTTTTCTTTCACCAAACTATCACAATAAAAAAAATGTATAGCCATAGTAAAGGTTTCTAATTGTAAATGTTCTGTATATATGGTTAAAAAAAAAAGCGGAAATCTCAATCCTGAAGTGAAAGCAATGTTAAAGATGCTGATCAAATCATTATAAATTGTAAGAAAACAAACTTTTTTTTTCCTTAACGGCTTTTCTCACTTATACACAATACATTTGCTTAATCAAAGAATGTGCTTAATTTTCACTGAAAAACAATGATTTCGATACATATCTTTTTAATTTATGGTGTGTCTGCTTTCATAGTTTCTTTCCAGCGCATTTCGGTGTATTTTACATCAATGTTATTTTTATCTTGTATGTATATACTGATTTGTATTATATTTAAATATTGCTTTTAAATAGTAGCGTGTGAAAGCGTATTCTGATCAATAGGTCATGTAAGTTTTCATTTACTGTTATTATATTTTTTTCATTTTCTCGTATTGTAGATATATGTTATTCTAATTAAAATACTGATTATACATAATACTTCATTTACACTAAAAATGCATCAAGCGGAGACTGAGAAGGATTGACTAAAATTAACAAAAAACAAAATACAGTCGAACCTCGTTAATGTGAATCTCTCAAGGGGGATAAAAAATCTGTTCATGTTTTAGTAGTTCATACCATCAGTAACTAATCTTCATATGACTAAACTATTCTTCACTTTGACGGGGATTGTGGAAACAGTTCATGTTAAAAGTAATTCACGTTAACACTGTTTACGTTAACGAGGTTCGACTGTATACAAATAACACATACAATTAACTATTTGAATTTCACAAGTTTTTTGTACGTTTTTTTTTTTTTTTTTTTTCTCTGTCAATAAAATTACAGCAGTAGATCACCTTGCTTAATATAAGGAAAATCGTCAATATTTCTTTTCTTTGAAGAGGAACTAAATTTGAATCAACCTATTCCAGAGGCGGGAGGTTCATTCCATTCTATGAGAAGCTTGATCCACAAATTTGCTTCCCAGTGCCACCGTTTTTCACACAAGCGCGCGTAGTTATGCCTTCACAGTTCCAGAAACATTCCCTTTCAGATTCCTCTTATAAACCTCTTCTCTGAAATAAGTAAATCCATGGAAAACACTATCAAGGTTTCATTCAAGGTCATTTTATTGCATTCCAAAGTCGTGGGTCTAGTTTCCAAGTAGCAGCGCAATACAAAGGAAAGACGTGTATATACACCCGGGACAGTTAACGCATCGGCTTAGTGAGACGAATATATACGCCCGAAGCAGTTAAGAGATTAATGTTGTGAGGTAATGTTATGTTAGCGTAACGCTACAAACGAAGTTCGCACTTTACCAATAACACGTGAATGGGCAGAGTTTTAGGATTCAGTTGATTAATGGAGTTAGTTCCTATGCTAAACTAAATGATAATTTGCGGTATGTTAATATTATAAAGTGAGATGGATATAAAAGGTGATGTGTTTCGTAGTAGAGGAGGAGAGTTATTGTTAAGAGTAGAAGTGGTAGGAGGTTAAAAGAGTTAGTAGCGAGTAGATATAGTAGAAGATAGTTGGTCGAGTAGTAGTATAGTGGTTTAAAAAATCCTCCCACTAACGAAAGATGAGTAAAGTCGAGAGAGGTAACGACGTTAAGTGAAGCTGTTGAGATTATTGATGGTTATCTATTTATAGTGAGAGTATTTATGAAGGCTGCCCCTTTAAGTTTATAAAGGTATTGAATGTGAATATAGTCCAACGCCCACCTTTTCATAAAGCTCTAAATAAAAGCTTTTTGTTTATTTTATAAATCTGACTTTGTCGCTACTTCATAATTAAGTAAAGTTAAATGAGATCATGGCGTCCCCTACGTCCTCACAATGTTATTTATGTACGCTCATAACTATTCGTAATTGATCATGAAAGAATGATTCTGAATGACAATTTGTAGTTAAATCATATATAATTTGTAAAAAAAAATAAACCCAAAGAATATTTTTAATACAAGTGGCGACTTCTTCAAATTACTGAATATTTGGAAAATTTGCTATACGATCTGCCGTAATGACAGAAGAAATATATTCTTTCTCTAGAAATATGCAGGAGTACGATTTCGAATACGTCTTTAGCAAAAAAGTTATCATTAAATCATCATACATCTTTTTTATAACGCTTACAGTATAGTGACGAATTCGTGTTTCAAGTTACAAATTTGGCTATTGCAAAATTAATTAATTAATTATTATTATTATTATTATTATTATTATTATTTTTTGCTTTCTAATAGATTGAACATATCTTCCTTAATGACTGTCTTAATAAAAGAACATTGATTTCATATCGCTTTAAGCAGAGATTTCAGTAAATAATTACTTTACTTTTGACCCAGAAGCATGTTTTCAGAACAACTGTTTCTTCAAAACATTTTGATCCGGAGAACAAGCGTTTTCCTTTTATTTTTCTTCCTTTCTTTCTTTATTTTTTTATTTATTTTTTTATTTTATTTTTTCAGTAATTAATGTTTATGTTCTTCTTCAGTTAGTTTGTTTACTGATCTACAAGTCAAAATTCTAAATTTTATATTTCATAATTAAAAGCTGATGGTCGTAGTGCACCATCTGGAAAAGGCAAAAAATGCTCAGAAGTTTCTGCTTTTCTGCTTTTCTGCTTTTCTTTTCTTTCCTTTCCTTCTTTATTATTGGGTCGCGGTAGCCCAGTCGGTAGAGCGCCGGCCTCGTATTTGGAACATTACGGGTTCGGTACTCGAGCCGGCCAAAGACCGTCGTGTACACTAACGGTGGCTGTTGCACGTAAAATCTGTCGTGGCCGCAATATCCTCCACGTTCCCATCAAAAATTATACCTCTGGGGTCACCGAAGCAGAGGAGTCATCCCTTCCGTGGAGATGTGATGGCATGTCTCCGGACCACCTCTAGGGGTGTGTCCCAGACCGTCGCCAAATGCCCATCTGCGCAGCACTAGTGCGACGTAAAACCCAACCAACCAACCAACCAACCTTCTTTATTATTATTATTATTATTTATTATCTATATAATACACTCTGCAACAAGATGTATATGTGAGTATTCAACCGGAAGCGATCAATGTACATAGGGACAGAGAATGTGATTCTACGGTCACTGAACAAACTTGGAGGAGAGGTAGGAAACGTTACAAGGATTGAGAATTGTATACGAACTAATGTCCGCAAACGTAATTCTAACCCTTTAAGAACGGGATGTTTTTGGTTATTTTTTAACAAAAAATTCAATCTGATGTGTAAATTTTAAAATCTTGTATAAATTTGCAATATCATACACAATGTCCGTATTTACGCAATCAATGCGATAAAATACATCGATAAAAAACAGAATTAATACTACGTATTTATGTAAACAATAGCATGTAATATTTAAAAAAAAAAAAGGACTCCAACATTCGAAACTACTCTTATAGCGATATTTTATTGTGTTAAAAAACCAAAAACATCCGGTTCTTAAAAAGGATTAAAATGACTTTGCGGTCATGGGTTCTTATAGAATTCTCAATCCTGATGATGTTCCCATTTCCCCCTCCAAGTTTGTCCCATGACTGTAGAATAATCCTGTGTACATGATTTACTAAATTCTTACAGGGGAAGGTTGAACATGTGGTCAATCCTACAGCAAGGATCAAGTGTTTCTCATATCTCTCTTTACTCATATTGTTTATATATTGTCATTTAGTGATTAAAATGAAAACCTCAAAATGGTACAGATCTAATGGGTGCGTCAGACTTCTCTGATGGAGAAGCCTCCTCAGTCTCACTGCTTAATTTAATTTAAAAAAAAATTTAAATTGAGTGTTACAGATTGTTTTCAGAAATTCATTTTATACTTAAGGAAAACAAAGAAGAATTGTTTTAAAGACTGTAATAAGTTCATGTGAATGTGCATTTTAATTTTTATATAAGCAATGATTCTTTAATTTTCTAAGCTATGGACTAAGCTATAGACTAAGCTGTAGCAAAGACTATATTAGTGTTTCTAATATAGTCTTTGTGTAGACATTTTTATGTAGACTTATGTAAACATTTTTATGCATCATTCTTTCTAAATTGTAATATGTAAAAGTTTGAGATAAATTTTTCTTTTATTATTATTGTTATTTTCATTTTTTTTAATACTGTTTACTTGTACATTGTCTTTATACATGCATATTGTTAAACTTAAAATACAATTTTCCAATTTCTCATTTTTTTAAATTTTTCATTAATGTAACTGCAAAATAATTAAGACATAATCTGGTGTGTCACTCACACGACTGTCCCTTGCCCATAAATAGAGATTACAGATTAAAAGGTAAGATAACGACAAATAATTTTATGTGAAAGGGCTACCGCCCCCTCAACCCCCCCGTTTCATTATTGTACCTACATTTATATAGAATTCAAATCTGTTACTAAATTCAAAAGTTCATCTATACTAATATATAAATGCGAAAGTTTGGTTGGATGGATGTTTGTTACTCAATCACGCCACAACGGCTAAACGGTTCTGGATGAAATTTGGTACAGAGATGTAGAATAGTCTGGAATAGAACATAGGCTACTATTTATACCGAAAATTTGATTAGATTTAAAAAAAAAAAACCGGTAATTTTGAAAATAATAAACCGGTAATTGACTTAATAAAAGCCATTTAAATTTTTAATTGTTGCCAAAAAAGTTTACGAGGTATTTTTATTTATTTATTTTTCAACATAAAATGAAATATGCTTTCACGCGAAAAATAAAAAATTACTAAATGTTAAATTGGTCGATGAGAAAATGACACTTTATAATTTTAAAATAAAATAGTAATATTACAAATCTAAGATATTTCTTCTGAATTTTATTTCATAGCATTTTTTTATATACCTCAACTTCAGATTTTTTTTTTTTTTTTTTTTTTTTTTTTTTTTTGAGTACGGCGGATGAACACGCTTGGCATAAAAGCTAATTCATCATTATATTAAAGGTATTTTGTTATTGATAATTCTGGACAATTTTTTTAATTTTGATGCTGAAGTAGATCGGACATTTTTCGCCAAGGAAAAGATAGAAAGAAATACGCAAGCGAAGTGATGACGTCACTGGCCGTTCGTGGATGCAAGAAAAATATTTCCTATGTTAAACGCCCATTGGATTTTTTGTAAAAAATTATTAAAAATCGAGGAAAATTATTTCTCGATTTTAATCCCCATATTTAGGTATAGATATGTATTAGTTATCATGGCTATGCGTTAGATTAAGTTATTTTTGTTGTAAAATTGACAAAATTTGAATTTTTAATTTCAAAACTCTAGAAAAAAAATGGCAAACTTCCATATTCGATTGAAAACACAAACATTTCATTTCAAAGGATGATATTTCCACAATAAATATCCAACTAATATACTAATTAAAAGGAAAGTGATAAATATTCTATCATAATTTGATGTCAAATTTGTTTTCAAATGTCTAAATAAAGTGTCTGATAAAGATACTAATATGTTGCAGCGGAATAGATTTGATATCGGTCATCCTTTGCAGAAAAAAAAAAAATATCGCCAAATTATCTGGCAAACATATTTTAATTCCTTTCAAAAATCATAGTTATTTTAACAACTTATATTAAGATAGTAATGAATAATATGAAACAATATTTCGTACTATGCATATTACGAAAATATGCATCTGGCGTGTATATTTTCGTATTACGTGTTTGATCACCAAATACAATAAGCGCCAAGAACGAGAGAGTTTTGAAATTTAAAATTAAAATGTTGTCAATTTGACAGCAAAATAACTCAATCTAACACATGCACATGATAAATAATTGCATATATATATATATATATATATATATATATATATATATATATATATACCCAAATATGGGGATTAAAATCGGGAAATAATTTTCCTCGATTTTTAATAATTTCTTACAAAAAATCCAATGGGCGATTAACATAGGAAATCAAATTTCTTGCATCCACGGACGGTCAGTGATGTCACACTTCTCTTGCGTATAGGAACAATAATCGCATAAATTCTATTTTGGTCTAAAACGGTAACAAAAATTCAAAAGTCGCCAAGGGCATTAAGGCTGTACCATGATCAAGTTTACACATTAATTAATTTATTTATTTTTCTATATACCAACTACTATTAACTAAGCATGAAGTATATAAAATACTCTTACCAGACAAATGTCGTCATTTTTTCTTATTAAATTATTGAGCTTATTCCACGTGTGTAAATATTGTCAATTTATAAATATTATTTTTTATCCCCATGTATATCGTAATAGAGCATTTCCTCGTGACGTCTGGTGGTTGGCAAAAAAGCGCGCTCGACTTCCCCGCGCAATTTACTATATTGGTGATCCTCCATCGCTATGCTTTTCCCAAGCCTTTTTGCCAACCACTCATAAAAGTTGAGATGTTTGTTTAAAAACAAGGAACTGCCCTATTGGACCACGTTAAAGAAATATTATATAGACTAGTATCGCCCAGTGGTCGAAACTCGACCATTTTTTTTTGCAAAGCGAGGCAAAGCAAAGTTATTGCCTTGTCCTAAACGGAATGCAATTGCAACACAGCTGCGGCAATTGTTTGCCAATATTCACTCTAACTGAAACAGCAGAGTTTTACTTAATATAACTATTTCTCTCTGTAGATGTTAGCCTTTCCTGAAATGAGAGAAAATCGCAACGTGATACAGCCCAGAAGCTAATAGGTACCATGTCAGACCAAGGTCAAACCAAGTATCAAATTCTGTTAAATTAATTCGATTGGTTCATAAAGTACAGTGTTTGAACCAAAAAAAAAAAAAAAAAAAAAAAAAGATATTTTTCAAAAATGGTCGAATTGAGTTCGGGAAATTTCAAAACGTGTAACTTTATCGAAAACCGAAAATCTAAAACATTTCTGAATCTTATATTTTCTACTTATATATGCAGAGGAAAGAATAATAAATCCATTTTTTTTAAAATAAAAATAAGCAGTCAATTTCACTAATTTCACTTAATTAAAATGCAAGGAAATCTCAAAACGTGTAAATTCATCGAAAACCGAAAATCAAAAGTTTTTATGTATCTTCTACTTGCTTCTTCTACCCACAAAAGCTAGCAATAAAGACACTTTTTAAAAAAATAAGTAGCCAATTTCAGTTAATTGAAACGTTAAGAAAGCTCAAAACATGTAAATTCAGCAAAAAACGGAAATCGGAATTTTTTCCGTATCGTCTACTTATACATGCAGCAGTTAGTAACAAATCCATTTTCCTTTTATTTAGTATATTAGTTCAATATTTATTGTTTAAATATCACCCTTTGAAATGAAATGTTTATGTTTACATTCGAAACTGGAAGTTTGCTATTTTTTTTTCTGGAGTTTTGTGATTTTAAATTAAAATTTTATCAATTTTACAGAAAAAATAGCTCAATCAAACACATGTAGACAGTAACTTATATATAACTATACCCAAATATCGGAATTAAAATCGGCAGATAATTTCCGTTATTTTTTAATAATTTTTTACAAAAAATTCAATGGACAATTAACATAGAAAATCTTTTACATGGCTCCATGGACAGACAGTGACGTCATCACTTCGCTTGCGTATAGTGATGCTACATTATACAAATTACTGTGTCTATGGTTTTATTTGAGCTTTATGAAATTGCCAAATTTAACAACTTTCTACTTTTAGGTATTTTTTAATGTGAAGGAATACGTGTATAAAAGGGAAAAATGGGGGGAAATGCATAAAAAATAAATGTATTTTTAAATACCTTCTTGACATCGTAAGAAAATAATATTTGTATTCGCATTTTCCGGCTAACCATACCTTTCGAATGATACCATTTTCAACCCTCTACTCCCATAATTAATATGTTAAAAAGGGACAACAAATTTTATGCTTGCCTATTAATATATAGATAAGTAGAAAGCATCACACGTTCAATATTTTTGGTTAATTACTATTCTCATTTTTAACTTTTTATTTCACTTTGTCATTTAACGTGCGTTTTCTTACTTTTTTGAATTATAATTTACTTTTTATTTGTTAGTAGTTTTAATTCTTTTGATTTGTTATTATTTCATAGTAGTACTTTGTTTTTAGTTCCCTTTTAAGGGTTTTATTATTATTATTATTATTTGATAGTTTTTCGAAATGCCCGGGAAACGCAAATCTAATCTTTCCAACAGAAATAATAAAGCTCGGGCTATGAAAGTAGCTAGAAGTCAAGAGACGAGTTGTATCACAGAGCTGGGTATTAGTATTAATATTATAAAATGTACCATTATTACAGGAACTGCTAAAGGAGACAGCGTTTTGATTCCCCGCATACCTATTATTCCCAACAACTTGCCATTTCATTTCAAGAGATTGCAATTTCCATTGAAATTGGCTTTTACAATGACGATCAACAAATCCCAGGGGCAAACCTTAAAAGTGGCAGGCATTCCCCACTAAAAAATATCTTGAGATAATCTTAAAAAATTTCGACTTTCTACAGATATATTAAAAATATCTGAATAAATTTTTCAGATTTAGATTTATCACCAAAATAACCACAGATTTTTTTACGACGTTTTATAGGCATTATAAAGATTTTGTTTCATCATTAAAAGAACTTCAGATTTTTTTAAGTTTTAACACGAACACTTTTATTATTTTAGGTTAAGCAAAAAGTTAAAATTAAATCTGAAAAATATTTGTAGAACTTTTGTGGGCATTTTGAATCATACAGCTTTTAGTACGTACGCGTGTTTGTGCATGGAGTGTGGTGTGCGTGTGTGAATAATGATAATCCATTTCTTTGCTTTTATTAAAATTTAGATAAATATAAAACAACGACCATACGTTTTACTTCCTGCAATGGAATTCATTCAAGTTTAGAGAATTACAACTCAACTCGAAGATGTGACCAGGTAAAAATAAAAAATGTTTGTTTACTATATTCAGCCGGCGTCACGGAGTAAAAAGACGCCGGCGTGCTAGCACTAGCGGTAGCTAAAATGGCGATCGTTGTTGCTCGATTTCATTTTTTAAAAAATATTTTGTGTTTATGTGTTGTGTAAGTAAATTTCATTTGAAATTCCTATGAAAGCCCCTGTATTAGAAGTGTAGTTACAAAGTGTCATTTTTTAAAACTTCCATGAAATTTACTGTGTTATTGCATACGTAATCTTAATGAGGCAAAGAGCAATAATGATTTATACTTCAATTAACCAGCGGTAGCTAAAATGGGATTCGTTGTTGCTCGATTTCATTTTTTAAAAAATATTTTGTGTTTATGTGTTGTGTAAGTAAATTTCATTTGAAATTCCTATGAAAACCCCTGTATTAGAAGTGTAATTACAAAGTGTCATTTTTTAAAACTTCCATGAAATTTACTGTGTTATTGCATACGTAATCTTAATGAAGCAAAGAGGAATAATGATTTATACTTCAATTAACCAGCGGTAGCTAAAATGGGATTCATCGTTGCTCGATTTCATTTTTTAAAAAATATTTTGTGTTTATGTGTTGTGTAAGTAAATTTCATTTGAAATTCCTATGAAAACCCCTGTATTAGAAGTGTAATTACAAAGTGTCATTTTTTAAAACTTCCATGAAATTTACTGTATTATTGCATACGTAATCTTAATGAGGCAAAGAGCAATCATGGTTTATACTTCAATTAAACCATTTATGAATATTTTTAATTTATTTTTACAAGAAATTTGATCAACATTCAAAATTGTGCAAAACATAAAAATCGTAAAATATCTGTTCACTTTTTTTTCACAAAATACTGAAAATTCAGCAATAAAACTAAGTTCAGTTGTTTATAAAACTTGTACATGTTATTTTTACTTCAAAAGTGAATAACAAAGTCCATTTTTAACTAAAATATTTCTTACTAATGGCTTAAATTAATTTCTGGTACGGAGCGAATAAAGACTAAGAAAATTAAGTGTTATTTTTTTAAATTTCCATGAAAATCCCTTTGTTATTCTATATTTCATCTGAATAAGGCAAAATAATCATGAATTACACTTCAATTATGCCTATATGAACATTTTTACCATATGTTAACAAATAATTTGCTCAACATTACAAATTTTTACAAACAGAAAATTTTTCAAGTGTTTGTTTTGCATTTTTTGAAAGTATACTGAAAATTCATGAATAAAACTAAATTTTAGACCTTGAAAATACAGTTATGTACTATTTATTTCAAAATTGAGCATTAGAATTCCTCTTTATCAAAAATATTTCTTAGTAATGGTTAAAAATCAATATTTGTAAACTACCGAATGTTGGCGATGAAAACCAAGTGTTATTTTTTAGAAATTTCGAAGGAAATACCAATATTATTGCATATTTGACCTCGATAAGGTAAAACAATAATGATTCATACTTCAAATAAATATTTTATGAATATTGTAAATAAATTTTTGCAAGAAAATTGCTCAACGTTAAAAATTATGCAAAACATAAATATCGTAAAATATCTGTTTACTTTTTTTCACAAAAAACTAAAAATTCATCAATAATACTGAATTTGAATAGTTCATACAACTTTTATATGTTATTTATTTCAAAAATAAGTAACAAAATCTATTTTTAACTAAAAAAATTCTCACTAATGGCTCAAATCCTTTTTTGCAAGCTACCGAATACAGTCGAACCTCGTTAACGTGAACACGCTTAACATGAATTACTTTTAACGTGAACTGTTTCCACAATCCCTGTCAACAGGAAGATTAGTTTTCGAGTTACTGATAGTATTAACTACTGGTAACATGAAGAGATCTGTTACCACCCTTGAGATTCATGTTAACGAGGTTCGACAATATTGACGATGAAAACGAAGTGTCAGTTTTTTAAATTTCCATGAAAATTACTGTATTATATTGCATACGTAATCTTAATGAGGCAAAGAGCAATCATGATTTATACTTCAATTAAACCATTTATGAATATTTTAAATATATTTTTACAAGAAATTTGATCAACATTCAAAATTGTGCAAAACATAAAAATCGTAAAATATCTGTTCACTTTTTTTTCACAAAATACTGAAAATTCAGCAATAAAACTAAGTTCAGTTGTTTATAAAACTTGTACATGTTATTTTTACTTCAAAAGTGAATAACAAAGTCCATTTTTAACTAAAAGATTTCTTACTAATGGCTTAAATTAATTTCTGGGACGGAGCGAATAAAGACGATGAAAATTAAGTGTTATTTTTTAAAATTTCCATGAAAATCCCTTCGTTATTCTATATTT
The DNA here is from genome assembly GCA_963930645.1 of Salticus scenicus. Classification (NCBI taxonomy): domain Eukaryota; kingdom Metazoa; phylum Arthropoda; class Arachnida; order Araneae; family Salticidae; genus Salticus; species Salticus scenicus. The sequence goes on from OZ005659.1 coordinate 68,338,288, forward strand.
CATCTGAATAAGGCAAAAAAATCATGAATTACACTTCAATTATGCCTATATGAACATTTTTACCATATGTTAACAAATAATTTGCTCAGCATTACAAATTTTTACAAACAGAAAATTTTTCAAGTGTTTGTTTTGCATTTTTTGAAAGTATACTGAAAATTCATGAATAAAACTAAATTTTAGACCTTGAAAATACAGTTATGTACTATTTATTTCAAAATTGAGCATTAGAATTCCTCTTTATCAAAAATATTTCTTAGTAATGGTTAAAAATCAATATTTGTAAACTACCGAATGTTGGCGATGAAAACCAAGTGTTATTTTTTAGAAATTTCGAAGGAAATACCAATATTATTGCATATTTGACCTCGATAAGGTAAAACAATAATGATTCATACTTCAAATAAATATTTTATGAATATTGTAAATAAATTTTTGCAAGAAAATTGCTCAACGTTAAAAATTATGCAAAACATAAATATCGTAAAATATCTGTTTACTTTTTTTCACAAAAAACTAAAAATTCATCAATAATACTGAATTTGAATAGTTCATACAACTTTTATATGTTATTTATTTCAAAAATAAGTAACAAAATCTATTTTTAACTAAAAAAATTCTCACTAATGGCTCAAATCCTTTTTTGCAAGCTACCGAATACAGTCGAACCTCGTTAACGTGAACACGCTTAACATGAATTACTTTTAACGTGAACTGTTTCCACAATCCCTGTCAACAGGAAGATTAGTTTTCGAGTTACTGATAGTATTAACTACTGGTAACATGAAGAGATCTGTTACCACCCTTGAGATTCATGTTAACGAGGTTCGACAATATTGACGATGAAAACGAAGTGTCAGTTTTTTAAATTTCCATGAAAATTACTGTATTATATTGCATACGTAATCTTAATGAGGCAAAGAGCAATCATGATTTATACTTCAATTAAACCATTTATGAATATTTTAAATATATTTTTACAAGAAATTTGATCAACATTCAAAATTGTGCAAAACATAAAAATCGTAAAATATCTGTTCACTTTTTTTTCACAAAATACTGAAAATTCAGCAATAAAACTAAGTTCAGTTGTTTATAAAACTTGTACATGTTATTTTTACTTCAAAAGTGAATAACAAAGTCCATTTTTAACTAAAAGATTTCTTACTAATGGCTTAAATTAATTTCTGGGAAGGAGCGAATAAAGACGATGAAAATTAAGTGTTATTTTTTAAAATTTCCATGAAAATCCCTTCGTTATTCTATATTTCATCTGAATAAGGCAAAAAAATCATGAATTACACTTCAATTATGCCTATATGAACATTTTTACCATATGTTAACAAATAATTTGCTCAGCATTACAAATTTTTACAAACAGAAAATTTTTCAAGTGTTTGTTTTGCATTTTTTGAAAGTATACTGAAAATTCATGAATAAAACTAAATTTTAGACCTTGAAAATACAGTTATGTACTATTTATTTCAAAATTGAGCATTAGAATTCCTCTTTATCAAAAATATTTCTTAGTAATGGTTAAAAATCAATATTTGTAAACTACCGAATGTTGGCGATGAAAACCAAGTGTTATTTTTTAGAAATTTCGAAGGAAATACCAATATTATTGCATATTTGACCTCGATAAGGTAAAACAATAATGATTCATACTTCAAATAAATATTTTATGAATATTGTAAATAAATTTTTGCAAGAAAATTGCTCAACGTTAAAAATTATGCAAAACATAAATATCGTAAAATATCTGTTTACTTTTTTTCACAAAAAACTAAAAATTCATCAATAATACTGAATTTGAATAGTTCATACAACTTTTATATGTTATTTATTTCAAAAATAAGTAACAAAATCTATTTTTAACTAAAAAAATTCTCACTAATGGCTCAAATCCTTTTTTGCAAGCTACCGAATACAGTCGAACCTCGTTAACGTGAACACGCTTAACATGAATTACTTTTAACGTGAACTGTTTCCACAATCCCTGTCAACAGGAAGATTAGTTTTCGAGTTACTGATAGTATTAACTACTGGTAACATGAAGAGATCTGTTACCACCCTTGAGATTCATGTTAACGAGGTTCGACAATATTGACGATGAAAACGAAGTGTCAGTTTTTTAAATTTCCATGAAAATTACTGTATTATATTGCATACGTAATCTTAATGAGGCAAAGAGCAATCATGATTTATACTTCAATTAAACCATTTATGAATATTTTAAATATATTTTTACAAGAAATTTGATCAACATTCAAAATTGTGCAAAACATAAAAATCGTAAAATATCTGTTCACTTTTTTTTCACAAAATACTGAAAATTCAGCAATAAAACTAAGTTCAGTTGTTTATAAAACTTGTACATGTTATTTTTACTTCAAAAGTGAATAACAAAGTCCATTTTTAACTAAAAGATTTCTTACTAATGGCTTAAATTAATTTCTGGGAAGGAGCGAATAAAGACGATGAAAATTAAGTGTTATTTTTTAAAATTTCCATGAAAATCCCTTCGTTATTCTATATTTCATCTGAATAAGGCAAAAAAATCATGAATTACACTTCAATTATGCCTATATGAACATTTTTACCATATGTTAACAAATAATTTGCTCAGCATTACAAATTTTTACAAACAGAAATTTTTCAAGTGTTTGTTTTGCATTTTTTGAAAGTATACTGAAAATTCATGAATAAAACTAAATTTTAGACCTTGAAAATACAGTTATGTACTATTTATTTCAAAATTGAGCATTAGAATTCCTCTTTATCAAAAATATTTCTTAGTAATGGTTAAAAATCAATATTTGTAAACTACCGAATGTTGGCGATGAAAACCAAGTGTTATTTTTTAGAAATTTCCAAGGAAATACCAATATTATTGCATATTTGACCTCGATAAGGTAAAACAATAATGATTCATACTTCAAATAAACCTTTTATGAATATTGTAAATAAATTTTTGCAAGAAAATTGCTCAACGTTAAAAATTATGCAAAACATAAATATCGTAAAATATCTGTTTACTTTTTTTCACAAAAAACTAAAAATTCATCAATAATACTGAATTTCAATAGTTTATACAACTTTTATATGTTATTTATTTCAAAAATAAGTAACAAAATCTACTTTTAACTAAAAAAATTCTCATTAATGGCTCAAATCCCTTTTTGCAAGCTACCGAATATAGTCAAACCTCGTTAACGGGAATATGCTTAACGTGAATTACTTTTCATGTGAACTGTTTCCACAATCCCTGTCAACAGGAAGATTAGTTTTCGAGTTACTGATAGTATGAACTACTGATAACATGAAGCGATCAGTTACCACCCTTGAGATTCACGTTAACGAGGTTCGACTGTATTGTCGATTAAAACGAAGTGTCATTTAAAAAAATTTCATAAAAATTACTGTATTATTGTATACATAATCTTAATAATGCATGCGCTGTGTACGCATATTCCTTCTCAATTCACACTTTTATTATTAAGAAAATAAAATAAAAATCATTTTTCATCGGGTAAAAACTCGCACCGGGTCGCAACCCATGCACGCTTTACTTGTATGTGTGAAGATATACGTGCGGTGTATGCACATATTCCTTCTGAAATCAAACTTTTATTCTTAAGAAAAGAAAATTTAAAAAATCATTTCTCATCGGGTAAAAAGTTCTACCGGGTCTCCACTGCTTTCGTCAGCGCAGTTCTTTGCGCGCTGTGTGTGCCTGTTCCTTCTTCACCTTTCCAGCCCCCCTAATTCACCTACATATACCATTTTTGAACGGTCTAACTCAATTAGCTGAGATGCAGAAGAAGACCTAATCAGGAGACCTTAAAACGTGTAAATCAGGTGAAATCTCGAATTCCACTTTCGATAATATAAAAGAACTTTAAAATATCTTTCGAATGATGCATTAAAAATAATTTAATCATAATTAGAATTTGAAATATTGAAATTTTAAAATATTACAGCTCCATCTTGCGGTAGAAATTTCTGCAATCTGCTCTTCCGTTTCAGATTAACAAATCTTTCAAATGATGTATTACTTATGAAATTATTTTAATTAGTAGCTGAGATACAATATATATATATATATATATATATGTGTGTGTGTGTGTGTGTGAACAGATCTGTCTTATGCAAAATGTCATAATTTAGTAATATATAATTTCTTCTAAACCTTCTCTTTAAGTCTTGAATAAGTATTTAAAATAATCTAAATGAATAAAATATTAAATTTGAAAAGACTTTATACTTTATTTCATTTATAATTATCTTCCATCTGATTTGAATGCAAAACTTTTCTGTAGATCACACTGAAAATAATTTTAAGATTAACTTAAAAAAACTATAATCTGCAGAATATCTTAAGTTATTTGGCCCACTTCTTAGGCCTATATATTTTGAAAAAAATATGAAGATTATATTCTGTAGATTTTCTTCAGAACATATAGGCTTAAGAAGTGGGCCAAATAACTTAAGATATTCTGCAGATTTTTTTTAAAGAAAATTTTGAGATTATTTTTAGTGGGGTTCATTTAGGAACTCCATGCTTCTCACACGGTCAATTATATGTTGGTTGTTCACGTGTTTCAAGTGCCCAGAACTTGCATGTGTTGACGGAAAATAATAAGTCATTTAATGTTGTATACAGATCGGTATTAAAATAAAAATAAATTGTATATTTTTCCCGTAGATCTTTCAATGAGTTACAAATTTTTTTGAGTATACTTTATCAGACTCTATTTTGCACAGCACCACAATGATAAGGTTTCATTACATTACATATTATGATCAAACCGTCAGTTCCCACACATACACATCAAAATTTCTACGTGAACGAAGTCGCGGGTAACAGCTAGTTTAAAATAAATCAGACAACTTTCACACGCGACATTCCTTGAAACTTATCAATCTTCATCAAACTTTCCTAGTAACAAACGCTTTAACTTCAAAATACAACATTTAGATCGTCTGAAATTATTTGTTTTTATTTTTTTATTAGACACACGGGTAAATATCTAACGTTAAAAATTTGACTTCAGTATTCAGGAAGTCTCAAAACGTGTAGATATACAAAAACCCAGTAATGAATATTTAGCTTAAAAATATATATATATTATTTACCATATTGCTGTTAGGAATTAATTTCAATTCCTGAGCGGCATTCCTAGATATGGTCAAATATTATAGTAAAGCACTTTTATTATAATAAATAATCTGGTGTGTCATTCACACGACTTTCTCTTACCCTGAAATTTAATACTATAAATACAGGTTTGAGATTAAAAGATAAGATAACGAGTACTGTTATGTAAACCTATGTTAAGACAATTCAAATTAGGCTTCGGAAGAGTTTTATATGATAATTAGTTTTGAATCAGGAGGGCTACCGCCTCCCTCAACCCCCGTTTCATTACTGCACCTACACTTAAATAGAATTTAAATCTGTTATTAAAATTAAAAGTTCACTTAAATTTATTCACACAACTTTTACACACAACATTCCTTGAAATTTATTAGTCTTGATCAAACTTTTCCAGCAACAAACTTACAATAATTTGAAAATACAACTTTTGGATCTTCTGAAATTATTCGTTTTTTAAATTACTCGAAGACGCACAGACAAAGGTCAAACGTTAAAACTCTTGACTTCGGTAATCAGGAAGCCTCAAAGCGTGTAAATATGCAAAAAACAAGTGATGAATATTTAGCTTAAAATCAGACATTATTTATCATATGTCTATGAAGAATTCATTTCAATTCATGAGCAGCTTTCCTGGACATGGTAAAGTATTATAGTAAAGCACTTCCTCTAACAATAAAAAGAAAGTTATCGCTTAAATATTTGCAGCCCTGTATTTCTTTTGAAGATTACGTACAAACCACATGGTGCACCTAAACATAATCCTATAGTAATAATACACGGCAAAACCTAAAATACATTTCCACTATTTTTTCAATATTGTCGCACTATGATCTAGTTCTTTTTTTTAACCCTGTAAACGAACAGTGAATGATATCCCTACCATATTCTGCAGGAGACATGTTTTTACGCATATAAAAAATACATAATAATTTCATTTTGTTTAGCGCAGTGTATAGACGATAAATTCTACTTACCTGCAATTTCCTCCATAAACGTAATGTATATGAATTGTTTTGGGTGTCCCTGTACACGAACTATTTGCTTCATCTCAACGAAAAGCTTATTGTAGTATCCAAATATGACACATATTTAGAATACTACGTTTGAACTTTCTGCTATTATTTGTTCTTGAGATATGCTGATAAAAGACAGACACACAGACACACACACAGACCAACCGCTGAAAACAAGATTTTCGGATTCAGAGACCTCAAAATGTGTAAATATAACAAAAATTCAGTTTCCAAAATTTGAACCAAAACCAATACTTTCTCTAGCATATATATAGGTAAGAGAAAGTAAAAAGAATGTTATGGCTTAAATATTGGCAGCCCTGTATATCTTCTGCAGTTTATGTACCCACCACATGGTGCGCATAAATATAATCCTATATTAATAGCACACGGCACAACCTGAAAAAATACACTTTCAACAATTTTCAAGCATTGTCACACTGTAATCTAGTTCTTTTGTGTAGCCCTGTAAACGAACAGTGAATGATTTGCATACCATATTCTACATGAAACATGTTTTTAGGCATATACAAAATATATATTCGTTTCATTTGGTTTAGTGCAGTCCATAGATGTTAAACTCTACTGACCTGCAATTTCTCCCATAAACGTAATGCATTTCAATTCTCTTGGGTGTCCCTGTTCACGAACCATTTGCTTCATCTCAACGAAACTTTTAGTGTAGCATTCCTATGTGACACACATTTTGAATGCCAAGTATGGAATTTCTGCTGCTATTTGTATATAGACAGAAACACACTCACAGACCAACCGCTAAAAGCATGATTTTCGTATTCAGGGGACCTCAAATGTGTAAATATAACAAAAACTCAGTTTCGAAAATTTGAACCAAAAACAATACTTTCTCTACAATATAAGGGGTAAGAGAAAGTAAGAAGAAAGAGAAAAATGTTGGGTGTCCGAATCAAATCTCCCAAACGTAAATAGTCGATTTAAAGATACCTATTAGCGAAATATCTATTTAACGTTTATTGAACATAAATACGTTTTAAGAAAAATTTCTACCGAAATTTAAAATTTTGACAACAATTTCTGTTTTCGGCGTATAGCGCACATGCACAAGCATTAAGAAAGTGCTCTGAGGCAACAAACGAAAACAATGTATAACGGTCCTTACAAATTTGGGACATTTGATGCGGCTATAATATTTGAAAATTGTGTGGAATATAGATTGTTTCTAAAATTCTCTGTCTAGTAGCTTAAGACATAGTAGCACTGTATACAAAAATGTAACAAATCAACATATATATAACAATAAAATTGTTAATAACATTTTATGCTGAATTATTTGTATGCCGTAGTACATGTCAGTTTTTTTGGTGATTCGACTGCGTAATATTTTATAACTAGTATATAACCCCGTCAAAAATGACGGAATGTGAACGATAAATCTTGAAAACAATGTTTAGATCATGATGGTTACCACGTAATCATTTAAATGTATTTTCAATTTTTTTTATAAGTCAAATGTGTTTCGATATTTTATAATTTTCGTTCTGAAATTAAAAAAAATTCTACCAGATCAATAAATATGAATTAGAATAAAAAAAAACTGCTGGTTGACAATAAATATATGCCCGACAACACAACAGCAACAACACATCCCAGTGTTCCATTAAGTGCTCTATACTAAGGCTCCTATATATACGAGCTGGCGCATCAGGCATTTTGTTGCCTTAGGGTTGCCACATGTACCCAGCGCGTTTCTCTCATAAACAAACGACAAACTTTTTTTTAATCGTCTTACGTTACTTTAGAGTAACTTGTTTTATTATATTTCATAATTTTAGCTAAGTAAACTATGATATGGAAGTTTATTTAGCGATAAACTGCTATAATCATTCAAGAAGTGAATTTGGCAACATTTTGTAAAAGAAACAGAAACCGCCCTAACAACACATCTTATCCCAGTACATCCTTAAGATATCCTCAGAATAAAATGACATCCTGAGAATTTACTTTATGAAACAAATGTGTTTTTAGAAATATTATTGTTGCTTATTGCTCTTATCTTGACCGGATTAGCTTCAGATCAAAGTTTCTTAAAATCATTAGGGAAGCGATAAGGACGCCAAGCGGGAATGCTGTCCTCTTCGGAGGCAAAAAAATGCGGTGATGGGCCGGCCTATTATTTTATTTAGGGGCTCTACTCTATACGCAAGCAAAGTGTGACGTCACTGACCGTCCGTGGATAAGGCTCTTATATATACGAGCTGGCGCATCTGGCAATTTGTTGCCTTAGGGTTGCCACATGTACCCAGCGCGTTTCTCTGATAAACAAACCACAAACATTTTTTTTTTATCATCTTACGTTACTTTAGAGTAACTTGTTTTATTATATTTCATAATTTTAGCTAAGTAAACTATGATATGGAAGTTTGTTTAGCGATAAACTGCTATAATCATTCAAGAAGTGAATATAAAGTGTTCACAGACCTTCTATTACTGTGTATTTGAATTTTGGCGACATTTTGTAAAAGAAACAGAAACCACCCTAACAACACATGGTACATCCATAGGATATCCTTAGAATAAAATGACATCCGGAGAATGTACTGTAAAAAAAATGTGTTTTTAGGAATATTATTGTTGCTTATTGCTCTTATCTTGACCGGATTTGCTTCAGATTAAGATTTCTTGAAATCATTATGAAAGCGATAAGGACGCCAAGCGGGAATGCTGGCCTCTACGGAGACAAAAAAAATGGCGGTGATGCGCCGGCTTATTATTTTATTTAGGGGCTCTATCCGTGGATGCAAGAAAATGATTTCCTATGGTAATCGCCCATTGGATTTTTTGTAAAAAATTATTAAAAATCGAGGAAAATTATTTCCCGATTTTAATCCCTATATTTGGGTATATATATGTATTAGTTATCATGCGCATGTGTTAGATTGAGTTATTTTGCTGTCAAACTGACAAAATTTAAATTTTAAATTTCAAAACTCTGTTGTCCTTGGCGTTTTTGTATTTGGCGATCAAAAACGTACTACGAAAATATACATGCTAGATGTATATTTTCGCAATATGTATTGTACGGAATATTGCTTCATATTATTCATTACTCTTTTAATATAAGTTTTTAAAATAACCATGATGTTTGAAAGAAATTAAGTTATATTCGCCAGATAATTTGGCGATATATATATATATATATATATATATATATATATATATATATATTTTTTTTTTTTTTTTCTGCCAAGGAGGACCGATATCAAATCTATTCCGCTGCAACGTGGCTGCAACATATTAGTATCTTATATCAGATATTTTATTTAAACATTTGAAAAGAAATTTCACTTCAAATTATGATAAACTATTTATCATTTACCTTTTAATTAGATAGTAGTTGGATATTTATTGTGTAAATATCATCATTTGAAATGAAATGTTTATGTTTTCAATTGAATATGGAAGTTTGCCATTTTTATCTAGAGTTTTGAAATTTAAAATTCAAATTTTATCAATTTTAGAACAAAAAAAACTTAATCTAACGCGAGAACTAATACATATCTATACCTAAATATGGGGATTAAAATCGGGAAATAATTTCCCTCGATTTTTAATAATTTTTTGCGAAAAATCCAATGGGCGTTTAACATAGGAAATATTTTTCTTGTATCCACTAACAGCTAGTGACGTCATGACTTCGCTTGCGTATTTAAAGTCCTCATAATAAGAAAAAACGATTCACTTCATTTTAACAAAATACTTTTTTTTAAGACTATCATAGATCCTGTTTTCAAATTTTCTAACTAACTATCCAATAACTACAGACACTCGATGCTAACCCAAATTCACCTCTACTCGATACCTCCAACCTGCTATCTCACCCACAACATCGCCAAAATATCCAGAATCCAGCTAGGGGCTTTCTCGTTCTCAACCGAACATTTTACCTTGACTCGACATTATCACCTTAGACTACTCTACTTTCAATACTCATTTCAACTGGTGACCTTTACTCGCCCAACCAAATATTCTATCCCAACTATAACTTTACACTAATTTCAAAACTAAAATCAACTGGCGATATTTACGTACTGAACTCGACGCCAATCATACCTCACAATGTAAACAAACAATGAAGCTTCATAAAAATATTTAAAGACTTTAATACGTTTTTACAAATATTTTAAGATTTTTAAGGCTTTAATATGTTTTAGAAATATTTTAAGCGTTTTTTTAATGAAACAGTCGAAAATTCGTTCATTCGGTATTAAAGCGTTGTCCATTTGGAATTTGTATTTTCTGAATGGCAACAGTTTTGGTTTGTTTTTATTTGGTATTGCGTTGTTGATAATCATGAAGTTACATAATTCTATTTATAGGTTCATGTTTATAATAGCCAGTGATACGTTATATTTAATTTAGACATTGAAACATTACAATTGAATAGTTTTTCAAGGTTTTAGAGGAAATAAGAATATGTGCGATACAAAACATGTATGAAAATGATATGTATGTTTCCGTAAGTTGAATTAAACAAACTGAGAAAAAAATGGCTGCCAAAAGTTTCTGTTTTGAAGCGGTACTAACCGGATTCGTTCATGACAGATGAGGGTCATTATATGTATTAATATTTTAGTTTTCCTGATGTATTATTATCTTACATAGATATTTTCTACGACCATTGAAAGATTCAGATTCAGTCATAATGTACTTTAAAAATAACCTCGTGTGTCAATCACATGACTTCCTCTTACCCTGAAATTTAATACTATAAATACGGATTAAAGATTAAGGGGTAAGATAATCAGTACTGTTATGTAAACCTATGTTAAAACAATTCAAATTAAGCTTATGAACAACTTTATTTGACAAATAAATCTGTGTGAGAGGGGCTACCGCCTCCTAAACGCCCCCCCCCCCTCCATTTCATTATTGTACCTACATTTATATAGAATTCAAATCTGTTATTAAATTTAAAAGTTCATTTAAAATTATTCAGAAAACTTTCGCATACAACATTCTATGAAACTTACCTATATTGATCAAACTTTTCTAGTAACAAACGTATTAACTTCAAAACACAATATTTGGATCCCTAAAATTATTTGTTTTTAATTTACTCTAAGTAAGTGACACACACAAAGCTCAAAACGTTAAAAACATGACTTTGGTATTCAGGAAGCCTCAAAACGTGTAAATATACAAAAAACCAAACAATGAATATTTAGCTTAAACAAATACATTATTAACCATATGGCCATGAGGAATTAATTTGAATACCTGAGCAGCTTTCCTGAACATGGTAAAATATCAAAGCACTTCCACTAACAATAAAAAATCTGATGTGGGCTCCACATGACTTCCTTACACACTTTTAGAAATATACATAATGTTAAAAAACATTGTCACTGGACCCGAAACAGTTGGCTAAAAATATTTAAAAAAAAAATGCATGCATACGTAAAAAAAAAAAATTGTGCCTTGGGGGGGGGGGGTCTCATGTCAAAGTTGTGCATTGGGGGGACTCATGTCAAAGTTGTGCATTGGGGGGACTCATGTCAAAGTTGTGCCTTGGGGGGTTGACTCATGTCAAAGTTGTGCCTTGGGGTGACTTGTCAAAGTTGTGCCTTGGGGGGAGACTCATGTCAAAGTTGTGCCTTGGGGAGGGGACTCATGTCAAAGTTGTGCCTTGGGGAGGGGACTCATGTCAAAGTTGTGCCTTGGGGAGACTCATGTCAAAGTTGGGCCTGGGGGGGACTCATGTCAAAGTTGTGCCTTGGAGGGGACTCATGTCAAAGTTGTGCCTTGGGGAGACTCATGTCAAAGTTGGGCCTGGGGGGGACTCATGTCAAAGTTGTGCCTTGGAGGGGACTCATGTCAAAGTTGTGCCTTGGGGGAACTCATGTCAAAGTTGTACCTTGGGGGGACTCATGTCAAAGTTGGGCCTTGGGGGGGACTCATGTCAAAGTTGGGCCTGGGGGAGACTCATGTCAAAGTTGTGCCTTGAGGGGGACTCATGTCATAGTTGTGCCTTGGGGGGACTCATGACAAAGTTGTGCCTTGGGGGGACTCATGTCAAAGTTGTGCCTTGGGGGGGGACTCATGTCATAGTTGTGCCTTGGGGAAGTTTTAAATGTCTAGCTAGTCGGGAAGTTAGTTAAAAATCGATTGCAAGATTTGTACTGGTAACGCTGCCGAAGGCAGCAGGAACCCTACACAGTTGGCTAAAAGTATTAAAAAAAATGCATTTTCACCGTGTTCTGATCTAGTCTGCAAGTTTCAAATGTCTAGCTGGTCGGGAAGTTAGTTAAATAAATTTTTTTTGAATCGCATAAACGCTGCTGAAGGCAGCAGCTATCGAAAACAGTTGGCTAAAAATATTAAAAAAATGCATTGTCAACATGTTCTGAGCTTTTCTGAAAGTTTCAAATGTCTAGCTAGTCGGAAAGTCAGTTAAATTGCAAGATTTGTCTAAACCGTTTTTGAGTTATTACCGTTTTTTGATACATTATGGCCAAAACCTATGTATTTTTGTCATTATGAACCTAATTTTCCTAAATATTTCCAAAACGGAAAATCATACAAAGTCCAAAAAGGGAGGTGCACAACTAGATGTTATAACAAACCTATGTACCAATTCGCAACTTTCTACGTCCAACCGTTTTTGAGTTATGCGACATACCCACACACAGACACACACACACACACACACACATACAGACGTCACGAAAAATCGTGTAAAATCCCTTATATCTCTAAAACGAGAGCTCGTGTTAAGACGACACTTGCAGGTGTGCAACTAGACATCAAGACAGTCACACGTATAAATTGGCAACATTCAGCGATCATTCGTTTTCGAGCAATGTGAAATACAAAATCCATTTCGCAAATCGGGATTACTATACTTCCTTATACTTTGTATAAGGAAGTAAAAAGAATATTATGGCTTAAATATTGGCATCCTTGTATATCTTCTGAAGATTATCTACACACCACATGGTGCGCATAAATATAATCCTATATTAATAACGCACGACACAGCCTGAAATACACTTCCATCAATTTTCAAGCCTTGTCGCACTATAATTCACTTGTTTTGTGTAGCCCTGTAAACGAACAGTGAATGAATTCCATACCATATTCTACACGAAACATGTTTTTACGCACATAAAAAATATATATTTGGATCGTTTGGTTTAGTGGAGTCTATAGATGTTAAACTCTTCTTACATACAATTTCCCCCAAAGACTTAATGTATTTGAATCCTTGAACGTTTGCTTGATCTCAAGGAAGAGTTTAATGTAATATCTCTATATGATACATATTTAGAATACCAGGTTTCGATTTTCTACTATTATTTCTTCTTGAGATATGCTGATAACAGCCACACAGACCAACCGCTAAAAATATGATTTTCGTATTAAGGGCACCTCAAAACGTGTAAGTATAACAAAAACTCGATTTCGAAAATTTGACCCAAAAATAATACTTTCTCTACCATTTGCATGGTAAGAGAAAGTAAAAATAGTTAATATAATAATAGAATACCATTTGTTACACATTCATTAAAATGAAAATTAGTTATTCTGTTTGTTTGTTATATTACTATTTATGTGTTCATCGCTCTTATATATGCGATTCATTCTAATTTTAAAAGTATTTAACGCTATATATGAGTTTATAATACATGGTTAACAAAAAATCCTCAATACAGTTTAAATTTTAATAGAAAATCGAGTAACTGGCATATAAGTGCATGGTTTGTAATGCAGTATTTTTATTTTCTTCTAAATGTTGTTTCAGTTAATAAATTTCTTTAAAAGTTCAAAAATTTCCCTATAGTTGCGCTATTTGTCAGTTTTTTTTTTTTTTTTTTCTTTTTCTTTTTAAGTCTGTTTTTTTTTTTTTTTTTTTTTAGGTTTTCAATTTTGTTTAGAAACGATCAAGCAAAAATAATGATTTTTACCAAGGCCATACTTACGGTAGCACTTTAAAAAATAAATAAATAAATAAATAATCTAACAAAAATTCCGCGCCAAGTATAAAAGAAAATCCCCCATTTCTTATAAACTTTTTTTATGACTACCTCGAATCATATGCATAACACCCTCTGTTTCTTAAAAAACGTATAAGTACCAGAAACTACGAAAAGGTACAACATTTGTTTTGCATTTAAACAATTGATCACAATCCTTCCTCGAACAAAAAAGAAAAAAAAAATTAGGCACGCTTTTATCATCAATATAAGAAATCGGAAGTTTTCATATTGATCTCGTGCCTTCCTTTTTATCACCTAATTTAAGAAAACATTTGTTACATGTTCTTGAAATTTACGGCATTTGTTTATAAATTGTTCATACATCATCGTTCATCAACTTAAAAATGTGTTAATTATTACTTTCTCATTATTCTTTTAATAAACAAATAATAAAGAATGGGGAATAAAGAACGTCTAAGCACAATAAACTATAACTGCAACACTAAGTACTAAACTTTGAATAAACATCGTAAATGCAAAAACTGAACGAAACTCAAGAAATGTAAGAATGTGTAAGACACGCCTTTCACATTTGTTTTGATCCATCTAGATTTTCGTAAGAAATTAATTATTTAAAATCTCTTGCTATTTCTCGAGGCTATAATCCCTCTATCATCGATAAAGTTTTATATAAATTTAAGAATCCTAAAAGTTCTGCCCCCAAATTGAACGATCACAGTCGCATCCCAGTTGTTTTACCTTTTTTTTCTTCTCTCTCTTTTAAAATTTTTTCACCGCTTAGTATTAAAGTCATTTACAAACCCATAAAAATCTGATGTGGGCACCACATGACTTCCTTATACACTTTTAGAAATATACATAATGTTAAAAAACATTGTCACTGGAGCCGAAACATTTGGTTAAAAATATTTAAAAAAAAAATGCATGCATACGTAAAAAAAAATAAAAAATAAAATTGTGCCTTGAGGGGACTCATGTCAAAGTTGTGCCTTGGGGGGGGACTCATGTCAAAGTTGTGCCTTGGGGGGAATCATGTCAAAGTTGTACCTTGGGGGGGACTCATGTCAAAGTTGTACCTTGGGGGAACTCATGTCAAAGTTGTGCCTTGGGGGGGACTAATGTGTCTTGGGGGGGGACTCATGTCAAAGTTGTACCTTGGGGAGGGGACTTATGTCAAAGTTGTGCCTTGGGGGGGGGACTCATGTCAAAGCTGTGCCTTGGGGGGACTCATGTCAAAGTTGTACCTTGGGGAGGGGACTCATGTCAAAGTCGTGCCTTGGGGAGGGGACTCATGTCAAAGTTGTGCCTTGGGGGGGACTCATGTCAAAGTTGTGTCTTGTGACTCATGTCAAAGTTGTGCCTTGGGGGGGACTCATGTCAAAGTTGTGCCTTGGGGGGGACTCATGTCAAAGTCGTGCCTTGGGGAGGGGACTCATGTCAAAGTTGTGCCTTGGGGGGGACTCATGTCAAAGTTGTGCCTTGGGGGGGACTCATGTCAAAGTCGTGCCTTGGGGAGGGGACTCATGTCAAAGTTGTGCCTTGGGGGGGACTCATGTCAAAGTTGTGTCTTAGGGGGGGGGGACTCATGTCAAAGTTGTGCATTGGGGGACTCATGTCAAAGTTGTGCCTTCGGGGGGACTTATGTCAAAGTTGTGCCTTGGGGGGGACTCATGTCAAAGTTGTGCCTTGGGGGGGACTCATGTCAAAGTTGTGCCTTGGTGGGGACTCATGTCAAAGTTTTGCCTTGGGGGGGACTCATGTGCCTTGGGGGAACTCATGTCAAAGTTGTACCTTGGGGGGACTCATGTCAAAGTCGTGCCTTGGGGAGGGGACTCATGTCAAAGTTGTGCCTTGGGGGTGACTCATGTCAAAGTTGTGCCTTGGGGGGGGACTCATGTCAAAGTTTTGCCTTGGGGGGGACTCATGTGCCTTGGGGGAACTCATGTCAAAGTTGTACCTTGGGGGGACTCATGTCAAAGTCGTGCCTTGGGGAGGGGACTCATGTCAAAGTTGTGCCTTGGGGGTGACTCATGTCAAAGTTGTGCCTTGGGGGGGGACTCATGTCAAAGTTGTGCCTTGGGGGGACTCATGTCAAAGTTGTACCTTGGGGGGACTCATGTCAAAGTTGTACCTTGGGGGGGACTAATGTCAAAGTTGTGCCTTGGGGGGACTGATGTTAAAGTTGTACCTGGGGGGGGACTCATGTCAAAGTCGTGCCTTGGGGAGGGGACTCATGTCAAAGTCGTGCCTTGGGGGGACTCATGTCAAAGTTGTGCCTTGGGGGGGGACTCATGTCAACGTGTTCTGAACTTTTCTGAAAGTTTCAAATGTCTAGCTAGTCGAGAAGTCAGTTAAATTGCAAGATTTGTCGAAACCGTTTTTGAGCTATTACCGTTTTTTGATACATTTTGCCCATTATGAACCTAATTTTTCTAAATATCTCCAAAACGGAAAATCATGTAAAGTCCAAAAAGGGAGGTGCACAACTAGATGTTATAACAAACCTATGTACCAATTCGCAACTTTCTACGTCCAACCGTTTTTGAGTTATGCGACATACACCCCCCCACACACACACACACTCATACAGACGTCACGAAAAATCGTGTAAAGTCGCTTATATCTCTAAAACGAGAGCTCGTGTTAAGACGAAACTTGCAGGTGTGCAACTGGACATCATGACTGTTATACGTATAAATTGGCAACATTCAGCGATCATTCGTTTTCGAGCAATGTGAAATACAAAATCCATTTCGCAAATCGGGATTACTATACTTCCTTATACTTTGTATAAGGAAGTAAAAAAATTAAAATATCTTCTTTTAAAGATCCCATTCCTATTGAAAACCGACCTGACGTTCATTCCATCCCTTGTTTTTCGTATAATTTAGGTTATATTGGTCAAACTAAAAAGCGTTTGAAATAAACACCGTCGGAATGTTCATAATAAAACGATTTCCAAATCTTCTATTGCTCCGTACTGCTGGGCTCATATTTTGATTTTTCTAAAACTAACATAATTTCTTTTCCGTAACTCTTCTTCCCATTTGTATATCCATGAAGCTTTTTACATATTTAAAAATTCGAAAACTCTTGTTAATGATATTTTTTCCACTCCGTTTTTACCTGATGCTTGGAAATTGCTCACATAACTTCCGTTTTCGTATATTATTATCCTTTTTAGGTTTTTAAATTTTGTTTTATATTTTAATACATTTATTTTTTTTTCTTTCATGTCATAGTACTGGTTACACCAGTATTTATATTTATTTCGACTTTATTTGTCTTCCTTTTCCACACGGATCGGTTTTGTGCGTTGCCACTTTGTTTGCAGCACTCGTGATTACTTTGTTTGCCTGACGAAGGGTCGTGTTTTCTTTCGTCCCGATACAATTGTTGCGATTTCTTACATTTTATGGTGTTTTTCAAAGTTTCGTACTTACTATTTTTAAACACCAGTTATGTGTTTTTTTTTTTTTTTTTTTTTTTATATATATAATTACGAGTGAAACAGTTATTTCGCGTTGAAATTTATGAATACTGCCATTCATCAGGCAAAACAATTAGGTACACCTTTAGCATGAAAACGCCAAAACAGCTGTTTTCACATAAATCTCGTACCTACATCTTTTACACATGATGTAGGGAAGCAGTTATTGGAAGTTTTTGCAATCTATTGGTATTTTTCAGTTTCTTTCAGGCAGCCTCGCTACCAATTTTTATCTATCACCTTGGATAAACACGCAAGCATTTTTGTTTCTAACTAATTATATAAAGCTAAAACTTTGTCAATGTATCCGTCCAGATTTTTAGTCCGGATTATTAGATTTTATCAAACAATGATACACATATTAATCAGGATAAAATCTAGAACGCCGTATTTTTCACTTCAATCGGATAATTAGTTCAAAAGATATTAAACAAAAACATAATTTGAACTTTAAAATTATTAAAACGAAAAAAATTGATGCCCAAAACAATATATATATATATATATATATATATATATATATATATATATATATATATATAATATATTTATTTATTTATTTTTTATTTATTTATTTATTTATTTTTAATTTATTTTTTTATTTATTTGAAAACATAAACGTGAAGACTTTATTTATTTATTTATTTTTTTAAATAAATAAAATAAAATTGAGAAAAATCTTGCTAAAGAAGTGGAACAGCTTCAGTATAGAACCCTTGGAGAAATTTAGAATTTGGTACCAAAGTAGATCGGACCTTTCAAGCCAAATTCTTTACTTCGGGGATTGCGATAGCCATTTTATATCATTGCCAAAATGACAACAAAATTTTTAAAACTGGTAATAGGTTTCTATGCTAAAATTAGTATACCAAAGAAATTTTAAGAAATAAATATATAGTAACCGAGTCTAAGGAATGAAACACACAGTTAATGCATGGGTATTTTTTCATTTCGCTGGCGCAAATCTCGCCAAGAGGACTTTATTGGGGACAACACACAGTATATATATGTATATATATAATTTATTAATGCTACAAATCTCGTCAAGCAGACTTTATTGAAAACAATACACAAATGTACAATTTTTCATAAAACTTCTTGGACACTGTTGTTTGGAAACTCCAAAACCATTTCGTATGTTACTGCTAATTGGAGCATTTGGCTTGTCAGATTGAGCTTGAGTTATAATGGTTACAAAAAAAAAAAAAAAAAAAAAGAATTAGAATGATAATAGGTACTAGGTACAGTCGGTAACAAAAAGTGTCCGAACACTAGCAAAAATTCCTATGTAAAAAAAGTACACTTCATACGGTTTTGTTAAATAAATCCTTATCGAATCATGTTCTTACACTGACTAAGAACAGGATTCGATAAGGATTTATTTAACAAAACCGTATGAAGCACACTTTTTTTACATAGGAATTTTTGATAGTGTTCGGACACTTTTTTTACCGATTGTATATTTTCTTTTGAATGAAAGAATTAGTTTCTAAATACCAATGTAAGCAAAAACAGAAAAAAAAATAATTTTAACACAGAGCTATACCAAACTTCAAGAAACCCTAAATATACAATTATTTATTCAGTACAAAATGAAACAGAAATCAGTGAATAAAGCACCATTCCAATGTTTCCCCCCCCCCCCCCTATTTATCATTATTATTATTTTTTTTTTTTTTGTCATAAATGAAAATTCTTTTTTAGGGATAAAGATCCTATCTGTATCATTGAATAATATTTAATACTAAATACATTTAATTTGTAGCTACATAAATACACTACCGGTCATTAAAATTGCTACACCAAGAAGGAATGATAATAACGGAATGAAATTTCGTGGACACATACATTATAGTAGGAAGAACAATTGATTAAAATTTCAGGAAATTTAGAATAATATGTACTGAGAAACAGTACATAAAGAAGCGACCTCTGTGAGCAATAACAGCACATATCTGCCTAGGCAATGAATCGAACAGCGATTGGATGACATGTACGGGTAGAGTACTTCATGAAGTTTTAACACGATGCCACAATTCATCGATCGAAGTTACTAGTGAGTGGTGGGAGGCCAGTCGCTTTTCAACGATTAAACAGTCATTTTCATTGGTGCGAGATCAGGAGAACGCACTGGCCAGAGCAACAGTCCAACACATTCGGCATCAGTGAAGGTCCAGACAATATGGACAACTTGCGGTCGTGCATTGTCCTGCTTAAATGTTGCGCTTCGGAGGCCTTGAACATAGGGCAGAGCGATGGGCCTTAACTCGTCAGAAATGTACTGGCTGGTATTCAGAGTGGCGGGAATGAATATAAGAGGTGACCGGGACGTGTATCGAATGGTACCACATACCATCAATCCAGGTGGTGACTCAGTATGCGGCTACCAAAATTCTGATTACCCTCAAAACTGCATCACTGATATGGGAGCCATAAATGTGTGATCAACGATGAACCTGGACGCAGGAATGGCGTGAAGTCACTTTTCAGACAAATCACAATCCTGTTTGCAGCATCAAGATTGCCTTATCCGTATTTAACGGCATTATGAAAAATGCACATTGCCAGCTGGGATTCGACATCATCATACTGTCATCATTTGCAATGATGTTATGGGTTCCCATTGGATACACGTCTCGATTACTTCATGTTCGTATTCCTGGCACTCTGAACAGCGGCCATTAAATTTCTGATGAGTTAAGGCCCACCCCTCTGCCCTGTATTCAAGGCCTCCGTAGCGCAAAATTTAAACAAGATAATGCACGACCGCAAGTTGTTTGTATTGTCCGGACCTTCTTTGATACAGAATGTGTTCGACTGTTGCTCTGGACAGCGCGTTCTCCTCATCTCGCAACAATGAAAATGACTGTTTAATCTTTGAAAAGCGACTGGCCCCTCACCACTCACCAGTAACTTTGATCAATGAATTATGGCATCGTGTTAAAACTTCATTAAGTGCCCTATGTCATCCAATCGCTGTTCGATTTAATGCCTAGGCAGATATGTGTTGTTATTGCTCAAAGATGTCGCTGCTTTATGTACTGTTTCCTCAGTACATATTACTCCAAATTTCCTGAAATTTTAATCAATTGTTCTTCCTACTATAATGTATGTGTCCAACAAATTTCATTCCGTTATTATCATTCCTTCTTGGTGTAGAAATTTTAATGGTCAGTAGTATATTTAGATATATGTATATGTAAAATGTTGGGGCCAAATTTGGTACAAAATTCATTCTGAGGCCAAAAACAAATTTTCGGAGCGAACTACCCTCATTTGGAGCTAATTTGGCTTCAAGGACGCCCAACTGGTAATCCTGAACGAGACTGCGTGAGCTATGTATCTCCTACTAGAAAGAACATAAAATTAAAAAAAAATCATGCTTATTTTATTATAAGAAATGGAATTGCTTGTTTTATTATAAGAAAGAACTTCTTTAGTTTAATATAATAAAATCATTTATCTTCCACGCTAAACCCTTACTGTTTGTTAAAAAATAAAAACAACAATAACAGCAACAACAAACTTGTCCTTCCGGCTTTTTCGGAATATTAGGTTGATTTCTTTTTCTTATCAAGTCGTCGCTAGTTTGAAACAAAATGGCAGCAACAATTTATCAATATACTTCCTGTAAATATTGATAAGTTCTATTTACAAATGGAACTTTAAGCAAATCGGTTCATAAATATGTTTTTATGTTAATTTAATCTTTTCAAGTGGCTATCACTTGGTAACAAGATGACGGATTAAATTGACAAACGAATATGTCAAATATATTTCTGAGAAAAGTCTATTCTGAAAATTTAGTTCGAATTAATTCAGTACTTCAAAAGCTATCGTGTTGACAAATTTTCAAGTGGCCGCCACTTGGAAATTAAATGATGCTGTAAATTGTTCAGTTAACTAATCCAAAATATTTGTAATATAAATCCACTGTCCAAATTCGGATTGAATAAATTCAGTGTTTCAAGTGTCATCGTGATAAAATTTCAAGTGACAGCGTTTAAGATGCCACAACTTGGAACAAAATGAAAGAGTAATTTGCCCAGCGAAATTTTTTTCAGACATTTGAATGATAAACCCACTGTCCAAATTTCATTCGAATTGATTGAGTATTTCAAAAGTTATCATGATCATAAATTTTTGAGTGGTCGTCACTTGAAATCAAAATGATGGAGCATGTTGTCTAGCAGATACATCCAATATATTTGAATCATAAGTTCACTGTCCATCTTTGGTTGGAATTAGTCCAGTATTTCAAAAGTTATTGTGGTGGTAAATTTTCAAATGGCAACCTGATTTTAAGTGACTGCAACTTGGAAACAAGATGGTGGAGCAACTTGCCCAGAAAAGTCATCCAAGATATTTGTATGATAATTTTATTATTCAACTTTGGTTCGAATTAATTCAGAATTTCAAAAGTTATTATGATAAGAAATTTTAAGTGGCACCGTGATTTCAAGTGGTTACTACTTGTTAACAAAAAGGCGGAGTGAGATGCCCAGCGAACTTACTTAAGATATTTGAATGGTAAGTGTACTACGAAAATTTGATTAAAATATATTCAGTATTACAAAAGTTATCGTAATAGCAAATTTTCGCGTGGCCGTAACTTGGAAAAAAATAGCGGAGCAAGTTGCCTAGCGAACTTATCCAAGGTATTTGAACCGTAAGTTTACTATCCAACTTTGGTTTGAATCAGTTTAATATTTCAAAAGTTATCGGGATATTACATTTTCAAGTGGCAGCCTGGTTTAGCCGAAAATTGAAAATAAAATGGCGGAACAAGTTGTCCAGTGAACTCATCCAAGATATTTGTATGATAAGTCCACTGTTCAACTTTGGTTTGAATTAATTCAAAATTTCTAAAGTTATTGTGATAAGAAATTTTAAGTGGCACAGTGATTTCAAGTGGTCATTACTTGGTATCAAAAAAGTGGAGTGAGATGCCCAGCGAACTTATCTAAGATATTTGAATGATAAGTGTACTACGAAAATTTCATTCAAATATATTCAGTATTACAAAATTTATCGTAACTTTTCGCGTAGCCGCAACTTGGAAAAAAATAGCGGAGCAAGTTGCCTAGCGAACTTATCCAAGATATTTGAACCGTAAGTTTACTATCCAACTTTGGTTTGAATCAGTTTAATATTTCAAAAGTTATCAGGATGTCACATTTTCAAGTGGCAGCCTGATTTAGTCGCAATTTGAAAATAAAATGGCGGAACAAGTTGCCCAGTGAACTCATCCAAGATATTTGTACAATAAGTTCACTGTTCAACTTTGGTTCAAATTGCTTCAGTATTTCAAAAGTTATCGTGATGATAAATTTTCAACCCTGATTTCAAATGAACACACTTAATTTGAGATGACCTTATCCGTCTTATTGGCGTATTATAAATGGAACTTTATCCGCCATTTTGTTAAAAATAGGCGATAAAGTTCATTAGTAGACTTATTTGTAACGCTTATATTGTCTATATATGCATCAAAATTTAAAATCTTGGGTCCCTTTGTAACCAATCGAGTAAAATGCGTGTAAAATAAAAAGATTATGTTTTCCAGCATTCAAGGCCTAGGACACATCAGGAGTCAATCGGCCTTAAATCCTACAACCAACCAGCATTCAAATCCTCGATACTCAATTCGAGAAAGACTCTTTTAACAGTTTTCCAAGATACTGCAGTTGTATCATTGAAGTGATCAACTTTATTATAGCGTAAAATGGCGTTAAAGCAAAAAAAGTCGACTCGCCGACAAAGAGGAAAATAAAGAAAATTATATCTTTATCTATATATTAATAGGCAAGCATAAAATTTGTTGTCCCTTTTTAACATATTAATTATGGGAGTAGAGGGTTGAAAATGGTATCATTCGAAAGGTATGGTTAGCCGGAAGGTGCGAATACAAATATTATTTTCTTACGATGTCAAGAAGGTATTTAAAAATACATTTATTTTTTATGCATTTTCCCCCATTTTTCCCTTTTATACACGTATTCCTTTACATTAAAAAATACCTAAAAGTAGAAAGTTGTTAAATCTGGCAATTTCATAAAGCTCAAATAAAACCATAGACACAGTAATTTTTATAATGTAGCATCACTATACGCAAGCGAAGTGATGACGTCACTGTCTGTCCAGGGAGCCATTAAAAAGATTTTCTATGATAATCGTCCATTGGATTTTTTGTAAAAAATTATTAAAAAATAACGGAAATTATCTGCCAATTTTAATTCCGATATTTGGGTATAGTTATATATAAGTTACTGTCTACATGTGTTTGATTGAGTAATTTTTTCTGTAAAATTGATAAAATTTTAATTTAAAATCACAAAACTCCAGAAAAAAAAATGGCAAACTTCCAGTTTCGAATGTAAACATAAACATTTCATTTCCAAGGATGATATTTAAACAATAAATATTCAACTAATATACTAAATAAAAGGAAAATGGATTTGTTACTAACTGCTGCATGTATAAGTAGACGAGACGATACGGAAAAAATTCCGATTTCCGTTTTTTGCTAAATTTACATGTTTTGAGCTTTCTTTACGTTTCAATTAACTGAAATTGGCTACTTATTTTTTAAAAAAGTGTCTTTATTGCTAGCTTTTGTGGGTAGAAGAAGCAAGTAGAAGATACATAAAAACTTTTGATTTCCGGTTTTCGATGAATTTACACGTTTTGAGATTTCCTTGCATTTTAATTAAGTGAAATTGACTACCTATTTTAATTTTTTAAAAAGTGGATTTATTATTCTTTCCTCTGCATATATAAGTAGAAAATATAAGATTCAGAAAAGTTTTAGATTTTCGGTTTTCGACAATTGCCGCAGCTGTGTTGCAATTGCATTCCGTTTAGGACAAGGCAATAACTTTGCTTTGCCTCGCTTTGCAAAAAAAAATGGTCGAGTTTCGACCACTGGGCGATACTAGTATTTTTTAATAAAAGAAATGAAATTTGAGTGTTTTAGACGTCCTTTTATATTAAGAGATGTATAATTATTACATTAGAGGTAATTTTAAGAATTTTAAATTGTATTTTGATGAAAACATTTTGTTTGCAATTACGCTAATTGCAAACAAAATTACTTTAATTTAAACTGATTAAAATTTAAAAAAAAAAAAAAAATCTCTTTTAATTTTTGATATTTAATCAAAAAAATACTTTTTTTTCCCCCAAAACAGTGTTTAGTTTATTCTTGAGTCTGACGATGCTAAGCAAATTAGGTCTTAAATATGCATTTTATAATGTGGATCTGAAATATTCAAATGGCCACCATTTGAAAACAAAATGGCAGAAAAATTTGCTTAATGAACTCATCCAAGATATTTCTAAAATAAGTTCACTATCCAACTTTGGTTCGATTTGGAGTATTACTTCGGGAGTTATCGTGATGACAAAATTTTCATTATATATATGCATATAGATGGACAGATAGATAGATAGATTAACGAAGTGATTGCAATATGCCAATTTCTAAAGAAATCAACATAAAAATACGGATATGATTGAGTGGAAACGGAGGTAAGTTTCTGAATCAGCAATCTCAAAAACATGAAACTTACAAAAAAAAAAAGAGATGCACGTATTTCTTTCTTTTTTTTTTTTTTTTTTTTTTTCAGATTTGTGCAATCAGTTGCAAATATTTTGTTGATTTAAAGCACTGTACAAAAGGGTGATTAATGTATCTACGAAGAAATAAACTATCCACTTAAAATAACGATTCCACTTAAATAACCATCAAGTGAAGTATGAAGAAAAGTATATTCAAAGAATGGATAGTCCAATTTATTATTCATTGAAAATTTTTCTCACAGTTCCATGCGTCTTTCGTAGAAAACTAAACAACATCGTGATACCAATTTATCTAATGCCTTCCATTACAATAATATTTAGATATTTCTTTTCTTTTTTTTTTTTTTTTTGGTAAACTACAAAAATAGGAAGAAACTTTTATTATGTGTTTTTAATTAGATATCTACTCATTTAAATCTGGAAAACACTCATTGGTTTATTTTAACAAGTTGTAAACTGAACGGATCACTACATTTTTGTTATCGCGAAAAGGTGTTATTTATACTTTATTACTGATAAAAAAAATTCCTAGAAAAGACTAAGTGGTAATTTTTTTTTTTTTTTTTTTTTGTTAAACATGAATATGAGATTAATTTTTCTTCTTATAATCACAAAATGTTTTTAAAGACAAATTAAATGTTATGATTCATCTATTTATTAATCAAAAGATTTCAAAAAATAAAATATTTTGCACAACTCTAACTTATCTCTTCCATACTATTATTTAAAAAAATATAATTTTGGAAATAAAAATAAAAAGGGAAAGAATTCACATCTACGTTTGTGTTAAGCCACTTAATAACCACAAGATTTAAAGAAGATGTAAAACACAACATTTCACAAAGCGGAGAGAATTTTTGCGTAATCTTTATAAAACTAGTTATTATAAAACACTTTTCAAGCATCGGATAAATTACAAAAGTTGGAAACTATATAGAAATTCCACTTGTGCTTTCCCGATATAATAAATTGGGTATATTAAAGCAATTTTAATATCGATATAATTAAGTAACTTACATTTAAAAAAGGATTTTTAAACAAAACATGCATATATACAGGGTGGTTATAGTTAAACTTCCCCTATAAATACCATCCTACAGTGCAAACGGGTGAACGGAATGCAATGAAATTTGGTATATAGACTATACACGAGATGCGCTCACGGAATTTCGTAAAAAAATAGTTCCACAATTTCCACCAGGGGGCGCCATTTCCGAAAAACATTAAATTTAACACAATAAACGACCAAAACTGAATACAGAAACAATATTAACAATCCATAACAAGAATTATGAGTAATAAAATGTAAAACCGGGAAAAGCTGTCATTTCTAGGGAAAAAATGTCGACATTTACATGCTTGCAAAGAAGAGGAAGCTTTATGCAAAACAGGTATTACTTAATGTGGTTAGATGACAAGGTGATCAGAAACTAGTCAATAAATGTTATATTGTTTCTGTATTCCGTTTTAATCGTTTATTGTGTTAAATTTGATGTTTTTCCGGAAAAGGTGCCCTCTGGGGGACATTTTGGAACTAGAATATTTTTTCGAAATTCCATGAGCGCATCTCGTGTATAGTCTATATACCAAATTTCGCAGCATTCCGTTCACCCTTTTGCGCTGTAGGATACTGTTTATAGGGGAAGTTTAATTATAGCTACCCTGTATTTTAAAATCTAGTGATAAAAAAATTAAATACAATAAATTCATGGTTAATCGGTATTCAACTAATCGGAAAAATCCAGAAAACTCTCCCACGTTACCTTCCAATAACTTTTTTAAAAAATTTGCCGCCATTTTAGAAAACTTGCGTTTTTTACTTTCAAATAATCACAGTGTCCGAATTATTATAAAACAAATTAATGCTCATGTTTATATAAAGGTGAATTTTATAAATGAAATAAATAACGTAAAAAACAGTCTCTTATTAGGATGGATTCTACGGCTGAGCATAAATGGTAGTTTATTCGTTATTTTTAGACCAAACGAAATTCTTGTGAAAAGCAGAAGTGTGTTTAATAGAGGTACTTTTCTTGCTTTTGAGGTACTTTACACTAGTTTATTTATTTATTTATTTAAGTAGAATAAGAATATATCTTGCATGAAAAAATTAGGCTTAATTTGTAAAGTGTCAAAATGTTATAGATAAAAAAAAAGTTTTAACATACACATTATATAAAACCTTTTTGTAAAAAAATAGAACCGACTCCAAAAAGCAACTACTATTCAAAAAATAAAATAAAATAAAATAAAATAAAATAAAATAAAGGTTTGAAATGAAACTGTAAATTGCGCCTAAACGTATAAAATAATTTCCTTCGCAAACAACCTATAACACTACAATTAATCATAACTTTTGAAGTCGGCGCAAAATTAAATAAAATTTAATTAGTTTTTAAAGGTTTGTTTTTAGATCGGTAGCAACAAATGCTGTTGTCTCGAATGATCCATTTTCATGTTTCCTTTATTATTTTATCACTGTTTACAATTGGTCCATCGGTAGCATCTACAAAGAACAGTGAACATTCTTCAAAATGCGGTATTAATGTTTCTACGAAGTTAGAGTTTCCTTTGCAAATTTGTTATAACTTTGATAACTATCATCCTTGGTGACTTTTGGATTTGGCGATCAAAACGTAATGCAAAAATATACACGCAAGATGTATATTTTCATAATAT
The DNA here is from genome assembly GCA_963930645.1 of Salticus scenicus. NCBI lineage: Eukaryota > Metazoa > Arthropoda > Arachnida > Araneae > Salticidae > Salticus > Salticus scenicus. Next base: position 68,366,188 of record OZ005659.1, read on the forward strand.
ATATTGTACGAAGTATTGTTTCATATTCTTGATATACCTTATCAAAATAATCATGATATCCTAAAAAAATTAAATATATTTGCCAGATAATTTTTAGATTTTTCTTTCACCAAGGACGTCAGATACCAGCATCTTCGCCAACTTTTGCTGCTTACGAAATCTTATTTGTTTTCTTGAATCAAAGTAGTTTTCGGCTGCGTTTTCCAGATGACAATGTGAGATGTGTTTTTTGAATAGGATTTTATTTTCGTATTGAATACAGGTATCAATTTTTATTTAATTTAACGCCGACTTCAAAAGTTGTGATTACTTGTAGTGTTATAGGTTGTTTGGCGAAGGAAATTATTTTATACGCTTAGGCGCAATTTACAGTTTCATTTATAACCATTTTTTTTTTTTTTTTTTTTTTTTTAGTTTTTTAAATAGTAGTTGCTTTTTGGAGTCGGTTCTATTTTTTTACAAAAAGATTTTATTTTTCTCTTTTCAGTGAAAACTTATTCATATAGCAGAACATCAGAAGACGTTCGACGGAAGATTCACAAATCACAACTTCCAAGAAAAGTGACATAACTGAAAAAATGGTTTATGTCACTGAAAATACATGAATTGCACCCAATGTGAACAAAAAAGTTACATCTCCATCTAGAAAGTTATCCAACTCGAGAGAGAGTTGTGCCAGTTTTATTCCAGTCAAGTTATTTTTAAGTTGATTTTTCTCAAATACTGCATTTTTAAGTTGTGTCAGTTTTCTTGCTTTTATCGGACATGAGCAAAAAAACTACCTATTGAATGAACATACGTTAAATTAAAAAGTCTTCAGAAATGTAAAGAACGGATACGCTGTATTCGTAACCAAAAATTCTGTTAGGCATATATATTGAACTTTACAGTGAATACGTGTTACACGAAATTGCGCAGCGTAAAGTTCAAACAAAGAGCAAAATATGCATTGCAGCTGACGGACAGAAGTTTCAACATCGATAGTTACATGCTGCTTTTACCAATGTAGTTGCATGTTTTCAGCAGTTAGAGTGCGAACAGACTTTTGTGAATATCCTGTAATTTGTTTATATCTTACTGAAATCATAATGAAACCTATTTCAGGCCAAGATCATTACGACAACGAAAATGTATTAAAATTAAATCATCTCTTACGAAGTTATAAGCTAACAAATTTTAACAACAACAATGAGAAACATGGTTTGTATTGAGAACCTCTTCCTTTATGAAGTCGGTATAAAACGTCTATGCGTTAATCGATGTGACCGCTTACAGTTACCGCTTACTCTTAAGCGTTCTGTTTTTAGCATTATTGTCTAAACTATCTTTGCGTACTAAATCGATGATGCTCTGCAATTTTATAATTCATTTTTTCCCCCTGTCTTGAACCGTTTCCGAGATAGGAATGCTAACTCCACTGTTTTCCACCAGGTGGCGCTGTAGGCGGTTGAATCGAGTAGCACATGTCCACTTTGCTATACCTACATACCACTTTTATGACTATAGCTGCAGCTGTTCAGCAGTTAAAATACTGACTTTTTTGGGTACCTTGTATTTTCTTTTGGTTGTAAAGATATTATTATAGTACCTATTTCAGACCAAGACCTTTACAATAAAACAAAAAGTATCAAAATCGGATCATCTGTTCAGAAGTTATGAGCCAAGAAACAAAAACATAAAAACGTACGCTTTGAATTGAGAAACAAGTCGGTTAATTAGAGCATCTCTTACGAAGTTATAAGCTTACAAACACCAACAACAACACATAGCTCGAATAAAGAGCACCCTCCTTTCTGAAGTTGGTTGAAAACGACTTTACGCTAATCGACGTGACAGTTACAGTAACATTACTTTGAACCACAGAATATACGTATCTTCCGCTACGCTGCAAAGTGTGCAACGTAGTTCAAGTGTGCACAGTGTAGGAAATTGCGAACAAACAACTACACGTTTTAAGCGTTCTATTCTTAGCAATAATGTCTAAAAACTGTCTTTTCTTAGTAAATCGATGATGATCTACAACTTCGTAGTTAACTTTTCTCCCATCTTGAACCGTTTTCGAGATAGGAGCGCTAATTCCGCTGTTTTTCACCAGATGGCGCTTTATTTGCTTTAGATTGTAAAGATATTACAATGGGACCTACTTCAGACCAAGATCTTTACAACAAAACAAAAAGTATCAAGTAACCGTATTTTGAAGTATATAGCGTATGTCTCACCAGCTTCGCTACAACGTGTGCAATGTAGCTCAAGTGTGCATAGTGTAAGAAATTGCGAACAAACAAATGCACGATTTTAGCATTGTGTTTTTAGCATCAATGTCTAGAATATCTTTTCATATTACATCGATGATGCTCTGCAATTTTATAATTCACTTTTTCCCCCTGTCTTGAACCGTTTCCGAGATAGGAACGCTAGCATGAATATCTAAACTACCTTTTTGTACTAAATCGGTGATACTCTTCAACTTTGTAATTCACTTTTTTTCTAGTTTCATCACTGGCATTCTCTTGTCTTATAAATACATGTATAACCCTGTTTTCTATAAACTTTCCTTCAAAGTTTAATCATCATTAAAAACGATAATTTGGAAAAAAAGCTTGGCTGGTTCTGTAAATTTTATTTTGTATACTAGAGTTTAATTTATCGATTGTAACATTTTTATTTTTATTATTACTATTTAGATCATTTTTTTTTTATGAAATTGAATTAAGAAGACATCATTGTTTGTTTGTACAATATCCGTTTGATAATTATGTTATTATTATTATTTATTTATTTTTTATGACTTATATATTCTGTAACGTCATTTTTTAGTTCAATTAGAGGCCAAACATTCCGCCTTTTCTTACACGATATTTTCAGGCTTGAGAAATTTATGCCTTTTTTGCAACCACTATTCTCTTACAGAAAATTATATCTTATTTTAGTTATGTGTCGTAATTAAATAGGATACACTTCATTGTATAAAATATTGGTCGTAATAAAGATGGCAATTTCTCCTACGATACCAGTTTTACAATACTTGGACATTTGTCGAAGTCTAAAATTTATCGAAAACATAACTGAATAATTCGAAAGCAATGTTATATAAAAAAAAATAAATAAATAAATAAATAACTAATTAGTTCTCCGTCCTAAACTAAATTCTGCTTTTGTCAAAATTTCATCACAATCTTTTTTTTTTTTTTTTTTTTTTTTTTTTTGAAAGAAAAAGAAAAGAAAAGAAAATTAATAATAATCAGTATCGAAACAATCACTATCGAAATTTTTTTTTAATAATTCTGAACTGAGAAATAAAGAGCGCACGTGCAAAATGAAATGAAAACTAGTATGTTGTGGCCACCACAAGATTTTCTTCTATATTTTCCTATACATATTCACTCAGTAACAATATTTTTATTTTTTTTTTTTAAGTAAAAAAAAAAATCGATAACTTTGTTTTAAATTATCACAGATTTATAGTTCTACCATTCGTTTGAAATGTATTGACGAGATCTTTCGAAAGATACCCATCTTGAAAATGTACCCCTCCGGGGGATACTTCCTCTCCAGGGGGAAAGCAATGCCCCCACATGCGCATTTTTTTTCCCTAGTTAACTACTACTATTATCAAAAACTCATATTAATTTTACAATCACGAGTTTAATATAACTCTCATTATGCACATTTATACGAAATTTTGTCTTATACTGCCATGTTAAAAGTTTACAAAAAATGCGATCACAGCGCCACTTAGTAACTTTTTTGTTGTAAATAATTGTTTTTAATAAATTAAAATGCGGATATCATAATTGCGCTAGTAAAGACCTTTGCGAGAAACGTCCGAGTTACTTCGGTGCCAAATTTCAAACTTCGGCAAAGGAGTCGTATACTAAAGCTTTTTTTTTTTTAATACTATTTATAGGGGGAAAATGGTAATATATAGTAGAAATGATTAAAGTGATTAAAATTTAAGTTTAATTAAAATTTATTTTTATTTAAAATTTAGGTGAAAACCTCATAAGTTTACACATAAAGTATCAATAACAACGAAAAAATTTTGTTTTACTGTAGAAAAGAAAAGTACTATTGCTTACTAAAAAATAAAAAACGTTAAAAAAAAGCTAATACCAAATATTTTTATTAAAAAATATTTATTTTATTATAATATAAATATATATAGAATTTTAAAAAATATAAAGTTTTTTTTTTTTTTTTTTTTTTTTTTTTTTTTCCCCACAGCGTTTTTATCTGAAATTATTTACAAAATTTCGTGCTTTAAATACAACATTGGTTATAAATAGAGAAATAAGAAAATTAACTGCTAAAGTTTAAATGTGCTACATAATTTACATAAAAAGATAGATATAAATTCTATCTTCGTAAAAGTTAGATTTACGGGAAAATTATATTAATTACATTTTACAACTATTCTAATTTAAAAATGATTTACTTAATTAAAAATGTAACATTCCAGAAAATTGATAACGGTAAAATATTAGAAATTTTATATATTTTGAATTTTTTTCTTAATTAATTTTTTAGTCATTATATTACAGTTTTTCAAGTAATGCGATCGTTTAACCCTTTAACGTTAATTGGTTTCGCAGCGCTTTTTTTTTTTTTTTTTTTTTTTCCAGCAGTTTTTTAACATTTCCCCCTTTTTTTAATCAGGTTTTAAACTTTTGTTCCTTTTCTGTTCGGTAGATAGCAGCACTATTTCAAAATTTAACAAATAATGCTTCAAAGGAAGCTAAATGCATAAGTCATTTGAAGTTTCTTAGTGTGCGCGAGTGCAAATTGCTGGTTTGACGATGCACTCATGTGTAGTTTTTTTCGTTTAATGAAGAGCTGGACTATTATTTTCACCTGAAACACCTTTTACGAGTTTTTGTAGTCGATAATGTTTACTTACAAAGTGTTTTTTTTTATTACAATAAATATTATTTGAATTTAATAAGGTTAACTTATAGATGTTTCAAACAAAAATTTATCGAAAAGGAACTATGCTATTTTTATTATTTTTATTATTGGGAGTACAAATTAATTCGGTCCGTTTTCAATAGATGGCTCTGGCTGATTTGTTTACTGAATAATGATAGATGTTTTTGGCATTGTTAGAAAGGTTTGACCTTTGTCAACCATATTCAGTTAACGAAGCTTCGAGTTTTATACAACAACATTGGTTTTTTGAGCATTCAATATGTCGAGTTTTGTGCTAAAGAAACAACATTTGCGGGAAGTTTTGATTTTCTTTTTTAATTGGAAGAAAAGTGCCGCTGAAGCGCATCGATCGCTTGTGGAAGTTTATGGTGAATCTGCGCCATCTGATAAATCATGTAGAGAGTGGTTTCGACGCTTCAAAAATGGTGATTTTAGTGTCGAAGACAATGAGCGCCCGGGCCAGCCGAAAAAGTTCGAAGACGCCGAATTGGAGGAATTGCTCGATCAAGATCCGTGCCAAACGCAACAAGAGCTTGCAGGATCGTTGGGAGTCACTCAGCAAGCAATTTCCGTGCGCTTAAAAAAAATGGGAATGGTTCAAAAGCAAGGAAATTAGGTCCCATACGAGTTGAAACCGCGCGACGTTGAAAAGCGATTTTTCATTTGTCGTTAAAAATTACTTGGAAACGTTGAAATGGGAGGTCCTACCCCACCCGCCGTATTCGCCAGACCTTGCTCCTTCTGATTATTGGTTGTTCCGACGGATGCATCACGATTTGGCTGGACACCGCTTCACTTCTTTCGAAGAAATTCAAGAATGGCTCGATTCATGGTTTGCGTCCAGAGAGGACTCATTTTTCAGAGATGGAATCCGAAAATTGCCAGAAAGGTGGACAAAAGTTGTGGCTACCGATGGACAATACTTTGAATAACATGTTTTTTCATTTTGATAATAAATAGAATGTTTTTTTAACGAAAAAAAACGGACCGAATTAATTTGTACTCCCAATATTATTATTATTTATATATATATATATATATATATATATTTATGATCAGCTATGTGTCTGAAAGCCATTTTTACAATTAGTTTTGGAATTTTTAAAATAAATTAAGTAGTGAACGTTAAAAGGTTAAAAAGTGAAAAAATAAAATACGATAAAAATGTTTCTTTGAATGAATGATTATTAAATTTAGATTTGAAATTAATTTTGAAATTACACGCTTTAAATTAACACTTTGAGGATAAAAATTGCTTGTAATTTTTTTCCTTTATTTTTCTATTGATTGTAATTTTTTATTTTTATCTATTTCCTTTTCTTATACATAAACATATATATTAAGACTAAGATTTCCTAAAACTTTACACAGATTTTTTACTGTCATCTATTAATCTAAGCAGAAAGTATTGGATTCCTGAAAATTTTAGAACTACGATTTTCTATGAATTTATATGTTTTGAGATGTCCTGAGCACGATTCGACTATTTTTAGAAAATATCTGCCCCCCTGTTGGTGACGTGCCCTTAGCGGAACGTGCCCTTAGCGGAATGGGATGAAAGGAAAGAAGGAGGAATAGAAAAAGCCGTGCCCTTAGCGGAAATAAGAAGGTGTGCGAGTAGCAGATTCAAATATGTTATTCAAATGCAAAAAAGAATGCTTTCTCTAGAATGTAGTATGATTAGCATTAGATTTATAGAGTCACACAAAAATATTCAGTTACAATGTGGGTTATTATTGGAAATTTACTGAATTGCATTTTCGTTTACATAAACGTGAATCATATTCACATTTAAAAAAAGGGTAGAATAATTCTACCATTTTTTTAAATTATATGATTTGAATTAGTGTATTTGTCTACTCTACTGTCCTTTTGTCCGCCTCTGGCATCCGTAAATATTTTAAGATTTTTTTTATGTTTACTTTCTTGTATATTCAATAGAAGAAAATATTCAATTCGTAAAAAATATCGACTTGATTTTTCGACGGATTTACACGTTTTGAGAGATCCATAACATGATTTGACTATTTTTTGAAAATGTCTGTCTGTGTGTATAGGACAAAAAAATTGTGGTAACTGTATATCCGGAACTACTGCTCAGAATTGCATATAACTTTACATGTAGATGTACCTTGAGCTAAATTAGTGCCTATCAACTTTTGGTGGCAAGCGCTCAACAGGTGACGCTGCTATACAGCGATTTCCACAATTTAAGGAGAAGCTATATCTCAGGTTCTATTGCGTATAATCAAAACTTGTTATAAGAGAAGGCCATTATGAGACATTATGCTAATTATTTTTGAATGTTTATGGATCGATAGGTGGCGCTGCTATGCAGCTATTTCTGCAATTTAAGGAAAGCAAATAGAAAATTAAGAGCAGCATTTCTTCTTGGAGTTTGTGTTAAGCATTTTTAACTCTTTCCAACAATGTTTCAGAGTGATTATGAATTCAGTTAGTCTACATGTCTGTCTTTCTGTCTGTCCATTGTGTAGTAATACAGTTAGACATAGAACATAGACTGTTATACGATACAACGAGTACGTACAGTTGAAAAGTGTTGATAATCAAAATCTACCTCATGATTTTTCGCTTTTGTTTTCGTTTTAAAAGGTGTAAAGCTTAATTAGATTTTCAAAAACTTAAATAAAATCATAAAATGACAATAATGTACGTTTTCGTATGGAGTACTGTGATTCATTAAAATTTATATTGTTACAGATCACCGTTCCCTCAAATAACGGATATTCTACAGTAAGCATATCTATTTTTGCGACAGGTTACTTCTGAAGCGAAATATAGCCAGTGCTAAATGCGGATAAAGTGTGGAGGAAAATTGAAGAGTTCATTTTTTTATTTATTAATTTATTTTTAAATTTATCATTTTCACTAAAGGCACGTATGCTCAAAGCATGCCACCGAGGGAGGATAACATTTTCGCTAAGGACACGGTTTTATGGATTTTCACTAAAGGCACTGTCGCTAAGGGCACGGCCCCTACCTATCAGTCTTTGCGTGTCTGTGTTTCTATGTGTGTGTGTAGCACAAATTGTGTTAACGCTACATCTCAAGAAACAATGAACGAAATTTAAGTAAACATGATATTTAGTTGGATCTTGATCTAAACTGGTGCTGATTATTACATTTGAGGATCAAGCACTTAACAGGCTGCACTGTTACTTTTTTTTTTTTTTTTTTTTTTTTTTTTTTTACAACTTCTAAGAAAAATATTTGAACGACAAGAATTTTTCTCCTTTTGGCAGATAAAAGACTTCGAAATTGGTACTTTTATAAATGGAGTATTTGTCAGTGGCGGCGCTAACAGTATTAAGAAGTGAAAGTGACGAGGGCTCCCGCAAAATGCTTAAGAGAGTTGCTCCTATCCTCATCGACAACCAAAACCCATGTTATTCTTTTGGGGAATTTATTTATATAATTACACAGTACTTAAGTATATTTTTTAATTCCATTTTCATATTTAGGAAATTCACAACCGTTAAACTTAATCTCATTTAAAAAAAAATAATTTTTGAAAATTGTAATATTGTATTTTAGAGCTAACATTTCAAAAAAAAAAAAAAAAAAAAAAAAAAAAAGCACTTAGTTAATTTTTCGAATTTTAAAACTTAAAAACGGTTGTAAATTTTTTGAGTATGAAAACAGAATTAAAACTCCAGTGTAGCAAAAATGAAAGAATAAAATGTATAATAAAAATAAAGTGTGGTCATAATAAAATGAGCTATATTTGTATTATGTTAGGTAAACCTTGTATTTCACGGGACTTCTTTTAAGTGAGCCACCCTGTAGTATGTTGAGGATACCACAACACATTCTCCTATATTATTCCGTACTAATTCACACAGTACAAATTATTTATTAAAATTATTTTCCACAATGATTTTTTATTCTTAGAGAAAGAGTACATTATCGATTATTATAGAAAGTCCAATTTGAGCCAATATCCGAAGAATTTTTTTTTTCTTTGTTATTGTTGTTAAGTTCAATTATAAAAATACCCATATTGAAATTTTACAACATCCGAGAGTGGGACGATGCGCCCCCATTTTTAAAAAAAGTTTCTTAGTTGACGACTATTCATGCCATCTTATATATTAAAGTACAAAGCTGTTTTTGTAAGACCAAAATAATAGCATCAGAGCATGCTCTATAAACCTTTGAACTAATCCGGGACAGGAATATTCCTTCCTCTTTTAATATGTATGTGCAATACGAACATCGAACAGATATAATAGCTGTGCCTAATTGAAGCTCGATGATACGAATAATTTACACGTCTTATATAGTAAAGTACAAAGCTTTTTTGTAAGGCCAAAACGGTAGCATCTGAGCATGTGTTAGAAGTCTTTGAACTAATCCGGAACGGGAATATTCCTTCATCTTTTTGCATGTATGTGTAATACAAGCATGGAACCATCGAACAGATGTAATAGCTATACCTTATTAAAGCTCGATGATACAAAAATTCACACGATTAATTCATTGATTCCTATTTCAAATGGGGGCATATAAAAAACATAGCAATTCATGATTGTTACCGGTTACCGCCGTATGCAATTTTGCTGAAAATTTCGTTACATATGACAGTAACTTAAGATTTTTTGTTTTAGCGCGTAAAACACATACATTCATAAAATTATTTTTTTCTCATCCTTAGAAGGATAAAAAAAATCTTTTAAAAATAACAAATTTTAAGTGTTTATTGTTTTTTTTTAAACTTTTATCAAATGAAAATTTTGTTTAGAAACAGATGTAAATAGATATTTAAAACGGAACAGGACTATTCCTCCGAGAATTTTATCCACCCGTTCTCTCCATAGGACAAATGGTACGACTGTTATCTCCCCTTGTCCTTCACAGGACAATTCCGTGGTGGCTGTTATCTCATCTAGCCTCTCACAGGACAATTCCGCGGCGCCATTTTCGTCAGACGGGGAAAAAAAGTGAACTGCAATAACATTTCCCTTTTTGGCAACGTATCGCGTTTTGGCAACAAACGGTGCTTTACATGATCCCCTCCCACTTCCTTTGTAAAAGTAATTAAAAATAAAGTAGTTTTTGAACTAAAATATGAAGGAGGAAAAAATGCATTCATAAATGTGCATTTAATTTTATTTTTAATTATTATTGTTTCTATTTCATTTAATTGCCATAACAAATTCTGCTATTATAAAATACATTTCTAATTTCAATATAGAACTTATATCATAAAATTTAAACAACCATTAATTTAAGGAAAATTCCTCTCCTTAGTTTAAATTGTTCTAATAACATATGTTGGGGCCGTCACATAAGTTTCTTCTACATTTTCTATACAAAAGCACTAAGTACAAATAATTTATTAAAATTATTATTTATTGAAATTATTTTTCATGGTGAATGCAAACGGTTTTTTCTTAAAAAAGTATAACACAAAATGCCAGAGAGAGTCCATTTTACGTTCTACTATGAAATTGTAAAAAAAAAAAGGGGGAGGGGTCGATGAAAAGGAAGAGAAATCGATAGCTTTGTTTTATATTATCACAGTTAATGGTTCAATCATTCGTTTTTAAGATACCAGTTCTTTTGACAGATAACCAGTATTAAACATTTGCCAACACATGCCACCCTCTCGTGGAGGGGACTTGCTTTTTAGGAGGGAGAGCGTTGCTACCACAAAAAAAAAAAAAAAAAAAATTCCTAGTGGAATATTACAATTCTAAATTACGATTTTTCATTTCAAAATGGTTAGTTAAAAATATTTCCCATTCTGCATATTTATAGGAAATTTTGTTCTATACCACCATGTTAAAAATCTAGAAAAAGCGGCATAGCAACACCACCTGTTGGACCATTTTCCCCAAAAGTTGTCAAGCAGTAATTTATGTCAAAATGCAACTGCATATCAATTTGTACGAATTTCTGTAGTTCCTAAAATACAGTTACCACAAAATTTTTGTCAGACACATACAGACAAACATACCGACCATCATTTTCAATAAATGCTTAGAGCTTATTCTAGACTTCTCAAAATGTGTAAATCCATTAAAAATCCGAAATTGAAAATTTTTGCGAAATGATTACTTTTTTTTTTTTATTATTATTGAATACAGAAGAAATTAATTATAATGGATAAATAAAAACTTAAATTTTCGTTACTTTACTGTTAATTTTTTATTCAACAGTAATAAATAATATTGAAATCTGTGGGTATGTATAAAATTTTGAAGCGTGTTTCTTCTTCAATATTCAAAAAGTATTTGAATATCACACTACAACTTTGAGATAGATTTTAAATGAAAATTTAAAAATACATTAAGCAGTAATTAACTCTGAAAACAAGTTTTTTCATAGAATAAATATGATTTAGCTGCCGACAACGATTATGGAACCCACAATTTAGTAAGACTGTGATTTAAATTATAGTTGATTAGATTTTGGCGAGTATTTATATATAAATAACACTGGTATTTATTTTTTTTCTTTCTTTAACGAATAGGCCCTTAAGGCCGAAATCTACACATCAGCGGCGTAGAGTAGGTTTGCACTGAGAAAAAATTCTATAACTGACAACTAGAATCTAAATTAAGGCTCTAGAAAAAATAGTTCAATGTTATCCTTATAAATTCTAGTCCCCATTGAAAGCGAGTTTTAGAAACCTCTATTAGAATTCTAGAGCGTTTGATTATCGAGTTCAAACTTATTTAAAAGTTTCTGCAAATAAATGCGAGTACAAGAGGCGAGTTTTAGCAACTATAATCTTACTGCATGACCTAATTCTAGAAAATCAAGCGAGAATTTCTCGCAATGCAAAAACTTCAGAATAGTTAAAATATTGCTTCATAGACTAGAAATGTATAGACTAGAAATTCTCGATAATTTCGTCTATTTAGCTTATTGGTGTGCCTTACACGCATAGTTCGGAAATCTATATTTCTAGCTTATGAATTTAGAAAATGACCACTTATTCGTTCTAGTTGAAGACGGTATATTTTTTTACCTCAGTGTAGAGCACCCGAGCCAATTCAAAATTATGATCCCTTCTCCTTCCGGTGATCGTATAATTTTCTCCGAAACTCACGTAAATGTAGACTAGAATCCCTTAGAAAGACTCCCATGGAGTGTATTCCACCTATAGGCCTATGACCCTAACGCAGTCAGTCGGCCTTATCTCATACAACAACCACAACTTTCCAGTGATCGTGGTGTGGATGTTAAAGTCGACTATATGAGAGTCCTAACCCTACATGGAGTGTCTGCATAGGGAGTCTTTCTAAGAGGTCCTAACACTCCGATGTCACGCGAGTTGCAGAGAAAATCACCGAGCATATAGAACTGTTAAGCCGACGAGAAGGACTTGTGTTCGAATCCGGCCTTTCCCGTCCCTTAGCTTCGACAACCTAATCTCTTGGCTACTGGTGGCTTACTTTTGCGGTTATGGACTTAATCGCACAGTTTTAGCGTGATGTTTAACGTAAACAACTATTTATATTTATACAAAATTCAAAAGATATTTAGAGATTTCCATTTTTTTATGTAATAAAATTATTTTCTTTTCAGCCATTTTTCTTTCTTACGATATACGTACAAGGCTACTTTGTATAGGTATACGTCTGCATTATTCACATAAGCAAGCATAGGGCTCAAAAAGTAAAGATTAAAAACTAAATAATTAAATAAATAAATAAAAAACATGCCATGATGCAAACTGTCAAAAATTATAGAAACTAGTTTGTTTAGTTTTCTTCGATCCGTCTCATTAGATTTTTAAAGCCTCCATTATATTATCTATATTTCTGAAAAAACACGTGCAGTTTTATACTTTGAACACGACCTTGCATCACAAGTTCACTTTAAATAAACTTGTAAAAATACGTAAAGTAGGAGGCAAAAGAAGTTGACAAAAAAGCGAAAAAATTTAACATTATCACACTGAGCCCTTACCAAAAAAAAAAAAAAAAAAAAAAAAAAAAAAAACTTTTTTATCAACGTTCAATACAAATCATTATCGCCTATTATCATAGTGCCTATTTGTCCTGAAACTCGAAAAATATTTGATGTATAGATTTATTTACTTATTTATTTATTTATTTACATACGTTAAAGAAAAGAAAAACCTTCAAAAATGTAATGATGGTGGCGATTCATAAAAATTTTATATAATGAGATTGACGTTACATCGAGGTTAAGTATAGGGTGGTCGGTTTTGTAATACATTAATAAAAGAAGAAAACACTCTCTTAAAAAAGTGAGACACAAGAAAGGTCACATAATTTACTATTGTTTGTTTTATTCTCTATTTGTGAATTATTTAAAGAAGGACAAAATGAAAGAAATCCTTCCTCATCAATCTTAGGTGGCTTCATGTCTGCGAGGGAAATCCTACCTCGTGAAAAATTTATGGATTCATACTAGCAAGGGAAATCCTTCCTTGTCGAACTTTGAGGGAAATACTTCCTCGTCGAACTTTGATGGATTCATTATCATCGAGGGAAATCCTTCCTCGATGCTGTTTGGTGGATTCAATATCAGTGAGGGAAATCCTTCCTCGTGAAAAATTGATGGATTCATACTAGCAAGGGAAATCCTTCCTTGTCGAACATTGAGGGAAATCCTTTCTCATCGAACTTTGATGGATTTACTATGATCGAGGGAAATTCTTCCTCGAAGATGTTTGATGGAATCAATATCTATAAGGGAAATCCTTCCTCGATGCTGTTTGATGGATTCAATATCAGTGAGGGAAATCCTTCCTCGTGAAAAATTGATGTATTCATACTAGCAAGGGAAATCCTTTCTCATCTAACTTTGATGGATTCACTATCTTCGAGGGAAGTCCTTCCTCGAGGATGTTTGGTGGAATCAATATCTGTGAGGAAAATCCTTCCTCATTATATTTTAATAAATATATTTTTAAACATTATTTTCTTCTTTCTTGGTATTACATCTGAAAGTGAAAGCTCTGCCAAAGTACTGTGGATAATAATTGATTGCATAAGTATAAATTTAAAAGTTTTAATTTCTCGATGGTTTACAAAACATATTTATTTCATTTTTTTTTTTTTTTCTTGGATTTTTTTTGATTTTTTTTAAATATTTGAAAGTTATAAAATGTCTGTTAGGGATGAGGCATAAACTCCCTAAGATCCCTAAGAAGCTTCTCTGCAACAACAAAGAAGTCTGAAGAAGAACTTCTTTATAGCCCTAAATTTATTGGGCTTTTTTTCAGGCAATATCAAAATGAATTCGTCATCGTCAATTATCAATATTTGCTTTTCTTCACCACCAATATCATATAACTCCAGGGAAGATTCTTCTTCTTTGATTCGTAAATTACTATAAGATACAACAAACATATTATAAACAAAAGTATTTATTTTACATTGAAAGAACTATAATCATCTTTAAATTTTGGTCCCTCTCAGTATATCATACAAAATGTTAAATAAAACTCGATCCAAAATTTAATTCCTTAGTAATGGAATTATATAAGAGTGTAACCAAGAAAGTGGTAGGCGCTAAGGGGTCCGAGTCTATCTATATACTTTGAAATTAAATAACGTTTCCTTTTTGACCATTGAAACAAATTAATAAGTTGGTCTTATTCCCCCACAAGCCATCTTATCCCCCTTCAAGTAATGTTTCTGGTTGAGCCCCTGTGATTAGACATACATAACTAATTATAAAGATGCACAAGGAAACATGCTGGGTTTTATAAAATCGATTTAACCCCATAACGCGCGCTGTTCTCGCTGCGGGGACGCAAAATTTAAGATCCAGCTGCAAAAATTCCTTCCGGAAATTTTTTAGCAAAAATTTACGTTTTTAACATAGCGGAAAAGGCCGGTTTTTTTATTCTTAAAATTTAAAATTTCTTTTAGTTTAATTTAGTTTATGAATTATGTAGCAATATAATTTAAATGATCCGAATTGTCTTGCGCCGCAAAGGGTTAAAAAAATTTGGGTGGTGGGAGGAGACGATTCACTTTCATGAATTAGAAAATTCAGATTTTTATATACGTGAAAAATCCCTTCTCTCTTTCCTCCCTCAAGACAAAAGTCATTTATTTCAAAGAAAAGATATATGTTATTCATAGTTTTAACTTTAACAGCATTTTATCAGACAACTAGTGACAATTGCTGTAACGTCAACGAGTGTTCCTTTTTGTGATTTAACCCATATTTCACCGTCGTCCTAAAATTAGGCCACCATGCGTAAGTGGTATTTACATAAATTAGTTTGAATATTTTAATTCAAATTAAAGGAGATATATTATTTAAAAGTCCAATAGATACATATGGGTCTTTATCGTTAATTTAAATTAACGTTTAATATATATATATTTTATTTTTTAAATGTCAATTTTTGAAGATTTATTCATTACATTTTTAACACATTATTACTTAAAAAGGTTTTCGTTCAAGAATAACGGATATATAAATTTATTGAGGTACTATTCTACACTTTTGTACTGGTAAACATTTATATAACAAAATTATATCTAGATGGTCTGTTTTCCTTATATTTCCGACTGTCCTAAAGCATTGTCCTATTTTTAGGACAGCCTGTACCGATTAAGCTAATGAAAGTTTGGTAAGTTTTTTTGATTTTGTGTGTATACATAGGCTTAAAGAAACATATATTTAAGATTTTATAAAGAAAAAAAAATATTTTTTCAATGCTTGGTACGATATTGGTTAAAATGTTTTGCTGTCTGTGCCCTTACAGTACAGTGATATCTCTACGAAATGGGAAATAGAGAGGACATAGACATTATCTGGAACCTTAGGGTTGTCATTACAATTTTTATCCTGTGTGGAGTGTATGGCTCCTGCACTTAGGCCCCAGAAATATGACCCGCCCGGGATCAAAGACTGAACAATAAATGTTTAAAATAAAAAATGAACTCCGTATCGATTTTTTTTTTTTTTTTATTTTTTTTTTTTTTTTTTTGGGGGGGGGGGGGTTATTCTCAGTAAAAGTTTTTTTAAGATTTACAATTTTATATTAAGTTCTTACAGTACTCATTGTTTAAATATGCTTTAAAAAATAAATAAATAAAATTTTCTGATGATATCTGAGATATTTTACGATACAATGAAAAAAAAAAAAAATTACGTCACTACATTAATGCATTTTTCCCCCCTCTCAATGATTATATATATATATATCTAGTATAAAGGATTTAAGTCCATTTTCTTGATTTTTCAGGAGACGAAAAATAAAGTTAAACTAACTAAAAACTAATCAGAAGAATCGATTAGGAGAAAGGGATTAGGTTGATTTATATCCTTTATACCATTCAGTGATTGTCAATCTTCATTTAATAAAGGGAAAAAATTGAATTAAATACTTTATACTAAAGATTAATGCTAAATTTCTAACATGAATCTTTTTTTACCAATGGAGTTTCTCAATGACTAAATGACATGGATTTAAATCCTTTATACAATCGATAGAGAATTTTTTTCTGAGTCTGATTATGTACTTAACTCAAAATCGACATTTTTGGACTTAAATCCTTTATACTTATCAGTACAGATATATATATATACATATTTTTTTTTTTTTTTTTTTTTCATTTCCCAACTATCGTTGGTAATAAAAGTATTGCATTCGGTCAAAAATTTCGATAATGAGTTTGCAGCTGATTTAAATGTTGTAAGATCTCTTGAGTCCAAAAAAAGTGACATTTGCCAATCAGACAGCATATTATAAGAAAGCACCTCCGAGCTGGAGTTTAAAAGTAATTGGTACAGAACATTGAAAAAACACCTTAAAATATAAGAACTCGCAACAATTGTTTGTAGTCGAAAGAAAACACGACATTTCGGTAGACGAATAAAGTAGACACGAGTACTGTAAACAAAGCAGCAATGAATGAATCAGAGATTAATGAACAGCAAAAATAAAGAATGTCGAATATAAATATAAATACTGGTGTGAGCAGCATTATAAAATTAAAGAACAAAAATAAAATGTAAATAAACAAAATATAAAAAAATATATAAAACTATAAAAAAATTTGATGTAAACCGAAGTTATGTGAGTAATTTCGAAGCATCAGACAAGAACGGAGTTGAAGAAATATCATTTAGAAGATTTTTTGAATTTTTAAATATGCAAAAACTTTCATGGATATCCAAATAGAAAGATGAGACAGAAGAAGAAATTATGTTAGTTTTAGAAAAAATCAAAATAATGACCATGATCAGTGGGAAGCAATCGAAGATTTGGAAATCTCTTTTTACGAACATTCTGACGGTGCTAATTTATTCTATATTTCAAACGCTGCCTAATTTGACTAATATAACCTAAATTATATGATGAATAGTGTATTAAATAAACGCCAGAACGGTTTTGAGTAGGAATGGGATCTTTAGGAGAAGATAATTTTTACTTTGAAAAGGGGCTTTTAGATTATTTTAAAACAGAAACGATAAAATAATTTTAGATTTTTTAAAAGAAAGTAGTAAATTAAAAGGTAAAACTGCTAAGATGAGACCTTGATCGTTCAATTTGAAAACACAACGTTTAGAATTTTTGTATTTATATAGATCTTTATCGATGATAGAGGGGTAATAGCTTCGAAAAAGAGCAAGCGATTTCAAATAATTAATTTCTTTTGATAAAACTAGACGGATCAGAACAAACGTGTAAGGCCCTAAAAACATAAGAATGTAAAATGCGGAAATTTTTGTTTGAGAGGCGTATTTATAGAGCATACGGCGGAAGTGAAACAGAGAAAAGTTTTCTAAATACAATTCTTGAGAACCGTTCCTTGTCTTTAGACGCAAAAACGTCAATAAAAGGCACATCGCACTCCTTTTCAATCTCGAAGGTGAATTGAATGCAGTGGTTAATCGAATTAACCATAGAAAATAAATTTGAAAAACTGACATCAGAAGGGACAAGACGAAAGTGTAATCAACATATATAAACCAGCGAAAAAAATTATATACACCGAATAAGTTTTCTTAAAAATAGTGCATATAAATGTCACAAAGCAAAAGAGAGAGAACACTACCCATTGCCATGCCTCCATTTTGGGAATAATGTGTACCATTAAAAATGAAGGCGGTTTTCCTGATATATAAATTCACAAGCTACCCAATTTCAATAGCAGAATAATGTAAATCTCGTAATTTCCTTTCTAAACAAACCAGAGTACCTTGAATAGGAACAGTAGAAAACAGAGATTTAACATCCAATGAAATCGTCGTATAGTTAGAGGGAGAAATGCATCTAAGTTTTTCCACAAAATCACCGGAGACTTTTACTGCATAAAGGTTAGTACTAGTTAAATGAGGAAAAGATTTTAAAAGAATACGAGTAAGATTAAATGAAGCCGTACCAATATTAGACACAATAGGTCGGAAGAAGAGAGTGGATTTATGAGTTTTTGGAAGGACATAGAACTGAGCACAGTTAGCAATGGAGTATCTATCACCATGCGTTTAATATGATCATTCAGAATAACTGAATTTTTAACGACATATTTAATTTGATCGAGATGATCCTTAGAAAGATAGTTCTTAAGTTTCGAATAGGGAACAGATTTGTACATGGACTCGACATGGGAAATTTAATCCGATTTAAATTTTAATCACATTAAAAACTGAGACAGACAATTTGTCTGTCTCAGTTTTTAATGTGATTAAAATTTAGTTTAACTACGAGACGTAATGATTTTTAAATATTTTAATCCGATTTCTTGAGAAGAACTGTTTGTCCCCCTTTATCTGCTTTGGTAACAATAAAATTGAAGGCGGAGTTTAAGTCAGAGAGGGTGAATTTTTTAGAAGAAGTAAGATTCGACTTTTAGGAACAATTATTAGTGGAGATAATGATAGATAAAAGAAACCGAAGAGATCCAACTGCCCGGTAGAATTTTACTAGTCTTTAATAAGTTTTTAATGGGGCTAATCAAATTCGGAATAGATCTGGAAGAGCGAGGAAAATTAAGACCCAAATTGAGCACATCGCCTTGATAACCAGTCAGATTGTGGGAAGAGAGATTAATAAAATGTCTTGAACGAGAGGGGAAATCAGTGAAGTAACGGAATTAGCGACTTAAGTAGATAATTAAATTTCTTATTCAAGTTAGTTTGATGACGGAAGGACTGGAACGCAAAGTATGCGAAAAAAGGAAGAGAAATCATGTACTTTATTGCTAAGAAACAAATGTAATGTATATAATTCAGCCTCAATAGAGCAGAGAGACTGACAAATATCCTGAATAACATCTCTAAGAATATGGCAAACTTACTGCTTTTTAAAACATTTTTAGCGTGAAAGGAAGCGAGAAGATAATATTTAATGTCAATAAATTTAGGAATTATCCGAACTTGTTTGCATCTGAGAAGAAAATTTAAGTGATTTAGAAAGTGAAAACGTTCAAAAAAAGATGTTTGAAACGGTTAATCTCACAGGAACTCATGACTAAACATACATAAAAAAGAAAAAAGAAATGTGAAAATCTAAAAATGGACGGAATTAAAACAAAAAAAGCGGGAAGATACATTTTTTCTTTTTCTTCATTCATTATATAATTGTGATCACACTAGTATTTATATTTACATTCGACATTATATGTTTTTGCTCTTCACTGAACTTAGTTGTTGCTGCTTTGATCGCAGCACTCATGCCTACTTTATTCGCCTGACAAAGGATTGTGTTTTCTTTCGGCGCGAAATAACTGTTGTGAGTTATTATATTTTATGGTGTTTCTTCAAAATTTTGTACCAATTAGTCAGAATGCATATATGTGTGTGTGGAATCTTATGGCTATCAATCTCCAAAACTAATAAAGATAAATCGACAAAATTAGGAATTTTTTTAAATTTTTGTTGAAAATAGGAACACCGATAGTGGGACATTAAGTTCATATCTAAAACAAAGGCTCTAACAATTTTCTTCAAAGCTGTACTTTAAACACCTTTTTAAATGTCCTTTCGTATATAATTGTTAATTTTTGGTGAACAACTCAGTCGGCTAAGTTTTGTTAAAAAATGGAAATGGGATAGAAAAATGTATCTCAGACGGCTCTAACGATTTTCTTCAAATTTGCTACATAAAATCTTTTTAAATGTCCTTTCGTATGTATTACTTGGTTGCTACAGGAAAATTTCTTAGGTAGATCAGTTTTAAGTCTCGTAAATGAGTATTTTTAAAAAAGGCTCTATCGATTTTTTAAAACTCGCTATATAAACTCTGTTTTATTTGTCTTTACAACGTATATATTAGTTTGCTCTTACAAGAAATATTTAAGCGTCTGATTTGTTAAATAAATTTTGTATATTCTGACCACACAACTTTCATAAACAGTACATAATACACTATCAGTTATTATTATTATTATTATACACTATCTACCAGTAAGTATTTAGACACATTCGAATTTAGACATTTTGTCAAATATCTAGAAAAGTTCTTTTGGAATTATTTTGAAACTTTGGTAGTGCAAAGAACACGTTATATCTCATATATTTAAGCACAAGTGTCGTTCTGAAGAGAAAAAGGGGATCCGAAAAAAATTAAACAATAAACAAATATTTTGGATCACCTTGTAAAAAGTAATGCTTTAAATACGTTTTGGCTATAGCATGTGAGATTCTGAGGATTTTTCTCATCTATCTAAAGTTTTATGAGGCTACCATATATATTCATGGAAATATGATTTATTTTTTTCTTAATTGCAAAAAAAAAAAAAAAAAATAATAATAATAATAATAATCCACTTTTTTGATTATAACACATAGGGTATTAAAACCAGTGCAAAAACGTTTTTAGAAAATTTGGAATGCTACATTAGACACAGTATATTGCAATCAGAATGCAAAATTGTTCAATATCATACGAAATATGAGTATTTTTAACACGCTTTTATTAGCTTCACCTGCATGTATGTTTGTTTGTAACCACTCTGGGAGCAAACAAAAAATCTATATTGTAAAAAAAGACCTTCTCTACGTGAACGCTGTGGCGGTGAGGTAAAGCTCCGGGCTACGAACTTAAAGGTCTAACTTTCGAGCCCAGTCAGGGGAAATTTTTTAAATACGGTTTTTGTTTAATTCTAAATTATTTTTTTATTAAAGATTTAAAAGTATGTAATAGTTTTCTAAATCTTTATTATTTCACATTTCAATAAAAGCGTGTTCTTTAGTTTTTTAAAAGTATAATTTTATTACAAAATAATTTGTAACTATGCAGGCGCTAGCTTTTGAAAAATCATTGGTAAAATTTAACAGCTAAAAGTATTGAGAAACTTATATGAAAACTCCAAACTAATATCAAGGGAAATTCAAAAAGTTATTAGAGACAGAAGGAACAGAAGCTCATTTCTCTCAAAATAAAAGCTAAAATATAAATGGTTTTACTTACATTTTATTTTGATTCAATCAATGCCTAATGGTAATAGAATGTTCGTTGATTGTAAATAAATATTGATAAAAAACCCTATTATTTTTTTTTTTCCTTTGAGAGGAACTTAAATTCAGTTTATTCTATAACTTATAAATTTTTGAATTTACATGATATTTGTTGTGTTTTCACATAAGTAGCTCAATACTTTTGGCTATTAAATTATGTTAGTGGAATCGTTCAAAAGCATGCGCATGCATATTTAAAAATTGTTTATTAAAAATGCTGATAATTCGTAAGATATTGAACATTTTTTCATTCTGATTGCAGTATGCTGTGTCCAAATGCCAAATTTCCTAAAAATGACTTTGCACTGGGTCTAATACCCTACGTGTTCTAACTAAAAAAGTGGATTTTTTTTTTAAAAAAAACGTCTTATTTCCATGAATATTTGTTACTCATACAAATTTATATAGATAATGAAAAAAAAATCCTCATAATCACATGTTACAGCCAAAATGCATTTAAAGCATTACATTTTACAGGGTGATCCAAAACATTTTGACTTTTGTTTAATTTTTTACCGATCCCCTTTTCTTCTCCAGGACACAACTTTTGTTGAAATATATGAGGTATAACATGTTCTTTACATTACAAAAGTTTCAAGATGATTCCTAAAGGACTCTTCTAGATAAAGAACTTTTCTTTCCAAAGTGTCCAAATACTTATTGGTAGATAATGTGTGTTTAGTATATGTTAATGGAAGTCGTGTGGTTGTTACGCACCAGATTTTGTTCTCCTTTTCTTTCATTCTTTCATTCATTCTTTTTTTTTTTTTTTTTTTTTTGTTTTTTTTTGAGAAATTAACTTTTGTTATTCATAAAAATAAAATTTGCGAAATTTAATCAATCGTGTTCGATTTTATAAATTCTGTGCCCTTTTCTGCGCAACCTTGCAATTTTCAACATGTGTAAGCAACAGGTGTTTTCACTGCCTTATATGGGATATCTATCACTTGAGAGGACTGTTATTTGGCATTTTTGCTGTCACTCAATGAAATTATCCATGTTAAAATCTAAAACCTTCGACTTTGGTATACCGAGATTCGACAGTATGTAAAATTTTTGATTGAGATATACAGTTTACGTAAAAAAAAAAAAAAAAAAAAAAAAAATGTAAATTTCAGTTGAAAGAATACTAGCTCGCAAATTGTAAAATGTTAATGTATGACAGATTTTCAATATAAGTAAGAATCATTATTATTTTTAAATTTCTAATTTTCAACGGAACTTAGTTAGCGATCTTTAGATTATAAATTCATTTATATTTAATTTGAACTTCAAATATTATTTATCTTTAATAATGAAATTTTGTAAAAATCAGTCGAAAATTCGCGATTTAAAAAAAAAAAAAAAAAAAAAAAAAACACGTAGGGTAAGCGCACCAGTGACTGACACTTTTAGAGCAATCTCTGATGTTTTTTATGTATCATCTGAAAATATTTTTAGAAATCTTAAGTTAGTACATATGGTATGAAAGACATCCAGAACCACATATATGTTAAAATATATACATTTGATAAAAAAAAAAATTGAATATGAATTTTTATATCACACCCACTCAATGTTCCAGCAATTGACACTGCCAGTTTTTCATTTTATCAGTAATTAGTCCCCTATGTTCCAGTGTTTCACATAAAATGTTAAAATTCTTATATTTAAAATATATGATTTTATTATTACTTTCTTCTGTATGTAATATAGAGAAAGTATTGGATTCGCGA
This sequence comes from Salticus scenicus, assembly GCA_963930645.1. Taxonomy (NCBI): domain Eukaryota; kingdom Metazoa; phylum Arthropoda; class Arachnida; order Araneae; family Salticidae; genus Salticus; species Salticus scenicus. The sequence continues at coordinate 68,389,257 of OZ005659.1, forward strand.
AAATTTTCGACATCCGCTTTTTGACGGATCTACACGTTTTGGGGTGTCCTGAACACGAATTGATAGTTTTTTTAAAATGTCTGTCTGTCTGTGTGTCTGTCTGTGTGTGTGTCTGTGGTTTCTTGTTTTCACCGTATCTCACGAGCCAATGATTGAAATTCAACCAAACTTGGTATATAGTTGGACCCTGGCGGGGCATTGTGCTGATTAAATTTGGGGATCAATAGCCCAGCAGGTGGCGCTGTGATCGCATTTTATGTAATTTTTTAACATGGCAGTATAGGACAAAATTTCGTATTTTTCACCGTATCTCACGAACCAATGAATGAAATTCAACCAAACTTGGTATTTAGTTGGAACCTGACAGGGCATGGTGCTGATTAGATTTGGGGATCAATCGCCCAGCAGGTGGCGCTGTGATCGCAAAACTTCGTATTTTTCACCGTATCTCACGAACCAATGAATGAAATTGAACCAAACTTGGTATATAGTTGGACCCTCACATGGAATGGTGCTGATAAGATTTTGGAATCAATCGGCCAGCAGATGGCGATTTGATCGCATTTTATGTAAACTTTTAACATGGCAGTATAGGACAAAATTTCGTATAAATGTACATAATGAGAGTTATATTTAACTTGTGATTGTAAAATTAATAGGAATTATTGATAACAGTAGTAGTTAACTGGGGAAACAATTTGTGCATGTGGGGGCAACGGTACCCCCCCCGGGGTGGGAGGTAAATTTTCAAGATGGGTATCTTTCGAAAGATCTCGTCAATACCTTTAAAACGAATGGTTGAACTATAAATCTGTGATAATTTAAAACAAAGTTATCGATTTTTTTTTCTTTTTTTTTTTTTTTTTTTACGAAATTTAACCCAACTTAGTATTTAGTTGGTCCCCAACATAAACTGGTGCTGATTACATTTGGGATCAATAGCTCAACAGGTGGCGCTGTGATCGCATTTTTTCTACATTTTTAACATGGCAGTATAGGACAAAATTTCGTATAATCGCTTCCCCCCCTGGGAGGAAGTACTTCCGGGGGGGGGGGGGGGGTAAATTTTCAAGATGGGTATCTTTCGAAAGATCTCGTCAATACCTTTAAAACGAATGGTTGAACTATAAATCTGTGATAATTTAAAACAAAGTTATCGATTTTTTTTTTTTTTTTTTTTTTTTTTTTTTTTTTTTTTTACGAAATTTAACCAAACTTCGTATTTAGTTGGTCCCCAACATAAACTGGTGCTGATTACATTTGGGGATCAATAGTTCAACAGGTGGCGCTGTGATCGCATTTTTTCTACATTTTTAACATGGCAGTATAGGACAAAATTTCGTATAAATGTACATAATGAGAGTTATTTTTAACTTGTGATTGTAAAATTAATATGAGTTATTGATAATAGTAATAGTTAACTAGGAAAAATTTCTGTGCATGTGGGGACATCGCTTCCCCCCCTGGGGGGAAGTACCTCCGGGGGGGGGGGTAAATTTTCAAGATGGGTATCTTTCGAAAGATCTCGTTAATACCTTTAAAACGAATGGTTGAACTATAAATCTGTGATAATTTAAAACAAAGTTATCGATTTTTTTTTTTTTTTTTTTTTACGAAATTTAACCAAACTTCGTATTTAGTTGGTCCCCAACATAAACTGGTGCTAATTACATTTGGGGATCAATAGTTCAACAGGTGGCGCTGTGATCGCATTTTTTCTACATTTTTAACATGGCAGTATAGGACAAAATTTCGTATAAATGTACATAATGAGAGTTATTTTTAACTTGTGATTGTAAAATTAATATGAGTTATTGATAATAGTAATAGTTAACTAGGAAAAATTTCTGTGCATGTGGGGACATCGCTTGCCCCCCTGGGGGGAAGTACCTCCGGGGGGGGGGGGTAAATTTTCAAGATGGGTATCTTTCGAAAGATCTCGCGTTAATACCTTTAAAACGAATGGTTGAACTATAAATCTGTGATAATTTAAAACAAAGTTATCGATTTTTTTTTTTTTTTTACTTTTAACAAAAAAAAAAAAAAAAACCGGGAAAAAAAAACTTTTTTTTTTTTTTTTTTTTTTTAAATATTGTTACTGATTGAATATGTATTACTTAAAAAGAAAAAAAAAAACTTAGAAAAAAAATCGTATTTTTTTTTTTTCTTTTTTTTAAATACTGATTGAATATGTATATAGGAAAATATAGAAGAAAGTCTTGTGGTGGCCACAACATACTAGTTTTTCTTATCTATTAATTATTTCGGGATAGATGTCAATTACTGGAGCATGCCAATCACTGGAGTACCTACCCTAACTTGACATGAGTGAGAAGTTGCGAAACTGGCAGCATGCAAAATCTAAAATACCAGTGCCTATTGACCTTTAAAAAAAGAAAGAAAATACTATAAAATCCCTAATTTTAAAATGAATTTAAACTTTTTTTTTTTTTTTTTTTTTTTTTTTGGCTGTGAACTCATGATCAATATTCACAGAAAATTTTCCTTTTTTTTTTTTTATCAAAACCGGTTAAAATACAGGGATATTTTTTTAAAAATGCTTCTTTTATACATTAATCCAAAAACCTTCATCATAAAGTGGAATTTGAAAGATTGACAACATGTAAATTTTAAAATATCAGTGAAAAATGGTCTAAAACAAAATCTCATTTTAAATAATAATAAAAACAAATTTTTTAAACAGGTGATCACCAAACATAGGTCTAAACAAAAGACTAATCTCGGTTAAGGGGACATACGACCCTTAGAACTTCAAAAATCATCGATTTAATTATAATCTTTTTTTAAGTAAATTTTGTTAACTAAGCTTCATTGGGAATGTCTAATTGTTACCTATAACTTTATTATGTACTAGCAGGCTTTGCCCGCTTCGCTGGACGTTAAACTTAAATGATTTGTCAAAATGCCATATCTTTATTAATAACCTAAGTTCTCGCTGTGATTGGTAGAGGTTTTCTCGCTCCCAATGTTAGGAGTCTGGGTTCCCACTGTCTTCGGCACAACTTACCCACTTCTTACTTCCCCACCCTCAGCGGGTGAGTTCGAAGTTTTGCAAAATCCCACTAATGTACATAATGCGTACACTTAATCAATATCCACACACCAAAATTCGCCATTCTAAGATAATTCAAAGCGAATTCAAACGGAAAAACATGTTTTTACACATGTTTATTGCCATCCGACTCCGAGAAGGGGAGGGGGGATTTCGAATTTCGTGAAATGCAGTTACAATAAGTGCCGGATGCATACAAACAATTTACGCACCAAATTTCGTGACCACAGAAGTCTTTAATAGACAGTATTATAAATAAAAAAAAATAAATAAAAAATAAAAATTATACAGACACGACATTATTTCATTATTTAAAACATGAAAATCTGACATTGACAGATTTTAATTTAGTGACAGAGGCCTACTGCTAAACTTGTTAATATCGACAAATTCTTCTTTAGTTAATTCGTGACGATCTAAATTCCATGATAAAGTTTTCATTAAATCAAACCAATGTGTTTCAGCTGCAGATATTGTAACAAATAACGTTGGAAGTCCAAACTGTCTTATAGCCGCAAAACAACGTTTTTTCTCTTTTCCCAATGAGGGGGAGGTGTGCCTTGGGGGGGACTCATGTCAAAGGTGTGCCTTGGGGGGGACTCATGTCAAAGTTGTACCTTGGGGGGGACTCATGTCAAAGTTGGGCCTTGCGGGAGACTCATGTCAAAGTTGGGCCTTGGGGGGGGACTCATGTCAAAGTTGTACATTGGGGGGGACTCATGTCAAATTGGGCCTGGGGGGGGATTCATGTCAAAGTTGGGCCTGGGGGGGGACTCATGTCAAAGCTGTACCTTGGGGGGGGAATCATGTCAAAGTTGGGCCTGGGGGGGACTCATGTCAAAGTTGTGCCTTGGGGGGACTTCATTCAATAAATCCCCATTCAATAAACCGACTGAAATAGGCCCTTAGCACTATTAAGAGTGTATTATAAAAATTCGACAACGCTGTACCGACTGAAATAGGGGTACCTTGGGGGGACTCATGTCGAAGTTGTGCCTTGGGGGGACTTCATTCAATAAATCCCCATTCAATAAACCGACTGAAATAGGCCCTTAGCACTATTAAGAGTGTATTATAAAAATTCGACAACGCTGTACCGACTGAAATAGTGGTACCTTGGGGGGGACTCGTGTCAAAGTTGTGCCTTGGGGGGGACTTCATTCAATAAATCCACATTCAATAAACCGACTGAAATAGGCCCTTAGCACTATTAAGAGTGTATTATAAAAATTCGACAACGCTGTACCGACTGAAATAGGGGTACCTTGGGGGTTGGAGTCATGTCAAAGTTGGGCCTGGGGGGGGACTCATGTCAAAGTTGTGCCTTGGGGGGACTTCATTCAATAAATCCCCATTCAATAAACCGACTGAAATAGGCCTCTAGCACTAATTAAGAGTGACCTATAAAAATTCGACAACTGTACCGACTGAAATAGGCCTCTAGCACTAATAAATACAAAAAGCACAGCTTAGGTATCGGAACCTTTTGGGGACTTAAGTCATTTTTGCGATGAACTGAATTGGCTATCTCAATTGTGCAATTAAAGATCTTGGCGAGAAACGTCCGAGCTACTTCGGTGCCGAATTTCAAATTTTGCCAAAGGGATCCAATACTAAAGCTGTTCCATATCGAATCTGGGTTGAAAACGGAAAAAGGGTAAAATAAATTAGAAATATCAGACCTATATTTATAAGTTTGATACCGAATGAAAGGGGCGATTTTGCTGAATCCAGGGGTTCAAACAGGTTTTCGATGCGACAATTAGATTTAAAAAAAATAACCAAAGTATGAAATTTAAGTGGCAACGGAAAAAACGGATAAAGGGAAAAATAAATTAGAAATATAGGACCTATCATTACAAATTCAGTACCAAATGAAAGAGGTGATTTTTCTGAATCCTGGGGTGTAAACAGTTTTTCGATACGACAATTAGATTTTTTAAAATTAACTAAAGTATGAAACTTAGATGGCAACACTTCATTTCAATCTTTTCATAATTTGTAGTGAAAATCACGCGAATACAAAAGTCTTTAACTTAAAAATTTATTTTTATATTTCATTTTTTCATTCAAAGCATTTTAGTGAAAAGATATTTATGGCGCATGCGCAGGCGTTTTTTACCCACAATTTAAACACTAATTATAATTTTGAAAATTTCTATATACATAATTTCAAGTTGGGTGAAGACCTAAGTTTCTGCCAAGCGCCGTTGAATTCCGTCCAGCCATTCTCGAGTGATGCCCGGACAAACGTGTTTCAGTCTTTTACCCCCTAGGGGGGAACGGGGGGGAATTTCCGAAAAGTTGATAGATATAATTTTAAGTTGGGTGAAGACCTAAATTCCTGCCAAGCGTCGTTGAATTCCGTCCAGCCGTTCTCAAGTGATGCCCGGACAAACGTGTTTTAGTCTTTTACCCCCTAGGGGGGGAACGGGGGGGAATTTCCGAAAAGTTGATAGATATAATTTTAAGTTGGGTGAAGACCTAAATTACTGCCAAGCGTCGTTGAATTCCGTCCAGCCGTTCCCGAGTGATGCCCGGACAAAAAAAGCGACATTCGGACACGATGACATACACACAGACACACACACACAGGCAAAATTTTCTGAAGTCATTTTCGGCTTTCATGGGGTGTGAAACGTGAAGATATCGCAAAATTTTTCGATTCCGACAAATTTACAGACAAAACTCTGATTTTATTAATATAGATTTTGGAATATAATTTAAATTCTGTGGTGAATTATTTAATAATTTATGTGTTAATAATACATTTTTTTTTTTTTTTTCACCTTGCGCGCAGGATAACTCTGAAATTATTTAATATTTTTCTTGAAATTTTCACAGATTATCCAACATATCAGATCCTTCAATCTAAAACTAAGTTTATTCAAATTTAGGTTAAAAATATATTTTCAAAAAAGTTTAAAGATCATTTTTTTTTTTTTTTATAAAATCTGAAGTATCACCTGTATGAAAAATAGGGGGGGATACAAATTTAGGTTCAGTTTGAAGGATCTGGTATGTTACATAATCTGTGAAAATTTCAAGAAAAAATATTAAATAGTTTCAGAGATATCCTGCGCGCAATGTGAAAAAAACACACACTTATTATTAACGCATAAATTATTAAATAATTCTCAACAGAATTTATATTATATTCCTAAATACATAATAAACTTAAAGGTAACAATTAGACATGCTCAATGAAGCTTAGTTAACAATAATTTACTTAAAAAAAGACTATAATTAAATCGATGTTTTATGAAGTTCTAAGGGTCGTATGTCCTCTTAAATTACCACTCTAAAATAAATCAGTGAATAATAAAAGTAAAATAAAACAAACCGAATTGAAATTGGATCATTCAAGTTACAGAGTAAAGTAATGCTTACCTATAACAACTCTCGACGTCATGGTTTTCGTCGAAAACGTTTTCCTGAAAAATATATAACAAATAATTACAAGATAAAAAGAACTTTTTATATACGATGTTTTTTAAATTTTCTGATTATTTAATTTTAATCACTTTTTAGTCTTTTCCACTATCCACAGACTTTATAACTTAAATTTTTATAATTTTTTAATTTTTCGCACAATATTTTTCTAAACAAACTTGTAGAGAATCAGAGTGGGCCATGATTCTCAAAGGTAGATCTTAAATCCTAGATCTTGGATCTTACTAGATCTTAAATATGAACCTACACTTAATTTCTTAATTAGCTAGAAATAAGAAGAGCTCGAGACAAAGTTAACAAATGAATAACAAAGTTTATTTAGCGTTCAATATATAGGAGGGCGTTGAGCTAACTTATTTAAATAAATGACTTCAGGAAATAACTTTAAACAAGATATAAAATAAGAAGTTGTTTTATCTCACCAATGCTGATCTTTCTGGCGACTGCTCCTTACTACTACTAATTTTCTCACTTCAGAGTGTCGAGCGGATTCCCGATCACGACGGACTCCTACTGTAATTTACGCCATAATACTACACCTCTCTAACATCACTGAACACTTATCAGCTACCAACTCATCACATTCCATTACCGCTAGCCACTCCAATCCATACTCCCACTATCAAAACAATCTCCAATTTATACTACCTTCAACAACTTTGTTTCCTTTCATTTCAATTAAAACTTACAATCACTTCCCCATTCACCAAATACTCAGATCCTAATTATTTCACTGCAGCACGATGCCGACATAAAACTCACTCGACCTCAACTGTCGCCGAGTTACTGGCGACGAAGTAATTTAACCGTCCACACTTTTGGTGACGGTCCAAGTCTCGACCTCACAAACTACATTTACAAGTATTCTGTTTTCAAAATCGTCAAACGTCGTTACGCAAAAGTGCAACCATTAAATTCGATCGAAGCGCCACCTTGCGGATTTTTTAAAATTTACTGAAAATTAATTCAATTCTGCTTAAAGTTGGCTAAAAGTATTATGCATTGTCATCGTGTTCTGAGCTATTATTCTAAAAGTTTCAAATGACTAGATAGTCAGGAAGTTAGTTAAAAATCTATTGAAAGATTTGTACTGGGCAAACAAACAAACAAGAAATCAAGTTAATAAAAACATGGTAATAACAATAAACTTTTTTCAGTTTAGTCATTTTTACCTTTGTATGTTATGAGTAATAAGGTTAAAGACATTTGTTTCAAATAAATTGTAGTACATTTAAAATAACACTGGTTATATGTTCGTTTTTTACTAACCAAATAAAGAAAAATATATACATATAAATTGCTACGATTATTCCTGATCAAGATTAGAGACTTCTATAAGAAATATCTAATTTATTAAACGAATACAAAATGAAAGCATATTTAATCTAAGACTTAACCATATCTTAACTCCGCCCATTGAATAAACACTGAGGAAAAACAGTGTGTTCTCAACTCTAAATTATGCTTGTTTCCAAAAGTTTAACACCAGGTTGTTTTCTCGTTTTCTTCTTTTGCGCATAACTCTTAAATAAATGAGTATATGAACATAAAATTTGGATGTAACGTTCGTTATCAAATTATTAATCGAGTTTTCGATCTAAATATCTTGTAAGTTGAAATTAACTTTTTATCTTTATCTTTTGTTCTCCATCATACTATAGGTATAAAAAACTTAGGCATATGTGAAAATTTTCGACCTCGGTTTATATATATATATATATATATATTTATATTTACATGTTTTGAGGTTTAAGGTATCTGAAAAATCACAAATTTGATGTGGTGTCAGATTAGTCAGTTTTCAAGATTCCAATTTGGAAACTTCGTAAGAAATTTACAATTTTCTTAACGTGAGAGAATAGGGCAAAATTTTGCATAAGCGTACTTAATGAGGATTATTTTCACAGCAAAGATATGGGACAAGTTTTTCGTTTAGGATACTGGCATGAATAACAAAGACTATGATTGATCAGGTTTGAAAATTTCGTAAGTTATTCGAAATTTACGATTTCCTTAACATGAGAGAATAGGGCATTTTTTTGCAAAAATGTGGATATTATGGAGATTATTTTCCTCCTTAAGATAATCGACCAGTTTTAAAATATCATTTATGATACTGGCATGAATATCGCTGACTGGGAACATTCTACTTTAAAGCCTTTGCATGTTATCCGAAATTTACTTTTTTCTTAATGTAGAAGAATAGCAAAGTATTTCACATAAGCTTGGATTATGTGTGCACTGGAGATATAGTGAATTCTCATAGAAATGGATTTATGAAGCTTGACCTTAATAAAAATTAAACAACAAATTAAGATTAGGTAAACGTATCGAAGCAAAAATTGGGTAGCCTAATGGATGGGATGTTTCATTCTAGAATGTTGAGTGATCAGTAAACTTTCTTTATTTGAATATGAGTATAGTATGACTTAAAATAGAAACTGATGCGATCTTTAATGCGTATGATTTGGAGCTGAGCAGAGTCCAACTATGCCGTCTGTTCTTTTCATGTAATCAGTATACTGGATATTAATTCCATATTTGCGTTCCTAACACGTGTACGGAGAATGCATCTTTAATATGATGTTAAGAATCCGCAAATGATGATTCGATTCTAATCAACTTCACCACCGTTTTTATAAAGTTTACAGCTGAAACGTCAGTGAGAAACTCGTCTCAGACTACAAAAGTTTTTTTTTTTTTTTTTTTTTTTTTTTTTTTACAATAAACAGAAAATTTGTTACACAAATATTTGTGAATTACAAGGAATTAGTTGCATAGATTTTAATGTTCTTAGTGTTCGTAACTAATGTACAGAGATAAACAAAATAATTTCAGTGTATTATGTTCTATTTATGCTTTTTTTTTTTTTTTTACCGCTTTTTAGTTTTGTTACACTACATACAACATAAGGAAAATTAAACTTACATTATATTAGTAAGACTGTTATAAGTATGATTTCTGTAGAAAAATTTTTGTCTAGAACTATTAATTAGCTTATAGAGTTACACAAAATAATTCATACATTTTATGAATAATGGGTGAAAAATACACAGTATAATATTTTCAATAATGTTATATTGAAAATATTCAACGCGAGGTTAAAGGATCTGTAGAACTCCTGTAATATACAGAAATATATACAGTTTTTATATTCTGCATAGACATTCAAATTGAAGATGCTGCCCCCATGCATTAAATTTTTATATTTAAACCGACATTTTTTTTAATATTGAATTGTTATTGATAATTACATCCTATATGTACTGGTATCATATATATTTGACTGTTCATTTATACAATCCTTGAATTAGCTAATAATAACTCTTCAACCTTTAAATGTATATTGTGTGCTATGAATTCAGCAAAACAGTTGCGCTTTTTTATAGTGTTTTATTATTATTATTATTATTATTATTATTATTATTATTATTATTATTATTATCTTTTTAAACAGTCTTCTGGTACGACAAATATTTATACTGACGTAACTGTAAAGTGTATCAGTATAGTTATTATTATAACTAATTTATCTATTTATCACACATTATTACTTATAGATTTACATTTGATTAGTTTTCATTCATTATGCTATTTCTGATTTTTATGTTTGATTTTCTGACCTTGTTATGCATGGTTTTCAGTTGTTATGTTCTATATAGACAAATACATCTTTTTATGCTTTCGATAATGCGAAGAAACTAGGAAACTGACTAGGATAAATTATTAAGAATTTAAAGTATAACCAATATATATTATGTATATGGAACAGATTTAGTATAAAGAGGCTGTTCGCGCATTTTTTAGACGATTTTTATGGAGTGTACTGAAGCAATTTCACTCATATTTCGTGTTTTATTTGTTCAGTTTGATAGCCCTTGTTCTTAACTAACATTCTACATCATAATTTCTATGATAATAATGCTTTTTATAATATCGGAAGAGGTATATTTTTCTACCCCTCTTGAACGGCTTTAAAGTCCACAAAGCGTTGTAGGTCGGTGTTTGGATAATGTTGGAACAACTATAATATTTCCCCTCAGCTAGATTTGGCGATTTTTCGTTGGCGATTATGGCTAAATCATAAATCTAAAAATCATAAATCATATAGCATAAATGATAAAATCGTAAGCTAAATTATAAATCATAAATCATAAAATCATAAATACAAAATAAATAGCATGCAGACTGCCATATTATATCGCAAACAATCCAGAATGACATCGTTATCGTTCAAATCGGCGCCAAAGAAAAATCGCCAAATTCAGGTGAGGGGAAATACTATAGTTGTACCATAATGTTGATTTTAAGAGTCGAAAAACACAAAAATCCAACAGTGATACATCAGAAGATTTAGCAGGAATGTCAGTGAAGGGTATGGTTTTAATTCCCGTTTTTTGTACCATTTTTTTCTAGAAAAGCAATTGCGGATTGCGATGTGTGGCTGCTTGTTTTGTCTAGATACAGTTCAACGGATTGATAGCATTGTGGATAAAGATCTGGATTTTCATTTTTAAAAATTGGAATTAAAATATGTTCTTGAGAGTATTTAGAGCTGATTTTGACATTTTTGTCACATTTTTTTTGCTTTTATCTTGCGCTTGTATGAAAAACCAGTGGCAATCATAAATCCTTTAGAAAAACTTTCTTTTGATGCTTTGAGCCATGTAGCAAATTTTTTTTTCTCCACTTTTGTGATAATAAATTGACCTTTTTTTATTGCAACCACTTAAATAGACCCAAGATTCATCTGTTGCAACATTTTTCCATTTTTCTCCTGATAAATGCTTTTTATAAAGATTTCACTAAAAACTATCTTTGGAAAGAGCGGAAACCTATCCTTCCACCTACTGCCATTTTAAAAGCGCATTTTTGCATCTAAACAAAAATTCTAAATATCAGAAGATAAATAAAACTTCCAAAAATATAACTGTTGTGAAAATAAAATTCTCCATGCAAACGATTTTTTCTTACTGCGAAATAAAATCGTCTAAAAAATGTGCGAACAGCCTCTGTAGGATCCCTTCGCGAAATTTTAAACATGGCTCCAAAGTAGCTTGGACGTTTCTAGCCAAGTTCTTTACTTATGCAATTGCCGCAAGCATTTTAATTCACCGAAAAAATGGCAACAAAAATTTAAAATTTGTTAAGGGGATCCTGTACAAACTCTGTACCCACTAGTTTGATATTTATATTATATAATTGAGAATATACTGTGTAATCTATGAAAGCTATAACGACAATGACAAACAAAATTGAACTTCTAGACATCGAAGATATGAACTGATGGAAATATTTGCTTAAATATGATATTAGTAAACTGTATTTGAATTACCTCATTAGGAAACATTTTAAATGCAGCAAAAAAGTTCGCTTTGATACTTTTTAGCAATAAACAGATAATCAAATCTTTACAGCAGAAAATATTTCACATACAAAGGCTGAAATCGACGAAAGATTCAAAGAATTTTTTCATGTAACAGTAAATTTCATATCATAGACCATTGTTGGAAACAACAATTAAATCATTGTTAGAGAAAAACTATATATAATTGTTAAAACACACAACAATGAAATTAGCTAACGCTTATTTTTGACATTGTTATCTGCAATTTATTTATTATTTAAAACATGTAATTTTTCATTATTTAATGTCAAAATGGAACAACTTTCGTATAAGACACCTTTAGCAACATTTGAAAATTGCTCAAAACCGCTGCATAGTGGTGAGCGGCCACCTTCCGTCTTAGAATCTTAAATATACATATATGAAAATATTATTTGCCTAGAATGAATTACTATAGTGTGGGGAAGGCGATAGGAAAGGTTAAGACTGCTATCGAGTAAAAAACTCCGTAAAAATACGCGTTCTGCATATCATATGTTAAAGATACATATAGCTATGGCATAAACTATATTCTCTTTTCGGAAAAAATCATACTTATTTAATTGTAACAGATAGATCTATCATTTTTCCTTTATGTTTTTTTTATTTTATTTTATTTATCGATTATTTATTTTTACTTAAGAGGAAAATTCACAAAATTTTCTGGTAGTTAACATAGTTCTAGTAGTAGATTTACTGAGACTCCAACACGAGCATTTTAGAGCGTTTTGACAGGCAAGATACAATTACATTTAGAGTGTTTTAGAGAGTTAGGACCGGCAAAAGGTTTTGTCGAGGTGTACGCAAGAGTTTGAAATACTATAATGAGTTCAGATGTTTAAAAAAATCAAAAATTTAAAATATTCAGGAATTTTTTCATTATCTGGATATTTGTTTTACTTAAATCGTAATGTACCATACGTAATATATAAGTGTAATAGGCCAATGTGAAACTTGCCCCAAACTATGGGTCAAGTAGAAACACTAAACGCTTTTCATGAACTTTTCTTTTTGTAGAACGCACATTAATTTTTAAGGAGCTTATATTTTTTTAAAAACCAAACAGTCATAATTTATACTTTAAAAAAAAGAGAGAGACAGAGACAGAGAGAGAGAGAGAGAGAGAAGAAAAGAAAATAACATGAAAATGAAAATGAAAATGAAAATATAATAGCAACTCAGCAATTTGCGGCAAAAATGTAACAAATCCAAAATCCAACAAGTTGTTACTCTAATCCCATTTCCCTGTATATTTACATAGCACATATTTCTAAAGTTCATGGGATGTTCAACATTGCCAAAAGAAAAATGTGAAAAAAAACATGAAAATGTAATAGCAATTGAGCAACTTTTGGCAAAAGTGTAACAAACCCAACAAGTTGTTACCCTTACCCCATTTCCCCCTATATTTACATAGTAAATATTTCTAAAGTTCAAGGGATGTTTAGCATTACGAAAAGAGAAATAAGAAGAAAAAAAAAAGTGAAAATGTAATAGCAACTTGCGGCAAAAGTGTAACAAATCCAACAAGTTGTTACTCTTATCCCATTTCCCCCTATCTTTACATAGTACATATTTCTAAAGTTCATGGGATGTTTTAACATTGCCAAAAGAAAAATGAGAAAAAAAATATGAAAATATAATAACAGCTGAGCAACCTGTGGCAAAAGTGTAACAAACCCAAAAAGTTGTTACCCTTATCCCATTTCCCCCTATATTTACATAGTACATATTTCTAAAGTTCAAGGGATATTTTAACAATACCAGAAGAAAAAAATGAAAAAAAAAAAATGAAAATGTAATAGCAACTGAGCAACTTGCGACAAAAGTGTAACAAATTCAACAAGTTGTTACTCTTATCCCATTTACCCCTATATTTAAATTAGTACATATTTCTAAAGTTCAAAGAAAGTTTTAACATTACCAAAAGGAAAATAAAAATGTGTTGTATTAATAATAAGAAATTAAACAAACGAGTTTTTCTCTTCTTTAACTGACAGGATTCGTGTGTGGTCTGACCTTGACTTACGAACAACATAATTCGTAAAACCTGAAATGATAAAAATAAAATTTTGAAAGTCTAAGCCTTAAAAGTAAAAGAAAAAAAAAATGAATTCAAAAACCATTTCAAAAGAAAACATTTAAAGTACTACACCGCGCAAACTTTCTGTCTTAAATTCTCTCAGCCACCATGATATGGGTGGTCCAACCTTGAAAAGATTACAGTTACGTTATTGTTCTAAACAAGATATACTGCAATTATCGTTATATAACTTTGATCTAGTTGATCTAGTAACTTATGCATCTAAATATGAAGGCTAATTTAATAACAACAAAAGTGAAAATTAATAAGACAAGGGTCATATCTTGTCGCGATTACATTTCACTCATTCGGAATTTAATCTTATTAACTAAACGGTGTCTCGTGGGGTAAAATGTGTATTTTTAAAACTTCGTTGGTGCAATGTATTTTGTGGGGCAATGAATTAATATTAAATGTATAAAATATTTTGGTTCATTTGTTGTCAATATTTATTTCCTAAATAATAGTTTCTATTCTAAATTTAGCAACACCTATATCATTCTATTCCTTTTAAGAATTGTTGGTTATATTTTATAGACCTAAAAATCTACATAAAAATAATAATTCATGCAGTTTATTAACACTTTCGCGACTGCATGTTTCTCTTCTTCGGAGTAAGGTCCGCCTATGGGCGTTATTCTCCAAAGTTAAAATATTTCAGAACGAAATTTTCTATATTAACATTTATATTACAAATGGATACACATTATATGTATAATCTTCCTAATCAAAGTATTTGTATACATAGTGTATTGATTGCATAAATATGAATATTGTGTACAGAGCCTGATTTAAGCCGGGGCACTCTCTCACCGGAATATTTTTACAATTATTTTTTACTGCATATCAGAGAAATTCCACTTTTTGACTAGGAAATTATTTTTATAAAAAATGAACGGTGTAAAGCAATCGAATTTACTCATGGTTATTAGACACCAGAATTCTTTTAAAATAGTTTTTAATCAGAATTTTTTGTTTATTATAAAAGGAAAGTATTGCTTAAAAAATAATGGTGTAAGTGTAAATAATGTGTGCCCCGGTCTAAATCAGTCCCTGATTGTGTACGTTCTTAAGAAATAAATTACATACAAATTGCAGAAGACACGCCCACTGGCAGAGTTAAATATTTTCAAACGACGTGAATCTACGTCAGCGGTCGCGAAAATGTTAACAGATTCAGGCCTCGCAGCATTCCTAAAATGTTACTCTTATTTTAATATATTGTCACCAGTGTTGTTAATAAGTAATTTTTCTTGAATATTTTTGACTGTTTTAATGCTAAAATATTATGTTTTAAAGTATTGTTTTAAAGTCGTGGTAACAATATAATAAAATGAGTGAAATTTTTAGTAACGCTGCAAGGTCTGCAGATTTTATCCATCATTCGCAGAGAAGAATTTCTGAATTACAAACTTTTAAAGATAGATAAAAAATATTTGGAATATTTTAACTTATATTATTTTTCTCTGGCGGGGGAAAATGGATATGAATTAGGCTTAGCAATTTATTCTAAATTTTTCATTTGATGGATGTCAGAATTAACTATAAATAATAAAATAACCGTTAAATTCTAAATATTGAGTTTTTGTCCCAGTAAAGCGTTCCGAAGGAATAATTATTAAAACATTATATAGAGGCAGTCGTCTTTAGTCGTCACTTGATATTTTTAATTCCATTAATTTTGATAATTTTTGTCACCCTTTTTCTCGTGCATTATTCTTTATTTTCATATTTTATACGCTTATTTAAAAATAGGTTTCATTATCTTGTTTTAAATATTCATTAGAAATTTCCAAGTTTAGAAGGTTTTATATTCAAAAAACATTGACTATATTTTCAAAATTACTTTTAACTTTGGCATTTTAATTTTCACTATGGAAAAATCTCGGATATTTTTTAAAACATGTTTTTAAACTATAAAAATTAAAACTTAAATTATAATTTATGTTAATCAATAATTAAAATATGGTGCTATAAATTGCAGAACGTTAGCTAAAAATGCTGTAGATTTCATGTTTGATATGGCTGACGTCATGCAGTGTCAAAGGTATTTACGGCATTTTTTTCTGTATTTTCATCTTTTTTTTTTTTTTTTTTTTTTTCTTCTTCTTTTTTTAAGTGCAAGGGTTTGTCCGCATGCGGCCCGCAAGGAGACTAACGATATTTAAAATTTGACAACTTTGGTTAACATGTTAAAAATTAATAAATCCGTTTTGACTTTTTGAAGTGAAAATATCTTTCAACGATTATGATAGATAAAAAATCACATTTCTGTGATGACATATTATTATCCAGTAATCATTTTTTTTAATAGTTATTAATGTAGGTATGTCATAATTATTTTATGATACTATTGCTAATTAATGAATGAAAATAATTTAGATTAATGTATCCTGTATTTTAACTTTAAAACTTCTTCCCACACCAAAAAATTGAAGGCAGTACAACCAGTTTCGAAAGGACCTGGCCTTTCTTCTTCAGGTGCAAAAAACACGTACTACTGCCTTGGAGGCAAGAGCAAGACTGAAAGCAGAGAAAAATCCTGAGGGGAGAAGCAACATAACTAACCAATAGGAAACATCCAGCAAGACCAATCAGAGAGGAATAAAATCAAAATGCAGAAAAACGAAACAAACACACACATACACACACACAAAAAAAAAAAAAAAAAAAAAAAAAAAAAATGAAAGAAGGAATAATTTTTATTTATTTTTGTACAAAAAAAAAAATAAATAATGCAAAAATAAATAATAAATAAAATAAATAAATAATATAATATAATATCAATAAAGATATACAAAAATATAAATAAAAATAAAATAAAATAAAATAAAAATTATTCCTTCTCTCATCTTTTTTTTTTTTTTTTTTTTTTTTTTGTGTGTGTGTGTGTGTGTGTGTGTGTTCGTTTCTTTTGTTTTTCTGGTTTTTGGTTTTATTCCTCTCTAATTGGTCTTGCTGAATGCTTCCTATTGACTAGTTGTGTTGCTCCTCCCCCTCTGAATTTTGCCCTGCTTTCAGTCTTGCTTTTGCCTCCAAGGCCGTAGCACGTCTTTTTTCCCTGAAGAAGAAAGGCTATGTCCTTTCGAAACTGGTTGTACTGTTTTCAATTTCATGGTGTGTGAAGGAGTTTTAAAGTTAAAATATTGAATGTACACCAGTTTGAATTTAGTAATGTATTCTGCTCCGAATCTTCACCCTGCCCTCCTCCGAAAAAAGTATATACATACATAATTCATACACTCACAAACATACTCATTTATTCATACAGTGCGGCCTGTCTGAATAAAATGGATTTCCAATGCGGCCCACAAAGTGTTTTGGGTTGGACAAATCTGTGATAAAGTAATGGAGTTTGGATATCAAAATTTAGAAATCACAACCAACCACGTTTATAAAATAATGCGTCATAGTGGTATCGTGATAGCTAGCATATTTTAGTGTTATTTATAGTCAGGACTCGTGAAATACGGTTGCCTACTCCTCATTGGCGACCTATATATTTTAACTTGCGACTATACTTTCAATTTCCCAACTTTTTTTTTTTTTTTTTGGTGAAATAATTGGTTCCCGATGTAGAGGCTTAACTCAACTAAAAATACTCCGGGATAAATTAAAATGTTAGCAACTCTGGAAAATGTATATATTGTGCTGACAAGTAATTGTATGATATTTCCATTTTATTGACAATGCATATGTCATCATTAATCCTCTAAGTGCTCAATTTGTTTAACAACATTGCTTCAATATTTGCGTACGTATATAGTATATATATATTTTTTTTTACAATTGGTTCTAAATCGACATATATTTGCGAATATAAACATGTAGCCCATTTTTATAATAAATACTATTTAAATACAGATCTACATCATAAAAGTAGATAATCTGAAAAAACTATTTTTGATGTAATCATATATTTTTTCTTCAGTTATTTTGTCCATGGAAATCGCGTACAGATGTTTAACAAAATTTTATCATGATTTCATTCATTTTTGTTGTCATCGTATTTTATATAAAACAAAATAAATTGTTACCTCTGAGAAAATATTTAGATGGAAACAATGATTCCTCATTAAGGAAAAATCGTTTATTTGGGATATTCCATTGACGCTGATCCTTCGAAGGGGTGTGCAGTTAACCTCATTTAATATCAACAGACACCGGAATTTACAAACAGGGTTGAAAGACAAGAAATAAAATTTTCTACAGAATTATCAAAGTAAATTAAAAAAAAAAAAAAAAAAAAAAAACTTTCCAGGAAACTTTGCAGGAAACTTTGCAGTTGGGAATCGACGAAGACACTGAAAAAGTCGTTAGAGTATATATCAAAATGAAAGAAAAATACAGAGTTAATAGAGGTCAATTCTACATCCTTTCTACTAATATTATTATTATAATTGTTTTTATTCGCATGTTAAAACAGTACTAAAATAAACATTATTATTATCTTTTACATACATACGTTTCTGTTTTTATTATCATTTAAAAAATACCTATTGCTTATTAGAGACAATGTGGGAGGTAATCTAGTTCTCTCTTCATTGCATCTAATGATATTGATAAAGTACTTCGGGTTCATTAACCTGAACAGCCAAGCATAAAATTTTTTTACTAATTCTTTGAATTAGAAAAAAATCACTTCAACTACATGAATAAAACTTGTTTTTTGATGATACAGATTATTATTTTTTCTCCTTCACGTGACCAACTTTTTTTTTAACTATCTCATTTTCTTAAATAATGTGTAACGGGTAAGTGTTGGACAAGTTCAGAATCAAGAAAAACGTTTTAGCCAAACGTTGTGCTTTCAACGAAACCTAATGGCGTTATCGGCGTGTTTTAAAAATTTAAGATTATGCGGTCGGCCCTATGATGATGACGATGATAATGATAAGGTAATATTTTACATTCTTTTTAATATGCGGTCGACCCTATAATGATGGGATGATAAGGTAATATTTTACATTCTTTTTTTATGAAATAGGACTTTTAACTTGTATTAGTAATGCTTGCGAGAAAAGAATGGAAATTAACAGAATCATTAAAATTAATAGAAATCCTAACTCTTACTAAGAGACATCAGGCAATTGGATGGACAAGGACATCCTCATGGATGGACAATCATTTGTATAAATACCATTCTTTTAAATAATATTTTTTATAATTAATGACCAAAAAAAGGTGGTATAAGTTCGATGTCTTTGTTAATCTGTGTGTACGTCTGTTGTGCTGTACCTTCCAAACAAATAGATGATTTTATTATTATTATTATTATTATTATTATTATTATTATTATTATTATTAGAACGTTCATTTAATTAAGATGATTCTTAGCTATGTTTGATGAAAATCTGTGTAATAGATTTTTTTAATTAATTAAAATGTCTTTTTTCAGCCTACTTTACATTGGTATTTTTAACTTGGTGAGTTGGCAATTATCCCCTTTCCATAAAATATGCGAGCTGGTAATCTTCCAGTTTTTAAATTATGCTAGATATTTTTATTTATTTATTTATTTTATTTTATTTTATTTTATTTTTTGTGGTGATGGTGGTTGGGAGGGTGGCGGTACAGCGTAAAAATGAGGTTTTAATCATCAATTTAAACGGATTTTGACAGAAGCCAAAAATTGGCTAAAAATAGCGATTATTAGTTCAAAATCCAAAAATTAGGGATTTCATAGTTTTTATTATTATTATTATTATTACATAAATGTTTATTCATTTATTATTTTATTTTAATTTATTTTTCGCTTTGGATCTATACTTTAAAATTTGTAAGTTGTAAATTTTTTAACTTCAAATTCATGATTACCATGCTTCTTTCATGATAAAACATGTTTTATTATTATTATTATTATTATTATTATTATTATTATTATTATTATTTTATTAGCAGTAGTAGTGGTAGATTTAGTTAGAGTAAGAAAAAGCTTTTTTTTTTTTTTTTTTTCCCTCAAAACCGCAAATATTTAACTAATTTAGATAAAAATGAAAAATTGGCTTACAATAGTAATTATGAGTCAAAAAGTCGCAGAATTCTATTGAGAATCAAACGTTTTAAAAGAAAAATGATATTTTATTGAATTAAATGTTAGGCATGCTGTGACATCTTTTAATTTGAGAGCTAGAATTATTTCAATTGAAAATTACAGATTATATAGAAAATTAATATTTAATTAAATATTATTTTTCTAAAGGTATGGGCTTTTTACAAAGCTAGCTTTGCATTTGTTTCATTGTTTGATCCAATACTGTCTGCGTTCATTACATTTTTGTGCTATTGTAATTTCTTAATCCTTTAAATACAAAAGCATTTATGCATATTCTGAATTTCATCTCTCCCTAGTATTTTCTTGTTGAGTTAGTCAAAAATACTATGGCCGTTTTAGTTTTAAACACCACGTTAACAGATTTATGCGTACAAAAACTTTCGGCTATGCTTCATAGTTTATGATGTTAGTTAGTGAAGTGATGTTAGTTAGTGAACCACATGACTTTTTTTTTCTTTGTTCTTCAGATAGGGGGTTGTCTCATTAATAGTCATCATGTTTGTTTTTGAACCATAACGTCGCCAGTGAAACTCATATTCTTTAACTTTTTTTTTTTTTTTTTTTACTGTGTGACACGATTAAAATAATAATAATAATAATAATATGATAAAATATTTGCACAGTTATATCTGTACTGATAAGTATAAAGGATTTAAGTCCAAAAATGTTGATTTTGAGTAATTACATAGGGAGACTCAGAAAAAAATTCTCTATCGATTGGATAAAGGATTTAAATCCATGTCATTTAGTCTTTGAGAAAATCCATTGGTAAAAAAAGATTCAAGTCAGAAATTTAGTATTAATCTTTGGTATAAAATATTTAATTCAATTTTCCCTTTAATAAATGAAGATTGACAATCACTGAATGGTATAAAGCGTATAAACCAACATAATCCCTTTTTCTAATCGATTCTGCTGATTAGTTTTTAGTTAGTTTAACTTTATTTTTCGTCTCCTGAAAAATCAAGAATATGGACTCAAATCCTTTATACTTATCAGTACAGATATAATAACAGATAAAACAGATTTAAAATGCCAAAAATTAGCATTTTAATGGGAAAGGTTTACTTTTGTAACATTTTTGACTTCAGGGAGTATATTTAAATACAAAGCTAAATATGGATAAATTTTGTACTTAAATTTTCTAAAATAGAATAAAAATTTTTAAAAAAAATTAAAAAATCAACTTATTGTTAATGTTTGCAGGGATTTTTTTTTTATATAAATAAATCTTAAAATGTGCAAAAAGCTTTATTTATTTATTTTATTTATTTATTTTTTTTTTTTTCTATTTAATAAGTTATTTATTTTAAATTTTGAAATCAAAGACAATTCCAATTATTTATGACAATTTTTTACAAACTTTTAAAAATATTACTCTACGATGCTTAGTATGAATCTGAAAATTTACTTAATTTACGAAACAATATATTATGCTTGTTGTTATGGTGTTAAATAAGACTCATATTTCGCTGAAATAGATTTTATTCTTTAAAAAATGCTTTTTAGTGTCTTATTCAATTAAATAGGATATAGCAAAGATATTCTTATATTCTATTCAATTTTGTACTTAAATTTTCTAAAATAGAATAAAAATTTAAAAAAAAAAAAATTAAAAAATCAACTTATTGTTAATGTTTGCAGGGATTTTTTTTTTTATATAAATAAATCTTAAAATGTGCAAAAAGCTTTATTTATTTATTGTTTTTTTTTTCTATTTAATAAGTTATTTATTTTAAATTTTGAAATCAAAGACAATTCCAATTATTTATGACAATTTTTTACAAACTTTTAAAAAGATTACTCTACGATGCTTAGTATGAATCTGAAAATTTATTTAATTTACGAAACAATATATTATAAGTATGCTTGTTGTTATGGAGTTAAATAAGACTCATATTTCGCTGAAATAGATTTTATTCTTTAAAAAATGCTTTTTAGTGTCTTATTCAATTAAATAGGATATAGCAAAGATATTCTTATAAAATCTATTAAATAACTTTAAATCTAAAATCCTTAAAAATTTAGGCCTGTTTGTGTGTCTAAAATTAATTATTGCATACGTTTTACATTAAATGAAGATCTGTAACTTAATGTTTACTAAAAATCATCAACTTTAAAATCATTAAAGTTTTTCAGTAAATAAATATTTATTTAGTAGAAACATTAACAGATATTTTATATTTAATGTTGTTTAATATAATAGAATCATAAGTAAAATAAACTCAGGATTACACAAATTACTGAAATTACTTGTCATAATTCTAATTAATTTGTGCTTTTAATGAATAAGCAATATTTCAATGATAGTAATTATGGTATGACATTTTTATTGTTACGATTATAATACTAATAATATAAATTGAAAAAAGAAATATCTAATTTAATCTACATGGCATATTGATTAAGTTTAAATAATTTTTTTATTAAAATCACACAATCAACTGTGGAAGAAAATCATATTTAAATTTTAATCACATTAAAAACTGAGACAGATAAAATACACTAAAAATATACATTTTAAAATATTAAAAACACAAAACACAAATTTAAACGTTTCGAGCCTTTTACAGGCTCCTCATCAGTAAAAAACATCAAATGTAAATGTTGAGATGAACAACAGACTTTCATTATGTGAGTACAACATATTCATCAGGAACTGCGCATGCCTCATTAAGTGGCGAAAAATGTTGATTTGTGTACCAGCCCTCCAGGAGAATTCTTGAGTGATAATTTAAACAATTAGACATGATTATTTTAGTACTGTTAAAATCAGGTAAATGGTCAGTTTCTATGGCATGCTGTACTATTTAAAATAGTACAGCATGCCATAGAAACTGACCATTTATATTGTTATTACTCGTGCAGATAAAGGCCGTGTTACAGTTATTCTTGATAGGCATGATTATGAAAAGAAAGCTTTAACTTTATTAAATGATAATTCTACATATAAACTGCTAACTGATTTTAACAGTGCTAAAATAATCATGTCTAATTGTTTAATTTATCACTCACTGATTTTAACAGTACTAAAATAATCATGTCTAATTGTTTAAATTATCACTCACTGATTTTAACAGTACTAAAATAATCATGTCTAATTGTTTAAATTATCACTCAAGAATTTTCCTGGAGGGCTGGTACACAAATCAACATTTTTCGACACTTAATGAGGCATGCGCAGTTCCTGATGAATACGTTGTACTCGTACTCACTTAATGAAAGTCTGTTGTTCATCTCAACATTTACATTTGGTGTTTTTTACTGATGAGGAGCCTGTAAAAGGCTCGAAACGTTTAAATTTGTGTTTTGTGTTTTTAATATTTTAAAATGTATATTTTTAGTGTATTTTATCTGTCTCAGTTTTTAATGTGATTAAAATTTAATTTAACTACGAGACGTAATGATTTTTAAATATTTTAAAAATCATATTTATTGAAATTTTATTTTTCCGACTGAGTGAATTAAAATCACACACAGAAAAAAAAAATTGTATTTCTTTCTCCCATTATCTAATGGTGTTTTCCATTTCCTGCGGCTTATTTTCTGTTGAGCTATCTACATGATAGACCAGAGATGTTTCTGCCTAAAGGTTCTCTGAGTGAGTAATGCTGACCGAAGTGTCGGCCTGGATAGCTCAATTGTTAGAGCCTTGACCTTGTAAGATCCGGGGTTCGAGTCCCGGTCCAGGCATTATTTTCACTCAGTTGGAAAAATAAAATTTCAATAAATATGATTTTCTTCCACAGTTGATTGTGTGATTTTAATTTTTAAAAAAATGTATTTTTTCTCCCATTATCTAATGGTGTTTTCCATTTCCTGCGGCTTATTTTCTGTTGAGCTATCTACATGATAGACCAGAGATGTTTCTGCCCAAAGGTTGTCTGAGTGAGTAATGCTGACCGGAGTGTCGGCCTGGATAGCTCAATTGGTTGAGCCTTGACATTGTAAGTCAAAGATCTGGGGTTCGAGTCCCGGTCCAGGCATTATTTTCACTCAGTCGGAAAAATAAAATTTCAATAAATAATTTTAAATACATTATATATATTTTAACCAATTAATCGATAGTTTAAAAGTCGTATTAAAATAATTAGTTGGTAAATAGGAAGCCTGTCTACCGATAGGTAATTTAATTAAAAACAATACCTACGCTAGCATACTATTATGCAGTCAACATAGTACATGCAGCTATTTTATCTTCCCTGTTTAAAAAATTATATTTGTTTACATTTTATGTTCGTACATTTGGTGTTCGTATATTTTATTTTCGTACATTTTACGTTCGTACATTAACGATTATTGTTAACGACATAAATAATACCCATGCATAAAAGTGTCTATGAAGGTATTATGTGACCACTTTCCATTTTATATGACATTTTAAGAAATACTTGATATAATTTTTAAATGTACTAAAGGCGCTTCCCTCTACTTGCTTCACTCACCGTCCCCAAAGGGAGGCTTCACCCCCCCCCCCCAAACCTCCGTTCGCTTCGCTCACTAACTCCTGTGGGGCTCTACCCGCTTATTCGCAGCTTTGCCTTACATTGTATAGGAATATTAATTATACATAACACAAGGCAAATGCAGAACAATATTATGGAAGCCCTAATATTTGACCTCTCATTCAGGTACATAATATTCAATATTATATAGTTAAAAATATGTCAAATGTTTGTTTTAACGTTCGATAAGTTAATAACAATTTGCAATTATTCACAGCGAAAACATTTTCAAAACAGCTAAACTACAACGGCGGCTATAACTTTTTTTTTTTTTTTTTTTTTTTTTTTTTTTTTAGAGCAGAGAAAAAATCATAATATCTAAACCATTTAGCATTACAGCTTTACTATATGACCACCTTGGAGACTTTTAAATTTTTGTTACTAATTAGCGATGAATTTTTGGGTATAATTGCTAGTTTAAAAGAAAATGTGAACTGTTTTTTTTTTCTAATGCCTATATTTTTTATTAATGCCTTTTTTTTTTAAGTTAATTCAGGACAATATATAATTTTAGCACAATATATAATATTGTTTTTTTTCAGTGTATCGCTATGTTTAACATGATGTTTGAAGTAGTAAAGATGCAACTTTTTAAAGTACATTCTTTCTAGATTATAATTTAGTCAGAAACTTTTAAAATAAGTTATTTTTAACATAATCATGATGTTCAATACTAAATTTTTTTCGCCTGGAGTTATAATAAAATCATCAAACATAAGCGAATTTTTATTATATCTGGATTAAATCTTTGCTTATTATTTTTTAAATATCGGTAATTTTTAAAAATGTTTTCACTATTCTAAACAATCATTTTCTTCTCTTGGGCACCTCAAGAATTCCAATTTTTTCTTTTTCTTTTCTTTTTTCTTTTCTTTTTCTTTTTTTCTTACATTTAATTTTCTAAAACTAGGAAAAATCATCTCTCCAGACGATAATTTATAATTCTAAATTCATTTTCTCATTAAAAATATCTAAGATAACGCTTTTTATTTATTTGTGGACGATAAATTTCTTTGTTAATAATAGCAACATTGACGTTTATTTTATTTCTGTGTTTACACCATTCATCACATTTTAATTTTCCTGGGGAAAGTAACCCCAGAGACAGAAAAAACTACGTAATAAGAAAAACTGTTTCCAAGTTAGTAAATACAGTACCTTTGTCAAACCGAAGTTTTTAACTGATAACTTCGTTAAGTAAGGCGATAGAAATTTTAACCTAGTGAAATGTCTTCTTTGGAGTATTCGGCAAACATTAATATCTCTCATGGTTCTGAGGACACTCCCGCTCGCGAGGATTTGCGGTCGCAGACAAAAAGATTTCACACCATTGGTAGTATTTTTTTTTAATATAGAGAAAATAGATATTTGAATACATACTTCATGGGGGGATGAGCGCTAACTGGAATCGAGCCTGGGACTTTCCATTTACTAGAGCACAGAACCGCTCTGTCACTGATGGCGAAACAAAAAAGGAACTATAAAATACCAAATATATATATATATATATATGTTTTGAATCACTCTGTAAAATTTAATGTTTGAAATTCATTATAGCGCGGCCATCTATAGTTATCATAATATATAGGTCTCTTTAAAATAATTGAACATTTGTAGTTTCTTTTTTTTTTTTTTTTTTTTTTTTTTTTGTATATAACATGCAAACTTTTTAACCAATGCATTGTCATTTTTTAAATATCTGACACGTTACAGTAGAGACAACATAATGTAATCAGAATATAAAAACATCAAATATCTATTTAAGTATGAAACTTTAAAACTAAATAATATTTAACTACGTGCTTGCACAATATTTTACAAAATTTATTTTTCATACATTATTAGCTAAACGTACAAAGCTACAATTTTAAAAGAACCAATTACATACCATGAAAATTCAGAAAGATGATAGAGTGAGTGGAATTCGTATTGCTCTCAAAATGGAGAAAATATATCAGGGGGTTCTATCAAAATAAGCATTTTGAATGAATTAATGGTAATATAATATAACTTAGTCTAAAAAAATGTAGATAAAGTTATTTATAGAGTATCTTCTTTGTCAGTGTAACAAAAATTCCTTTCATTTTTCAATTCCTACTATCTGTTCACACTCTCCCTATATCTTGTACAAATCTTGCAATCGATTTTTAACTAACTTCCCGACTAGCTAGAAATTTGAAACTTTCCGGATTGCTCAGAACACGGTGACAACACAATACTTCGAAGTCCTATTTTCGACTTTTTGATTAGTTTTCTTATAATTAATTAAAATATGAAGATAATAACATCCTAATAGCGTTATTATAGTCAGTAAAATATTAACTATAATTTAATTGTTGTCAAAAAAAAATTACGAGTTCATTTTCTTTCGACATAAAAATAAATAAATTTAATTAAACGTGAACATTAAAAAATTATAAAAAGTTAAATTATGCATCTCACAAAAATTGACGTCATTATCACTTTAAATATTTTATGCACATTGATAAGAGCTCTATGATTCGTCAGAAAATTTAAAATATGGTATATAAAAAGTTTTTTTTATCTAATAATTATTTTTATTTCATTTTTCACGTGCGGTTTTTATTTCCTAATTCAAAATTATTTAAATAATTCTTTTCGATAGTGTTTGTAAGTAGGAAATGACATAATTTTTTTTTATATATATTATTTCTATCTGATATATTCGCCTCTTAATTTTTAAGATTTTTAATTGAATTTTTTACAAGATTAACTCCATAAATGTGGTTAATATAAGGTCATTGTGCCTAAATGCGATAACCCATAAATGAGACAAAGTTCTCCTACTGAAAATCTAAATGCTTAAATCACAAACTTATAAATCATAATGGAACATACACATTTCAAGAACGGTTCGCGAAACTTTTCATTAAATTTTAAAGGTTTTTTCTAGTAGAATTTTCTTTTGCAGTAAACATTGTCCATTATGGCTTTCCGATGTCTTTTCCTAATTGCGATAAAATATTTTCAAACAGCAACTGTAATTTTATCCTTTCATCTTTCAAGATCAAATAACCACTGTTACGTCATGTGCTTGAATACCCTTCATACCTACCAGAAGAAAATAAAAAAAAATACTACATTTTTTTAAAAAGAGGGGTTTAAAATTTTTATCGCATTTAAGGGTCTGTTTACACCATTTTCCTAAATGCGACAAATTTTATCCCTTAAATGCGGCGAATTTTACAGTTGATAGATTAAGGGAAGTTTAAGCATTTTTTCCTTTTTAACACTTTCCAACAAGGTTTAAAAGTGACTTAGACTTGTCTGTCCCTCTGTCCGTCTGTCTGTCTGTCTGTCCGCGCACTAATTCCTGTAGGGACACCCGAAAGTATTCCAAAGCACTGTATTCTATGAGAGGTATTGCTGTAAACCATATTTAATACCTTAACTGTATACAAATCTTAGTGAAATTGAATCATGTTATTTAAGTTCACTATCGGATGTTTCATATATAAAATGGAATAAATACCACCACTAGTTTGTACACAGGGACACTCGAAAGTACTCCAAAGCATTGCGTTCTATGAGAGGTATTTCTATAAACCAAATTTTAATAACTTTACTTTCCACAAAGTTTAATGAAATTGAAATATGTTATTCATATGCACAAAAGAATGCTTTGCATAGAATATAGCATGATTAGCATTAGATTTACAGGGCCACACAAAAATATTCAGTTACATTAAGAGCTGTTCATAAAAATTTGCTATACTTTCAATTTCATTTACATTAAGCGTTTTTAACATTGTCTAACAATTTTCATCTGTGAATATAATTTCAATTTAAGTATCTGTCTGTTCGTCTGTCCGCGCTCTAGCTCCAGTAAATATTTATGTCATTTCTTGAAACTGATATATGTTATTTTAGTTCACTATCGGATGTTCCCTATTGAAAAAGGAGTTAATATCTCTACTGCTTTGTGTACAGAGGTACCCAAACCTTTTACAAAGCATTTTGTTCTATGAGAGATATTTCTATTAAACATATTTTAATACCTTTACTGTACACAAACCTTAATGAAATTGTGAAATGTCATTCAAGTTCACTATCGGATGTTTTATATATTAAATGGAGTAAATACCACCACTGGTTTGGGCACAGAGACACTTGAAAGCATACCAAAGCATTGCGTTATATGAGAAGTATTTCTATAAACCAAATTTTGATAACTTTGCTTTCCACAAAGCTTAATGAAACTGAAATGTGTTATTCATATGCACAAAAGACTGCTTTCTATAGAATATAGTATGTTTAGTATTAGTTTTACAGAGCAACAAAAAAATATTCAGATACATAAAGAGCTATTAAAAAAAGTTTGCTGGAATTGCACTTTCGTTTACATTAAGCGTTTTTAACATTTTCTAACAATTTTTAAGTGTGAATATAATTTCAATTTGTGTATCTGTGTATCTGTTTGTCTGCCCATCTCTCTGTCTTTCAGCGCTCTAACTCCGGTGAATAATTATGGAATATCTTGAAACTAATATATGTTTTTCAAGTTCACTATCGGATGTCCCCTATTAAAAATGGAGTGAATACCTCTACTGGTTTGTGTACAGGGGCATCGGAAAGTACTGCAAACTATTTTTTTTTTCTATGAGAGGCATTTCTATAAACCATATTTTAATACCGTTACTTTACACAAATCTTAATGAAATTGAAATATGTTATTCAAGTTCGCTATCGGATATTTCCTATGTGAAATGGAGAAAATATTACCACTGTTTTGTGTACAGGAAGACTTACAAGTATTGCGTTGTATGAGAGGTATTTCTGCAAACCAAATTTTAATAACTTTACTTTGCACAAATCTTAATGAAATTGAAAAATGTTATTCATATGCAAAAAGGAATGCTTTTTATAAATACAGTATGATTAGTATTAATCTTACAGGGCCACATAAAAAATATTAAGTTACATTATGAGCTATTAATAAAAATTTGCTGTAATTGCATTTTCTTTTACAATAAGCATTTTTAACACTTTCTAACAATTTTTAAGCGCGAATATGATTTTAATTTGGTTATCTTTCTGTCCGATTGTCTCTCTTTCTATCGTCCCAAGAGTTCTTAAATATTTTCAGAATTTTGAAAAATTGATATATGTTATTAAAGTTCACTATGGAATATTTCCTACTTAAAATGCCATTAATATGTCCTACACAACGTGTTCGTGTACAGGGAACTTCCAATACTTGCGTTTTAGGACAGACATTTTTATAAATCACATCTAAATAACTTTCTACTGTAAAAATTATAAATAAATTGAAATGTATTTTAATATTCTAAAATAATGTTTTGTATAGAATATGATATGATCAACTTTCAAATTTACAGGACTACACTAAAATATTCAAATACATTAAGGGATCAATTATAATCTGACGGCTGGATTTTCTTTTGCATTAAGCCTTTTTAACGTTCTTCAACGATGTCTGAGAGCGGTTTTAAATTGAATTAGTCAATCTGTATATTTTTCTATGCTTCTCTCCTTTGTTTGATAATGCAGGCAAAGAATATTGAAAGTTATACGATACAACAAGCACGTACAATTGTAGAGTATTAATAACCAGTGCGTACTGCATGATTTTTCGTTCTTTTTTTAACACTTTCCAGCAAGGTTGAAAAGTGTCAATGACTTCGGTTTGTCTGTCTGTCCGCAATCGAACTCCTGTAAATTTTCATGGAATTTCTTGAAGCTGATATATCGTATTCAAGTTCACTATCGGATGTTCCCTATTGAAAATGGAGATAATTCCTCTTCTGATTTGTCTACAGGGACACCCAAAATTTTCCAAAGCACTGTGTTCCATGATAGATATTTCTATAAACCGTATTTTCATACGTTTACTTTAAACAAATTTTAATGAAATTGAAATATATCATTTAAGTCCACTGCCGGATATTCCCTATGTAAATTGAAGTAAATACCATCACTGGTTTGTATACAGGGACATCCGAAAGTATTTAAAAGCATTGCGTTCTATGGAAGGTATTTCTAAGCACCAAATTTTAATGATTTTACTTTGCACAAGTCGTAAATATATATATATATATATATATATATATTATTCATATGCACAAAAGAATGCCTTCCATAAAATACAATATTATTAGCATTATATTTACAGGGCCACACAAAAATATTCAGATACATTAAGAGGTATTGTTGGAAAATTGCTTGAATTGCATTTTCGTTTACAATAAGCGTTTTTATCACTTTCTAAATGTTTTTAACACTTTCCAATAAAGTTGAAAAGTGTTAATGACTTAGGTTTGTCTGTCTGTCCGTGCTCTGTCTCCCACAGAGAGTTACACACACAATTACACACAAACTGTTAATAAAAATGCAGAGTTACACACACACTGTTAGCAAAAATTTAGTGGTACACACAGCGTTACACACATTGTCAAAAAAAAAAAAGAGAGATTTACATACGGAGTTACACACACTGTTAATAAAAAGGCGGAATTATACACAGCAAAAAATCAGTGATACACGCAAAGTTACACACATTGTTCAAAAAAAAAAAAAAAAAACAAGAAAGAAAAATCATGCAGTACGCATTGATTAGTAACACTTTCCAACTGTACGTAATTGTTGTATCGAATAACTTTTACTATTATTCTTTGCCTACGTTATCACACAACAGACAGAAGGACTGAAAAATATACAGATAGACTAATTGATTTTAAAATTGCTCTTAGGCATTTTGGAAAGGGTTAAAAAGGCTTAACGCAAAAAAAAAAAAAAAATGCAGCCATTAGATTATAATTACAGCTTTTGATCTCTCTGAATATTTTAGTGTAGCCCTGTAAATCAGAAAGTTAATCATGATATGATTAACTTTCTGTAGTTAATCATAAGTTAATTCTGTAGTTAACTTTCTGTAGTTTAACATTCTATACAAAAGATTATTTTAGAGTATTAACAATAAATGTTAATATTTTTATGATTTTTACAGTAGAAAGACTTTTAAATATAATTTTCAAAAAATTCTGTCCTAAAACGTAATGCATTGGCATATTTTTTTTTTTTGTCCCTGTACACTGTTAAAAATTTTTCTGTAAATTTACAGAGAATCTATTGGTAATTAATTATATTAAGTCTTATGTAAATTTACAGAGAATTAAACAAAGAGATTCTGTCAAAATGCAGAGAAACTATTCTGTAAATCAATCATAGTCTCTGTAAATTTACATAGATCAAAATATTCAAGTCTCTGTAAATTTAAATCTGTAAAACATCAAAGTCTCTGTAAATCTACGTATGTAAAAATTTGCAAGTCTCCGTAAATTCGAGCATGTAAAAGCATCTAAGTCTCTGTAAATTTACCATTGTAAAAATATCCAAGTCTCTGTAAGGTTACATACGTAAAAATATCCAAGTCTCTGTAAAATTACATATGTAAGAACATCCAAGTCTCTGTAAAATTACTTATGTAAGAACATCCAAGTCTCCGTAAATTTCGTATATAATATTACAAAATGCTCATTAAATTTATCCATGTAAAAATACCTAATATTTGAAGGCCCCACCATTGGCAGAGAAGCTCTGCTCCCAATGTTGAAAGGC
This sequence comes from Salticus scenicus, assembly GCA_963930645.1. NCBI lineage: Eukaryota > Metazoa > Arthropoda > Arachnida > Araneae > Salticidae > Salticus > Salticus scenicus. The sequence continues at coordinate 68,421,411 of OZ005659.1, forward strand.
GGAAGGTGCCTGGTTCGATCCAAGGTTGCGAATTTCGACCTACACTTTCAGAATTTTCAGCAGATTTCTCCAAAACTTGTATAAATATGGGATAACACATTTTAGACAGACCTACACTTACGGCAATTCCCACAGGTCTAGAAACCTAGCATAGCCAATCGGCTTTAACCAACGCCGATTAAATATTAGTACGTTTATAAGCGTATTGAAGACACTCTAAATTGGCATATACTTAAAATAATTTCCATTTTTTTCATTTTACAAGTACAAAAATATCCAACAGTAAGTTTATCTTCATGAATATATGTAAGAATCTAGTAAATACGTTACATAAGTACAGATTCTTATACAACTTAAGGAAGAGAAACTTAAGGTTGGACGTTTTTGCACTTGTAAATTCCTAGTCTTAGGATTTATTTTAAATGCGCTTCAGTTTATAATGTCTTGAATAGGCTTCTAAATATACTAATAATATTGTGGTGGTAAAATCACATTGGTTACTCCAGAGTTCTAGGCCTGTATAGAATGCCTTATGTGTAGGTCATTCTAAGATGTTCCCTTATTTACAAAAGTTTTTAAGAAAATCTTGGAAAATTTTGAATGGGTAGGCTGAAAACCTGAACCTGAGATCGAACTTGGCACCTCCCACCTTCAAACTTTGAGAACAGAACTCCTAGGAAGTTGATGGGACAAGATGACCGGACATTAACATCTATATATATAGACAAGCTATATATTTTTGTTATCAAAACTACATTATGATTCAGAGGTACAAAGTTGTTTAAGCTTGTATTACCTTTGGTAGGATTTGTAATGATGCGCTTTAACATGTTTTAAACTACAATTTTTATTAATGTTGTGGTACATTTTGCATAGATTAAACTTTTAATATAAAATTTGAAAAAAAGAGCTGATTTATATTATGTTACTTCTAATAAAATGATCTGAAATAATTGCAAAATATGTCATATGGTTGCTTAATATTGCTCGGTTATATTTAGTCCATAACAAAATTAAAAACTTAATTCCCTCATTTAATGACACAATAGTGAAAGATCTCACAGGTCTAAATCTAAAATTTTGATTTGATAATTTTGGCTGATATCGATGGTCTTTGCTGGGCTGAAACCGAAACTAGTTTTTACTCTATCACATACAGATTTTTATCAATACAGGGTGCGCTATTTTTTTTCATGACTCTTCCACCAATATAATTAAAAGGTGACTTTTATAGTATGATTCCATGATTAATTGCAATTAATCATGGAATCATACTAGAAACTACCGAAAGAGAAGGAATTGTGTCGGTAGACACCCTGTATTGGCAAAAGCTATGTGTGACAGAGAAAAACTGGCTTCGTTTTCGGCTTCAGCACATCAAAAATATAGGTATCAGCTAAAATAAACAAATTAAATTTCGCCAACATTATATTTGTAGATCTGTGTTAACCTCAGTTTCTTTCATTCAAAAAATACATCCAATTTGTAAATACACTTTTTTTTTTTTTTTTAACAAATGTATACATATTACATTTTGATTAGATATTAACTTAAAACAATTAAGAATTTAATTAAAACACTAATCGTTTAAAATGCATTATGCTCTTAAAAAGGTGTAAACTTTCTAAATGGGGAAAAAAAAAAAAAAAAAAAGGAAAAGTAGTAGTATTAAAAAATTGTTAGGTACACACTACCTTTCCATAATGACCGCACACTTTCGATTTCAGGCATTTTTAAAAGTATTTCAAAAAATGTTAAACAAATCATTTTGAAACTTAAGGGGTGTGAAAGGAGGACCAGTAAAAAATTAAAGTAAAATGAAAGTATTTGGCTTCACCCTGTAATAATTAATGCTTGAAATACGATGTGGCAGTAGCATGTAGGCAGTAGGACTCTTTCTCATTAATTATTTAAGTTTATATGTCTCTACCGCATATAATAAGGGAGAAAAAGGTTTCTTTAAAAAATTGCAAAAAACATTTTCATTTTTTTTTTTTTTTTAGCTATAACACGCAAAGTATTAAAAGACAGTGCAAAGTTATTTTCAGGAAACTCGACATACAATAATAAACACAGCATACTACAATCAGAGTAAATAAATATATGTATTAAATATCTAACGAAATATGAGTATTTTTACTAAATAATTTCTAACTGTGCATGCGTAAATGTTTAGCGAAATTTCATTTTCAAAATTTAACAGCCAAATTTTCTGAGCTACTTATATAAAAAACCCAAACAAATATCGTGTAAACTCAAGAAGTTCTACATCATAGAATAAACTAAATTTCAGCTGTTCTCCAAAAAAGAAATTGTTAAGAGGGTTTTCCCAATATTTATTTACAATCACAGAAAATTGCATTACCATTCATTGAATAAAAATAAAAATGTGAGTAGAACTCTTTATACTTTAGCGTTTCTTCGAGAGTAACTGAAGGCCAGTTCATTCTTTGGCATAGAACGTTTTGGGTTTACACAATACTTGTTTGGGTTTTTTATATAAGTAGTTTAATGCATTTGGCTACTAAATTATACAAATGAAATTTAGCTAAAACTTATGGCCGTATTTACCATTAACTTCAACTCCCGGTTCAATGCAAAAGCTCGAAAAGCGTCTAAAGGCAGGGTACAGCTTTCCAGCAAAATTTGGCACGCAGTTTCCGCCATCTAGCGTTGAGGATTTCATATAATCTTTGATTGGTTATTTTCGCCTAAAATATCTAAAAATAACTATACCGCTAGATGGCAGAAACAACACGGCAAAATTTGCTGAAAATTTACACCCTTCTTTTATACGCTTTTCAAATTTTCATGTTCAACCGGGAGTTGAAGTTATTGGTGAATAACAGCCTTAGTCATGCGCAGTTAAAAGTTATGTAGCAAAAATTCTCATATTTCATTAGATATTTAGTATTTTATTTTATTAATTCTGATTGCAGTATGTTGTGTCTAATGCTCTATATTGGGTTTCCCGAATATAGCTTTGTACTGGGTTTAATACAGTGCACGTTATAGCTTAAAAACACTGAAGTTTTGTTTGCCAATTTTTTAAAGAAATCTTATATCTCCCTGATTACATGCGGTAGAGACTTAAAAATTTATACAGAAAATGAAAATGAGCCCCATAATCATATGCTACAGCCAAATTGTATTTCGAGAATTACTTTATACTGGGTAATGCCAAATACTCTCATTTTTCTTTAATTTTTTAATGGTCCTCTTTTCACTTTTGGCAAAAACAAATAACTGAACTACATGAGGTATAAAATTTTTTTTACACTCCTGAAGTTTTAAGATGATTTGTTTAGTACTATTTGAGTTATTTTAAAACAAATCTAAATTCGAAAGTGCCCGGTCATTTATGGAAAGGTAGTGTGTTAAATGAATTTGAAATTTAAATACTCACATTGATTTTTATATTAGTTAAAGAAAAAAATTACTAACTCATTTCCATATGAAGGTCTCTCTTAAAAACTATGTATACAATTTTTGTAGTGTATTAAAAAAGTAAATTTGTGCAACATTTTAATGCAATGCATATTTTGTCACTTAAACCAAGACTAACAAATTTGATGCAAATTTTATTTCGAACTTTAACACAATTTGAACATTTTCCAATATTATATTTTTAATAAAATTGGTTTTTAAAGGTTATTTTATTTGAAAATAAAAATTCTCATTTCAGATCAGATTTCTAATGCGTAATCGTAGAAGTATAGGAACATAGCAAAGGTTTGATACCTAAATAATTTTATTTTTTTATAATTAATTCATTGCAATGTGTAGAATAATTTCCTTAATTATTGCAGTTTCTGGGATATAAATATATTTAGATAGACGGCAAGTGGAGAGAAAATGTACGTACAGTCGGTAACAAAAGTGTCCGAACACTAGCAAAAATTCCTATATAAAAAAAAGTACACTTCATACGGTTTTGTTAAATAAATCCTTATCGAATCATGTTCTTACACTGACTAAGTACAGGATTCGACAAGGATTTATTTAACAAAACCGTTTGAAGTATGCCTTTTTTACATAGGAATTTTTGCTAGTGTTCGGACGCTTTTGTTACCGACTGTACGTATTAAACAGTAGATAAAGAAATATAGTTCTTTTTATATTTTTAAATATTAATTTAGGTTTCAATGCAGATGGAAATCGGGTACTCTTTTGCTTTTCGTCATTCATTCCATAAATTCAAATATTTAAAATATAAAACTTTTTATTAAAGAAGCCATTAGATTACTTTGAATAAAAAAAATTCGACTTTTTTACAAAAACAAATTTTAAAACATTTTTTCTTCTACAAAATAGGATCTAAAGAAGAAACAAATACTCCGCTTTTACACCTGATAGCAGTACCCCGGTAATTTACTAGAATCAATGCAAAAAGCTTACTAAGAAGAAAAACATCTTTGCTGCAAAGAAAACATACAATTAAAAATAATAAAAAAATAAAACATACTGAATTAGATTTAAATTAAACTTTATTCTACTAACACTGAACGTATTTTTTTTTATGAGATTAATAAAAGATAAATGTTGAAAGTGTCTTTAATAACAGGATAAATATTTGAATACAATTTGCAAATATCTCTGATGAGAGTATTTTACGGCATTTTCTATTTTCATATTTCTTAGACAACTTGTTTCGTTTCTTATATCAGGATCAATTTCCATTATAACTAGAAAAAAGAAAAATGATGAAAAATTACTATTGTAGGAAAACACTTCAACTATAAATTTTTAAAACAAAATCTACATCCTATGACATCTTAAGTAAATAATGAAAAGAAAGGATTGTAATTCCATGGCACTAAAAACGAAATTGAGTATACATAAGCGAATTTTAAAATGTATCTTATATACTCCATCTAAATAGAATATAATGAAAATTCATCTAAAGAAAATAAAAGTAGATATACATGATATTCTAAAACATTAATACAGAGGAAAAACACTTATATAAATGAAATCATAAGATATTTAAGTACCATTTTATGAACGCCAGTGTAACAGGAATATTTTTGAAGTATTTTATTTTAAAAACAAATATGGATTGGAGTGGATTTGGGAATAAGGCCGACTAACTGCTGTAGTTCCTAGACCTACATTTAAAAGACTTTATTCCCGAGCTTTTAAAAGACTGTCCCCCCTTCCTATATGGCATTTTTAAAATTTCCGCCTGTGTTCCCAGCCCGTTTTTTTTTTTTTTTTAAACAAGTGCCTTAAAGTTTTCACAAATGTCGAGGCATTCCAAAGGCACAGGGGGTAAAGTGGGACTTTTAATAACTATATATAACGACATTTTCAAAAAAATATTGAAAAAAATTTAGCCTCAATTTATTACCGAAAACCCCACCGTGCACTGATTTTTAAGTGGTATTAGCCCATATTTACATGAATTTCAGACAAAACCTTGGAAAACACCGAACCACTAGGACAGCATGCGTGACTACATATCGAATTCGGCATTTCCCGTCTACCAGCTTCAAGAACAGATCCTCCTGTCCCCTAGACCCATTTTTGTCTTTTGGATCATTATAGTAATATGAATTAATACATAGTTCTGCTGCAGATTGTTTTTTATACAATTCAATTACGAAATATTTACGGTTTATTAAATATATTTAAAAATGATTTTCTAAATATTATTTGGTCTTTAATAATTACATAAACTAATGTTACTATTTACATTAGTTTATGTAATTATTAAAGCATGTAATCAGGGCCCGACTTAGACTACCTGGAGCCCCGGGGCAAGCCTATTCTGGGAGGCCCCTTTGCAGTGGCATAAGAGCTCTTTAGGTTGCAGAATTTCTGCATTCGTCTGTAGGGGGCCCCTTCCAGAAGGGGGGGCCCAGGCCATTTGCCCCATATGCCCTGCCGTTAGTCAGGGCCTGCATGTAATTATTATTAGTATTTATGTAATTAGTATGTAATTATTATTATTAACATTAGAGTAATTTTTTGTGGTCTTAGATAAATCCTTTTAATTAACATTCTTGTTTATTTTCATTATTAACATTATGATAATTACTTAAATATTCTATCACCAAAAATTTAAATATTTAATGAAAACACTTTCCGGTGGTGAAGCATTAACGTCCCCCCCCCCCCCCCAAACCCCCAAAAGAAAGAAAAGAAAATTAAAAGTTAAAAACTAAAAACTAAATAAATAAATAAAATAAAAATTGAATCACTTGATAAATAAGAATTCTCTAAATCTAAAATCTTTATTTTGTATTTCGGTTTTTAAATTAATAAAATTTTCAATACTTAAACTATTGTTTATACAAGATGTAGGCGATTTACTTCATTCTACTCAAATTCTTGCATTTTGATTTCGAAAATTCAGATATTGTTTCAGTCTTCACGTAGAAGATATAACCGGTAAACATTTTTAACCCGTTAGTGGTCGCTAGTAGGTCGATTTGCCGCCCATCCTTCAGTGTTGCCAGATTTTTTTATTCAATAGCCACCAAAAATTTTTAGAAGTAGCATTTGATATACATAAAACGGGAATAAAATCGAAGGAACGTCGATCACATCACTTCTTAAAATTATTGGTGACAGTTAAATAAAAATTGCGCAATCTGTAATAGGTGGCGCTGTCTATAGCGACTACTAACGGGTTAATGGCATAGAGAGTTGTACAAAGAATACAAAGAAACTTGAAGAATATTAAAATAAAAATTGAAAACAACCGGTAGCAGATTATAAAAGAATATCAGAGGTGAAAGTTTTCAGAGGCTATCTTTAATTCCAGATTCCCCCCCCCTCTAATTACTTTCCGAACACTATAGTGAGGAAAGTATTGTAATCATGTCAAAAATCCGAATTTGAGATTTTGATGTTTCTATACGTTTCGAGGTCCCCTGAGTCCGTTTCGACTATTTTTACGGTGATGCATGTATGTGTGTGTGTGTGTGTATGTCTGTGAGTGAACACGCTAGCGTCTAAACGCTTTGTTCGAATAAGCTGAAAGTTGGTACGTATATTGTAAGTTGTAAGTCACCATAGTACGAACCCTATAGATTTTGGTTAATCTAGCACTTATAGTTTTTTTAAAGGGACACCAGGAAAATGTGGCTATCTTTATCATTATGGCCTATGGGGCCAAATTTTTAAAAGTGCGATAGCGTCTAACTACTTTATTAATCTGAGCAAAAAATTTGTACACATATTATAGGTCACAGTTGCACGAACTGTATACATTTTGGTGAATTTAGCACTTACAGTTTTTTTACAGGGACACAAAGAAAAATTCTTTATCATTATGGCCTATGGGACCAAATTTTTAAAAGTGCGATAGCATCTAAACGCCTTATTCAATTGAGCTGAAAATTTATATGAATATTATAAATCACTGTTGCACTAAATATAAGCATTTTCGTGAATCTAGCATTTATAGGATTTTACAGGGACACAACGAAAAATCTTATTATGATCTAAGGGCTCAAAGTTCAGTAGCGTTAAGTAAAACTAAACATCGTATAATATATGGAGAAAAATACTTACACTCTATTATGGTTTTCTTTTTTTTTTTTGTTTGTTTAACAACTCCTCTTTCTTTACTTTATCTACAAAACTGTTAATTACTCAATGTTCGGAAAGTCGAGTGGAGTCACTCCAGATTTTTTTTTTTTTTTTTACAATGCCTTAAGAATTCTACAAATATAATTTATTATGGGTATAAATAAACAATTTTAATAATAGCCACGAATAATAACCTTAATCTATTCTTTCACGATTCATTTTGTATACAAATAGCAGTTTTTAGGGTTTTGGGATGTTACGTAGTTTTTCACCCTTTGAATATGGAAATAAAACAATTTATTGTCTCCTGAGGGAGTGAACTGCTCCTGAATCATCTCTAAACTGTACGACTCCATGAGTGTCCGTGCCATTCTAGACTCAGAGCTGATAAACGGGAAGTGCTGGGTTCAATCCCAGGTCTAGCTCGTCGACCTACCCGTTCGGAGTTTTCAGTAGTTTTCTCCGAGACTCACATAAATCTGGGCTTGGTCCCCTTAAAAAAACATCCCCCTCAGAGGGCACACTACCCCAGGCCTAGGACCCTTGAGTAGTAGATCGGCCTTAGTTCCAAGCACTCTCTTAACTTTATAATACTCTGAATTAAAAACTGTCCAGTTATTAAAATTTTCCCCTTACAAAGAAAGAAAAGAAGGAAAAGAAAAACATGTTTAGCAAAAATTATTTCTGTCAATGAAAAAACTTGTCTGAAAGTTTTCTGCCAATGCGTTATTAAACGGAATCTATTAGCTATATTTCAGTGAAACTGTATTTTTAAATTGCAGTTACTCCACAATCGTCTGCGTCCGCCTCTCTACATAAACATGTAACCATAGTCTTGGCATGCTTATGATTATGGTATATTCATCTAGGATATTTCGAAAACACAGTTGGATTTTGTACTTAAAAGTAACGTTTTATGTGGATCGGTTATTTTGAGATATAAATTAGTCCGCAACATGTAGCAGCCTGGATAAAATTTCGTATTAATTTAAACATTTTCTTACTCAATTTCATATACACTCTGTACTTTGAATCCTTAAATATCAAATTGTATTCTGAAAAATCTTAACTTGTCAAAAAATTTACTTTGTAACCCATCCCACCCCTCTATTCCCATTGCTCGGTAACAGCAACAATCATTTTTAACACTTTCCAACAAGGTTGAAAAGAGTTTATGACTTCGGTTTGTCTGTCTGTCTGTCTGTCCGCGCTCTAACTCCCGTAAATATTTATGGAATTTCTTGAAACTGATATATGTTACTCAAGTTCACTATCGGACGGTCCCTATTGAAAATGGAGTTTATACCTCTACTGGTTTGTGTATAGGGACACCCGAAAATATTTCAAAGCATTGTGTTCTATGAGAGGTATTTCTATAAACCATAATTTCATACCTTTACAGTAGACATACCTTAATGAAATTGAAATATGTTATTCAAGTTCACTATCGGACGTTCCCTATTGAAAATGGAGTCTATACCTCTACTGGTTTGTGTACAGGGACACCCGAAAGTATTCCAAAGCATTGTGTTCTATGAGAGGTATTTCTATAAACCATATTTTCATACCTTTCCTGTAGACATATCTTAATGAAATTGAAATATGTTATTCAAGTTCACTATCGGACGTTCCCTATTGAAAATGGAGTCTATACCTCTACTGGTTTGTGTACAGGGACACCCGAAAGTATTCCAAAGCATTGTGTTCTATGAGAGGTATTTCTATAAACCATATTTTCATACCTTTCCTGTAGACATATCTTAATGAAATTAAAATATGTTATTCAAGTTCACTATTGGATGTTTCCTCTATCAAATGGAGGAAATACCACCATCGGTTCATGTACAGAGACACTCAAAATTATTCCAAAGCATTGCGTTCTAGGAGAGATATTTCTATAAATCAAACTTTAATAACTTTACTATCCACGAAGTTTTAAGAAATTGAAATATGTTATTTACACGCACAAAAGAATTCTTTTCATAGAATGTAGCATGATTAGCATTAGATTTACAGGGTGGCACAAAAATATCCAGTTATATTAAGAGGTATTAATAAAAAATTGCTAGCATTGTACTTTCGTTTACGTTAAGCGTTTTTAACACTTTCTAGCATTTTTTAAGTGAATATGATTTCAGTTTTGTGTATCTGCCTGTCCGTCTGCCTGTCTGTCTGTCCGATCTCTAACTCCCGTAAATATTTATGGAATTTCTTAAAACTGATATATGTTATTCAAGTTCACTATTGGATGTTCCCTATTGAAAATGGAATTTATACCTCTACTGGTTTGTGTACAGATACACCCGAAAGTATTTCAAAGCATTGTGTTCTAATAGAGCTATTTGTATAAACCATATTTTCATACCTTTACTGTAGACATATCTTAATGAAATTGAAATATGTTATTCCAATTCCCTACTGGATGTTTCCTGTATAAAATGGAGGAAATATCACCACCGATTTATATACAGGGACACTCAAAAGTATTCCAAAGCATTGCGTTCTATGAGAGATATTTATATAAATCAAATTTTAATTACTTTCCACGAAGCTTTAGGAAATTGAATTATGTTATTTATCTGCACAAAAAAATGCTTTGCATAGAATATAGCATAATTAGCATTAGATTTACAGGGTGACAGAATAATATCCATTTATATTAAGAGCTATTAATAAAAAATTGCTAAAATATAACTTTCGTTTACATTGAATGTTTTTAACACTTTCTAACATTTTTAAGTGTGAATATGATTTCAGTTTGTGTATCTGTCCACCTGTCTGTCTGTCTGTAAGCCCGCGCTCCAACTCCATTAATTATCTATGGAATTTCTCGAAACTGATATATTTTATTGAAGTTCACTATCGGATGTTCCATATTGAAAATGGAGTGAATATGTCTTCTGGTTTGTGTACAGGGACACCCAAAAGCATTCAAAAGCATTGTGTTCTATGAGTGTTGTTTTTATAAACATTATCCCTATAGAATTTTCTTCATTTAGAATGACATTAATAGGTCCTGTACAACTAGTTTGTTTACAGGGACAAAAAAAAAAAAAAAAAAAAAAAAATATGCCAATGCATTACGTTTTAGAACAGAATTTTTTGAAAATTATATTTAAAAGTCTTTCTACTACTCTTTCTAATACTCTAGTCTTTCTAATACTCTAAAATAATCTTTTGTATAGAATATGATATGATTAACTTTCTGATTTACAGGGCTATACTAAAATATTCAGAGAGATCAAAAGCTGTAATTATAATCTAACGGCTGAATTTTTTTTTTTTTGCGTTAAGCCTTTTTAACCCTTTCCAAAATGCCTAAGAGCAATTTTAAAATCAATTAGTCTATCTGTATATTTTTCAGTCCTTCTGTCTGTTGTGTGATAACGTAGGCAAAGAATAATAAAAGTTATTCGATACAACAATTACGTACAGTTGGAAAGTGTTACTAATCAATGCGTACTGCATGATTTTTCTTTCTTGTATTTTCTTGCATTGTTGTTTTTAACTTGTGCATATATATATGCATACATATACATACGCAAGCAGATTTTCAAAATTTTCAGAAAGCAAAATTAAAAACATTGGATGGTTTAGAGTACAAACAGTCCCCCTCTCCCTTAAAAAAAATATAAATAAAAAATTGTCATATAAAACTCCCATTTATAAAATCTTTATTTTGTATTTCGATTTTTAAATTTACCTATTTTTTATTATTTTAACTATTAAATATGTAATGTGGAAATGACATACTTTTTCCTCAATTCTTGCTATTTTGTTTTAAGGTAATCAAGATATTTTTTCAGTCTTTCAGCAAATGCCAGCAAACATTTTTAATGACATGAAGAGGCTGTAAAACGAATATATAGGAAAACATATAGAAGTTTCAGACGATATTAAACTAAAAACTAGTATGATGTGGCCACCACATGACTTCCTTCTATATAATTTTACACAAAATTTATTCAATACAAATTACTTATTATCAATTTATTTTCCATTATAAATGCAGACGATTTTTATCTGACAGAATTATATTATCACTAAATGCCGAAAGATGTCAATTTTTTTCCAAATCAAAAGAAATGACTTTTTTCCAAGTTTTTTTTTTTCGTTAAAAGGAAAAGGAAAAAAAATGTATATCTTTGTTTTAAATTATCACAGATGTATAGTTCAACCATTCGTTTTAAAAGTATTGACGAGATTTTTCGAAAGATACCCTTTTTGAAAATTTACTCCCCGGGAAGTACCCTCCCGGGGAGTAAATTTTCAATATGGGTATCCCCCAGGGGGGGGGGGAGCGATGCGATGCCCCCACATGCACAAATTTTTTTCCCTGGTTAACGTCTACTATTATCAAGAATTTATATTAATTTTACTATCACACGTTTAAAATAACTCTCATTATGTACATTTATACGAAATTTTGTCCTATACTGCCATGTTAAAAATTTAGAAAAATGCGATCACTGCGCCACCTACTGAGCCATTATTGCACAAATCTAATCAGCACCAGTTCATGTCAGGGTCCAACTATATAACAAGTTTGGTTAAATTTCGTTCATTGGTTTGTGAGATACAGCGTCCAGAAAATTTGTGACACACACACACACAGAGACAGACAGACATTTTCTAAAAACAGTCAAATCGTGTTCAGGACATCCCAAAACGTGTAAATCTATCGAAAACTGGTGTTCGAAAATTTTCACAAATCTAATACTTTCTCTATATATACAAATAGAAGAAAATAATAAAAATCACAGGTAACAGATTAAAATATTTAGAAATATTACCGCCTGTAAGTAAACACACTTTTAAAAGCATCCCTAAACTGTCTAATCCTCAGAACAAAATTTTCTGATACTTCAACATGCCCCCCCCCCCACCTCACAAAGAAAAAAAAATTATGGTTAACATTTTTTTTTTTTTTTTCTTTTTTGGTCTATGTAAAAAATTGTCTAAATATTTTCTGGCCCAGTTTTGATAGGACAGTATCAATTACATCTATTTTAGCGAAAAAGTAGTTTTAAATTACAGCCAATTGACATTTCGGCTATCTCTGCCTTAAAAATAAATTTGTGAACGAAATATTGTCATGACTATCGTTAAGACACAAAAATACAAAAAACACTTGTGTATTAGTTGTACTTTTGAAAATTGTAGTTTTGAATTGGTTCGAAAAATGTAACCTGGATAAAATTTCGCATTCATTTGAACATTTCTTCGTACAAATTAATGCTATGTTTTCAGTCTTTGAATATCAGTTTGTACACAGAAAATTAACAAGTTTGAAAGTGTAATTTAACTCCTTCCCTACTTCCCCCATTTATTCCCGCTGCAGGAAAAGAAACAATTTTATTAGTGTTTCTATGTTGCTTGTTTCTGTTTCGTTATATCAAATATAAAAATATTGTACACAGAAGGAGATTTTAAACATTTCAGAAAACAAAACTGAAAATATTGTGTTGGTATCTATACAAATCATTCCCATCACCCCCCACCCTCCTCCCACACACACACATACTAAAAAATGTTAAGCATCAAAAGATCTATATAATTTGCAATAATATTTCTGGACTTTATGGCTCTAATTAAAATTTAACCTTATTCTTATCGTAGAAAACAATGCTCATTTAATAAACTATTCTGTCATTAGACATCTGGTCTTCTCAGAAAAAGAAAAAAAAAAAAAAAAAAAGAAACGCTTAAAAAACAATGTTTTAATTCATACCAAAATTTTGTCGGAAAGTTTTCGGACTTTGTGTTGATAGGACAGTGTAAGTTTGACTTATTTCAACAAAAAAGTATTTTTTTAATTGCAGTTAACCTGTAATCAACGTCTCCCCGCTGTATAAGCGTGTAGGTGTAGTTTTGGCAACGTATGGTTAGGAAACATTTATCTAGTGTAATTCGATAATCCAGTTGTTTTTATACTTCAAAATAATTCCGCATTAAATTGAACTTTTTTAAACTTCGATTTGAATTTATTCACAGAATGTAGCCTGTGTTAAATTTAGTATTAAACATTTCTCTACTCAGCTTGATTCATAAATTATACATTTAATCTTTAAACATCGATTTGTGATCAGATTGTGCTACTAGTTTAAAAATTTAATCTAATCTCCCTCCCCTCTCCCCCCTTCCAGTATTGTCGCTGTGGGGGAAAAAATTGTTTTTCGTTTTTCTTGCATCGTTTTTTAATTTATATATTAAATGTTAACACTCAAAATAAATAAATAAATAAATAAATAAAATAAATAAAAACATTGCTGGGTTGATGTACAACTTCCCTCTCCCAGAAAAAATAATGTTTAACATCAAATATAATTTAAAATATAATTTCTAATAATGTTTCTCTGTTTTTATGGATGTGCTAAACTGTTTTTACCCCCCCCCCCCACGGCTAACATGTCGAAAATTCGTCCTTTTCCATTAAAAGCTCATACCGGTATGAATGCACTTTGTCGAGAACATCTAAATTAAGTTTCTTTTAATCCATGAAAATAATTTTAGACCAATTTATTTGTTTTTTCATAGGTTTCTCTGCAAACTGAATGTAGACTATTTTATGTCAGGTGTTATAAGCGTATACTGCCCTAGTTGTACATCTCTAATGATTTCTTTGCTTTTGCTATTCTTATTGCTCATACGGACTTCTAATTTATTTTGTTCTTATTTGCTACCGTACGAAATGTCACGCGTCTATGTCGTTTCAAAACACTTCTCCCCCCCCCCCTGTTGATTTTGTGTACCTTATACAGTCGGAATTTGTACGAAAATAAAAACAACAGTCTTCTAAAGTTTTTTTTTTTTTTTTTTTTTTTTTTTTTTTTTATGAGCAATTTATGAAGAAAACATCTGTTATTATTATTAACTAAAAAGGCCTCTTTCGGTATTCTAAAATATTTACCCTCTCTCCCACATGGAAATATTCTCTGAACTGAACGAATACAATTACAAATGCTTTTATAGAAGCTCTTCAAAATGCTTTTCAAAATCATAGGCAGATAGGACTATCTATCACGAGCCGTTGCATTGATATAACTATGACATTCTCATCATTTTGCTGCATTGTAAATTAAAGAAGATACGCATGTAAAAATAAAGTTAAAGATATATATGCAATATTTGTAAACTATTGATATAAAATTAGCAGCAGTATCATACATTTAACTTCGACAAAAGACTTGTGTATTTACATAAGAAATTTAATTGATTTCTGCTGCTTTTGTATAATTTCTATAATTTTGCCCTCCGCAGTAAACACATAAAGCATTGTGCAACCGAAATACGTAGCTAGATACTACATACTAGATTCTAGGTATCTTTAAATTGAATAACTCTGTTTATAAGTTTCAGGATTTAAATATAAAAAAATAACCGCTAATACAACTAACATAAACAGTCATTGTTTTTGTTGATTATTAAAATATGATAAAAAGATTTAACTTACCTAATTATGAATTCCAAATGAAAACACGAATTGCTTTAAGTTCTTTAATACAGTCAACAACAACAAACTTTTAATGAGTAGATACGAAGATAAACAATCCGCAGAAACAATCTAATTTTCCCTAACGTTCCCCTTCCTCCCCACCCTCTTTTTTTTACGTAATAGTACACTGCAATGAAACAAACTATTCAGTATATTTCTGCCTTCAAATTTTCTAGTTAAATATATATATATATATATATATATAGGTATTTACTTTATATAAAAATAATTTAAGGTTATGCATTTATATAATTTTTTATTTAATGTATCTATCAAAATCCCTACAGGGAAAACGTTATTTTGAAAAGGGAAATATCTGTAAATTAAGAACTGAGTTTCTTGGTTCAATGGTTCTAACAGAGAACTCATATAAATTTACGGAGAGTCTCAATACTTTTTCTGTACTTTTACAGACATTTTTGACAGTGAACCGAGTTTCTTGATTCACTGCTTTTAACAGTGAACTCATGTACATTTACGGAGATTCTCAATACTTTTTCTGTATTTTTACAGAAATTTTTAACAGTGTAAACAAACTAGTTGTACAGGACCTATTAATGTCATTCTAAATGGAGAAAATTCTATAGGGATAATGTTTATAAAAACAACACTCATAGAACACGATGCTTTTGAATGATTTTGGGTGTCCCTGTACACAAACCAGAAGAGATATTAACTCCATTTTCAATATGGAACATCCGATAGTGAACTTCAATAAAATATATCAGTTTCGAGAAATTCCATAGATAATTAATGGAGTTGGAGCGCGGGCTTACAGACAGACAGACAGATGGACAGATACACAAACTGAAATCATATTCACACTTAAAAATGTTAGAAAGTGTTAAAAACATTCAATGTAAACGAAAGTAATATTTTAGCAATTTTTTATTAATAGATCTTAATATAAATGGACATTATTCTGTCACCCTGTAAATCTAATGCTAATTATGCTATATTCTATGCAAAGCATTTTTTTGTGCAGATAAATAACATAATTCAATTTCCTAAAGCTTCGTGGAAAGTAATTAAAATTTGATTTATAGAAATATCTCTCATAGAACGCAATGCTTTGGAATACTTTTGAGTGTCCCTGCATATAAATCGGTGGTGATATTTCCTCCATTTTATACTGGAAACATCCAGTAGGGAATTGGAATAATATATTTCAATTTCATTAAGATATGTCTACAGTAAAGGTATGAAAATATGGTTTATAGAAATAGCACTCATAGAACACAATGCTTTCAAATACTTTCGGGTGTTCCTGTACACAAACCAGTAGAGGTATAAATTCCATTTTCAATAGGGAACATCCGATAGTGAACTTGAATAACATATATCAGTTTTAAGAAATTCCATAAATATTTACGGGAGTTAGAGATCGGACAGACAGACAGGCAGACGGACGGACGGACGGACAGTCAGATACACAAAACTGAAATCATATTCACACTTAAAAAATGCTAGAAAGTGTTAAAAACGCTTAACGTAAACGAAAGTACAATTCTAGCAATTTTTTATCAATACCTCTTAATATAACTGGATATTTTTGTGCCACCTTGTAAATCTAATGCTAATCATGCTACATTCTATGCAAAGAATTCTTTTGTGCGTGTAAATAACATATTTCAATTTCTTAAAACTTCGTGGTTAGTAAAGTTATTAAAGTTTGATTTATAGAAATATCTCTCCTAGAACGCAATGCTTTGCAATACTTTTGAGTGTCTCTGTACATGAACCGATAGGGGTATTTCCTCCATTTGAAACATCCAATAGTGAACTTGAATAACATATTTTAATTTCATTAAGATATGTCTACAGTAAAGGTATGAAAATATGGTTTATAGAAATACCTCTCATAGAACACAATGCTTTAGAATACTTTCGGGTGTCCCTGTACACAAACCAGTAGAGGTATAGACTCCATTTTCAATAGGGAACGTCCGATAGTGAACTTGAATAACATATTTCAATTTCATTAAGATATGTCTAGAGTAAAGGAATGAAAATATGATTTATAGAAATACCTCTCATAGAACACAATGCTTTGAAATACTTTCGGGCGTCCCTGTACACAAACCAGTAGAAGTATAAACTCCATTTTCTATAGGGAACGTCCGACAGTGAACTTGAATAATATATTTCAATTTCATTAAGATATATCTACAATAAAGATATGAAAATATGGTTTATAGAAATACCTCTCATAGAACACAATGCTTTGGAATACTTTCGGGTGTCCCTGTACACAAACCAGAAGAGATATTCACTCCATTTTCAATAGGGAACATCCGATAGTGAACATCAATAAAATATATCAGTTTCGAGAAATTCCATAAATATTTACAGGAGTTAGAGCGCGGGCAGACAGACGGACAGACAGATGGACAGATACACAAACTGAAATCATATTCACACTTAAAAATGTTAGAAAGTGTTAACAACGCTTAATGTAAACAAAAGTGCAATTCTAGAATTGTTTTATCAGTAGCTCTTAATATAAATGGATATTTTTGTGTCACCCTGTAAACCTAATGCTAATCATGCTGTATTCTATGCAAAGCATTTTTTTCTGCATATAAATAACATATTTCAATTTCCTAAAACTTCGTGGAAAGTAAAGTTATTAAAATTTGATTTATAGAAATATCTCTCATAGAACGCAATGCTTTGGAATACTTTTAACTGTCCCTGTACATAAATCGGTGGTGGTATTTCCGCCATTTTATACAGGAAACATCCAGTAGTGAACTTGAATAACATATTTCAATTTAATTGAGATATGTCTACAGTAAAACCAATAGAAATACCTCTTATAGAACACAATGCTTTGAAATGCTTCCGGGTGACCGTGTACACAAACAAGTATAGGTATAAACTCCATTTTAAATAGGGAACATCCGATAGTGAACATCAATAAAATATATCAGTTTCGAGAAATTCCATACATATTTACAGGAGTTAGAGCGCGGGCAGACAGACGGACAGACAGATGAACAGATACACAAACTGAAATCATATTCACATAAAAAAAATGTTAGAAAGTGTTAATAACGCTTAACGTAAACAAAAGTGTAATTCTAGAATTGTTTTATCAGTAGCTCTTAATATAAATGGATATTTTTGTGTCACCCTGTAAACCTAATGCTAATCATGCTGTATTCTATGCAAAGCATTTTTTTCTGCATATAAATAACATATTTCAATTTCCTAAAACTTCGTGGAAAGTAAAGTTATTAAAATTTGATTTATAGAAATATCTCTCATAGAACGCAATGCTTTGGAATAATTTTAACTGTCCCTGTACATAAATCGGTGGTGGTATTTCCGCCATTTTATACAGGAAACATCCAGTAGTGAACTTGAATAACATATTTCAATTTAATTGAGATATGTCTACAGTAAAACCAATAGAAATACCTCTTATAGAACACAATGCTTTGAAATGCTTCCGGGTGTCCGTGTACACAAACCAGTATAGGTATAAACTCCATTTTAAATAGGGAACATCCCATAGTGAACTTGAATAACATATATCACTTTGAAGAAATTCCATAAATATTTATGTGATTTAGAGCTCGGACAGACCGACAGGTAGACAAACAGGCGGACAGGCAGATACACAAAACTGAAATCATATTCACCCTTAAAAAATGTTAGAATGTGTTAAAAACGCTTAACGTAAACGAAAGTACAATTCTAGCCATTTTTTTAAATAGCTCTTAATGTAATTGGATATTTTTGTGCCACCCTGTAAATCTAATGCTAATCATGCTATATTCTGTGCAAAGCATTCTTTTGTGCATACAAATACCATATTTAAATTTCCAAAAACTTCGTGGAAAGTAAAGTCATTAAAATTTGATTTATAGAAATATCTCTAATAGAACGCAGTGCTTTGGAATACTTTTGAGTGTCCCTCTATATAAATCGGTGGTGGTATTTCCTCCATTTTATACAGGAAATATCCAATAGGGAATTTGAATAATATATTTCAATTTCATTAAGATATGTCTACAGTAAAGGTATGAAAATATGGTTTATAGATATACCTCTCATAGAACACAATGCTTTCGAATGCTTTTGGGTGTCCTGTGCACAAACCAGTAGAGGTATAAACTCCACTTTCAATAGGGAACGCCCGATAGTGATCTTGAATAACATATTTCAATTTCATTGAAATATGTCTACAATAAAGGTATGAAAATATGGTTTATAGAAATATCTGTCATAGAACACAATGCTTTGAAATACTTTCGGGTGTCCCTGTACACAAACCAGTAGAGGTATCATATTCACCCTTAAAAAATGTTAGAATGTGTTAAAAACGCTTAACGTAAACGAAAGTACAATTCTAGCCATTTTTTTTAATAGCTGTTAATGTAACTGGATATTTTTGTGCCACCCTGTAAATCTAATGCTAATCATGCTATATTCTGTGCAAAGCATTCTTTTGTGCATATAAATACCATATTTAAATTTCCAAAAACTTCGTGGAAAGTAAAGTTATTAAAATTTGATTTATAGAAATATCTCTCATAGAACGCGATGCTTTGGAATACTTTTGAGTGTCCCTGTACATAAACCGACGGTGATATTTCCTCCATTTTATACAGAAAACATCCTATAGTAAACTTTAATAACATATTGCAATTTCATTAAGATATGTCTACAGTAAAGGTAAGAAAATATGGTTTGTAAAAATACCTCTCATAGAACACAATGCTTTGAAATACTTTCGGGTGTCCCTGTACACAAACTAGTAGAGGTATGAACTCCATTTTCAATAGGGAACGTCCAATAGTAATCTTGAATAACATATATCAGTTTCAAGAAATTCCATAAATATTTACGGGAGTTAGAGCGCGGACAGACAGACGGACGGACATACGGACGGACAGACAGATGGACAGACGGACAGACAAACCCAAGTCAAACACTTTTCAACCTTGTTGGAATGTGTTAATAACAGTTTTTAACCTTCTTTGTAAAGTGTTAATAACATTAAATTAACTCCCATGCATTAAATGCATTATCGCATTTAGGGAGTTTGAACATCGCATTTAGGATATAGTACCTTAAATGCGACAAAAATTTCCTAAATGCGACGCTGGTATATATTTTCATAAATTACTGATATTTTTTTAATTTCTTGAAAAAAAAATGACTCAAAACACTAGTTTAGAACTATGAGTATAATATTCAACCATTTTTTCTTTCTTTTCATAATTATTTGTTTACTAAAATGTCATAAGTTTCCTAAATGCGATAAACTTACCAAAAATCACGTCGCATTTAGGCACAATGACCTTAATATCTAAAATAAATTTTGTTAACGCTTGTGCATACGCAATTTAGTTCGAATGTTTATAGTTTCTTAGATGTTTAATATTTTACATTCTGATTGGTATACGTTATCTCTATTGGAGTTCTGCAGGATTTCTAAAACTGACAATGCATTAGTTGAAAACTCTGCATGCTATAAACAAAAAACATACGAAAATTTTTTGATCTTGTTACAGAAATCCTCAATTAATATGTCTCATACAAATCAATATAAATATTTAAAAGAATGAGTGTAGTCTTACGCTACAGGTGTAACTCATTTAACTCATTTTAAACATTATTCTTTACAGAGTAATCTGAAACATTCTTTTTTTTTTTTTATGTAAAATGTTATTATTATCATTATTATTATTATTATTATTATTTATTTGAAAATGGTCTGTTTTCTTCTTTCGAGACAAAAACGTTTTCTGAAAATTATGAAGTACAACTTTTATGTTCTTTACATCTCCAAGAGAGAAGTTTCAATATAATGCATAAATTATTTTTCAAGATATTAGACAAAACTAAATCTTGTAGGATCGAAAATGTTGCCATTACAGATTTACTAATTTTTTAATTTATTGCATAAAATTTTTAACACCTGCCTTTTTTTTTTTTTTTATCCAAAACGTTATTATTATCATTATCATTATAATTATTTATTTGAAAATGGTCTGTTTTCTACTTTCGAGACAAAAACGTTTTCTGAAAATTATGAAGTACAACTTTTATATTCTTTACATCTCCAAAAGAGAAGTTTCAAGATAATGCATAAATTATTTTTCAAGATATTAGACAAAACTAAAACTTGTAGGATCGAAAATGTTGCCATTACAGATTTACTAAGTTTTTAATTTATTCCATAAAATTTTTAACACCTACCTTTTTTTTTTAAATCCAAAATGGTATTATTATTATTATTATTTTTATTTATTTAAAAATGGTCTGTTTTCTACTTTCGAGACAAAAACGTTTTCTGAAAATTATAAAGTACAACTTTTATATTCTTTACATCTCCGAGAGAGAAGTTTCAAGATAATGAATAAACTATTTTCCAAGATATTACACAAAACTAAATCGAAAATGTTGCCATTATAGATTTACTAATTTTTTAATTTATTCCATATTTTTTTTCCACTTCTCTTCTTTGTAGAGTAATTTTATTTAAAATTTAATTACGATTAACTAAGAAAAAAAACTACTCTCCAAAAAACTTTATGTGAATAAATTGCAGGTACTAAAAATATACCAAATCTGCCATTATTTTTTACACATACATAGATAGACAGATAGATAGATACGTACACCTTTTTGTACAGGATTCAACAACAATTGCCTTACTTTTTTTTTTTTTTTTTTTTTTTTTTTTTTTTCAAGCAATATTTTTTAAAAGAACAAAAATAATGACTAAACAATAACCAATAAATAATTTGCAATGAAAAAACTGGTTAGAGCATGTTTAAAATTATAGCTTTGGTTACTCATTGTTCAATTACTAATTTATCTTTTGGTAAACTTATCTCTATAACGAGCTTCACCAAATTGCTTTGAGTCTAAACATTACTTTTTGTTCGATATGGTGATTAAGGTAATTTATTTTCTCTAAACTTTATTATTCTTGAGTAACTATTTTTAATGATGAAGTAATTATCTTCTGAATAACTAGTTCTGAGTTGCTTGAATAACTTGTATTCTTCTAATTTCGGAACTTCATTCTTTTTTAAAACATTCGATTATTTTTTACACACTTTATAATATCCATGAATTGAACCACTTTAATCACTGCTATTAGTTTTCCATCTTCATTAACTTTAACTCTTATTTTACTCGGATATCCGTTTATGTTAAAATTAATCGTTTTGCATTTGATCTTGATCTTGATTTTTTTTTTTTTTTTTTTTATTTTTTTTTTTTTTTTTACATTTGATTTATTTGATTTATTTATTTTATTTTTTTTACACTTTCTTATATCCGTGAATCAATCTATATTTTTCATTTCGATTAGTTTTCTAACGTCATTATCATGTGTTAATATTAACCTTAATTCATATGTTACTCACATAACCGTTTGTGGTAAAATTAGTCATTTTGTCTTTACTTTTTATCTTGCACTTGAACTTTTAAATATAAAACATATTCCATTTTTTTCCTTATTATTATTTTTTTTTAGTATTACTGTTTATTTTCTTTCCATTTTTACACTTTCTTGTATGCCGTGAATCAATCGTATTTTATTCGGATATTCGTTTATAATACAATTAATCAATTCGTTTATGCTAAAATTAATTACTTACATAATCATTTTGCTTTTCTTTTTGGTCTTGAATTTTTAAATATAAAACATATTCCATTTTTCTTTTTTCTTTTGTTCTTTTTATAAATACTACAGTTTATTTGTTTTTTTTTTATTTATTTTAGCGTTTGATTCCCCCCCCCCCTCAATTTTTTTCATTCGTGAATCAATCTATTTTAGAAATTTCTATTAATTCTCAATCCTCCCTATTATGCATTAATATTGACTTTATGTTTGCATTTTACTGGGATATCTGTTAATTTAAGAATTAATCATTTTGCTTTTGATTTTAGTCTTGAACTTTTAAATATAAAAAAATATTCTATTTTTCATTATTTATTACTATTGTTCTTTTTACTTTTGTTCTTTTTATAAATACTATTTTTCATTTGTTTTATTTATTTATTTTAGCGTTTGATTCTCCCCCCCCCCCTAAATTTTTTACATTCGTGAACCAATCTATTTTAGACATTTTTATTAATTCTCAATACTCACTATTATGTATTAATATTAACTTTTAGTTTGCATTTTACTGGGATATCGGTTTATATTAAGAATTAATCATTTCGCTTTTGATTTATTCTTGAACTTTCAAATATAAAACATATTCTACTTTTCTTTTCTTATTAAATTTTTGATAAAACTGTTAATAAACCCGACACATGACTTTAAAATACATTTAATTAAAAAGAGGAAAAAGTCGAATTTATGGAAAGAATTTCAAAGACAGTCATAAAGGTCAAAAGACCATGACACTAGACATTAAAGTAAGACTTTTATTTATTTTTTTTTATTTATTTTTATTTTCTTAGAAAGGGTATTATAGCCTTTATCCTTTCTTCGAGTTTCCGTTTTTCATGCTCTTTACCTGAATTATAATTAATTTAAATATTAACTCAAGAATGTACACTTAATCTTAGAAATATTAGTATATACACATTTCTTGCATTTTTTAAAAGCTTTTTTACTTTCTCTTACCCATAAAGTAGAGAAAGTATTGTTTTTGAGTCAAATTTTCGAAAACGAGTTTTTGTTATTGTTACACGTTTGAGGTCACCTGAATTATAAAATCATGATTTTAGCGGTTGGTCTGTGTGTCTGTCTGTCTGTGTCTGTCTGCATGAGTGTGTGTGTCTCTCATATCTCAAGAGCAAATGGTAGCAGAAAGTCCAAACTTGGTATTCTAAATGTGTATGATATACGGATGCTACACTAAGCTTTTCCTTAAGATGGAGCAAACGGTTCGTGTACAGGGAGACCCAAGAGAATTCAAATACATTACGTCTATGGAGGAAATTGCAGGTAAGTAGACTTTAACAGCTATAGACTGCACTAAAACAAATGAAATAAATATGTATTTTTTATATGCGTAAAAGCATTTCTCATGTAGAATATGGTTGGGAAATCATTCACTGTTCATTTACAGGGCTACACAAAAGAACTAGGTGAAAATTGATGAAAGTGTATTTCAAGTTGTGCCGTGTGTTATTACTACAGGATTATATTTAGGTCCATCATGTGGTCTGTATATAATATTCAAAAGTCATGCATGGCTGCTAATATTTAAGCGATAATATTCTTTTTTATTGTTAGTGGAAGCGCTTTACTATAATATTTTATCATGTCCTGGAAAGCTGTTCAGGAATTGAAATGAATTTCTCATAGACATGTGGTAAATGATATATGTTTTAAAGCTAAGTATTCATCGCTTGTTTTTTGTATATTTACATGTTTTGAGGCTTCCTGAATTCAAATTTATAACATTTGATCTTTGTCTGTGTCTCTTAGAGTAACTTAAAAACGAATAATTTCAGGAGATCCAAAAGTTGCATTTTGAAGTTAATATAAGTTTGTTGCTGGAAAAGTTTGATCAAGACTGATAATTTTCAAGGAATGTTGTGTGATAAAGTTGTCAGAATAATTTTAAGTGAACTTTTAATTTTAATAAAAGATTTAAATTCTATATAAATGTAGGCGGATTAATGAAGCGGAGGGTTGAGGGGGGCGGTAGCCCCCCCCCCTCACACAGAACTAATTATCATATGAACTCTTCCGAAGCCTAATTTGAATTGTTTTAACATAGGTTTACATATGAGTTCCCTATATCTTACCTCTTAATCTCCAACCAATATTTATAGTATTAAATTTCAGCGTAACAGAAAGTCGCGTGAGTGACACACCAGATAATTTTCTATCAGTATGTACCAATAGTACCCAGACAGCACATCGCCTCCCCAGGATATCTTCAAGATGTCTTCTGGATGACAAGACATCCCAGAAACGTCCTTAAGATGTACTGTGGATAAGTTAAGCCTAACTGTGCTGTTAGGGTATACTCAAATATCGTCTCTTTAATCTTAATTGTAATATGATGAGGTAATATGTACAATTTTTATCATTTTCTGTAATTTCTTCCTAACTTTATTTATTTATTTATTTATTTTATTTTTTTATTTAATTATTTATTTTTTATGTAATGTAATGTATGTATTTGTTTCTTTCATGATTTAGGATAGAAACAAATCCTTTCGGTTCATTCGGAAGGGTAGGTTGATTTCCTCTTTCTTACCAAGTAGCCGCCATTTTGTTTCAAAATGGCAGATACAAATTATTAATGGCTTTGGTAGAAATATAGATATGAGCTATGTTTATATGGAGTTTCAAGCAATTCGGTTCATAAATACCATTTTATGTGAATTTGAAATTTTCAAGTGGCTGGCACTTGGAAACAAGATGGCGAGCCAAATTGGCAAACCAGTATATCAAATGCATTTGTGAGATAAGTCTACTGTTCAAATTTGGTAGGAATTAATTCAGAATTTCAAAAAGTTATCGAGTTGACAAATTAAGTAGCCTCCACTTAAATCAGAATGCAGAGTAAATTACACAATGAACTAATGTAAGATATTTATAAGATAAGTTCACTGTCCAACTTTGGTTCGAATAAATTCAGTATTTTAAAAGTTAGCACGATAACAAATTCTCAAGCGACAGCGTTCAAGTGGCCGCAACTTAAAAACAAAATTGCGAAGAAACTTGCCCACCGAAATCATAGATATTTTAATGATAAATCCATTTTTCAACTTTGGTTCGAATTAATTAAATATTTCAAAAGTTATGAGGATAATAAATTTTCATGTGGCCGCAACTTGGAAACAACATGACGGAGCAAGTTGTCTAGTGATCTTACCCAAGGTATTTGAAGCATAATAAGTTCACTGTCCAACTTTGGTTTGAATCAGCGCAATATTTCAAAAATATTTATTATGTCAAATTTTCAAGTGGCAGTCTAAGTGGCTGCTACTTAAAAACAAAATGGCGGAGCAACTTTCCCAGCGAAATCATCCAAGATATTTGCATGATAAGTTCACTGTCCAACTTTAGTTCAAACAAATTCAATATTTCAAAAATTATCGTTATAAGAACTTTTCAAGTGCACCGTGATTTCAAGTAGCCACCACTTGGAAATAAAAAAGCGGAGGGAGATGGCCATCGAACTTATCTGAGACATTTGAATGATAAATCCACTACCCAAATTTGATACTAATTGATTCAGTAGTACAAAAGTTATCATGATGACAAACTTGACGTAGCCGCCTCTTGGAAATAAAATGTCGGAGCAAGTTACCATGCGAACTTATCCAAGACATTTGAATCGTAAGTTCACTCTCCAACTTTGGTTAGAATCAAGTTAGTATTTTAAAAGTTATCGTGATGGAACAAGTTGACCACTAATTCATCCACGATATTTATATGATAAGTCCGCTGTTCAACTTTGGTTCGAATTGAATCAGAACTTAAAAAGTTATCATGATAATAAATTTTCAAGTGATAGTCAGATTTTAAGTCACCCCGCTTAGTTTATAACATCCGAACTTGGTTAAAAATGGCGGAAAAAGTTCATTAATAAACTTGGTTGAGACCTATATACGGTCTATCTACACATCAAAAATCAAGAAAATCCGGTCTTAAATACGCTTTTAGAATGTGAATTTGAAATTTTCAAGTGGCCTTCATTTGAAAACAAAATGACGGTGCAACTTGGTTAAAGAACTCATTCAAGATATTTATAAAATAAATTCGCTGTACAAATTTGGTTCGATTTGAAGTACTATTTTGGAAGTTATCGTGATTATAAATTTGCAAGTGGTAGCCTGATTTCAAGTGTCTCCGCTTAGTTTAAGATATCCGCCACTTTGTTAAATATGACGGATAAAGTTCATTAATAAACTTGGTTGAAACCCTTATGTGGTCTATATTTACACCAAAATTCAAACAAATCCGACCTGAAATATGCTTTTTACAATGTGGATTTGAAATTTTCAAGTGGCTGCCACTTTTAAACAAAATGTTGGAGCAACTTGTTAGCAAACTCATCCAATTTATTTATTTGATAAGCTCACTGTTCAAATTTAATTCGATTTGGAACATTATTTTCGAAGTTATCGTGATGTTAAATTTTCAAGTGGTAACCTGATT
Organism: Salticus scenicus; assembly: GCA_963930645.1. Lineage (NCBI taxonomy): Eukaryota > Metazoa > Arthropoda > Arachnida > Araneae > Salticidae > Salticus > Salticus scenicus. Next base: position 68,448,548 of record OZ005659.1, read on the forward strand.
TCAAATCGCCCCGTTTAATTTAAGATATCCATCACTTTGTTAAAAATGGCGGATAAAGTTCATTAATAAACTTGGTCGAAACCCTTATGTGGCCTATATTTACATCAAAATTCAAGCAAATCTGGCCTATAATACGCTTTTTACAATGTGGATGAGAAATTTTCAAATGGCTGCCACTTGAAAACAAAAAGACAGAAAAACTTGGTTAATAAACTCGTCCAAGATATTTATAAGATAAGTTCGCTGTCTAAATTTGGTTCGATTTAGAGTATTATTTCGAGAGTTAACGTTATGACAAAATTTTCGTTATATATACAGAGTGATCAATTTAAATGATTACCCGTTCTTTTTTCTTATTACCCTTAAATATGAGTGATGTGGCAACTATTTTAATACTGAACTATAATTGTTTTAACCTTGTTTAAGTGTAGAAGACAATTTCCAACACTTTTGGAATGTTACAACTTTATTTGTGAGGTAACACAGAAATGAAGACGCACATTTTTTTTTAATCCTGTAGTAATTTTATTGATGAAAAACAAAATTTAATTAAATTTTTTTATATTATCATTCCTACATTACATTTACATTATAATTATCATTTTTACATTATCATTTCATAAGCTTTTCCAGAGAAGTCCTGCAAACATCGATGAATTAATACAGATCATAACTGAAGAAATCTCGTCAATATTACCAATAATGCTGCGAAGTGTGTCAAAAACCTGGTTCGACGTGTTCATGTTTGCATCCAAAAGGGTGGCGAACATTTTCAACATTTTCTGTGAGGAATGATAATGTAAAAAAAATTTGAATTAAATTATATTTTTCAAAAACAAAATTATTACAGGATTAAAAAAATTGTGCGTCTCCATTTCTATTTTACCTCACAAATAAAGTTGTAATAGTCCAACAGTTCACAAACTTAAACGAGGTTCGCACAATCATACTTCAATGTTAGAATAGTTGCCACATCAGTCAGATTTAAGGGTTATAAGAAAAACCCACGGGTACTCTTTTAAACTGATCACCCTGTGTATATATATAAAGAGAGAGAGATAAACAAAGTAATTGTGCAACAGGTTGATTTCTAAAGAAATCAACGTAAAAGTAAAAGGTTTTATACAGGAAGTTTTTTTTTTTTCTTGGTGTGTGTGTGTGGGGGGGGGGGGGGGGAGAGGCTAATATTGCTTGATTTTCTAATGAAAAAAGTAAGAATTCTATTCTAAGCCTGTTCTTACAATAATTCAATATTGATTATATATTAGACGATTTCAAGATTGGTGTTCTTTATGAAATTCAGTTATCTAAAAATTGGTTTTCTAGATTATCTAAATTCTTTAAGAAATAAATCAATAATATAAACTGAGTAAATAAAGTATTAAAAAGTGATGCTTTGTTTATTTCAAACCCCTGTTATATTGTGGGGGGGGGGGGGAGAGAGAAAGAAAAAATTACACAATTAAAAAAGAGTTTTTTTTTTTTTTTTTTTTTTTTTTTTTTTTTTTTGCCTAACCTGTGTGCAACTGTGTGTACAGAAAAAAGTAAGTGATAAGACTTCATATTTCTGAATGTAGGTAATTTGGAATAACGTAGCTTGAAAAAGTGAAAAGTGAATAGCTTGAAAAAGTGAATTTTGCGGTATATGATGTTATTTATCTAATAAATTTAAATGGGTATAGTGTAACCACGTTTCTCGCGCCTAGAATTCAGGAGTCCAAAAGCTTGATGTGGTGCCAAAATGAACGACAGGTTGGGTTTTAGCAAACACCCAGTCATTTGGCATTCCCTTATCGCTATTGCTCTCAACCACAAGGTTATCACCCCTAGTTTAACACTGGACTCGTTATGTCAGCTCTTCTGCAGAGGCTCCCACGGTCACATGAAACGTGGTTGAAGAATAATATTGATTTTAAGTGTCCAAATAAAAGTTTAAATCCGAGATATGAATGTATATAATAATATTCAAACATGAAATTTGTGGCACACTTTTAAAATATTACTTATAGGAGTAAAGGGTAGAAAATGGTATCATTCGAAAGATATGATTAGCCAGATTTGCAGAATACAAAAATTAATATCTTACGATGTCAAGGAGGTATTTAAAATACTTTTAATTTTTATGCATTTTTCCATTTTATACACGTTTTTATTTATATTTAAAAACACCTAAAGTAAAAAGCGTTAAATCTGGCAATTTCTAAAACTCAAGTAAAACCATAGGCACATTAATTTGTATAAATGTAGCATCACTATACTCTGAACTACAATTTTTTTATTCTAAGAGAAAACAGCCACTATACTCGTAGTGGTAAAAATTTGAATGAATGAGTGTTATATCGAAAATTTATACTGTTGAAAATGAACTTAAATTGAAAAAGGATTGGATCGATGAAAGTTCTATTATTTTTTTTATTTTATGTGATTTTTATCAGCTCTAATTTAAAGACACATTTTTAAACTAAAACCTAATGCATTCCAATTAACTGAAATTGACTACTTATTTTTTTTTTTTAATGGATTCATTACTATATCTTCTGCATATATAGGAAGAAAGAATAAGATTTGTAAAAACTTTTCATTTCTGGTGTCCGATGAATTTACACATTTTGAGATTTCCTTGCATTAGAATTAATTACTTATTTTTTCAAAAGGGGATTTATTATTATCTTCTGCATATGTAATACGAAAGTAGAAGATGGAAAATAATTTCGATTTCCGGTTTTCGATGAATTTACACGTTTTGAGATTTCCTTGCATTTCAATTATTAGAAATTAACTACTTACTTTTTTTTTTTTTTTTTTTTTTTAAGTAGATTTATTATTTTATCTTCTGCATAAGTAAGAAGAACGTACACAATTCAGAAGAAAGTTTTAGATTTCCGGTTTCCGATAAAGTTACACGTTTTGAGATTTCCTGAACTCAATTCGACCGGCATCATTTCGACCTGTATTGTATAAACGCACCAAGCCAAACATGGTGTATGAGGTGATATTATGTAAAACTATGCTGTTTTAAATTGGATGCATACCGACCGACAAGTGTCGATGCTGTGCTGCAACTTAATTCCGCTAATAAGTAGGCAATTATTTTGCTTTGCTTTGCATAATGTGGTCGAATTTCCACCACTAGACGATACTAGTAAAAATTAATAGCTGAAATTGGTATTTACTGCCATGAAACTTTTGTCGAAATTTCCAAATGAATAAAAAGTATATTCTCTACTGATAAATAACGTTAAGTTGAATAAATCAGGTTAATAAAATAACCCCTGGAAACAAAATCATTGCCTAAAATTTTTTTTGAAATCCAAACAGAGTAATTGAATGCTGACTAGAAAATTCTATAGACAAACTATTTAAATTTGTTTAACTAAAACAATTTCGTTAATAAAATTGTTGTTTGTCTTTCTTAACGCTCTTTACTGACCCTCTAAAGTTTACAACATCTTTTCTTTTTAAAATATCAATCCTAATTTTAACAATGGTTATTAGACATCCAACTGATCATAAAAGAAAATAATTAGCTTTTTTTTATTTTCAAGAACTTTTTTAGCATCTATATGTTAACATGGTTAAATTCAAATAATAATTAACTAGCAGACATTACCCGCTTCAATGGTCACTATATTTAAAGGAAACTCTTTTCTATATCACTTTATACACACACAATATATATATATATATTACTGAAATTGCTCAAAACATCGACTTGGATCCCTGCTGCCTTCGACAGAGGCTTGCTCATCCGCAATTCTCTGGTGCCTGTCCCTATTGCTTGCGACAATGACTTGCCAGAGGACTTCCATTTGGGTGCTTATCAGATGACAGTTTCGAAAAAATTGAAGAAGCCCATTTTTCGTTAAAAATACATAATTTATACGATTATTCTTAGTTTCTTTCTTTCTTTTTACTTCCTTATACAAATTAAAGGAAGTATAGTAATCCCGATTTGCGAAATGGATTTTGCATTTCACATTGCTCGAAAACGAATGATCGCTGAATGTTGCCAATTTATACGTGTGACTGTCATGATGTCTAGTTGTACACCTGCAAGTGTCGTCTTAACACGAGCTCTCGTTTTAGAGATATAAGGGACTTTACACGATTTTACGTGACGTCTGTATGTATGTGTGTCTGTGTGTGTGTGTGTGAGTATGTCGCATAACTCAAAAACGGTTGTACGTAGAAAGTTTCAAATTGGTACATAGGTTTGTTATAACATCTAGTTGTGCACCTCCCTTTTTGGATTTTGTATGATTTTCCGTTTTGGAGATATTTAGGAAAATTTGGTTCATAATGGCCAAAATGTATCAAAAAACGGTAATAACTCAAAAACGGTTTGGACAAATCTTGCAATTTAACTGACTTCCCGACTAGCTAGACATTTGAAACTTTCAGAAAAGTTCAGAACACGTTGACAATGCATTTTTAAAAATATTTTTAGCCAACTGTTTCCAATACCTGCTGCCTTCAGCAGCGTTTATGTGATTCAACAGAAAATTTATTTAAATAACTTCTCGACTAGCTAGACATTTGAAACTTTCAGACTAGATCAGAACACAGTGAAAATGCATTTTTTAATACTTTTAGCCAACTGTTTAGGGTCCCTGCTGTCTTCGGCAGCGTTACCAGTACAAATCTTGCAATCGATTTTTAACTAACTTCCCAACTAGCTAGACATTTAAAACTTCTGGAAAAACTCAGAACACGGTGACAATGCATTTTTTAAATATTTTTAGCCAATTGTTTCAGGTGACTGCTGCCTTCGACAGCGTTTATATGGTTCAACAGAAAATTTATTTAACTAACTTCCCGACTAGCTAGACATTTGAAACTTTCAGAATAGTTCAGAACACGGTGAAAATGCATTTTTTAAATACTTTTAGCCAATTTTTTCGGGTCCCTACTGACTGCGGCAGCGTTACCAGTACAAATCTTGCAATCGATATTTAACTAACTTCCCGACAGGCTAGACATTTAAAACTTCTGGAAAAACTCAGAACACGGTGACAATGCATTTTTTAAATATTTTTAGCCAATTGTTTCAGGTGACTGCTGCCTTTGACAGCGTTTATATGGTTCAACAGAAAATTTATTGAACTAACTTCCCGACTAGCTAGACATTTGAAATTTTCAGAATAGTTCAGAACACGGTGAAAATGCATTTTTTTAAATACTTTTAGCCAATTTTTTCGGGTCCCTGCTGCCTTCGTCAGCGTTACCAGTACAAATTTTGCATCGGTTTTTAACTAACTTTCAGAAAAGCTCAGATCACGGTGATAATTCATTTTTTTAAATATTTTTAGCCAACTGTTTCGGGTCCAATGACAATGTTTTTTAACATTATGTATATTTCTAAAGTGTATAAGGAAGTCATGTGTTGCCCACATCAGATTTTTTTTTTCTTTTTCAATAATTTATAATTTATTTTTATTTTTGATACGCTACTTGGCTTAAAGTGGCTATCGCGAAAGCAGAGTCCTTGACGAAAAATGTCCGATTTACTTCAGCATCACAATAAAAAAAAAAAAAAAAATGCTCAGGATTATAAATAAGTAAAGCTGTTTAATATAGTTCTGAATTAGCTTTCATGCCAAGCGTACTATACTTGCCAAAAAACATACTATTAAAAACAATCCGAAATTGAGATGTAAAAAAATGTTATGGAAAAAAATTTGGCAGAAATATACTGGATTTTTATCTTTATTATTTTATTTTTAAATTATGAAGACGTCTTATATATATATGCATTAACAAATTTAATATTACACACACACACACACACACACACACACACATATATATATATATATATATATATATATATATACATATATGTCGTGTGAAAGCATATTTCATTTTATGTTGAAAAAAATTAACTCGTAAATGTTTTTGGCAACAATTAAAGCATTAAATGGCTAATTTTATTATATGGCGTATTCATTTCTTAAATAATTAAATAATTTGAATTTTCCTGACAAAAACGTAAGTTATTTTCATGTTTTCTATCTATAACAAGCAGTTAACACCATAAATCGTACAGCCTTCACTGGACAGATTTCGAGAATAGTGAAATATGTATATGTTACCGCTAAAGTGCAGAAATCAGTTAATCTGCAGATTAGCTAGGTAATCTGTACATTAACTAGGGTGATCCGTTAAAGTGAGGAAAATTGTTTTATTTCACAAATTACCTAGGTAATGTGCGAATTACCTAGATAATCTGCAGATTACCTACTAGGCACTAGTTAAAGTGAAAATAAGATATATGGTGTTGTAATTTTACAGAACGCTGTGTTGTATTTGTTTTTTCATTCGGAAAAAAAAATAGTTTTCTTTTCTTTTTTATTTCTTTCTTTACTTATTTTAATCTGTATGTGTTTTAATTTTTATATCTTTTAAAGTTATATTTGTTTTATTTTTTATTTCTTTCATCTTTTTTATTCTGTCAATATAAGGTTGAAGATGTTATTCATTTGTAATATGAAATATAATAGCTTTAATAGCTTTCAATAAATTCTATTTTATAAATGAATGTTAGAATTGTAATACAGTAACGATTTCTTTTCAAAATGAAAATATTTAACAATTAAAAAAAAAAAAAAAAAAAAAAAAAAAAAAGTTTTATTAACAACTTATATTGCTATTACTATTTAAATACTAGAAATATTAAATTATATAAAATATTACTAGAAATATTAAATTAGACAAATCAGAAGCATTATTTAAGAAGTAATTGAAATAATTAAAACTGCTTTAACATTTTTTAGAATGCATGAAAATTAAAATGACAGTTTTCAATGCTTTATTAAACTATATTTTGCAGCATACCTATATCTGCACAAGTTTAGCAAATATATTATTTTTACACAAAAAAAAAAACCTTTATTAACACTTTTTATGTGATAAACTACAACGAAACTATATGAAAATGCGAACAAAATTAAAAAAAAAAAATAATAATAATAAAATATAATCATGATGTATAAAATATGTACAGGAAACTTGAAACTGAAAGAGAAAAAAAAATATAATGAAATGCTAAAAAATGTACAAAAATTTCATATTAAGTATTTATTAAATGCCATAATATTTTTCAAAGTTAATAATTAATATATCTTTTTTTTTTTTTTTTCTTTTTTTTCTTTTCAGTAAGTAATAGTAATTTAAATCAATTTTAAAATAAATTAGTTTTAAAAAGTTATGGTTTAATAGTTTTAGTTCGGAATGAAATAATTACTGTAATGTAAATCTAATATTCATAATTCAAAATGGAGTTTCACGAGAGACAGCTTTTAAGTAAGATTAAATTTCATTAATAAAATACAGACCCTTATCAAACTTATATTGACAGAATTAAAAAAGATAGAAATAAAATCAAAATTAAAACAATTATAACTTACTTGTTACTTTAAATTTTGTGTTAGTCATAATAATAAACCTAATCATGGCTTCCATCCTCCACATTTTGCGTTTGCCGTTTATCCGTTTATCATCATAGCGTAGCGGAAGTGAAGGGGTAAAAGTTTTAGTTATGTTTGAAGGTCATTCGCGTATCTGTATCACATGGCTGTTTGACGTCATAGTGAATGTAAAAAAAACTAAGGCTCGAAACAAACATTTGAACTTTAACGATACTGAAACCGTTAATCTGCAGATTACCTAGTTAAAATGCGAAAAACTCTCTATTACGCACTTTAACGGGTCATTTTAGTTAATCTGCAAATTAGCTGGGTAATCTGCAGATTAACGAATTTTGCGTTTTAACGGTAACATATATATATACAAATCTTGCTTGCTTAATAGTATAACATTCAATAAATATGTGATCACCGAAAATTAACATGTTAGACAGTTATTAAAAAATATAGGTGATAAATCTGATTTAAAAATTCTAAATGTTGGTCGCTGTAACTGTGTACGTAAATACTATCAACTGTAAAAACGTGCAACAATTGTTTCTGATCAAAGTAATAGCAAGACCCTTCATCACATGAAAAAACTAAACAAGAGTGCATCATTAAAGCACCATGTGCACTCATGTTTAGTATGAAATTTGAAGGAATATAGCTCACGTTGAAACATTATTTTTAAACTTCTGAGTAGATCTGTTTTTTACCAAACAAAGAAATAAAAAATATTTAAAAATCGATTGAAACAAAGAAAATAATCTGGTGTGTTACTCACACGACTTTCTCTTACCCTGAATTTTAATACTATAAATACAGGTTGGAGATTAAGAGGTAAGATAACGAGTACTGTTATGTAAACCTATGTTAAAGAATTCAAATTAGGCTTCGGAAGAGTTTTATATGATAATTAGTTCTGTGTGAGGGGGGCTATCGCCCCCCTCAACCCCCCGTTTTATTATTGCACCTACATTTATATAGAATTTAATTCGGTTATTAAAAAATAATTTATTAAAATTATTATTTAAACAAATTATCTTTTATGATAATGCAGACGATTTCCATATTAGAGAAGTAGTATAACACTAAATAATATATATATATATATAAAGTTAAATTTATTCTCAATATTACATTTTTTTTTTTTTTTTTTTTTTTTTTCTTTTTTTGTTAAAAATGAAAAAAATCGATAATTTTCTTTTAAATTATCGCAGATCGACGGTTCAACCATTCATTTTAAAGGTATTGGCGAGCTCTTTTGAAAGATACCCATCATGAAAATTTACTCCCCTCGAGGCGGGACTTCCCCCCCCCCCCACAGGGGTAAGGCGAGGCTTCTACATACACAAAAAAAAAAATTCCAGTTGACTATCTCTATTACAAAAAATATGTATTCGTTTCATTTGGTTTAGTGCAGTCTATAGATATTAATCTCTACTTACCTGCAATTTCCCCCATAGACGTAATGTATTTAAATACTTTTGAGTGTCCCTGTACACGAACCATTTGCTTCATCTCAACGAAAAGCTTATTGTAGCATCCCTATATGATACACATTTAGAATACCGAGTTTGGAATTTCTGCTACTATTTGTTCTTGAGATATGCTGATAACAGACAGACACACGGACCATTCGCTAAAAACATGATTTTCGTATTCAGGGGACCTCAGAACATGAAAATAAAACAAAAACTCGCGTTCGAAAATTTCACCCTAAAACAATACTTTCTCGACCCTATAGGTAAGAGAAAGTAAAAATGTATTAAAAATTCCTTGCATAAAAAAAGGAATTCAAATGTTTGTTTTCATTGCGAAACCAACAAAACTAGGTTAGGAAACCACCTCACTAAAGATTCAAATTTCTATTATACAACAGACGACTTTATTTGTGAGGTTACACTGCCATTCATACATAATTACATAGCTACCAACGCTCCCATTTTTTTATGGAAACTTTATACCAGAAATTTTCTGTAGCAATTTTCAATTTTCATTTTTTTTTTTTTTTTTTTTTTTTTATCACAGACAATTAATATGTCAGATACTTATTTAAAAATAGTGATGAAAAACCTAATTTAAAATTTCGAAATGTTGGCAGCTACGTAATTAGTTTAGCAGACAGAAATCAAGCAATAATTTAATTAATCCTTATATTTCAGACTGACATTCCTGATTTCAAAAACCTACCATGGATGTTATTGTTCAAAGTTTTTGGATATCTGAACCCACGTGATCTGCGTAGAGCTGCACGGTAAGGATTATAAATTTAATTGTTAATATCTTTAATTTCAGTTCTTCATTATTATTTTTAATCCTATGCAGATTAACGTGTGCCTGCAAATACTGTAGACGAATACAATAGAAATAATCTGGTGTGTCACTCACACGACTTTCTCTTACCCTGAAATTTAATACTATAAATACAGTTTGCAGATTAAGAGGTAAGATAACGAGAACTGTCATGTAAACCTATGCTAAACAATTCAAATTAGGCTTCAGAAGAGTTTTATACGATAATTAATTCTGTGTGAGGGGGGCTACCACCCCTCTCAACCCCCCCGTTTCATTAATGCACCTACATTTATATAGAATTTAATTCGGTTATTAAAAAATAATTCTGTTTTTAAAAAATAATTTATTAAAATTATTATTTAAAAAAATTATTTTTTATGATAATGCAGACGATTTCCATATTAGAGAGGTAGTGTAATACTAAATATCCAAAAAAAGTCCATTTTACTCTCAATATTAAAAAAAAAAAAAAAAAAAAAAAAAAAAAAAAAAAACGATTTTTTTTTTCTAAGTTTTTTTTTCGTTAAAATTAAAAAAAATCTATAACTTTGTTTTAAATTATCACAGATTTATAGTTCAACCATTCGTTTTAAAGGTATTCGCAAGCTCTTTTGAATGATACCCATCATGAAAATTTACTACCCTCGAGGGGGGACTCCCCCCCCAGGGGGAGGGGAGGCTCCTACATACACAAAAATTTTTTCCCAGTTAACTATCTCTATTACAAAAAATATATGTTCGTTTCATTTGGTTTAGTGCAGTCTATAGAAGTTAAACTCTACTTACCTGCAATTTCCCCCATAGACGTAATGTATTAGAATTCTCTTGATTGTCCCTGTACACGAACCATTTGCTTGATCTTAACGAAAAGCTTACTGTAGCATCCCTATATGATACACATTTAGAATACCAAGTTTGAACTTTCTGCCATAATTTGTTTTTGAGATATGCTGATAACAGACAGACACACACACAGACACACAGACACACAGACACACAGACCATTTGCTAAAAACATGATTTTCGTATTCAGGGGACCTCAAAACGTGTAAATACAACAAAATCTCGCGTTCGAAAATTTGACCCAAAAACAATACTTTCTCTACCTTATGGGTAAGAGAAAGTAAAAAGAGAGATCGTTTTTAGGTGATCCCTAAAACGAGAACTGTCAATCATTTAATTTATTCCTTAGCGTTGTTAGTCTCCGCCTTTCTTTTATACCACATTTTAGAAAAATAATTTTCTGCTTATTTAACTTAATTACATTTTAAACGAAATTATTGTACCATATCTAGAAACGTTTTAATTAATATTCCATATGTCTGTACCTGCCTTTTTTTTCTTTCGCACCAATCATATTTAAATGTATTTTCATTTTTATTTAATCCTAATTACATTCGGAGTAAATTACTTTAAAAATAATGTGGTTTAAAAAGGAGGGCGTGTATTAACAATTTTATGGAATATAAATTAGAATATTGGTAGCTATGCTGTACTAAGAATGTGGTGAGGGAAAAAGGGAGGGTATTATAAGCGAGTATTATGTATGGAATAAATTAAAATGTTATCATCTCCACCTAAAACTATTCACTATTTCAGAAAAAGCATTTTCCGTATTCTTGTTTAACACGTTTAGTACCGTAGACGTATATATATGATGGCCTCATTTACCGTAGTGGTTGCGCAGCACCTGTGAGCCGTAAAATACAACCAACAACCAACCATAGTGATTGCTGTAACTACTTTACACGATTTTAACACGAATACATAAAAATCATTCGTTAGATGCGATAAGGTTTTGGAGTGCCAGAAAGCGGATCTTATTGTTTAAAACTAGGAATATCTCTCGATCGCAAAGGGTTAATCATAATTAATTCTTCATTCATGAAGAATATGTAATTGCATGTATTCACAGCATTCTCTGATTGCATATGAGGAGCCTTTCTATCGTTTTCCACACTATAGTAGCCTTTGATATAAAACAATTTTAGTCTTTAAAAATATCGTATTCTTCGACCACATATCATGAAACCATAGAAGCATCTGCGCAAGTGCTAACATAACGAGTCCAATGCTAAAATAGGGGTGACAGTCATTTGACTCACAGAAAATGGGCAATAACACACAGAGTGCAGAATTGCTGGATGTTTTCCAAATTTCAAATTGTCGGTCAAGCTGGCCTCCAACATTTTGGACGCGTCCTCACTGTTAGTTTTAGGATATGTGGCTGCACTGTAATATGACCTTCCTTATTTCTAAAATTTCTGAAAACACTTGTTTCTTCTTAAAATAAAGCATAACGTCTCATAATTAAATTCAAGTATGAACATTACATCTCACAACTAACCTTAAAGTCAGAACATTGCGATATTCAGATTGCCAAAATGTCTCTTACAATACTTACAAACGCTCCATTAAATTTATTTTATAAATTTATCATTATATATAATATATATATATATATATATATATATTAGAATGTGCCTTAAATGAGGGGGAAATTTTGTTTTTGTTTTTTACTTCTTTGAAATCCGATCCTCTAATTATTTTCTACTTGACTCTAAATACATTTTAGCAAATTATCAGCTCTCTGGGATAATGTTAAGACGTGGTGCCGAATCGATGAAAAAAGTTTAATATAAGTATTAAGATTTTTCCTGTCGATTCGACACGTGTTAACAATATCCCAGAGAGCTGGTATTATGCTAAAAAATATTTAGGATTAAATAGAAAATAAAACTGTATATGTATCGGATTTGAAAAAACTAAAAAACAAAAAACAAAGGGGGAAAACAAAATTCCCCCTCTTTAAAGGGACACCCTAATATATAAATATATATTATTTTTTCTGATATTAATTGATTACATCCGTATGTTTCTCCTTTTTTAGTGTCTGCAAACGATGGAACAGTTTAATCAAGGAATCAAGATTGTTGCATCAACTTGACACAGCTGATTTGGGTCTAAGTTATTCAACTGTAATTGAGTTTATGAACAGAGTACCATCTCATATAACAAGTATGAGAATAGTATTGATGGAATTAACAGACACTGGAATATATGCGCCAGAGCTTTTTCAATCAATCAATGACAGTTGTCCAAATCTCCAAGAATTATACATCCAAAATTGCATGTTAAATGGATGCGCAACTAACTCTTTTGTTAGGTACCTCGTTATGAGAGGAATTTACGAAAACCTAAACAATGGCGAATATATACTTTTCGAATCCTATAATTTGAGACCAATTATACAACTACCTGAAACTCTAAGAATCCTCTCACTTCGAAGAGTGTGTTCCACGAACCTTTCACTTTTGTTTAGATTAACTTCATTTGAAGAACTGCCTAATCTTGAAGTGCTAGATCTATCAACTCGCATAGCTGATACCATTGGTAGAAAACCGTCATTAGTTCCTTCTTCCATGTGTACAAGGGAACTTTATTTGCCATATGCTATATTCGGCAGAGGCTTAGATCCGTATTTAAAGTTTTTTGAAAACCTTAGAGTTTTAAATCTGGCTGAAGCGATTTTTCCCAGAGATGACTTGAAGAAATTGCACGGACATGCTAAACACTTGAGAGAATTGTACTTTTGTGAAAAGGATTTTCGTGATAAAGACCTTTTGTTTGTTCAGAAGGACACATTTCCTAACCTTAAAGTGTTATGTTTAAAAGCAAGTAAAATTACGAAAAAGGCAATAGAGAAATTGTTTCTTCAGTGTAAGTCCTTGAAATTTGTTTATGCAAGCATTAAACAACGTTCCGGTAATATAATATGTGGCTACTATAAATACAGTTATAGAGTATTATCGTTTCGTCGTTCAATAGATTGTTTGAGAAAGCATTCTGCAGAACGAAGATATCATATTAATTCTGCTAGAAAAAGAAATCGTATATCATCAAATAAATAATTCAGAACTTTTTTGAAATATCTGTCATTGAAAAATAATTTTATAAAATCTAACTAAACACTGTTCCATCAGCATATACAGTGTTGTCATAATTATTGTAACCTTATTCAAAAGAATATTCTTTTTATTATTATTATTATTATTATTATTATTATTTAATTTGTTGTTTCTATTACATATACTAGAGGTAATGAATCTTTTTATACCTACTACCTACTTTTGTATGTTTGTTACAAATAATATTTTATGTGGCCCGCCGATTCCACAAAAATGGTAATTTAAAAAGTAGGAAAATAACTTTAATTCATAAAATTTATAAACAGAGTTATAGCAAGTTAAAGCATATAATAATAAAACAATCTTCTATTTCAAAGTTTTTAAAAATGAAAGAGCTTCAGTATCAGACAAAATCCCTGCCGCTCATCATAAAAACTGGAACGCCCAGTGGTGTTGCGGTAGGGACCAAATTGACTACCACCCAGTCGGTAGAGCACCGGCATCGTAATTGGAAGATTGCGGGTTTGGTACTCGAGCCGGCCAAAGACCGTCGTGTACACTAATGGTGGCTGGTGCACGTAAAATCTGTCGTGGCCGCAATGTCCTCCATGTTCCCATCAAAAATTATACCTCAGTGGGTCACCGAAGCGGGAGAGCCATCCCTTCCGTGGAGGATCAAAATTGTGACAGCATGTCTCCGGACCACCTCTAGGGGTGTATCTGAGACCATCGCTAATCGCGCATCTGCGCAGCACTAGTGCGACGTAAATCCCAAACATCCATCCATCCATCCGAATTGACTACCACTGACATAGACCATAAAAAGGGTATTGAAATTTTATTTTTCCGACGGAGTGAAAATAATGCCTGGACCGGGACTCGAACCCCGGATCATTGACTTACAAGGTCAAGGCTCTACCAATTGAGCTATCCAGACCGACATCCCGGTCAGCATTACTCACTCAGACAACCTTTTAGGCAGAAACATTCTGGTCTATCATTTAGATAGCTCAACAGATATAAGCCGCAGGAAAAATGGAAAACACCATTAAACAATGGGAGAAAGAAATACAATTTTTTAATAAAATCACACAATCGACTGTGGAATAAAATCATATTTATTGAAATTTTACTTTTCCGACGGAGTGAAAATAATGCCTCGACCGGGACTCGAACCCCAGATCATTGACTTACAAGGTCAAGGCTCTACCAATTGAGCTATCCCGGCCGATTCATAAAAAGGGTATTTTATGATATAATAAATTGACAAGCAGGTAAAAATATTGTGCTTAACTTTCTCAGAGACAAATTTTCTGAATGTAAATCAATTTTCATAAATGCACTCATAATTTATGGATAACTTTATTTGAAATTGGGAAGAAAATCATTTTTACAGTTCATAGTATCAAGAATTTTATAAGTATTTTACATATTTTCTGGTTATTCTTTCAAGATTATAAAGAAGTCAAATAACTGACAATGAGTCGGATGTGCATCCCACTTTTTACCTGATAGTAAAAAATTGAACTATTTATGTTAATTCCAATAATTTATTTTCCATGGCCATAGCATCTATATCACTGTAAAAAATATGTTCTATTTGCTGCCTGAAATTCTCTGTAATTTGAGAAAATACTCGTAATTTACGAAATAATTACGTTGTCAGAACGTATTTTCTCAAATTACAGGGAATTTTTGGCAGCAAATAGGACATGTTCTTTACAGTGATAATACAACTAATATGTAAAATACTCAAGTTTTATCAAAATATTATAAACAGAATAAATTCTGCAGAGTCTAAATAAGATTACTAATTATAGCCACTCGTTATATTCGAGATCGTAATTAGTAGTTACACTGTTAAAAAAATGCAAATTTGCTGCCAGAAATTCTCTGTAATTTTAGAAAAAAAGTCGTAAATTACGGAAATATTACGTTGACAAATCGTATTTTTCTGTAATCACAGAGAATTTCTGGCAGCAAAGTTGCATTTTTTTAACAGTGTATAATTGCTACTATAAATACCGTAATACCACTTTCTATCTCAATGTTTTTAAAAATTTAATTAATGTTTGAAAGTGTTTCAGTATCAGACAAACTCCTACCGCCCATCATGAAAGCTGGAACGCCCAGTAGTGGGCGGTTGTCAGTGTTAGTCAAACCGAGTTGACTAACACTGATTTACACCATAAAAAAAGTATTTTATGATATAATAAATTGATGAGCAGGAAAAAATATGATGCTTAACTTTGTCAGAGGCAAAATTTCATATTACGTTTATATTTCTAAAGTATTTCTAGATTCTAAATGACGCTTGCAAATGTTGCAAAGATGTAATTTTAAAAATACATTTTTCTATAACATGATCTCTTTAAACAAATGCCGTCATTTTAGATCACTGAACTGAATGCGTGTAATTAAATATTGTCCATATATAAATATTATATTTTACTCTCGCGTATTTTATTAATTACATCACTATCGTATCATTTCGACTAAATTTAATCGTAGCTGGTCCATGTTAGAGCAATTTTATGTAGAGGTTTCTTATGAGATAACACTTGTTTCGTAAGTATAAGATGAATCAAATATGAAACGCAATTTTAATTTCTAAATTTATTGTAACGAGATACAAACCTGATATTTATCTTCTATTTTTTCGCATAAAATCCTGATTTATTATAAAATTTTCCCAATGAATCATAAGACGTTTAATGCCATCATCATAAAAAGTGCGCAAACAGGATTCCAATTAATTGTGCATGAAATCTGAAACAACAAAGTCGAAGTCAAATTGTTCATTTCCTGGCGCTTCTTTCAGTGATCGAAACATGCGATAGTGATAGGGGGATATGTCAGGACTGTAGGAAGGGTGCTCAGTATTGTCCAATGAATTGCCTTCAATTTTTATTTAGCTGTGAGGTGTGTGGGAAAGAGCATTTTTGTGAAGTAGAATTAAGCTTCTGATTGAAAATCCAATCGGATTTTCCTCCAATTTGCAAACTTCATTTCACCTAATAGCTATAGCAGTAGAAAGCAGAATTAAATGTACGGCTTTCATGAAAAAAGCCCATGTGCAAAACGCCTTTTAATTTTCAAAACACCCTCACAAGGATCTTATCCAGATGAAAAGTGAGTTTTTGGCATTTAGCTGAAATAGCGTAAACTGTGTTTCAAGTATGTGGATGATTTTAACTGTTATGACGCCTTCATGTGTAAGAAATTCTATAATAGTGTGCTATGAAGCATGATAAAGGACCTTTTGCTCACTTATTATGACGACAATGGAAGTGTGAAATGGAATAAATTTGACGTAATGTAGGTAAACTCATGATATCACCACCTATTATGTCCAGGAATGCGCGCTTCTTCCTGACGCGTTAGTGACTGAACAACAACAAAAAAAAAATCGGTTCATAATTGATTTACCCCATATATTCGTATGGAAAAGTCGAAATAATTTCCACAATCAGGAACAATATTCTAACATGAACCACTGATGTAGAATGGCAAAACAACCTCAATTGAGCTAACTCGTCGTTTTATGCTGAGTCGAGCTAGCAGAGATTTAGTACAGCTGATAGAGCTTGGCGGGTGGCTCAGATTCGAATACCGAGCTTATCAACTTTTTAATTGTGGGAAATTTATTTGACACTTATACCGAAATAGGTACATTATTAGATTGCTTTCAAACATTTTTCCGTGTTACATTATTTCAAATCTATATAATTATCATAAATTTTCTTTCTTCTAAGAGTAGTTATGGTAAAATATTCTTTATGTTAGCTTAATTATTAGGTAATGTATATCATATTAAACATACAAATTAAATCATGTTAATTTACAAATGATATTTTTAAAAACTTGTCCACAGTGCATTTACATTTATCGAAAAATTAAGAAGCAAAAGTCGAATTCGAATTTACGGTTGAATGTAAAATTCACAATATGGATGAAACAGTCGAATTCATACAAGTAAACGAACTACAATTTAGAAATATTATTTGTCATTGAAATAATTTTTAAACCATTCTTCACAATTCCCTATAAATAATTTACCGTGCAACTTAATTTGACATGCTTTACAATACTGTTGTATCACATATTTTTTTAACTGAGCTAAAGCAATTATATTATTTTTAATTAAATAATTTTGTCCAATTTACTTATAAATTTTTGTATGTGTTTACTTTTCAGTTTTGAAGAATTATGATTAGAAACAGAAAATATATTATGTATCTAACATAAATAATCCTTTTTATAAAAAGTATTTGTATGCTTAAAATTCACGTATGGTATTTTAATATTCCTTGTTTGTAGAAATATATTATAAATTCTATCCTTCAAATAAAATATGCATCGTGACATCAAAGCTTGATGCCGACTAAAAAAAAATTTTTTTTTTTTTTTTTTAACTTCTTATTCTTGTTCTTATT
Organism: Salticus scenicus; assembly: GCA_963930645.1. NCBI lineage: Eukaryota > Metazoa > Arthropoda > Arachnida > Araneae > Salticidae > Salticus > Salticus scenicus. The sequence continues at coordinate 68,466,596 of OZ005659.1, forward strand.
ATTGATTTTATTCATTTAATTCTGTAATTCCAGTTATATATCTTTTAAAACAATTAAAAAACATATTAAACAGAAACGTCAAAAATAATTTTTAAATAGACTACTTTTTGTAAATTATTAGTTAGCTCTTTTTTTTCTTTTTTGAAATCAAAGGTTTGCTAAAAGTTCAAACGGTTTCTACATTTATAACTCTTGTTCAACTTGCAATATTTCTCAATGACTTTTAGTGTAAATTCTTGATTTTTTTTCAACGAAACTGTTTTATGTTATATATATCAAATTTTACAATACATCATATTTTGTTATATTTGTGCGCGTTGAATTAATTTTAAACAAAACATTTTACAACAAAAATAAAATTTAACTAAAGAAATTGTTTTAAAATCATTGAATATTTAGATTTTTGGAACGAAGTTCCTTAACGCGGGTTGCGGTAGTAGTTAACCAGCAGAAATCGTCACGTAAGGAGAAAGCGTCACGCTCCCTCCATGCGAACTTCTCTCGCCAGAAAGTTTAACCCCAGCAATTTCTTCTTTTTCTCCCTAGATACGGCTGCTAAGGAGGAGCGCAGACGCCTGGAGCAATGGTCTAGTAAGCTGATAGTCATAATTTTAGTTTATTTTAGAATTCCTTTCTCGTCGCCAAATCCTCGTTGAAAGTTGTTGTTTCGAGCGGACAAGTATCGTGCGCAGTCATGATCCAGCGCAGTTCACAACAAAATACTGTACTACGATTGATACTGTTTTTTCGAGATACTTGGACAAAATTGAATCTCAAACATATGTATCTTATTATAGTTATCATAAGCCAATAATTACCATGATAAAATATGATAACATTTAAAATAATCTGGTGTGTCACTCACACGACTTTCTCTTACCCTGAAATTTAATACTATAAATACAGGTTGCAGATTAAAAGGTAAGATAACGAGTACTGTTATGTAAACCTGTAATAAACAATTTTTATTAGGCTTCTGAAGAGTTTTATGTGATAATTAGTTCTGTATGAGGGGGGCTGCCGCCCCCCTCAACCGCCCGTTTCATTAATGCACCTACATTTATATAGAATTTTATTCGGTTATTAAAAAATAATTCTGTTTTTAAAAAATAATTTATTAAAATTATTATTTAAAAAATATATCTTTTATGATAATGCAGACGATTTCCATCTTAGAGAAGTAGTATAACACCAAATATAAAAAAAAAAAAAGCCCATTTTATTCTCAATATTTAAAAAAAAAAAGTTCAATATTTAAGTTTTTTTCGTTAAAAGTAAAAAAAATCCATAACTTTGTTTTAAATTATCGTAGATCGATGGTGCAACCATTCGTTTTAAAGATATTAACGAGCTCTTTTGAACGATACCCATCATGAAAATTTACTCCCCTCGAGGGGGGACTTCCCCCCCAGGGGGGGAGGCGAGGCTCCTACATACACAAAAAAAAAAATTCCCAGTTAACTATCTCTATTACAAAAAATATATATTTGTTTCATTTGGTTTAGTGCAGTCTATAGACGTTAAACTCTACTTACCTGCAATTTTCCCCATAGACGTAATGTATTAGAATTCTCTTGATTGTCCCTGTACACGAACCATTTGCTTGATCTTAACGAAAAGCTTACTGTAGCATCCGTATATGATACACATTTAGAATACCAAGTTTGAACTTTCTGCGATAATTTGTTTTTGAGATATGCTGATAACAGACAGACACACACACAGACATACAGACACACACACAGACACACAGACACACACACAGACATACAGACACACACAGAGACTTACAGACACACAGACCATTTGCTAAAAACATGATTTTCGTATTCAGGGGACCTCAAAACGTGTAAATATAACAAAATCTCGCGTTCGAAAATTTGACCCAAAAACAATACTTTCTCTACCTTATGGGTAAGAAAAGGTAAAAATATAACAAAATCTCGCGTTCGAAAATTTGACCCAAAAACAATACTTTCTCTACCTTATGGGTAAGAGAAAGTAAAAAATTATTATATTTTAGTATTTTTTTAATATAATTTATAATTCATTTTCTTATATTTAATTTTTAATAAACAAATATTTTCGGTATAACATTAAACTCAACTTTTTAATTTGATACCTTACTTTACATTATTTGTATTGATAAAAAAAAAAAATAAATAAATAAAAAGATAGAAAATAAACAATAAAATAATGAGAGAGAGAGGAGAATAAACAATCTAGATCTCTATATCAAATCAAATTCGTAATTAGATAAAAGGCGTAAGGAACTATGTTCCTGACGGGGGTCCACCGGCTGCAATTTTTTTTTCCTTCTGTTGCTAATAAAGTAAATCAAAGTTCTTTCAAAATGGAAATATTCATTACCTCTATAAATCATATTGATACTAAATATTTCTTTTTACACTTTATTGTGAATTTGTAATTTTATTTGATGTTTCTTATATACTATGCGTACTGAACTTTTGATAAAGTATGTTAATATATATATATATATATATATTGTATATATATACATCTATACATATTTATTTTATCACCAACGAAAGATTGTATTGTAAAAATGATTTTTAATAGACAATTCCATTTGTAATAATTAGTTAGATATTTCTTTTCTGTTTCTGTTGCTGAAATTGCAAATAAAAAATCCAAAGCATTCCTTACGTATACAATTCATCTTCACGCTAAAAAATTCTTCCTCGATCTTTATGGTGCTTTTGCGATTTTGTGCTTTTACTGTATACCTTGTGTGTCATGTAAAATAATCTTAATGTAAACCATGTAGTCATTCGAAATATTAAATATTATTTATAGCTATTTGTTTGATTTTTTTGAATAAAATCTTTAAAATAAAAATCGTTTTTGGCAAAAGGATTCATTTAACATGCATTTATCAGCTTTTATTATTTTTTTTTTCTTGTGTTGTTGAATGTATATAAAACAAACGTACTCTACGAGTATAGACATTCACTAACTTTACATGTTATCTAACACTGATTTTTTTGTTGTTCTGTAAGGTAAATTTTCTTCAAATATTGAAATACACATATTTGAAGAAACCAAAATTTATTAATTAACTACTGGCAAAACAAACGAAACAATAAATTAACTCAACAAAATCTAAACAGAAAAACATAAACTGAAACGAAATTATGAAAAAATAATTTAGGAAACTTAAGAAAGGAAGAAAGGAGGCAGGCGGCAAGACTTTTGACTTGCCTGTAGGGTTAAACTAGTTTTATGCCGGCAATACTCCTCCAGCCTTCCAAGACCAGAAAAAACAACAAACTACACTGAAATTAAACTTTAAACGCCAGTTGCCATTTTGAAACTCAATCTCCACCAGCCTCGATAACTGACATCACTTCACTTCGGTATTTTTTATTTTTTATAAAACCTAAAAGTAAAAATTTAACAAACTTAACCGGATAACTTCGATCAATAGCTTATAAACACGCAAAATATATTCCAAATTTAATCAAAACTAATATATTTCAAAGCGCAACTAAATATAACATTTCATGAAATAACAAATTTCTCGAAATATAGTGCAATAAGGGTGTCGTACAAATAAATATTTCTAAAAACATTTAGTTTTAAATATTTAAATACATTAAAAAATGGATGTCAAAAAGTTTTACAAACGTAGTTCTCTCTACTTACGGATATAAAAAAAATGTCATGATATCTTTGGCGTACATTTGTTAAGAAAATTTAAAAAATATAACACATTTTTAATCAATTTTTATCATATATTTTAAGAAAACAGTAATATATCTCAACGTATGTCTGATCAATTTTTATTATACAGGGTAAGTCAAAATGAATATAGCGATAACAACGGCTATAACTATTTAATGGAAATGAATTTATCGATAAGATTAGCACAGAATGTAGACGGAACTCCAAAACTTTGTATACATACGTCATAGATGTTCTATGTGACTTCCCTTGGTCACACGGACAGCATTTAGACGGTTGTCCATTTCACGCCATACATTCTGAAGCATGTCTGCAGTCACCGACGCAAGCGCATTACAAATGCGTACTTTGAGACCCTGCGATTTTTATCTATGGGTTTATGTGAAAGACAGGATGTATATGCTTCCCATGCCCAAAATAACTGAAGAACTCAAAGAACGCATTTGTAATGCGATTGCGTCGGTGACTGAATAAATGCTTCAGAATATATGGCGTGAAATGGACAACCGTCTAGATGTTGTCCGTGTGACCAAGGGAAGTCACATAGAACATCTATGACGTATGTATGCAAAATTTTGAAGTTCCATCTACATTCTGTGTTAATCTTATCGATAAATTCTTTTCCATTAAATAGTTATAGCCGTTTGTAATCGCTATATTCATTTTGACTTACCCTGTATATTTTCAGAAATCAATAATATAACTCATAACATAATATGTTTCACATTACGATGCTACATAATAAAATAAGTAATAGATAAACTATCTATGCATAGAATTTATTTATACACCTTTCCTTTATATCACTCTATCATTTAATGCTCCTGTGATATCGCTTCGATAATACTTTATGCCATATTGCATTATTAATTTTAAACGGTGGCTTTAGAGATCTCTAAATTTAAACTCAATCAAATACATACCAGATATACAGATTTGCAATTAAGGCATGGCTAAAATCATAATTTGATTGATGAAATATGCATAGTGTGATGCATATGATGAAATATTTTAGTAGGATTCTACATTAAAATAGATCACAATGTTATAGTCTCCGAAATTGCACTCACATAATTAGTTATTCTAACTGATGTGAAAATAGGTAAAAATAATCTGGTGTGTCACTCACACGACTTTCTCTTACCCTGAAATTCAACACTATAAATACAGGTTGCAGATTAAGAGGTAAGATAACGAGTACTCTTATGTAAACCTGAGTTAAACAATTCAAAATGGCTTCGGAAGAGTTTTATACGATAATTATTTCTGTGTGAGGGACGCTACTGCCACGCTCAACCCCCCGTTTCATTAATGCACCTACATTTATATAGAATTTAATTCGGTTATTAAAATTATTATTTTAAAAAATTATCTTTTATGATAATTCAGACGATTTCCATATTAGAGAAGTAGTATAACACTATATATATATTGTTAAAAATGAAAAAAATCGTAACTTTATTTTAAATTATCGCAGATCGATGGTTCAACCATTCGTTTTAAAGGTATTGGTGAGCTCTTTTGAAAGATACCCATCATAAAAATTTACTTCCCTCGAAGGGGGACTTTCCCTCCAGGGGTAGAGGTGAGGCTCCTGCATACACAAAATTTTTTTCCCAGTTGACTATCTCTATTACAAAAAATATATATTCGTTTCATTTGGTAGAGTGCAGTCTATAGATGTTAAATTCTACTTACCTGCAATTTCCCCCATACACGTAATGTATTTGAATACTTTTGAGTGTCCCTGTACACGAACCATTTGCTTCATCTCAACGAAAAGCTTACTGTAGCATCATTATATGATACACATTTAGAATACCGAGTTCGGAATTTCTGCTACTATTTGTTCTTGAGATATGCTGATAACAGACACACAGACCATTCGCTAAAAACATGATTTTCGTATTCAGGGGACCTCAGAACATGTAATTATAACAAAAACTCACGTTCGAAAATTTGACCCTAAAACAATACTTTCTCGACCCTATGGGTAAGAGAAAGTAATGTGTATATAATTATAGGTAAAAATTTTGTTTTTTATGTATTATTTATTTCATTTGTTTTAATTATAAAATATGTTGAACATTACTTCAATCGAAATATAATTTCTAAATTTCGTAATATTTATCTATATAGGTACTATCAGTGGTTTTATTTTTGATTATTTTAATAATTACGTTTCGCCACTTATTAAGAATAAAATTTAAAGAAATTTAAATGAAGAATTTAACAAGAATCAAAAATTCACAATAAAAAATAATCATTTTTACGTTTAGAGGTTTATTATCTTTGTATATATATAATCTGAACAGCCTATATAATATGGTCATCACAGTTCCAATATGAGTCACTGCGCAAATTTTGATGTCATGCTACAACAAAGCATTGAGATAAAAAATAAAATCTCATCAGTAGTTTAGAAGGAATAAAATTATTTTTAAAAGGACAATTAAATAGAAACATTGTGGTAGTGAAATAATCAGTTGAAATTTTCAGCAGACTCAACTACAATCCCGATTAGAAAAATTAAAATTATGAAAGAAAATGTGATTAAAAAAATTACGAACCTAATCTATCAAATAAATAATCAATGATATCAAATATAAATTATCATAATATAAATCTACATATTTTGTAGATTATAAAAATGTAAGCATATTACAATGAAATAGAAAATATATTTAAAAAAACAAGTTAAAAAAATATTAAAAATATTAGAACATTTCACAACATTGTTCAAAAAATTAGAATAATGTCAATTTGTTGTACGCAATTTAAACTTGGAGGGTTTTTACACGCTAATCAATACTTTCTTGCATTACCTTTTACCTTTAATGGCAATTCTTAAACGATTTGGTCACTTATTGACAAAAGATTCACAAAAAAAATTATCAAAATTCACCCATATGTTCTTCAAACTAGAAATAGGATCTTTTTTGTCTTTTGGACGCAACTTCTTGAAGTCGTTTTTCATGATTCCCACAAATTCTCGATGGAGTTTAGATCAGGTGAATTCGAAGGCCAAGTGAGTTCATCCGCTTGGAGCCATTCAATTGTCGATTTGGAAGTGTGTCAAGGAGCTGAACACGAAATCGCCATCATATAAATTCCCAGAGGAAAGTATCATGAAATGTTCAAAAATTTCTTGATACACTTCTGAATTGACTTTTGTGTAAACCATATGTAATCTACCTGGGTCCTGGGCAGTCATGCAGCCCCATACTATGACAGAGGTTGCAAATTTAACCGAACGTTTTAAAATTTGTATCAACAGCTTCTTGTTTAAGTCTTTAAACACGTATACCTTGACCCCACTGGACACACAGAACATACTTTCATCGACGAAAAGTACTTTTTTTCAGTAATATTCATCTTAAAACAGCCTTTGTTTACACATATAACTCTGGCAGCAATTTGCTTTGATGATAAGAGTGGGTTTGTCTCATGCACGCGGGATCTGAAAACTTATTTGTGAAGTCGTCGTATGTTGTAGATTTAGAGGCTTTTATACCCAATTCTTCTAATTTTCTAACACATCAAAAGTGGTTTTCTTAACAATTTTTTTAAATTTCCTTTCATTTCTTGCTTTAGTTACAGGTTTTTTAAACTTTTAAAGTGTTTATTTAGAAAAAACCAGTCTATATATACATAATAGTTTGCCGTGAGTGAGTGAATGAGTGATTCTTCATCGCCCAGCCCAAACACCTGGACCTAGAAGCGTGAACTTTTGTGACAATGTTCCACCCATTACGTAGACATCCACTAGGAAGCGATTTTACAAAATTCGCCTCCCAACGGGGGGAGGGAGGGCAAAACGTGATTTCACAAAATCCTTCATATCTCAAATAAAAAAGCACGTATCCGGAAAATTTTTGCTTTATAGTATAGCTAATATAAATATCTAAAAACCAATATCTGGAATTTTAGAAATTCGGTTCCCAAAAGGGGGGAAGGGGGCAAAACGTGATTTCAAATAATCCTTTATATCACAAACAAAAAAAAAAGATGTATGTGAGATTTTTGCTCTAAAATATAGCTCACACAAATATCTAAAAACCAATTTCTGGAATTTTAGAAATTCGTCCCAGGTGGGGCGGGAAGGGGCTATGGGGCAAGAAAACAGAAATACAGTTAGACCGTTCAAAATTGGTACGGATAGGTTTTTAGAGGCCTGAAAGTCGACTTTGGATATTTTCGAAAGTGTAAAATTATTAAGAGGGGCGGGAAAGGGGGTTGGAGAGGCAAAAATTAAAATAAACCTAAATCATTTAAAATTGATATGTAGAGGTTTTTGACACCTGCAAATCGATTGCAGATATTTTCGAATTTGTAAAATTTTTAGGAGAGTCGGAAAAGGGGGGGGGGGGTGAAGGGGCAAAATAATATAAATAGAGTTAAACCGATCAAAATTAACACATATAGGTTTTTAGGATCTACAAACAGAATGCAGATATTTTCAAAAGGGGAAAATTATTAGGATAGACGAGAAGTTGGAAGGGTGAAGATACAAAAATATAGTAATAAGAGTTAGAGCGTTTAAAATTAGTATTATCAGGTTTTAAGACCCGATAAATGGATTGCGGATATTTTTGAAAACGTAGAATTATTACGAGGGGCGGGCGCAGGGGCAAAAATAAAGAAATTTAGATAGAATGTTGGAATTTAGTATTATTAGGTTTAAAAGCCCGAGGAAACAGTTGCGGATATTTTTGAAATTGTAAAATAATTAATAGGGGCGGGAACGGCGAGCGAAGGAACATACGCTCCGTGCACGCGTGTATACGCTGCCACAGGCTGTAGGAGCCCGGACTTATTATTCCACCGATGAGAGAAGATTTCGTTTGCATTTTATATTTATTTATTTCCCTTACGATAATATAGTGATTCATTAAGAGTGTCGAACATAAATGTGCGCGCACAGCGCCCAATGGCTTGCGTTGCCGAAGGCAGTGAGGACCCGGCTCGATATATTTCCCAATCAGATTTTCTTTTCTTTTTTTTTTTTTTCACCAGCCTGTTAGTTAAAAACGCAGGCCATGATGTTTGGTACGGAACTTGTTAGAGCCCATATTTAAAATTAAAGACTTAAACATAAAAGTTGTTTTGAACTACAAATATCTGTGAATATACTTAAACAGCAAATTTAGCTTTCTTTATCACTTGGATCATGTTAAGAATAGAATTATTAAAATGAATGTGATGTTACTCAAGATGGGTGGAGCTAACTGGGGCATCAAGCAAGACATGAAAAAGATTTGGTACAGAGTAGCCATTCTCCCCATCATTTTATGTGGATGTGAAACTTGATTTCAATGCCTTAATAGCCACGGTCTCCGCAAATTATCTTCTTGTCAGCGTCAATATATCTTCTACATTTGCCATTTCTATAAATCAGTTTCAACACATGCCATCTGTCAAGCAACAGGAGTTTTGCCCATTGACATAGATGCTAAAAGACTAGTAAACAAATATAATATTCTATATAATAATATATCATGATACCATAATTTTAACTACTTTAGCAGCTATGACTTCGAACAAAAGAACCACAGACTTGATAATTACCCAGCAGTTCCTAGGAGAGACTCCTCTACTTTCACCTCCGATTCCATCCACGACAATAATATAAAAATCTACACAGATGGCAGTAAAACAGATGTTGGTACAGCCTGTGCATATGTGGTATTTCAAAATGGTTCCATACAACATGAGGAGTGCTATAAACTGAATAAAGATAATTCGGTTTTTCATGCGAAGGCCTTCTCAATTCTAAAAGCGTTGGAATGGTCCATTTCTAAAAATTTTAATTCTGTTCTTATAAAGACTGATTGCTTATCTGTAATCAAGGCCATGGACAACTTAGTTCCTAAATCAAGGCTCATAATACAAATTATAGAAAAAAATGAATAATTTCACTGGTTCCTTCAACATTGCTTGAGTTAGAGGACATAGTGGAACCATTGGGAATGAAATAGCAGATCTATATGCAAAACAGGCAACAATAAATGGTTACCCTATGACTATCCCTCTCCTTTTTTTAAACCTAAATAAGATTCTACCAAACGACGCCCTGCAAACTTGGCAAACTGTTTGGCACAGTTCTGATAAGGAAAAGACCACATATAATGTTTTCCCAAGTGTTTCTACTGATTTTGCCGTTAAAAAACAGATACTTATATATTTCATCACAGGTCACGGCTGTTTTCCGTCATTTTTATATAAAATTAACCAGTATAATAATCCCGATTGTCCATGTGGACAAGTTGGTGATTCTCTCCATTACTTACAAATCAAGTGCTCTGAAAGCAGGATCTTTATTATGAGATATACAAAAGAATCATTGGAAGAATACATTAGAAGAATAGACTGATCACAATATCTGATTAACAAGGTTAAAATCATATATAATGACTTAATGGGAAAACATTAGTTTATTAGATACAGTTTCTGATTGCTGCATCTATTGACGTGATATATTTGACACTTCTAATTTTCATTCCATTTAAGTGGTTCAATTAATCAAGCGTTAAATCTTCTTAAGGCTTTCCAGTAGACATCTCATTTCATCTAGGATTTAAAAAGGTGAAATTCATCTGTGTGTCCTCGGTTATTGTGGTGTCTGGTATTTTAAACTCTTGGTCAATGAATATGCTATTTATGTTTATTTGCTCTTTGAATAGTGGTTTTGACTTTAAACGTGAATCTGGCCTAGTACAAACTAGGATTTAAACGCAAAGTACATTGTATTTTCGTGAACTATCACTTTCTTGGACATTAATGAATAAACCATAGATTTTGGTGTATAAACTACTTAAACTCATGAAAACCTTGAGAGCATTTTCACTTTAAGACTTATTATGACAATGTGAATTTTTAGACTTCTACACCACTATTAGACTTTTATTAGACATTACTAGACTTTTACACCATTAAATTGAATTTACAGTCTTCGAAACTGTTAAACATTAATCTACTCACCATTTAAGCATTGTTTTATTTTTCACACTTTTTATTGTATATACTATTCGTCTTCTTATAAGTTCAGTATTATTGTTCTTTTTCTTGTTATATTATTTATTTCCTGCAACACCTTATTTTTCTATTTGCAATCTAATGTATAAAGGTTGTCTTTTGCAAGAAGAATTTTATTGTTAGTTCTTCATCTCTGTAACTGTTTGTTTTGTTGTAAATAAATGCTTGTGGTTCTCTGGACTCGTTCCTTTGGAGGTGGTCTTGCAGATAGTGGAGAGGTTCCTTTTCTCACCACCCTCGGGCCTTTGGCCAGCCATAAACCTTTGGGTTGATTGGTGTTTGGGGGTATATGTATATATATATATATGTATATATATATATATATATATATATATATATATACAGCCTGCTAGTTATTAGAACACTGAGGGAAAAAAATGTACCGCCTTTCTCTAGAATGAATAAGTGGCCATTTTCTAAATCCCTTAACTAGAAATATAGATTTCCGAGCTATGCGCATAAGGCACGCCAATAAACTGAATAGACAAAATTATCGAGAATTTCTAATGTACAGATTTCTAGATGGTGAAACAATATTCTGAATATTCTAAATATTCTGAATCATTTATATTGCGAGAAATTCTCGCTTGATTTTCTAGAATTGGGTAATAAACCAAGAGTATAGTTACTGAAACTCGCCTCTTGTAGTCTCATTTATTTTCAGAGATTTTTAAATAAATTTGCTCTCGAGAATATTGGCAAACGCTCTAGAATTCTAATAGGGGCTTCTAGAACTCGCTTTCCAAGGGGACTAGAATTTATTAGGATGATATGAAATTATTTTTTCTAGAGCCACAATTTAGATTCTAGATGTCAGTTACAGAATTTTTTCTCAGTGAATATTCTCTCAAAACTCTACTCGCACTTGCTTGAGAATATTTCACTTCCTTTGCTTTAAAAAGTTGTATATATATATTTTTTTAATTATTATTATTTTTATTCAAGTACACAATACGAAATTTCGCAGACGCAGATAAATCGCTTTTTCGCCCCATATTAAGCAAACACTGAACTAAAATCAAATGCCAAACTGTTTTTCATTTTCTGCAGAACACATGTTAGGAGAATTCTAATTTTTTTAACTATGTTGTCCAGACATTCTAATTTTTTGCATCATTCTCATATTTCTAATATTTTTAATTATTAGTATAGCAAATAAAAATAGATATTTATATAATATTTATAAGTGTTCTGAAGATATTTAGACATTTTTAATATTTTTTTTCTGAACACATTATGTAAACTGATCCTTTAGAAACATTGAACCCATTCTTCTTTACACTATTCTAATTTTTTTAATCGTATTTGTACAAGGATAATAAAATCCAAATTTTCATATGGCTTTCGTACAAGGAAAGACATCCAAATTTACCTTCATTCTCTACTAAGATGATGACATGCAAATTTTCATCATTAACTAAACAATGTCTCAATTACATAACAAGACACAAAATCTTGCCTAAATATGTTTTAAATGTCTTGACGTAAGTAAAAAAAGAGAAAAAAAAAAAAATAGTTGGCATAGATGGACTCAGCGCAGTTTCCCATCACGTATTTGTTTCCACACATTATAATTATTGATAAAAACTATCAAAGTAAAATTGACATATCGCATCCCGGCAAGAAAAATGACACAACTTAAAAATGCAGTATTTGGGAAGAATCAACTTAACGATGGTACAAAGAATGAACTTGGCTATATTAAAACTAACATGAATGCAATGCGACATTTTTCGCCCTCATTGGGGGCATTTTATACGCATTTTTCAATAACATAAACCCAAATTTGTCATCGATTGATTTCTTTGGAAATCGAAATATTACAATCACTTCGTTTATCTCTCTCTCTCTCTCTCTCTCTCTCTCTATATATATATATATATATATATATATATATATATATATATATATATAATCGAAATCTTATCAACACGATAATGTCCGAAATAATCCTTCAAATCAAATCAATTTTGGACAGTGAATTTATTTTATAAATATCTTTGATAAGTTCGTTAACCAAGATGCTCCACAATTTTGTTTTCAAGTGGTGATGTATGCATAGACCATATAAGGGTCTCAACCAAGTTTATAAATGAATTTCATCCGCCATGATATTTCCAATCATTTTTTCTCTCCAAACAATCCGTAAATCTAAACTTTCATCAAAATCGCTCTGTCCATTTCCATGTAAACTCTATTTCTGCCATACATTGTAATTGGCCTTTAAATGTTTAACAGCAAACGCGACATTTTCTGATGATGAAAATATTTCGTATCGTTTATGCACCCCCAAACTTTCATCAAAATCCTTATACCCATTTCCAAGTAAACCCAATTTCTGCCATATGTTACAACTGGCCGATAAAGGTTTAGCTGCGAATGCGAATTTTTCTGCAGATGAGGATAAGTCCAACCGTTTAAGCACCCCGAAAGGCCTTTAACCCCAAATTTTCATCAAAATTCCTATATCCCTTCTAAGTGAATCCAATTTCTGCCATATGTTGCAATTGGCCGATAAAGGGTTAACTTTGAACGTGAATTTTTCTGAAGATGAGGCTAAGTTTAAGCGCTTTAGCACCACGAAAAGCACTTAACTCCAATTTTTTTTAAATCGCTATACCCATTTCGAAGTAAATTTCTGCTATATGTTGCAATGGGACGATAAAGGGTTAACAGCGAACGAGATTTTTCTGAGAAAGAGGATATTTTCAAACGCTTTTTCTCACCAAAAAATCACTAACTCCAAACTTTCATCAAAATCGCTATGTCCAATTTCGTGTAAACCATATTTCTGCCATACGTTGCGATTGGCCTTTAAAGGTTTAACAGCGAACACGAAAGTTTCGGAAGATGAAAATATTTCCAATCATGTATGTACTCCTAAATTTTCATCCAAAATCTCTATATCGATTTCCGAGTAAACCCAATTTCGGCCATATGTTGAAATTGGCCGATGAAGGGTTAACTGAGAATGCGAGTTTTTCTGAAGATGTGGGTATGTCCAACCGTTTTAGCACCTCCTCGAAATGAACTCAACAAACACCAAAACGTATACATACGCTAAAATCTCAGAGTCGATTTCTTTTTAGGACTGAGGGCCTATTAGTCTCAATCTGAGATTTTTGCGTTGTCGATTTCGATAGTTGGACATTTGTCGAAATCTAAAATTTATCGAAAATATAATTGAATAATTTGAAAGCGATGATATAATTTGAAAAAAGAAAAAAAAAACTAATATGCCTCCGTCCTAAACTAAATTCTGCTTTTGGCAGAACTTCATCAATATATATATATATATATATATATATATATATATATTTTTTTTTTATTATTATTATTATTATTATTGAAAGAAAAAGAAAAAAATAATAATAATAAAAAATATTTTCAAAGAAGTGTAGTAAATGAACCTCAGACATCTTAAAATGTATTATAACAAGTATATAACAATTTATAAAAATATTTTTTCGGAGAGCAAAATTAATTTATTGTTCCCAATATTATGGCAAAAGCGTTTCTTCCCATGCTTTTACGAATTTTCTGAATGTCTCAAAAATTTCATATTGTAAGTGGAATTTATCTTTTGGTGTAATAATAATAATAATAAATTGAATGGTGCTAGCAACTAAACTATACATAATACAATTTGGTTCAAGATAAAATTAGGTAGGCAAGAACTATGTAGATTTTCATAAGAGTAACATCTATCGATTTTATAGGAATACAAAGAAGAATTATTTTACAATACGGCCTATAATCTTAAACTGTTTATAGTGTTTGTTTTAGCAAAGTTGTTTAAAACAGAAAAAAAAAATGAAAATATGAAAATATGAAAATGAAGTAAACAAAAAAAAATGCCTACTAACCCTGGACGATAGGTCTAATATATCGTATCACATTATATATCGTATTTATCGTAATATAACTCAATACTTATTTCGCTTCCTTCTTCGACTCGTTTTAATACGCATTTTTTATATGCATGAGCAGCCCCCGAAAAATAAAAACATTAAATCATTAAATTCATTTTTTTAGTTATTTTTAGGACTGAGGGCCTATTAGTCTCGATCTGGGATTTTTGAGTTGTCGATTTCGATAGTTGGACATTTGTCGAAATCTAAAATTTATCGATAATATAATTGAATAATTTGAAAGCGATGTTATAATTTGAAAAAAGAAAAAAAATAATAATAGTCCTCCGTCCTAAACTAAATTCTGCTTTTGCCAAAATTTCATCAAAATCTTTTTTTATTATTATTATTATTGAAAGAAAAAGAAAAGAAAATTAATAATAATCAGTATCGTTACAAGCGATATCGAAGAAGTTTTTTTTAATAATTTTGAATTAGGAAATAAAAAGTGCGCGTGAAATAATATGAAATAAAAATAAGTAAAAAAATGAATTTAATGATTTAATGTTTTTGTTTTTCGGGGGCTGCTCATGCATATAAAAAATCCATATTAAAACGAGTCGAAGAAGGAAGCGAAATAAGTATTGAGTTATAATACGATAAATACGATATATAATATGTTACGATATACTAGACCTATCGTCCAGGGTTAGTAGGCATTTTCGTTGAAAGAAATAGTTTGTTCGTTCGGTGCAACTTGCACATTAGTCCCGTGAGGTACAACTTTCACATTAGTCCCTTGAGGTGCAACTTTCACTTTAGTCCCGTCAGGTACAACTTGCACATTAGTCCCCTTTAAATATAGTGACCAGCAAAGCTGGCAAAGCATTCGTTGATTCACTACCTCAACTGATTTTTATTTATTTATTTTTTATTTTTCATTTTTAGCAAAGAAAAAAAAAAGTGTTTTTTTCGCAAGTCATATCCGCGCTTGTAATGATCGATAGATGGCGCTTTTTCAGTTTTTGTTGTTAGTAAATATTATAGCCACGTGTATTTATTATTGTTCTTTTTCCTATTCTACTTAACATTCGTACTATAATTTCTCCACCATTACATCATGGAAAATTGATTGCTTTTGGAAAAAAGTATTTCAGTTTATTCGAAGTTCGATGGGAAGTAGATTTTTAACTGAAGTTGAACAAATATTAGTTTCAAATCATCTGATTAATTCTTTACTTCCATTAGCCGAAGCAACTGAAATTTTAAATTTGTCATTTGGAAATAAATAGAAGTTTAATTCTGGAATTCTTGGTCCTTTGGAGTTACACTGGAGCACACAACAGTATGTGTTATCGTTTTTACCGGATTTATTCATTTTTATTCAATAAATATATGTGAAACTAAACATCGGCATGCAATGGCGGCTTGATGGAAGCCGAATAAAAGCATGTTTATTGTAATTTCTGTTGTGATATTTAATCTCAGAATAATTTTATTAACTTTCGTTTTCATATTCCAGACTTTTTTTGTTTCCCGCCAACTGATTGTTCAATGCACCTGCCGCACCACGTGACGATATGTCGCGTCTCTCTACGAACTGTAATACTTTTTCAATCATGTAACTTTTCTTGTTCGGGACAGTAGTTACGGTTTAAAACAGAAGCTCCATAAAATATATATCTATGCATTTTTCATCTAATTTCAAGTGCCTTACTTTATCTGATGATAAAGTAAGGAGATTGTTCTTCATCAATGGCATATATGATTACCTGTGACAACCCAGGTAAGTCAAACTTTATTTAATTATATGACTGTTGATTTTTCAAATAAAGAATTATTTGTTATAAAATACATTTCAAAGAAACTAATTTAGGAAGCCTGCGAATTCATGCCTTCATTCATATATAGTATTTTTCTAATAGATCATGAGGACTGAAGTGACACTAAATCGAAAGTATTGAAAAGTACTTAGAAAGTTATTTAAGTTTATCTTCTTCTTCTAGTACTTAATTTTATGAAAACTATTTAATTTTATTTTCTTCTTCAAGTACTATTTTATCCAAACTGTGTTGATTTAAAATATTAAATAAATGTTTACGTATTGAACAAATATTAACAAAACTGTTACAAAAATTTTGTTTAAGTATGTCAGCAACAAAAGACATCTAAATAGAACCGCTGAACTCCACAAATTATAATGTGTGGGAGTTTCGTATTGAGATGTAATTGCAAAAAGAGGATCTTTTTACAGTCATTACTGACGATCCTCCTAACCCAATTACGGATCAGTGGCGTTCAAAAAATAGAAAAGCCAGAGCTATTATTAATTTACTTATTGATAATGATCAAATTGTGTATGTTACAAATCTAGATACAGCACGAGAGTGCTGGAATGCTCTGCGCGAAGTCCACGAAAGATCATCGCTCACTAGTAAGCTTTTCTTACTTAGGAAACTTTATTCCGTAAAATTAATTGAAGGTGGTGATGTTAACCAACATATATCTGACATATATAAAACACGCGACAGACTCACTGCCATAGGTGAAGTCATAGATGAATCGCACCTAGCTGCATTAATGCTATGCTCACTCCCTCCTTCGTATGACGTTCTCATAACAAGTCTCGAATCGAGAGACGAAGCGCCATTGACACCTGAATATATACGAAACAAATTAGCTGATGAATATGCCAAAAGGCTAGAAAACAAAACTGTTCAAAACTCAGCGTTAAAAGTCCAAAACAATAACAAATCGGAGAAATTCTGCAAATATTGTCGGAAAAGCAACCACAACATTGAAGATTGTTATAAGTTGAAAAATAAAAATAATTCTAATGTTAAAAGTTACAGTAAAAATTTCAACAAAAACCCAACTTCAGATCCAACATATGCTCTCAGAACAATGAGAAGCCAGATAGCGCTCAAATTGCAGAGGGGAGCAATAAACCAAAAGCTGATAAATTGTATTCTTTTTATGTTGGAGATAAAACTGTAAATTGGGTGGTTGATTCAGGGTCGTCTTCACATATCTGCAATGATAAACTAAAATTTCGCGAACTTAAAAATAACGTTTCTAACGTCACTATCGCGAACGGCACGAAGCTAAAATCTTTGGGTTCCGGTACTGTGGATTTGTATACCGTAAATTCGGAAAACACACAGAACAAAATAACACTTAAAAATGTTCTTTATGTCCCTGAAATAGAAACTAATTTAATTTCTATAAAAAGAGCAACAGAGAATGGCTGTATCGCTGTATTTGATGATAAAACCTGTAAAATTGTAAATCAGGGTAATACATGCATTGAGGGATATGTGAAAAATAACTTATATGAATGTCAATTAAATTATTCTGAAAACAAACACACAGCGAACATTGTAATACAAACTTGTGATAACGAAAATTGCATAAACAAGTGGCATGTGAAACTTGGCCACAGAAACACTAACCACATTAAAGATTTAGTTAACAAGGACATGGCTGTGGGTATAAAATTAAATGATTGCAAACATAATACTGAATGTAAAACATGCATAATGTCAAAATTAACTGATTCACCTTACCCCAAAGCTGCACAATTTAGAGCCTCCGTACCACTCGAACTGGTCCACACAGACTTATGTGGCCCTATGAAAACCCCCACTGTAGGTGGTAAATATTATTTTCTTACATTTATCGACGATTTTAGTCGTTATACTATTATATATTTGCTAAGAAATAAGTTTGAGATATTTTCTAAGTTAAAGGAATATGTGGCTATGACCGCAAACAAATTTGGCCGAAAAGTGCAAGCAATTCGCTCGGATAACGGGGGTGAATACACTAGTATGGAAGTAAACGAATTTTTGAATAAAGAAGGAATTGAGCATCAGTTTACCGTTCCTTACTCTAGTGCTCAGAACGGCGTGGCAGAACGTAAAAATCGTACGCTGACCGAAATGGCACTCTGTCTGCTTAAAGACAGTAATTTACCGAATTCCTTTTGGGGGGAAGCCGTAAATACTGCAAATTACATACAAAATAAGCTCCCGACCTCCTCATGCGACTCAACTCCTTACGAAAAATGGGCCGGCCGAAAACCCGATTTATCAAATATAAAAACATTCGGATGTCACGCATACGCATATGTACATAAAATACATAGGGGAAAACTGGATAGCACCGCTCAAGAAGGAATTTTTGTGGGATATGATAATCGTAGCAAAGGCTACAGAATTTGCACAAATAATAAAAATGTAATAATTAGCAGAACAGTAAAATTCTTGGAAGATGAGAATAGAGAATCCCACAATAATGAAACATCACAAATCAGGAATGAAAATTCAAATGATGAAATTCCGGTGTCCAAATTACCAATATTAGATACTGATATAGATATAGATATAGCGGGCGATAACGATAGTCCGGATGACACGCAAACTCTGCCGCGACGATCACAACGATTAAATAAAGGTGTTCCGCCCGACAGATTTGTATTTGCAGTAAATGACAAAAGAATTGATGAGCCTAAGTGTTTTGAAGATATACTAAAAATTCAAAACCCAGCTGAAAAAGAAAATTGGCTGAACGCCACACTCGACGAAATGAATTCACTCAGACAAAACAATACTTGGGAACTTGTTGACGCTCAACCAGGGACCAAAGTAGTAGGGTGTAAGTGGGCGTTCAAGGCAAAATACAACAGCCAAGGACAAGTCGAGAAATATAAAGCCAGGCTAGTAGCCAAAGGTTTTTCTCAAAAATACGGGGTGGACTATGACGAAACTTTTGCACCAGTTGCATCGCATACCACTCTAAGAAGTTTCTTGACCATGTCACTATATAAAAATTTGAATCTAAGGCATGTAGATATCAAAACTGCTGCTTTCCTACATGGAAATTTGCAAGAAGATGTATACATGCAACAACCCGAGGGTTATGTTGTCCAGGGCGAAGAAAATAAAATATGTATGTTAAAGAAAGCGATATATGGCTTGAAACAAGCCGCTAGAGCGTGGAATTTGAAAATTAATAAATCATTGTGTAAATTAGGATTTAAACAAAGTCAACATGACAAATGTTTATATATCCGTAACAAAGATAACACAGAAACTTACATTCTTGTGTATGTGGATGACCTACTTATAGCTGGTAAAAATCACAATATTGACATATTAATTGATCAACTTAGGGAAGAATATCCATTAACTGATCTTGGGGAAGCCAAATATTACCTCGGCGTAAACATAGAAAGACCTTGTAAAGGGGTAATTACGCTTGATCAAAGTAATAAAATACAAGACATTGTAACCAAATTTGAGCTAAATAACGCACGGCCCTCTGACACACCGATGGAACCAGGGTATATAAAATTAACTGATAACGATAATCTCTTACCAAACAATACAATGTACAGACAGGCTATAGGCGCGTTACTTTACATTTCTACAGTATCGCGACCAGATATAAGTGTTGCCGTTGGCATCTTAAGCCGTAGAAACGAAAATCCTAGAGCAAAAGACTGGGAGGCAGTTAAAAGGGTTATTAGATATTTGAAAAATACCCAAGATATTAAATTAAAACTTTGTAACTCTGGTGAACCTGTTCTTAGAGCATATTCGGATTCGGATTGGGCAAACGATCCAAATGATCGAAAATCTATATCTGGAAATTTATTTAAGATAGGTAAAAATCCAATTTTTTAGACTTCGAAGAAACAGTCCTGTGTGTCCATTCTGTGTATTTTTCTAATAATTTCAACAGAGGCTGAGTACGTCGCAGCTGCGAGTGCTGCACTTGAAATACAGTGGCTCAACAAGCTACTAGATGATTTAAATTTGCCGCAACAATGTCCTATAGTGTTGTACCAGGACAACCAATCTACCATCAAGATTGCTGAAAATGATAAATTCCACTCCAAAACACACAGCTGAGATTTCTTCTTCTGCGAAACCTAATACAGGAAGGCCTAATCAAGCTTCAATACAAACCTACCAAAGAAATGACCGCCGATACAAAAGCTCTGCCAAAAACTGATTTTAATAGACATAGAAATATATTAATGAAAAATTGAAAAATTTCTGAGCTTAAGAGGCGGTGTTGTGATATTTAATCTCAGAACAATTTTATTAACTTTCGTTTTCATTTTCCAGACTTTTTTTGTTTCCCGCCAACTGATTGTTCAATGCACCTGCCACACCACGTGACGATATGTCGCATCTCTCTACGAACTGTAATACTTTTTCAATCATGTAACTTTTCTTGTTCGGGACAGATGTTCCATTTTTTATTCTATTTAATCGTAATTTTTTTTGTCTAAGATGAATAAATTTAAAAGCTAAACATCTAGGCATTCTTCTATTACGCAGCAATATCTGAATTATTGTGAATAGTAATTAATCTACAGATTGTGTAAGATCATAAATACTAATCTACATTTATTATAGAAAAAGAAGTAGTTACGGTTTAAAACAGAAGTTCCATAAAATATATATCTATGCATTTTTCATCTAATTTCAAGTGTACAATCTGATGATAAAGTAAGGAGATTGTTCTTCATCAATGGCATATATGATTACCTGTGACAACCCAGGTAAGTCAAACTTTATTTAATTATATGACTGTTGATTTTTCAAAAAAAGAATTATTTGTTATAAAATACATTTCAAAGAAACTAATTTAGGAAGCCTGCGAATTCATGCCTTCATTCATATATAGTATTTTTCTAATAATTTCACCATAGCCCACCAGAGGGCGAGCATTTCATTACAATCGCGGATAGAGAATAAAACTGACTTTCTTTTGTTTTATTTCATATTATTTCACGCGCACTTTTTATTTCCTAATTCAAAATTATTAAAAAAACCTTTTTTGATATCGCTTGTAACAATACTGACTATTATTAATTTTCTTTTCTTTTTCTTTCAATAATAATAAAAAAACAAGTTCTTCCGGCTTATTCGGAAAGGTAGGTTGATTTCTTTTTCCTTATCAAGTAGCCGTCATCTTGTTTCAAAATGGCGGCTACAAATTATTAATGCACTTGGTAGAAATATTGATGTAGGCTATGCACATATGGAGTTTTAAGAAAATCGGTTTATAAATACATCTTTATGTGAATTTAAAATTTTCAAGTGGCAGGCACTTGGAAACAAAATGGTGGATTCAGTTGACAAATATATGAAAAGTATTTGTGAGATAAGTCTACTGTACACATATAGTTCGAATTAATTCAAAATCTCAAAAGTCATCGTATTGAAAAATTAAGGGGCTATCACTTCGATCAAAATGGCAGAGAAAATTGCTCATCTAAGATATTGTTGAAATTTGTAAATAATTTTTTTTTTTTTTTTTTTTTAGTAGAAATTCTTTCAAAGAGGCTTAGTAAGTTGATAAAATGTTAGTTTTCTGCATTTCTAGTTTGCTTTAGCATTAAAATAGCCTAATTTTTCCTTAAAAACGCATTAAAAAGATCCAGTAACGCAGATAATGGATTTGGCGCCAAATTTGGCGATTTTTCCCCTATGGCGACTTTTGGCAAGAAAATACTTATTATCGAAATACCAAAGATGGACGCAATAATGTGATTGGTTCACGAGTTACTTGAATTTTCTAAATTTTTGTTGTTTGAATGATAAATCCATTTTTCAACTTTGATTTGAATTGATTAAGTATTTCTAAAGTTACCGTGATAACAAATTTTCAAGTGGCCGCCACTTGGAAACAATACAGTGGAACAAGTTACCCAGCAAACACATCCAAGATATTTGAAGCATAGGTTCACTGTTCAACTGTGGTTTAAATCAGTGCCGTGTTTCAAAAGTTATTATTATGGCAAATTTTCAAGTGGCAGTCTAAGTGGCTGCGACTTGGAAACAAAATGGCAAAACAACTTGCCCATCGAAATCATCCAGTATATTTGTACGATAAGTTCATTGCCCAGTTCTAGTTTAAATTAAATCAGTATTTAAAAAAATATCGTCAAAAGAAATTTTCAGGTGGCATCACTTGTAAAAAAAAATGGAGTGAGATGCCCAGCAAACTTATCTGAAATAGTTGAATGATAAATCCACTACTTAAATTTGATGCGAATTGATTCTGTATTACTAAAGTTACCATAATGACAAATTTTCAAGTGGCCGCCACTTGCAAATAAAATTGAGAATCAAATCACCAAGTGAACTTATTCTAGATATTTTAACCATAAGTTCACTATCCATTTTTTATTTGAATCAGTTTAGTATTTTAAAAGTTATCGTGATGGCATATTTTCAAGTGGCTGGAACTTAGAAACAAGATGTCGGGACAAGTTGCCCAGTGAAAACATTCATGATAATTATATGATAATATCACTGTCCAAATTTGGTTCGATTTGGAGTATTATTTCAGAAGTTATCGTGATTTTAAATTTTCAAGTGGGAACCTGATTTCAAGTGGCCCCGCTTAACTTAAGATATCTGCCACTTTATTAAAAATGGCGGATAAATTTTATTAATAAACTTCATTGAGATCCTTATGTGGTCTGTATTTACATCAAAATTCAAACAACTTCAGAATACACTTTTTAAAATTTAAATTTGAAATTTTGAAGTGGTCTCCACTTAAAAACAAAATGGCGGAGCAACTTGGTTAACAAACTCATCTAAGATATTTATAAGATAAGTTAAGACACTGTTGAAATTTGGTTCCATTTGGAGTATTATTTCGGAAGTTATCATGGTTTTAAATTTTCAAGTGGTGGCCTGATTTCAAGTGGTCCCGCTTAACTTAAGATATCCGCCACTTTTTTGTGTAATCTATGTATGCATCAAAATTTAAAAAAAAATTCGGAATACGCTTTTTACAATTTGAATTTGAAATTTTCAATTGGTCTCCACTTGAAAACAAAATGGCGGAGCAACTTCGTTAATAAACTCTTCTAAGATATTTATGAGATAAGTTAAGACACTGTCTAAATTTGGTTCGATTTGGTGTATTATTTCTGAAGTTATAGTGATTTTAAATTTTCAAGTGGTAGTCTGATTTCAAGTGGTCCCGCTTAACTTAAAATATCTGCCACTTTATTAAAAATGGCGGATAAACTTCATTAATAAACTTCATTCAAACTCTTAAATGGCCTTACATCAAAATTCAAGCAAATCTTGATTTAAATATGCTTTTTACAATGTCGGTTTGAAATTTTCAAGTGGCTGCCACTTGAAAACAAAAAGTCGGAGCAGCTTGGTTAAAGATCTCATCCAAGATATTTATAAGATCAGTTCACTGTCCAGATTTGGTTCGATTTGCAGTATTATTTCGGGAGTTATCGTGATGACAAAATTTTCATTATAGATATATAAATATTAGGTCGATTCATTAGTAATTTCCGAAGCATTTTAGTTAAAATTTACACCAGAAACATTATGCAATGAACATAAGGCTTCAAATATGGGCTCCTCCCCCTGCATTCATCATGTAGTGTGTTTAGGCGTTATTTGCATTTGACCAATAGTCAAAACAGGCATACTGCAAATATATATTAATGAAATTCTTCGAAGGTGTGGAATTTTGCATATAATGTTCGTTTTTAACCAGTCAGAATAACGATAACCTTTTATATTAATGGAATTATGCAAATATTTGAAAACGTTAGCTTTCAGCCGTCATTGGCATCACTGTACTCATTGGTCTGATTTCATTGGACGTGTGCCATCTGTCTTAGTCATACTTGCCAACCATCTCACTAATAATCGTAAAATTGTTACGCCTCTTTAAAACACGGTTTTTTTACACCCACTTTAACTTTAGAGTAAATTTCTCCAAATGTAGTTACGATTAAATAAGAATAAAATTACTCTAAAAAAAGACTGGTGTGAAAGAAAAAGGCGGGTACTAAAAGTGTTATGATTCATAATGAGATGGTTGGCAGTATAGGGGGTGAGTTTAACATGATCTGCCAAACGAAAGGAGGTGATATAACAGCCCATGGGGAGCATAAAACAACAAAGAAATCCTGTCCTATCTCTAGCCGTTTCCGAGTTATGGTAGATAGAAGAAATATCTGTTTTTTTTTCATCCCGTATGAAATTTGTGAGCTTTCTGAAATACTTACACGCAAAATAAGCACATATTTGGAAAAGCATATTTGGAAACCATTTACATCAGGATACTTTAATTTCACGGCGAGTTACAAGCGATAAAACATTGATGAAGTTTAAAATTAAGTTGTCACCAAATTCTTTAACCGGCAATTCTGTACACACCGTTCAAGCTACAATCGGTCAAATTTACCGAAACTTCCCCTTCCACAAGCTTTAGAATGAGCCCGCAATAAAACATATCGGTGTTCTAGTTCATGAGAAATTTAGCCTCTTTTTGAAATACATCACTGAAAACGGCGTTCGTCGAACATCGGCAAACGAAACGATGGTGAGTAAATGGAACGAATGCAAATTCGTGACTATCTGCATATGGACTCTTAGTGATATGCAGATGTATTCCAACATTCCTGCGCACGCATCCCACTCGCGGGTACAAAAGGCGAGTCAATCTGTAACAGCTCATTATCTCGTCAGCTTCTTTTACGTTTTATGGTGCTTATTGCTTTAGCATTTTCTGGACTTTGCCTGAGATCGGCCGATTCTTTTCACGCTGCTCTCACGTCTACTTGCTCTCTCTTAGTTCATACTTAGTATGTTTTCCTACATTGGTACAAATTAACCAAGTTGGTTCTTTTTCCGTAGCACTTTTTTTCTTCTACTTTTGTAAATAAATATTGAAATTTTATCCCTTTTTCTTTACACTTCTGAATTTTATTTTCAATTGAAGTCATCGCAGGGATCAAATTGTCATACTTTCCAACCTGTAAACAGATATGCCTAGTTTTACAAATCAAGAGTACGCGGATATGCATTTTGTGTATGGATTTTGCGATGGTAACTCTCGGAGAAACGAAGAAGAGTACCGTCTACCTATCCACATCGTCGTGCGCCCAACCGTGCTGTATTTGCCGCAATTCATCGAAGGCTTAGGGAGAGTGGTTTGTTCGGTAGGGTGTACGAAAAGGGCCATGGTCGCAACTCCGCCACCGCTGAGGAGTCCGTACTCTGAGGAGTCCGACAGAGTGGTTGGAAAATCCAAATATGAGTTCACGCATACTTGCGAGAGAAGGTGGAATCTCCCAAAGTAAAGTGATGAATGTTTTGCGCAAAAACCAGTATCATCCATACCACTTCATACCAGTACAAGAATTACGCCGCTCAGATTACCAAAAGCGGGTAATAGTCTGCCGCTGGCCTTTAGAGCGAGATATTGAGGAACACCATTTCATTAGAACGATACTGTGGACAGATGAGTCACTTTGTACTCGGGATGGCATCAGTACGCTCAACAAAATCCATTTGTAACACGGAACTCATCGTTCCAGACGCGATTCAGCTTAAATGTTTGGCTGGGAGTGGTTGGCGATCGCTTGATGAGTCCTCATGTGCTCCAAGGTCATCTAACAAGCAATACATATTTGGAGTTTGCGGAACATCATCTTCCAGTATTACTTGATGTCATTCCTGTACCCTAACGAGCGGAAATCATTTTCCAACCCGATGGGGCCCCTTCACATTCTTCCAATGCCGTTCGGGACTTCCTGACTCATCAGTATCCGCGATGGATTGGTCGTAATGGAGCAATTCCTTGGCCACCTGGACCATCAGATCTTACTCCATTGGTCTTCTATGTTTGACGTTTCCTGAAGCAAGAAGTTTATCGCACAGAAGTTGCCAGTTTGCAAGATTTAAGCAGCCGGCTCGATTATGCAATAATAAAACTGAGGAGTGAGCTTTCGCTAAGAGCTATTGTGTTTCCGTTCGTAAGCGGGCAAGGGCAAGGGAGTGACCATTTTCAGCAGCGGCACTAAATTTCACACATCCTTTCGAATGCATATGTTCTTTAATCATAAACGTGAGATATGCCTTTGTATTTTTTTTTTTTTTTTTTTTTTTTTGCATATTCTTTTGTGGAAGACGTGAGAAACGTCATACTTCTTTTGTTTCCATTCCATTGTATTTGTAAACTTAATACAACTGCTACTTTTCTTGTTTTTCTTTAAAACTTTCTTTTTTGCATCTGACAAAACAGCATGCTGAAGACAGACATGAAATCAGGAACGACCATGGCACCCCGTGTGTCTTCTTCTCGACGAACGCCTTTTTCAGTGATCTATTTCAAACAAAAGGCTAAATTTCTCCTGAACTAGAACACCAATATGGTTTATTGTAGGCTCATTCTAAAGCTTGTGGAATGGAGAAGTTTTTGGTAAATTTGACCGATTGTAGCTTGAACGGTGTTTGCAGATTAAAGAATTTTGTGACAACTAGAATTTAAACTTCGCCAATGATTTAGCGCTTCTAGCTCGCCGTAAAATTAAGGCATCCTGATGTAAATGGTATCACCCGATATAATTTTTTCTGCTCTTTCCAAATATGTTCTTATTTTGCGTGTCTTTCAGAAAGCTCACAAATTTGGGTTTTTTCAGACGGGATGGAAAAAAACAGATTTTTCTTCTATCTACCATAACTCGGAAACGGTTAGAGACAGGACAGGGTTTCTAAGGTGTTTTATGCTCTCCATGGGCTGTTCCATCACCTCCTTCATTTGGCAGATTATGTCATACTTACCCTGTATAATCTGTGGTTCAATTATTCTTCTAACAATCGTTTTGTCTGGTGTATGTTTGATTAAACTGTTACTCCAAACTCCTAAAATGGAGAATGAAAAAGTGCATATTCGTCATCTGATGCTTTAGGAAATCAGACAAGGTAATAGTGCTAAAGCGACAGCTGAAGAAATATGCAGTGTATACGGTGAAGGACTAATAACTGATCGGACAATTAGATATTGGTTCACAAAATTTCGCTATTTAAATACGACTTTAAAGGACGAACTGAGGACAGGCGTCCTTCCGACTTTGATGACAAACTTGTAAAGGCTATATTGAAACAAAATCCATGCCAATCAACCAGAGACATAGCAGCAGAGCCTGATAAGGAGGAAGCACACATTATCTCCTCTGTCACCGGAATATTTTTACAATTATTTTTTACTTCATGTCATAGAAATTCCACGCTTTGACGAGGAAATATTTTTTATAAAAAATGAACGGTGTAAAACAATCCAATTTACTCACCGT
This sequence comes from Salticus scenicus, assembly GCA_963930645.1. NCBI lineage: Eukaryota > Metazoa > Arthropoda > Arachnida > Araneae > Salticidae > Salticus > Salticus scenicus. The sequence continues at coordinate 68,494,331 of OZ005659.1, forward strand.
TATTAGACACCAGAATTCTTTTAAAATAATTTTTAATGAGAATTTTGTGTTTATTATAGGAGGAAAGTATTTGTTAAAAATAACGGTGTAAGTATAAATAATGTGTGCTTTCCCCGTAATCAGGCTCTGCAGAGCAGAAAGGTTGAATGCACCACAATCAACTATTTTCCGCCACTTAAAGAAATTAGGTAAAGTCAGCAAATTAGGAGTATGGGTGCCACACAATCTCAGTGAACAGAATAAAGAAGATCGCCTGCCTATCGCTACAAGTCTGCTCTCACGAGAAAAAAACGAGCCATTTTAGATAAGATAATAACCGGCGATGAAAAATGGATTACTTATGAGAATATCATCCGTAAAAGACAGTGGCTTCATAAGGAACAAAAACCCTTACCACATTCGAAAGCTGACATCCATGGAAAAAAGATTTTATTGTGTGTATGGTGGGATTGTCGAGGACTAATCTATCACGAGTTATTAAAGTCAAATTTAACAATTACTGCACACATATATGTTCAGCAACTGCAAAGAGTGAAAGAGAAACTTCCTGAAAAACGTCCTACACTCACCAATAGCAAAAAGTCATTCTTTTACATGATAATGCAAGACCACATACAACAAGGGCGACTCAAGAAAAAATTTTAGAGCTTGGATGGTCTGTTTTACTGCACCCACCTTACTCCCCGTACCCTGCCCCGACAGATTTTCACATTTTCTGTTCCTTGCAAAACTTTTTGAAAGGAAAAACATTCAAATCTGAAGAACAAGCCAGACAGGCTGTCGAAAATTTCTTCCCATCGAAACCAACCATATTTTACAAGGAAGGAATCTAAAAGCTGCCAAGAAGAGGGAAGAACGTCGTACAGTCAGCCAAAAAAAAAAAAAAACGCCCCCCCACACACACACACCTAATTTCGCCGTAAATTATCGTAGAAACATGAAACGGGTACCGATCAGTTTGTAATAACGTCTAGTTTATAATGTTACAGTTAGATTTTACTTAGGGGGTCGTCTACATGTTAAAACTGACATCAACTTCATTTTTTTCAATGGTAACCCCCCTTTTTTATAATTTATTTGAATTCTTTGGATCAAATCATCACGGTAAATGGTATAGTTTATATATTTCACTCATTTTTTTATAGAGTTATAAGCTGTCAAAGTTTGGGGATGCTAATGTTAAATGAATGTGACAAACATTAAATCATATATTCCGAAATAATTATGATATTTAAATTCTGGTTTTTTATTCGTTAGAATAAAATGACCCAAACATATTCCATGCAAATTTTTGCTAAAAAAACATTTTTTTGAATTATGAAAATTATTAATAAATTCATATTTGAAAAAATTATGAATTATGACCTATGTTAATTTTTGCACGAATAGAACGGGCATCATCAAAAACATGGGTTTCCAAATTTACAGCTTGTTCCTAACATTACTTTTAGAGTTACAGTGATATTTCATTTTTTACTGCTGTTAGGGGAAGGGGCCTCATTTGTTATAATTTGTATCCTCTGTGAGTCAATATTTCTATACATTTTAACGAAAAACTATTTTAATTTACCTTTATGTTATTATAATTGTTTTCTAAGGAACATTTCGATGTTTATTATACAAATTGGCTTACTTTTTATAAAATTATCGCAATGCAGGCAAGAGATTGTGAAAGATTTCCAAAAGAAATGTAGCCCCGCCTCTATATTGCAGAAACAGTATTAAAAAAACTAGTTTGCATACTCGTATATGACTCTATATGTGACGCTGGTATGCCTAAATGGCAATGGCATTTACTCAGGGCCTGATTAAGGGGGAAGCTCGCTCTTCACACATTATTTATACTTACACCGTTATTTTTTAACAAATACTTCCCTCGTATAATAAATAGAAAATTTTCATTAAAAATTATTTTAAAAGAATTCTGGTGTCTATTAACGGTGAGTAAATTGGATTGTTTTACACCGTTCATTTTTTATAAAAAATATTTCCTCGCCAAAGCGTGGAATTTCTATGACATGAAGTAAAAAATAATTGTAAAAATATTCCGGTATGAGCGAGCTTCCCCCTTAATCAGGCCCTGCATTTACTACATTGAATGCTGAAGACAAAATTTAAATGATTTAATTGAAAGTATGTAAAATAATTTTGTTTTATAATGTAAAGTTTTAGAAAAATTCTGTAAAGACGTGGCTTTCGTTACAAAAAGGATTTTACTCGATTCTGAAATGTTAAGTCTTTTTTTCTTAAATATTACATAACTTTTCTAGTTTCTCACTGCTAAAATTCTATTTTATCCCTTTTGTCTTTTGTTTTTAACTTGAATATTCTAGGATTCGTGCATCTCAAGTTATATATCATGATTTAGAAAATGCGGTAGGACGAGGATTATTATTTGAAAAAGCAATATGCATTGAAAAATACTTTTGTTTTTGCTTTCTTTTAAATTAATACAATTAATTTTTATCAGATTTTTTTAAACATATTTTCTGTTTTAATCTTGTTGTGACATTTTCGCATTCGTTTACTCTACCGTTTATGCTATTTAAATTTTATCACATGACGTAACATAATAAAATATAAACTTTTTATTAATTTTCTTTTTTTTTTTTTTTTAATACCGAATAATATAATGGAAATTTTCTTTTTTTCTTTTTTTTTTAGGGCAATATTATTTACTTTCGATTATTCTAATCACGGCGTAAAACTGGCGACACATTTATCACGGAAAAAGAATTTAAAACTAAGTAATATGTCTTATAACTTTTAAAGATATAGATTTTACGCATTTAAAATTAAGAATTCAAGTATAGTAGACGACTGCAGAACGGGGAATATTCATTCTAGGCAATAGGAAACTGTTTTTTCTATATCCATATTTATTTTCATATGAATATACACAATAATTATACTCTTTCTAGTGAAAGTATTTGTTTCATACTATTTTTTTTATATAAGTATGAATATACGGAATATTCTTAAGAAATATCGTAACACACAAATTGTGAAAGAAACGCCCACTGGAGGAGTTACAGATTTCCAAATGACGTGAAACTACATCAGCAGTCGCGAAAATATTAAATATCCTTTCTCAGATTTTAGTTTAAATCTTGTTATCTATATTTTTGTATATTACCTATTGTTGGTTTGTACGCCTAAAATTAAATGTAAAACTTTATAGTAACACTTTCATGCGGGGCTTACTGTATAAAAGAAAAATATACCCAAGAAAAAGTAGATAATTCTTTTTCTTAAATATTAAACACTTTTTTTTTATTCTTTTAACCGCTATTAATATTATTATCATTATTACTATTATTCTTTTACCTTGGTACCTAGATTTTTGTAATTCAACATTGTATTGTAGGGTTCATATGATTCAAGCTATTTAATTTTCTTCGATTGAAGTGATGTATTTTACTATTCAATGTTTAATAAATAGAAACCAATAAAAATCATTTAATTCATAAACTAAGACAGAAAGTTTTGCGAATTATTATCGCTTTTTATTTTGTAATAAAAATTTCTGAACTTTGTTTCCGGTGTGAAATTTAATAAATAACTAGCTGGCCAGAGACCCAAGAAAATTTTTACCAAAAAACAAGCTCTCGGGCGCCTGCGACGCCAATCGTAATTTGTTCTCTCTAAAAGTCGCATAATATAAAAATATTGAAAATTCAAATATTTTTAAATAAAATCTTAGGCGCCTGCGGCGCCAATCATAACTTGTTCTCTGTAAAAGTGGCTTAATACTAAAATATTAAAAATATAACGATTTTAAATTAACTCTTGGGTGCCTGTGGCGCCAATCGTAACTTCTTCCCCTATTCTTAGAACATTTGTATCGCTCTTTTATTTTTTAAGAAATAAAGCACGTAAAAGAAAATATATAAGAACAAAAACACTTAGAGATGATAATAAATTTGTTGTTGGGTGAGTACACTGTGGGATATAAAAGTTTAAGGCTGAATAATTATGTTATTTTTACAAATTTATAACTATACATATATTTTATAAATCATCAGAAATTTTAATAAATCATCACATTTAAATAACTTTCTACTGCAATGCTATAAATTAAAGAATTTTAACTGTTAATATTAAAATATATTGCAGCAAACAAACAAAAAATGTGCTACCATTTTATAAACGCATAAGAAAAATTTATTAACACATTAAACGCATAAGAACAGTGCCTGAATTGCATTAGTCCAAATCGAAGCTGAAATTTAAATTTTCTGCATTTTCATTAAAACAGTAATCCATTTCTGTAGTTCTTGAATGGTTTAAGATATCTTTCCAGACGATATTACGAGTATGGCGTTGATTTTCTATCGGCAAAAGTACTTTTAATGATGTTTTTCTTTTAACTCTTGAAAAAGCTACATAAAGCATTCCATGCATAAAAACTGGTACTCTCAGATCAACACCTACAAAGTCATAAGTTTGGCCCTGTGATTTATGCACTGTCATAGCAAATGCTGCTTTTACAGGAAACTGATGTCTAGATATTGCGCAACCAAGTTGACCTTTTGATGATTAAAGTGTGATTCTTGGTATATGTACATCTCGGCCACAGTGTTCACCAGTTATTATTTTTGCTTTAATAATATGATTGCGCAGCTCAGTAACAATTAATCTTGTACCATTGCAAAGGCCTTCTGATACATCTATATTACGCATCAACATAATAATAGCATTTTTTTTTCAGTTTAAGTTCATGAGGTGGTAAATCGGAATTTTCAACAGAATTTAAAAAGTCAACAGTAAATTGAAGTCCTCCTTCGGGTTGGTTATTTACAGTATCGTAACTGTGATAAGTTTTGTACTCTCCGGGTAATTTCGAAATAATTTCAGTATTTAACCTGTCAACATCTTTGTTAAGAGGAGCAAGTATAGCTCTATTTTTCATCTCTTCATAATTTTCATTGACAAAGCAAAAACCAAAAACCTCATCAATGAGATTTCCATTTGAAATTATGTCTTCGGGTAGCTCAATCTCATCTAAAGACCTAATCTGTAATTCTCCATTACCAACTTTTAAAATATAGTTTGCAAAGTCTCTTTGTTCTGAATCAACCCGCATATTCTCATCCAGTGAATAATTCCTAAATTTACACCAAAGCACACTCTTTTTAATTGATAAGTCAATAAGTTCTTGTTTATTCGCTCGCAGTTAAACTGGAAGACACTGTCTGAAATCTCCTCCTAAAACCATAATTCTTCCACCGAATGGCAAAGTTGCATTTCCAGTTTTAAGCAGAATTTCGTCCATTGCATGCAATGCATATTTAGGAAGCATAGGTGCTTCATCCATGAGAAATACTTGAACTTTAGAAAGTTTTTGAGCTTTACAGGAGCCCGGTTTGATTGTGGAACTTGACTCTGGTGAAAGGGGCACCTTCATTTCAAATGTTTTGTGTGATGTGCGTCCTCCAGGAAGTAGAATCGAAGCAATGCCTGTAAAAGCCATACACTGCACATTAAAGTTCCCTCCTCGCAGAAGGTAATACAAAGTCTTGTATATGAAAGTTTTTCCAGTACCACCAGGTCCGTCAATAAAAAGGCAATTTGATTGAATATTCTCATCATTGACTGAACGAAAGATAGCATCCACAATTTCAATTTGTTTTCCTCTAAGAAGTTGATACATTTGTTGACCAATAGCTGCTGATTCATTGACATTTGACAATTCTTGATTCGATTCAGTTTCATAATCATCAATATCATCAAATGAAAACTTTTCAACCCAATATTGAAAATTTCTACCTTCTGTCGCTTCTGAGTCGAGTTTATGGGCAATTACACGGTATGCTCGCTTGATAGAATCTTCAATTGAAATTCCAGTTCTTTCACCTTCATGAATGAAATCTTCTGCGAGATCTTGCTTAAACATTTCCCACAGCCGTTTTGGGTTTTCTGGTGAGCCTAGAATCAAAATCTGTGTAAAAAGTGTTCTCATTGCCCTTGGCAGTTTTGAGCTTGCAGATTCGGACAATCTTTCAATCCATTGTTGGTCATCATAGCATAATCATTGTGCTAGACAAGCTTGCTTGTATGTCGCATGTTCAATATTATTCACTGTCAGTAAATCCTTAAAGCTGGTTGCATCTTTTACATGATACAATAACAGTCGTAAGTGATATAATTCAGGCTGTACAACAAAATTGACATTATGTATTTCTCCAATAACTTTTATCTGTCGTACTCTTTGAATCCATTCACTGTTTCTTGCATCCCATCTAAAGTGTTCAGGCATTTGCCAGTAGTAATAATAGATTGGCTCTTCCTCCGTGTCTCCATTTGATTGTCTAATTTCATGTTCTTCCTTAGCCTTTTTATTGTGCTTGAAATATGCTTCCAGAGTCGAACCTTTTTGTCCTGTATCAGCTAAATTTTCCTGAGCCTGATCTAAATTTACAATTCTGTACTGGCCAGGAAGGTGAATTGATAATCGTAGCACACTATGACTCTTCTTCTGAATTTCATTTCCAAATAAACGCCAACATGCCTCTGGTGGAGTGATGCATCGACCCTCAACATAAGTATTTGCTTCATTGTACATGATTTGTCTTCCTCCTTCAACAACTTTAAGTGAAGCACAATCAAACCCTTTCTATATGTACTTGTATAGATACTTCACAGCCATAATGCTTCCAACATATTCAACGTTTATATGACAATTGTACTTTTTCAGTAAATATGCATTATAAGGAACAACATGACGATTATCTCTTGTTATGCGGCTGCCATCAACACTCTTACGATACACTGCACTTTCATGAGAGAAATCTCGACTGTGAGGGTCCAATTTGGGATCATAACGCCTTCGATAATTTGGTTTTGCATTGTCTGCCAATGAAGATACATCCTCAAATGATTTTGGAAATTGAAAGCGGCACTTCATACGTCCACTTTTATTTACCATGCATGCAGCGTTTGGGTTCTGTTCGTCACAGGGGTTATGAATCATCCACTTTATTACAAGTTCTCTCAGATCTGTATCTTCAAAGTCGTTAATCTCTGCAGAAATGAGATCATCCAGTTCTTCAGGATTATGAATCTTGTCTTGAGAACACATAATTAGAAGAAGGTGAATGTGAAGAAGACCTCGCTTTTGAAATTCAATTGAATATACATAAGCAGCAACTTTTCCAAATATCTGCTTCTTATCAAAATCTTCAATTATTTCATCAAATTTCAATTTTGCAACTCGAGTTACAACATCTGGTCGGTCTTGAGGAAGTTGTTGTATAAAAGATCCATTTTGTAACTGAATGTGCAAAGCGTTTTTTATTTCAGGCCAGTTTGCATTACATGTCATTGTTATGAAGAAATCTGGAGAACCAAGACGGCGAACAATTGCCATAGCATCTTCAAATTGTTCAGTATAATAGCGAGTTGACCCTGGGAAAGATGATGGGAGAATGACTTTCTCTCCAACTGTAGCTTTGTTTTTTTCTACTAAGTCGTTTATCAAACGTGTGACTTCTGTATAATTATCAGCAAGAATCTTCTTTTGATTTGCTTTAATCCACTGAATACGATCTCTTTCGACCCTAATAAAAGTGTCGACAACATACTGTTGAAAAAGTCTGCCACCAAAATGCAATGCATTAAATTGTATTTGTCGCAAGTCATGACCTGTAGAATTCATTCTTGTGGACAAATAATTTATTACTTCAGGTCGAAAAGCAAGTCTGTTCTGAGCCAACTCAAGGCGCGTTGCATGATGCCGCGAAGAATAAGGTGTAGTCAATGGTATATCAAGCGAAAAACCATCCGTACCCTGTGGGTAAAACAGTGGATAAGTGAATGGCTCAATACGTTTATCAATATTTTTTAGAATAACAATTTCCTTGTTTCGCCGATGTACAATCATTTCATTTTCTGGGAAACTCTGATCGGCATTAAGTGTGAAGACAGCGCAAACTTCATTAATGGATGGTGTATTAAATCTTCTGTAATCACTTTCCTGAGGAATTCTGAACAAAAGTTGAACTTCAGGTGCAGATAATCCTTGTGCAGTAGCTTGCTGTTCAACTTCATACTGAACTTCTCGCATCATCATATAACCCTGTGCATAACCATTCTGTGCCCTTATTACGTGCTCTAATAATTCCATGAGTTCACGACTTATTCCATAATTCAGAGGATGATGTAATCGTTCGTCAACAGCATTATCAGGATCCAAAAAATACATCTGACCGTATTGAGGTTTTTCAAATTCTCCATGTATGTCTTGAGTCGGTTGAGCAGCCAAGTTCATTTTGTGGTATACTTGTCCACATGCAATAAAACTGTATATGCCATGACTGTTGATGGTTCTGTCTTCTGACACATTGAAAGAAGAAAAAGCAAAACAGGAATTCAAGTTTCTGATTCTTTTATGAAATTCTTCAGCAAGTGGATGGCAGTGCAAAAACAGTCTTGCTAACTCGTTCGCAAAATATGGTGCTGGCAGTAATAATCGTCCATGAAGACAACAATCACCAAAAGAGTCTCTATGAAGACGATTGCAAACACGTTCCTCTGGAAAATGTGATGCTTTACAATGAACGCATTTCACATTGAATTCTCCTAAAGTACTATAGTTCACATCTCTACAAACTGCTATTTTGTATGTTGAGCACCGATTTCGCAATGCCACTTCATATCTTGCTTGTCGACGTCTTTTCTCTTCTAGGCGTTGTCGTCTCTCTAGTGTACTCTCTGATGCCCTACGCTGAGAAGCTCGCTGTCTTAGATCTTCAAGTCGCTGGATTCTGTCTTCCGTGCTCTCCCTTGCTCGATGCTGAAAAGCTTGCCTAGATATACTCTCAGAACGTTCCTTTCTGTACATCTGTCCTATTTCCCTTATATTTTGGCGACATTTTAATTTTGATGCACGGATAGGCCTAGCTTGATATAAGGAAGTACGATTAATTAGTTGGTCTGCATTTGAAGTACTTTGTTCTTCTGGATTAACTGGTATTACATCATTTGATCGTTTCATCTTAAGAATATTTATTTAAACTTTTTGATTTCTAAAAACTCGTATTTAAATTTTAAATGAAAGTTGTTTTTGATTTTCTTGCATATAACTTGATGCCACATATCAGTGTTTCAGAGTTTTTAAAATGAACGTGTTTAAATATCGTCCTTTGAAATAAAATGTTTATGTTGTAGTTTGATTTTAAAGACTTACTAATAACTCCCTGTTTAAAAGAATCAGAAGGTTTTTTAATTTATACTAACTCAATCACAAAACAAAAAGATTTTTTTTATCAAAAAGAACAACACTTTCGTTTTCACATTTTTTAACCTCAGACTCCTCTCAGTTCAGTTTGTATTTATTCTCAGTAAAGTTGAAAATGTTTTTTCAGTTTAGTTCGTATTTATTCTCAGTAAAGTTGAAAATGTTTTTTTAGTTTTTTTAATCAAATTTCAGTAAATTTAAATGGCTTATTTATCAGAAATTAGAAGGTTCTTATTTTCACATTTTAATTAATTAAGAAAAACTAATCATCCGATTGATAAGCTGTTTGATGCATCGGATTTACAAAAATTTTCCCTTTCATTTGGTATCTTATTTGTAACGATGCGACTGATATTTCTAATTTATTTTCTAATATTTCTGATTTATTTTCCTCATTTTAAATAAATGTACGTTTTTATTATTATTATTATTATTATTATTATTTTATCGAAAAAAAAAAAAAAAAAATTGGCAACAATTAAATCATGGATAAAATGCTAAAATTTAAATGTCTTATTTATCAGAAATTAGAAGGTTACTATTTTCACATTTTAATTAATTAAGAAAAAACTAATCATCCGATTGATAAGCTGTTTAATGCATCGGATTTACAAAAATTTTCCCTTTCATTTGGTATCTTATTTGTAACGATGCGACTGATATTTCTAATTTATTTTCTAATATTTCTGATTTATTTTCCTCATTTTAAATAAATGTACATTTTTTTTTTCTTTTTAATTATTATTATTATTATTATTTTGTCGAAAAAAAAATTGGCAACAATTAAATCATGGATAAAATGCTAAAATTTAAATGTCTTATCAGAAATAAGAAGGTTACTATTTTCACATTTTAATTAATTAAGAAAAAACTAATCATCCGATTGATAAGCTCTTTAATGCATCGGATTTACAAAAATTTTCACTTTCATTTGGTATCTTATTTGTAACGATGCGACTGATATTTCTAATTTATTTTCTAATATTTCTGATTTATTTTCCTCATTTTAAATAAATGTACGGGTTTTTTTTTTAATTATTATTATTTTGTCGAAAAAAAAAATTTGGCAACAATTAAATTATGGATAAAATGTTAAAATTTAAATGGCTTTTTTATCAGAAATAAGAAGGTTACTATTTTCACATTTTAATTAATTAAGAAAAAACTAATCATCCGATTGATAAGCTCTTTAATGCATCGGATTTACAAAAATTTTCACTTTCATTTGGTATCTTATTTGTAACGATGCGACTGATATTTCTAATTTATTTTCTAATATTTCTGATTTATTTTCCTCATTTTAAATAAATGTACGGGTTTTTTTTTTAATTATTATTATTTTGTCGAAAAAAAAAATTTGGCAACAATTAAATTATGGATAAAATGTTAAAATTTAAATGGCTTTTTTATCAGAAATTAGAAGGTTATTATTTTTACATTTTAATTAATTAAGAAAAAACTAATCAAAAATTCGAAAATCTGACTTCGATGTGCACAATGACCCTTCGGGGGGCACCTTTGTGTTAAATCTCGTGACTGTCCGAGCTACCGTTTTCGAGATCAGTGAAATATACACATATTGCTCACTTAATAGTATAAGATGTATATTGCGTGCTAGATCAAAATTAATTTTTTCTAAATGTATAGACGGTCCCCTAACACATTTTCACGTGTAACTCTGTTTAGAATTGATTTAAAGTATATAAATAGGTAGGTTTTCCGAACTGCCTTGATCTCAAAAATTGGAATATGAGGTCAAAAATAGGGGGTCGCCATTGAAAAAAATGAAGTTTATACCTGTTTTAATATGTAGATGACCCCTTAAGTAAAATCGAACTACACCATTAAAAACTAGACGTTGATGCAGATCGATAGGTACCAGTCGTATGCTTCTACGATAATTTACGGCGAAATTAGGTTGGGGGGGAGGGGGGGCGTTTTTTTTTTTTTTTTTGGCTGACTGTACATAATAATGGTGAATACATAATAAATTGATGTAATATTGTAACTAAATGAAAGCAAAATAAATGCGTGCTAAAAAACATAGAAGTTATTTAAAACTCCTAGAAATTATTTAAGCCTCCACCTACAAAGACGTAACATGATAAATGTGGGAGGGGCTTATCCTTCGGCAGGAAATAATGCCTAATATACCTTATTAAATTCGTTGTATAATGTTATTGGTGTGTATTCTATTTTAACTGCATCGGAAATTATTTATCAATCAACCTAATAGATAAACGAAGTGATTGCAGTAGGTCGATTTCTAAAGAAATCAACCTAAAAAAAGATTTTGATGAAATTCAGGCAAAAGCAGAATTTAGTTTAGGACAGAAGATTATTAGGTTTTTTTTTTTTTTTTTTTGTCTTTTTCAAATTATAACATCGCTTTCAAATTATTCAATTATATTTTCGATAAATGTTAGATTTCGGCAAATGTCCAACTATCGAAATCGACAACGCAAAAATTCTAGATTGAGACTGGCCCTCAGTCCTAATAATCAGTATCGTTACAAGCGATATCGAAAAAGTTTTTTTAATAATTTTGAATTAGGAAATAAAAAGTGCGCGTGAAAAATAAGTAAAAAAAATGAATTTAATGATTTAATGTTTTTGTTTTACGGGGGCTGCTCATGCATATAAAAAATGCGTATTAAAACGAGTCGAAGAAGGAAGCGAAATAAGTATTGAGTTATATTACGATAAATACGATATATAATATGATACGATATATTAGACCTATCGTCCAGGATTAGTAGGCATTTTCGTTGAAAGAAATAGTTTGTTCGTTGTGCAACTTGCACATTAGTCCCGTGAGGTACAACTTTCACATTAGTCCCTTGAAGTACAACTTTCACTTTAGTCCCGTCAGGTACAACTTGCACATTAGTCCCCTTTAAATATAGTGATTTTTTTTCAAATCATGTAGATAATTTTTTCAAATGCGTTCCAAATCGGCAATCGTAATTGGGGAAATACCATGCACTAATATCATTTCATTATGTTATGTAAAGTAAAACAATTTCTGAAGCGTAATATAATTATTTTACTTCCGAAACATTTATTTATTTATTTATTTTTAAGATTCGTGAAATTTTAACTCAATACAAGTTCGTAGATTTTTTGTTTTTGTTTACCATGAAAAACTCTTAATTTTATATATTATTGCAATATTCTAAGTGCAATTAATTATTATTACAACCAAAATATTCAAATTAACTTGAAATTTAGAAAAAAGTCTAATTTTGCCCATTGTTTACTAAAGACAAATGCATTATAATGTAAATACTACAGTTTAGCTATTTTTCAAGTAAAAATTAATAAGAGAATATTTGAAGAACTTTGAAACAAAGGTTAATACATACAATTACGAAAATGAAAGATAACAATATGAAATAAAATGGCATATGAAAAATTCAAAAGAATTTTTTTTTTTTTTTTTATAATTATGTAAATAATTGTTTATTATCGCATGCTTTTAAGAAAATATAATTACATATTTTCGCAATGCTAGCGCAAAGTTAAATTTAACTTTCAGGACAAGAAAGTTTAAACTTTTATTTGAAATGAAAGAAGTTTTAAAAAAAAGGAAGTAGTTATAAGTTTATCATAGAATTTAACCCCAGAGCTTCCAACCTAATCCGGCAAATTGTTAGTACCGCCCCATTTTCTACACCAGTGATTTCTTAGAGATTTTTCTTCCTAATTCATCGCAAATATATATATTTGAAGAACATTTCTTTAAAAATTAAGGGGTGTAAAAGAAGGGGCGGTACTAGCAATTTGCCGGATTAGGTTGGCAGCTCTGTAACCCTTTAAGCTCGGCATATTTTCCGTAAAAAAAGGCCTTTTGGCGTTCCTTTAAAACGTCAAACGTATAGTTTCCAACTTACTACCTTTTGGCTACCGAAAAATTGTAATAATTTGTTTTATTTTACTTCATCATTAAAAAAGAATAAATCTTTCTGTTAAAATTTTCCGGTAGCCGAAAGGTAGCCTCAGAGCCTGATTAAGGGGGAAGCACACATTATTTATACTTACACCGTTATTTTTTAACAAATACTTTCCTCCTATAATAAACACAAAATTCTCATTAAAAAATATTTTAAAAGAATTCTGGTGTCTAATAACGGAAAGTAAATTGGATTGTTTTACACTGTTCATTTTTTATAAAAAATATTTTCGTCTAAGCGTGGAATTTCTATGACATGAAGTAAAAAATAATTGTAAAAATATTCCGGTGAGAGTGGAGATAATGTGTGCTCTCCCCTTAATCAGGCTCTGGGTAGCCTATAGTTACACGTTGTAGAAAAATAACAGTTCATTTGCAGAGGAACACCTTAAGGCGTGGCTCGACTTTTTAATGTCCCCTCAGAAGGGACATACGATGCGATAAGGATTAATATAATAATGATGTGATCCCCATGTGTAATTTAAGGCGAAACATTTTCAAATGATCACCAAAATATTTTGATTTATGGAATGCTTATTTCGACTTCTTTTGATTTATTTCCTTTAAACTTTTCCACCATGATCGAAGTAGTTTCTTTTAAATTAAACATTAAGCATTAATTGTTAATTTTTGTTTTCTTTTTTTAAATTTTAATTAAAGTTTTAGTAACTTTCTCATTAATTAGCACTTTATTTCTGTAAATATTATCAAATATATCTTAGTTTCCCCATATTTAAAAATATATTTTAAAAAAATTAAAAGTTAATTAAAACACTTTCACTAATGAAGGAAAAAATCCAGAAAAGGAATATACTTTGAGAATATTTCGTAATATATTTGTATAGTAATATAATATTGGGCAATAATTACAGTTTTTCAAACAACAGCATATTCGAATTTACTTACCTATTTAAAAATCATATTTTAGCTAATGGTAAAGTGAAATTTGAATCTTAAGCTCAAAATTTCCAAATAAGTTTAATTACAGAAAATGTACAAATCCGTAGTAGTTCATAATATTTTCAAGAAAAATATATTGGAAATTAGAAAATTTAAAGTTACTCTTTATTTAGACAAATATAGTTAAATAGATTGAATTATGATTATTAGAAAAATGAAAATTATAATTAATTCCTATTAAACGTTTGCGATATTTCTTATGAAAACAATTAAAATGTTATGAAAGAAGATAGTTTAAACATTGTTTTATAAATATAAAAAACAATTATCAATTGACAGAAATAATTTTAAAAACCATTTGAACATATATTTTCAGTTTTTCAAATGCATTTCGTTAATAATAATAATAATATAAATAATGATAATAATAATAATAAGTTGTCAAAGATATGTGTTACGATTTATAGAAAAAGAAAATGATTTTCGTGCAAGTTTTAATATCTCTAGCTTGGCCCTCTAAGTAAAATTAAAGTACACCATTAAAAACTTAGAGTTCAAAGTCTCCGGCGTTTTTCAGGACATAATATATGTCTAAGGAAATATTTATAAATATTCTACTTCACGCTTAATCAAATTGTGTTCATATATAAAATGTAAATAAAAAAATTAAGTCATGTTTATGCAAGTTGTAAGATTACTTATATCATATTTTCACTTATATCTGAGTAACATTTGTCTCTAGAGAAATAATTCAACTGGAAATTAAAAATATTAATTTTTAATTTACAGAAAATAATCTATCTTTGTTATATTTCGCACTTCCGCGGTAAATTTTAAGTAATATTCATTGTTTTACAGGTTTAAATTTAAATAAACTGTAACAAGCTATTATATTTTAAACAATGCTAATTTATCTTTCCCACCAGAAAACACAAACAGTTACGAAATTATATAAATTTTAAAATGCAAATTTAATTTATGTGATATGCACGTCTCGTTCAGATTTCGTGTTAGACTGCGATGGAAAAGTTGCAGTCGAAATTATATAGAGGAGAACATTAATAAGTCCGGTGCGCGTGAATGGATACAGACACATTACAAACTCTTATGCAATATTTCTATAATAAAGGGCATGGAGTATTTCAGAAAACATTGTGCTTAGATATAAAAATAAACGTAGTTGCTGTATTGTACTTTTTTGCTGTAGGAATACCGCTCGTTTTGTCAATACATTGTTAATATGTTAATTGATAATGTTATTTCTTGGGGAAAAAAAGAAAGTCCTCTGGTTTTGTTTATTACTGAATTTTAAAAATTTTGGTAATGCATATTACTTACTCTTAGATTTATACATACAAATTAAATACATAAAGCAACGTCATGAATAAATTTCTCATAAAGAAGTGTTATATTATAATTGTATTTTGAAAGTTGTTAATGAATTCAATGTTAATAAGAAAGGAAAACCACAGCCTATTTAAAAATATGTACGTTATTTTCAACACCATCTTTATTTAAAATCGAATATTATATACTAACATTACAGTAAAAAGAGAGGAATTTTTTATGTGTTGACGAGGGAAAAAAAGAAAAAGTTAATTTTCAATAAATTCATTATTATAGCTTTTTTCAGAAATTTGTGTATCGTGCACTTACGCTTCTTTGTAGGATTCAGTACTGCCAGACTTGTGAATTTTTGAATTTTCATGGGAAATATTTAGGGTTAGAGGAGGATTTTTTTTAAAGGTCGATTGACTCCGTATGTGTCCTAGGCCTAGAGGGGGAGTGCCCTCCGTGGGGGTCTTTCTAAGGGATCCTAGTCCGTAATTACGCGAGTTTTGGAGGAAAGCACGGAAAACTGCGAACGGCTAGGTCGATGAGCGCGACATGGGATCGAATCCGGCACCTCCCATCTACCAACTTTGAGCGCAGAACCGCTCAGCCGCTGGTGGGCAGGAAATATTTAGGGACAGAAATTTAGTGGGGACAGTTTGGGATAAATAAAAATGCTTAGAAGAAATTTTGGGGTTTTCTTTAAAATTAATAAAAGATTACATTTTCTAAATACCGTAAAAAAGAAAAAGAAAGGAAAGAAAAAAAAAGTCAATTTTATTATATGATAATGCATTATTAATTATTGGTGCTATTTCAGAAATAGGAAATAAACATTTTCAACCTTCTGCTTATAAAATTATTTATCCTGATTTTGGCCTTTTGTATTCCCTGATTTCAGCAATTATTATATATATATATATATGTATATATATTTTTTATGATTACAGTACCTTTCCTTACATTGTATATGTTCGGAGAAAATAAAATCAGCATATATAGTTACCCTCATCCGTGGCTGATTCTGTCACATTTTAGGCTTAAGAGTAGGCATAAGAGATTTCCTTGGACTCTGTCTCCTAATTTTCATACTTTAGTCAATTTTAAAAAATGTAATTGTCCGATCGATAAGCTGTTTAAACAGACGGATTCAGAAAAATTACGCCTTTCATTTGGTATCTTATTTGTAACGAATATACAATTAGATTTTTTTAATTAATTAAAATATGAAAATAAAATCTTTAAAATACATTTGTAAAATTATTGTTGCCATTTTTTTTAGCATAAAATGAAATATGCTTTCCCGTAAAAAAAATAAAAAATAAAAAATAAAAAATAAATAAATAAAATAAAAATAAAAATAAAAATACACTTGCTCATACGTATGAAAAAAAAATGACGTCTATAAAATAATAATTTTAAAGGTAACGAAGAGATAAACAAAGTGACAAAATTTCGCACGGGCTTGCTAGCAAATGAATTATTTAAAATGAGAAATAAATAAAATGAAACGATTATTTTTCAACGCGCGCCTTAGACGCCCTACAACAAGCTAGTAGAAATAGAAAACGTAACTAGAAAACACTTTCTCCCCAAAATCTCATAAATTTAATCCCTTTAAAAACTGAAGTTCACTTAATTAAGCTAATTGAAATATGAAATATAATTTAGGTAAAGTTGTTTAAATAAAAATATTTAAAAAAAAACACTTTCTAGTTTCCAAAAAAGGATGTATAAGCATTAAAAACAAGTCGTTCCGGCTTATTCGGAAGGGTAGGTTGATTTCTTTTTCCTTATCGAGTAGCCATCATTTTGTTTCAAAATGGCGGCTACAAATTATTAATGCACTTGGTAGAAATATTGATGTAGGCTACGTACAGTCACCAAAAAAATCGCCCCCCCCCCTAATTTCGCCGTAAATTATCGTAGAAACATGCGGCTGGTACATATCGATCTATAATAATGTCTAGTGTTTAATGGTGTAGTTAGATTTTGCTTAAGGGGTCGTCTACATATTAAAACAGGCGTAAACTTCATTTTCTTTCAATGACGACCCCTATTTTTGACTTCATATTCAGATTTCTGAGATCAAGAAGGTTCGGAAAACATACCTATTTATATACTTTAAATCAATTCTAAATAGAGTTACACGTGAAAATGTATTAGGGGTCCGTCTATACATTTAGAAAATATAAATCGTGATCTACCACCCAGTATACATTATTTATTAAGTTTCACACCGAAAAACAAATTCAGGAATGTTAATTATAAAATAAAAAATACTCTAATTTACAGAACTCTCTGAGTTAGTTTGTGAATTAAAATATTTTTATTGGTTTCTATTGATTAAACATTAAATAGTTCACTTCATACAAAGAAAATTAAATAGCTTGAATCATAAGAACCCTACAATGTTGAATTACAAAAATCTAGATTCCGAGATAAAAGAATAATGAGGTTTAAAAAAAAAAAAGGTTTAATATTTAAGAAAAGAATGATCTACTTGTGTTGGGTATATTTTTGTTTTATACAGTAAGCCCCGTATGAAAATATTACTATAAAGTTTTACATTTAATGTTAGGCGTACAAACCAACAATAAAAAATTAAACTAAAATCTGAGAAAGGATATTTAACATTTTCGTGACCGCTGACATAGATTCACGTCATTTTGAAATCTGTAACTCCTACAATGGGCGTTTCTTGTACAATTTGTGTGTTACGATATTTCTTAAGAATATTCCTTATCTTCATATTTATATAAACAAAATAGTATGGATACAAATACTTTCACTAGAAACAGTATAATTATTATGTATATTTATATGTAAAATAAATATGGATATAGAAAAAATGGTTTCTTATTGCCTAGAATGAATATTCCCCGTTCTGCAGTCGCCTACTGTACTTGAATTCTTAATTTTAAATGCGTAAATTCTGTATCTTTAAAAGTAATAAGACATTTTACTTTGTTTTAAATTCTTTTTCCATGATAAATGTGACGCCAGTTTTACTCCGTGATTAGAATAATCGAAAATAAACAATATTGCGCTTTGTTTCAATAACAAATTTTAAAAAATTAAAAAAAAAAAAATTCCCACTATATTATTCAGTGTTAAAAAACCTTTAATAAAAATTATATATTTTATTATATTACGTTATGCGATAAAATTTAAATAGCATAAACGGTAGAGTAAACGAATGCGAAAATGTCACAACAAGATTAAAACAGAAAATTTGTTTTAAAAAATCTGGTAAAAAATAATAAATATTAATTATTTTAAGTTTTAAAAAGGAAAAATAAAAGTATTGTTTATTGCATATTGCTCTTTTAAATAATAATCTTCGTCTTACCGCGTTTTCTAAATCATGACATATAACTTGAGGTCCATGAATCCTAGATTATTCAAGTAAAGAAAAAAAAAAAAAAAAAAAAAAAAAAAAAAACGACAACAGGGATAAAATAGAATTTTAGCTGTGAGAAACTAGGAAAAGTTATGTAATATATTAGCGGTACCGGAAAATAATGTCGCTTTAAATTAATAAAATGAAACCGGAAATTTTTGTTTAACAGTGTTTACATGGTACTTTACAAATAACCATCTTATAAGTTACCTAAGAATATCTTAAATTTTATCCAGGATAAATTTCCGATTTCAGTATTTTAATTCAAACTGACATTATTTTCCGGTCCCCCTAATATAAGAACAAAGACTTAACATTTCAGAATCAAGTATATTTCTTTTTGTAACGGAAGCCACGCCTTTACACATTTTTTTCTAGAACTTTACATTATAAAACAAAATTATTTTACATACTTTCAATTAAATCATTTAAATTTTGTCTTCAGCATTCGATGTAGCAAATGCTATTCACATTTATGCATACCAGCGTCACATATAGAGTCAGGGCCTGATTAAGGGGGAAGCTCGCTCATACCGGAATATTTTTACAATTATTTTTTACTTCATGTCATAGAAATTCCACGCTTTGGCGAGGAAATATTTTTTATAAAAAATGAACGGTGTAAAACAATCCAATTTACTCACCGTTAATAGACACCAGAATTCTTTTAAAATAATTTTTAATGAAAATTTTCTATTTATTATACGAGGGAAGTATTTGTTAAAAAATAACGGTGTAAGTATAAATAATGTGTGAAGAGCGAGCTTCCCCCTTAATCAGGCCCTGTATAGAGTCACATACGAATATGCAAACTAGTTTTTTTTAATACTGTTTCCGCAATATAGAGGCGGGGCTTCATTTCTTTTGAAATTCTTTCACAATCTCTCGCTTGCATTTCGATAATTTATAAAAAAATAATCCAATTTATATTATAAACATCGAAATACTGCTTAGAAAACAATTCGAATAACATAAAGGTAAATTAAAATAGTTTTTCGTCAAAATGTATGCAGATATTTACTCCCAGAGGATACAAATTATAATAAGTGACAGCCCCCTAACAACAGTAAAAAATGAAATATCACTGTAACTCAAAAAATAATGTTAGGAACGAGCTGTAAATTTGGAAACCCATGTTTTTGATGATGCCCGTTCTATTCATGCAAAAATTAACATAGGTCATAATTCATAATTTTTTCAAATATGAAATTATTAATAATTTTCATAATTCAAAAAATGTTTTTTTATCAAAAATATGCATGGAATACGTTTGGGTCACTTCAGTCTATCGTATAAAAAAAACAGAATTTGAATATTATAATTATTTTGGAAGATATGAATTATTAACCAAAAATAAATTCAAAAACTGGCGTACAGACAATAACAAGAAATTAAAACTTCTTCACACACCATAAATTTTAAATCAGCACAACCGGTTTCGAAAGGACGTAGCCTTTCTTCATCAGGTGCAAACACATGCAACTGCCTTGGAGGCAAAAGCAAGACTGAGATAAAGGCAAGATGCTTATCTCCTACTAGTATATATAACCCCGTCAAAAATGACGGAATGTGAACGATAAATCTTGAAAACAATATTTAGATCATGAAGATTACCACGTGATCATTTAAATGTATTTTCAGTTTTTGTTTATAAATCAAATGTGCTTCGATATTTTATAATTGTCGTTCTGAAATTAAAAAAATTCTACCCGATCAATAAATATGAATGACAATAAAAAAACTGCTGGTTGACAAAAAATATAGGCCCGAAAACACAACAGCAACAACACATCCCAGTGTTCCGTTAAGTGCTGTATTTAAAGTCCTCATAATAAGAATAATCTAGTGTGTCACTCACACGACTTTCTCTTACCCTGAAATTTAATGCTATAAGTACAGGTTGGAGATTAAGAGGTAAGATAAAGAGTACTGTTATGTAAACCTATGTTAAACAATTCAAATTAGGCTTCGGAAGAGTTTTATATGATAATAAGTTCTGGCCCCACTCAACCCCCCGTTTCATTAATGCACCTACATTTATATAGAATTTAATTCGGTTATTAAAAAATAATTCAGTTTTAAAAAAATAATTTATTAAAATTATTATTTAAAAAAGTTATATTGTATGATAATACAGACGATTTCCATATTAGAGAAATAGTATAACACTAAATATCCAAAAAAAAGTTGAATTTATTCTCAATATTAAAGTAAAAAAAAAAAAAATGTTAAAAATGAAAGAAATCAATAAATTTATTTTAAATTATCGTAGATCGATGGTTCAACCATTCGTTTTAAAGGTATTGGCGAGCTCTTTTGAAAGATACCCATCATGAAAATTTACTCCACTCGAGGAAGGACATCTACCCCAGGGGGAAGGGGGGAGGCGAGGCTCCTATATAGACAAAAAAAATTTTCCCAGTTGACTATCGCTATTAAAAAAAATATGTATTCGTTTCATTTGGTTTAGTGCAGTCTATAGATGTTAAATTCTACTTACCTGCAATTTCCCCCATAGACGTAATGTATTTGAATGTCCATGTACACGAACCATTTGCTTCATCTTAACGAAAAGCTTACTGTAGCATCCCTATATGATACACATTTAGAATACCGAGTTTGGAATTTCTGCTACTATTTGTTCTTGAGATATGCTGATAACAGACACACAGACAGACAGACAGACACAGAGACCATTCGCTAAAAACGTGATTTTCGTATTCAGGGGATCTCAGAACATGTAAGTATAACAAAAACTCACGTTGGAAAATTTGACCCTAAAACAATACTTTCTCGACCCTATGGGTAAGAGGAAGTAAAAATGTTATGCGTAACAATAAAATAGCATCTTGAATCTAGTTTGTTTACAAAATATCGGCCACATGTTCGGCGATTTTACCTACTGTGACGTCACAGGAATATTGTCCATATGTTTTAGAAATATTTTAAGCGTTTTTTTTTAATGAAACAGTCAAAGAGTCGTTCATTCGCAATTAAAGAGTTGTCCATTTGGAATTTGTATTTTCTGAATGGCAACAGTTTATGTTTGTGTTTATTTGGCATTGCGTTGTTTATAATCATGAAGTTACATAATTCTATTTATAGGTTCATGTTTATAATAGCCAGTGTTCCGTTATATTTAATCAAACATTTAAACATTACAATTGAATAGTTTTTCAAGGTTTTAGAGGGAATAAATAACAATATGTGCGATACAAAACATGTATGAAAATGATATGTATGTTTTCGTAAGTTAAATTGAACAAACGGGAAAAAAAAATGGCTGCCAAAAGTCTCTGTTTTGAAGCGGTGTAAACCGGAATCGTGAATGACAGATGAGGGTCATTATATATATTAATTCTTGCCGATATCTATATGCATTATTTTGGGGGAAAATTATTAAAGATGTTAAATTTAAAATGCTGGTTACGTTACGTAGATGACACTTTCATTCTTGTTGAAAATCCATTTGATGTTTCTGCCATTCTTAATATTGCTAATGCTATTGATCCCCATATTTAGTTTACCTTCGAGTTAGAAAATTGTAAGCAACTTCCCTTTCTTGATGTTTTAGTTACTAGGTACGATTCCTCTTTCAAAACCTCTGTGTACAGGAAACCTTTCTCTGTTTCTAACCCTCCTCATGCTCTCTCTAATCATCCGGCTAAACAAAAAATTGGCACCTTTTACACTTACGTGTATCGTGCCCTTAAAATTTGTTCTGATACTTCTTCTCTTAAAGAAGAACTGAATTATTTAAAGTCTGTTGCTATTAAAAGAGGTTTTAGACCCTCTATAATTGATAAACCTCTCAAAAAGTTCAGTAGGCCAACTTATAATTCTATTCTTTCCATTGATGATAAAATTAAACCTGATAATCTTGTTGTCTTACCTTTTTATCCCCCCTTATGTTTTAAATTAGCCAAAGTTTTGAAGCGTTTCAATTTTCACGTTATTTTTAAACCTGTCAATAAATTCCAATTTCCTTCAACCAAATCCCCTGTTCCTGAGCTTCAAAAATGGGGTATCTATAATGTCCATTGTAATAACTGTGATTTATCTTATATTGGTCAAACTAAAAGAAATCTTGAATGTCGTTTACATGAACATTCTCGGTATGTTGTTAATCAAGAAATTTCTAAATCTTCTATTGCGAAGCACAGTTGGGAATTTGATCATAGTTTTAATTTTAAGAGTGCCAAAATTATCTTTCATGCCAAAAGCGTTTCCGAACTGGATTTTTTGGAAAATTTAGCTATTTACCTTAATCGTGATAAAATTGTCAATGAAAAATCTGATTCCACTTTGCTGTCTACAGCCTGGAAAAATTTGTTTAATTCAATTAAATAATTTCTTTCATTATGTTTATAACATCATATTAGTTATAAAAAAATAATTCTAATTAAAATAATAATAATAATTAATGGATTAATTTTATTAAATTTACTTATTAGTTTAATATTATTGAAATTAAAAAAAAAAAAAAAAAAAAAATTAATTGTTTATTCCTTTCCTCCCTCCTCTTTTTGTGGTGCGTGTGTACGTGTGTTCCTCTCTGATTGGTCCTGCCCTGCATGTTGCTTCCTATTGGTTGTTTGTGTTGCTCCTCCCCCTCTGGATTTTGTCCTGCTTTCAGTCTTGCTTTTGCCTCCAAGGCAGTTGCACGTGTTTGCACCTGATGAAGAAAGGCTACGTCCTTTCGAAACCGGTTGTGCTGATTTAAAATTTATGGTGTGTGAAGAAGTTTTAATTTCTTGATATGAATTACTGTTTGTCACATTCATTTAACATTAGCAATCTCATATTTTGACAGCTTATAACTCTGTGAAAAATTGAGCAAAATATATAAACTATACCATTTTCCGCGATGATTTGATCCAAAGAATTCAAATAAATTATAAAAAGTGGGGGTTACCATTGAAAAAAAAATGCATTTGATGCCAGTTTTAATATGTAGACTACCCCTTAAGCATAATCTAACTGTACCATTATAAACTAGACTTTATTACAAATAGATTGGTACCAACCACATGTTTCTACGACAATTTATGGCGAAATTAGGTGGCAGGGGCGATTTTTTTTGGTGACTGTACATATGGAGTTTTAAGCAAATCGGTTCATAAATACCTTTTATGTGAATTTAAAATTTTCAAGTAGCCGGCGCTTGGAAACAAAATGGTGAGTTAAGCTGACAAGTATATGAAATGTATTTGTGAGATATGTCTACTGTACACATGTAGTTCGAATTAATTCAAAATCTTAAAAGTCATCGTGTTGAAAATTTAAGTGGCTGGCACTTCGATCAAAATGGCAGAGAAAGTTGCTCATCTAAGGTATCGTTGCAACTTTGAAAATATTTTTTTTTTTTTTTTTTTTTTGTAGAAATTATTTCAAAGAGGCTTAGTAAGTTGATAAAATGTTAGTTTTCTGCATTTCTAGTTTGTTTTAGCATTAAAATAGCCTAATTTTTTCTTAAAAACGCATTAAAAATATCCATTACCTGCGTTACTGGATGTAGCGCCAAATTTGGCCAATTTTTTCCTATGGCGACTTTTTTGGCGACTTTTGGCGAGAAAATACTTATTATCGATATACCAAAGATGGACGCAATAACGTTACTGGTTCACGAGTTACGTGAAGATTTTTGTTGTTTGAATGATAAACCCATTTTTCAACTTTGATTTGAATTGATTAAGTACTTCTAAAGTTACCGTGATAACAAATTTTCATGTGGCCGCCAGTTGGAAACAATACTGTGGAGCAAGTTGCTCAGCAAACACATCCAAGATATTTGAAGCATAGGTTCACTGTCCAACTGTGGTTTAAATCAGTGCCGTGTTTCAAAAGTTAATTTCAAGGCAAATTTTCAAGTGGCAGTCTAAGTGGTTGCAACTTGGAAACAACATGGCAAAACAACTTGCCCAGCGAAATCATCCAGTATATTTGTATGATAAGTTCATTGTCCAGTTCTAGTTTAAATTAAATCAGTATTTCAAAAATTATCGTCATAAGAAATTTTCAGGTCGCACCACTTTGAAAAGAAAAGCAGAGTGAGAGGCCCAGCGAACTTATCTGAGATATTTGAAGGATAAATTCACTACCCAAATTTGATGCGAATTGATTCTGTATTACTAAAGTTACCATAATGACAAATTTTCAAGAGGCCGCCATTTGGAAATAAAATTGCGGATCAAGTCACCAAGTGAACTTATCCTAGATATTTGAACCATAAGTTCACTATCCAACTTTTATTTGAATCAGTTTAGTATTTTAAAATTTATCGTGATGGCACATTTTCTAGTGGCAGTGTGATTTCAAGTGGCTGGAACTTAGACACAAGATGTCGGGACAAGTTTCCCAGTGAAAACATTCAAAATAATTATATGATAATATCACTGTCCAAATTTGGTTTGATTTGGAGTATTATTTCAGAAGTTATCGTAATTTTCCAAGTGGGAGCCTGATTTCAAGTGGTCCCGCTCAACTTATCCGCCACTTTATTAAGAATGGCGGATATATTTTACTAATAAACTTCATTGAGATCCTTACGTGGTCTGTATTTACATCAAAATTCAAACAATTTCGGAATACGCTTTTTACAATTTAAATTTGAAATTTTCCTGTGGTCTCCACTTGAAAACAAAATGGCGGAGCAACTTGGTTAACAAATTCATCTAAGTTATTTATAAGATAATTTAAGACGCTGCCCAAATTTGGTTCGATTTGGAGTATTATTTCAGAAGTTATTGTGATTTAAAATTTTCAAGTGGTAGCGTGATTTCAAGTGGACCCGCTTAACTTAAGATATCTACCACTTTATTAAAAATGACGGATAAATTTCGTTAATAAACTTCATTGAGACCCTTATGTGGTCTATATTTACATCAAATTTCAAATAAATTCGGAATACGCTTTTTACAATTTGAATTTGAACTTTTCAAGTGGTCTCCACGATAAGTTCATTGTCCCGTTCTAGTTTGAATTAAATCAGTATCTCAAAAATTATCGTCATAAGAAATTTTCAGGTGGCACCACTTGTAAAAAAAGTGGAGTGAGATGCCCAGCGAACTTATCTGAGATATTTGAATGATAAATCCACTACCCAAATTTGATGCGAATTGATTCTGTATTACTAAAGTTACCATAATCACAAATTTTCAAGTGGCCGCCACTTAGAAATAAAATTGCGGATCAAGTCACCAAGTGAAATTATCCTAGATATTTGAACAATAAGTTTACTCTCCAACTTTTGTTTGAATCAGTATAGTATTTTAAAAGTTATCGTGATGGCATATTTTCAAGTGGCAGTGTGATTTCAAGTGTCTGGAACTTAGAAACAAGATGTCAGGACAAGTAGCCCAGTGAAAACATTCAAGATAATTATATGATAATATCACTGTCCAAATTTGGTTCAATTTGGAGTATTTTTTCAGAAGTTATCGTGATTTTAAATTTTCAAGTGGGAGCCTGATTTCAAGTGGCCCCGCTTAACTTAAGATATCTGCCACTTTATTAAAAATGGCGGATATAGTTTATCAATAAACTTCATTAATATCTTTATGTGGTCTGTATTTACATCAAAATTCAAACAATTTCGAAATACGCTTTTTACAATTTAAATTTGAAATTTTCAAGTGGTCTGCACTTGAAAACAAAATGGTGGAGCAACTTTGTTAACAAACTCATCTAAGATATTTATAAGATAAGTTAAGACACTGTTCAAATTTGGTTCCATTTGGAGTATTATTTCGGAAGTTATCATGGTTTTAAATTTTCAAGTGGTGGCCTGATTTCAAGTGGTCCCGCTTAACTTAAGATATGCGCCACTTTATTAAAAATGGCGGATAAAGTTCATTAATAAAGTTATTTGAGACACTTGTGTAATCTATGTGCACATAAAAAAAAAAAATCGGAATACGCTTTTTACAGTTTGAATTTGAAATTTTCAAGTGGTTCCACTTGAAGACAAAATGGCGGAGCAACTTGGTTAACAAATTCCTCTAAGTTATTTATAAAATAAGTTAAGACACTGTCTAAATTTGGTTCGATTTGGAGTATTATTTCAGAAGTTATTGTGATTTTAAATTTTCAAGTGGTAGCGTGATTTCAAGTGGCCCCGCTTAACTTAAGTTATCTACCACTTTATTAAAAATGACGAATAAATTTCATTAATAAACATCATTGAGACCCTTATGTGGTCTGTATTTACATCAAATTTCAAACAAATTCGGAATAAGCTTTTTACAACTTGAATTTGAAATTTTCAAGTGGTCTCCACTTGAAAACAAAATGGCGGAGCAACTTGATTAATAAACTCATCTAAGATATTTATAAGATAAGTTAAGACACTGTCTAAATTTGGTTCGATTTGGAGTATTATTTCGGAAGTTATAGTGATTTTAAATTTCCAAGTGGTAGCCTGATTTCAAGTGGTCCCGCTTAACTTAAAATATCTGCCACTTTACTAAAAATGGCGGATAAACTTCATTAACAAACTTCATTGAGACCCTTATGTGGCCTGTATTTACATCAAAATTCAAGGAAATCTTGCTTTAAATATGCTTTTTACAATGTCGGTTTGAAATTTTCAAGTGGCTGCCACTTGAAAACAAAAAGTCGGTGCAACTTGGTTAACGAACTTGTCCAAGATATTTATAAGAATCTTTCAGTGTCCAAATTTGGTTCGATTTCGAGTATTATTTCGGGAGTTATCGTGATGACAAACTTTTCATTTTAGATAGATAGATAGATATATAGATAAACGAAGTGATTGCAATAGGTCGATTTCTAAAGAAATCAACCTAAAAGTAAATGATGCTAAAGACTGTTTACTTCATAGGAAATTAACTACTTCCTTTATTCTCAAGTTACTAAAAGAAAAGATTATAATGTTTTCTGAAAGTTTTGTTTTCCTGAAATTTTAAAGTTGTAAATAATAATAATAATAAATTTCTCAAAACTTATTTCCTTACAGCAGTATATACATTTCCCAAGTTATTTCCTTCCTTTTTTCTTACTTTTATCAAACAAGATTCCTAAAAATAATTATCGTTAAAAAAAAAAAAAAAGAAAGAAAGAAAAAGATCTTGTTATTAACTCATAACTTAAAACAAATTGTCGGAATTTTTATTGCTTAAAATACGTTAAAATATATCAGTGTCATTTATGCATGCGTTAATTAATATATAAGAAAGACTGAAGGCTTATGAAATATTTTTTTTTCTATAAAAAATGCAAATTTCGAAATTCCTAAAAATTTTTAAACACACATCCTTTTTAAATAGTTTGCTATTAATGGGTAAAATAATCTAGTGTGTCACTCACATGACTTTCTCTTGCCCTGAAATTTAATACAATAAGTATCGGATTGGAGATTAAGGGTTAAGATAACGAGTACTGTTATGTAAACCTATGTTAAAACAATTCAACTTAGGATTCGGAACAGCTTTATTTGACAACTAATTCTACGTTAGGGGGGCTACCACCCTCTCAAACACCCGTTTCATTATTAAATCTGTATTTATAGACAATTCAAATCTGTTATTAAGTTCAAAAATTTATTTAAAATGATTTAGACAACTTTCGCAAGCATCATTCCTTCAAACTTGTCAATCTTGAAAAATCTATTCCAGTAACAAACGTATTCACTTCAAAATACATCATTTGGATAGCCTGAAATTATTTGTTTTTAATTTACTCAAACAGACACAGGCAAAGATCAAACTATAAAACTTGGGTATTCAGGAAGCCTCAAAACGTGTAAATATACAAGAAACCAATCGATGAATATTTATCTTAAAAAATACAACATTTACCATGTGGCTATAAGGAAATAATTTCAATTCCTGAGCAGCTTTCCTGTACATGGTAAAATATTATATTATATTGTATATTATAGTAAAGCAGTTCCACTAACAAATAAAGAAGAATGTTATGATTTATGTATTGGCAGCCCTGTATATCTTCTGAAAATTATGTACGCATCACGTGGTGCACATAAATATAATCCTATGTTAATAACACGCGGCACAACCTGAAATACACTTCCATCAATTTTCATGTATTGTCGCATTATAATCTAGTTCTGTTTTGTAGCCCTGTAAAAGAACAGTCTATGCCATATTCTACATGAAACATCCTTTTACGCATATAAAAAAACATATGTTCGTTTCCTTTGATTTAGTGAAGTTTATAGATGTTAAACTCTACTTATCTGCAATTTCCTCCATAGACGCATGTATTTGAATTCTCTTGGGTGTCCCTGTACACGAACCATTTGCTTGATCTCAACGAAAAGTTTAGTGTAGCATCCCTATATGATACACATTTAGAATACCAAGTTTGAACTTTCTGCTATAATTTGTTTTTTGAGATATGCTGATAACATACAGACGCACAGACATACAAACACAC
The DNA here is from genome assembly GCA_963930645.1 of Salticus scenicus. Lineage (NCBI taxonomy): Eukaryota > Metazoa > Arthropoda > Arachnida > Araneae > Salticidae > Salticus > Salticus scenicus. The sequence continues at coordinate 68,523,569 of OZ005659.1, forward strand.
ACAGAGAGAGAGAGAGAGAGAGAGAGACCAACCGCTAAAAACATGATTTTTAGATTCAGGGGACCTCAAAACGTGCAAATATAACAAAAATTAAATTTCGAAAATTTGACACTAAAACAATATTTTCTCTACCTTATGGGTAAGAGAATGTAAATAATCTTGTGTGTCACTCACAGGACTTTCTCTTACCCTAAAATTTAGTACTATAAATACAGGAGATTAAGGGGTAAGGGTTGGAGATTAAGGGGTAAGATAACGAGTTCTGTTATATAAACCTATGTTAAAACAATTCAAATTAGTCTTCGGAAGAGTTTTATATGATAATTAGTTCTGTGTGAGCCCCCTTCAATCCCCCGTTTCATTACTGCACCTACATTTATATATAATTTATATTTGTTATTAAAATTAAAAGTTCACTTAAAATTTTTCAGGCAACTTTCACACGCAACATTCCTTGAAACTTCTCAATATTGATCAAACTTTCCCAGCAACAAACTTACATTAACTTCAAAATACAACATTCGGATCTCTTAAAATTATTCGTATTTAAGCTACTCTAAGAGAAACAGACAAAGATCAAACGTTAGAAAACTTGACTTCGGTAATCAGGTAGCCTCAAAAGAGTAAATTTACAAAAAAACATGCGATGAATATTTAGCTTTAAAAAAATGCATTATTTACTATACCCTCTGAGAAATTCATTTCAATTCCTGAACAGCTTTCCTGAAAATGGTAAAATATTATAATAAAGCACTTCCATTAACAATAAAAAGAAGGTTATCGCTTAAACATTTGCAGCCCTGTTGATCATTTGAATACTATGTACAGACCACATGGTGCACCTAATTATAATCCTATAGTTACGGCATAACCTGAAATACACTTCCATCAATTTTCAGCTATTTTCGCCCTATATTATAGTTCTTTTGTGTAGCCCTGCAAACGAACAATCAATGATTTCCCTACTATAGTCTACATGAGACATGTTTTTACGCATATAAAAAATATATATTCGCTTCAACTGGTTTAGTGCAGTCTATAGATGTTAAACGCTACTTACCTGCAATTTCCCCCTTAGACGTAATGTATTTGAATTCTCTTGGGCTTCTCTGCACATGAACCATTTGTTTCATCTTAGCGAAAAGCTTAGTGTTGCATCCCTATATCATACACATTTAGAATACCGAGTTTGGAATTTCTGCTACTATTTGTTCTTGAGATATGCTGATAACAGACACACAGACACACACAGAGACCATTCGCTCTCACTTTCGAAAATTTGACCCTTATGGGTAAGAGGAAGTAAAAATGCTAGTGGTGACTTAATTATTAAAAAAAATAATGACCTAATTTGTAATACAAAATTTTGTCCCATGAGACCCGGGTCTAGGATCTAATGGGGACTAGCCATAGGGTCTATTGGGACATATTATTTAAACATTATTTTTTTTATTATTATTTGGTGTATTTTTATTACTGTCATTATACAAAATACAACATAATGCACTAGTCTATCTTGTAGGTTACAATGTTATCTTATTTTCGAATACGGTTCCTCTTCCCTCGATGAGTCATACAGAAAACCTAGCTTAATTATAATTTAAAAAAAAAAAAAAAGAAGAAGAAGAAAATCAAATTTATAAAACAAAATTTTCTCCCATTGGATCCTTCTCCCACCAGACTATACCTCAATTCCGACTGTGGCAGTAGTTATTTTGATCACGTGACGTCACATTCCGACTTTTGATTTGACTAGAGCCCCTAAATAAAATAATAGGCCGGCGCATCACCGCCATTTTTTTGTCTCCAAATAGGACAGCAATCCCGCTTGGCGTTCTTATCGCTTCCCTAATGATTTTAAGAAATCTTGATCTGACGCTAATCCGGTCAAGATAAGAGCAATAAGCAACAATAATATTCCTAAAAACACATTTTTTTCACAGTACATTCTAAGGATATCATTTTATTCTGAGGATATCCTATGGGTATACGATGTGTTGTCAGGGCGGTTTCTGTTTCTTTTACAAAATGTCGCCAAAACTCAAATACACAGTAATAGAAGGTCTGTGAACACTTTATATTCACTTCTTGAATGATTATAGCAGTTTATCGCAAAACAAACTTCCATATCATAGTTTACTTAGCTAAAACTATGAAATATAATAAACTAAGTTACTCTAAAGTAACGTAAGACGATAAAAAAAATGTTTGTGGTTTGTTTATCAGAGAAACGCGCTGGATACATGTGGCAACCCTAAGGCAACAAAATGTCTGATGCGCCAGCTCGTATATATAGGAGCCTTAGATTTGACGACTGTCGTTGCTTAAGGACGGTCGCTATGACAGTCGGATCGGAGAATAGATACCCTTGTCTGAAATCTAATGGGACAAGCTTTGGGTTCTATTCAGACATATTATTTTAACAATTTTTTGTTGAATTTAGTGTTCATTTATTGCTGCCATTATATTAAAAAAAAAAAAAAAAAAAAAAAACACGTCATAATACACAATTCTTTTTTGTAAGAAACAACATGATCTTATTTTCGAAGAGGGTTTCTTTTCCCTTCATGAGTCACGGTGACCGCGTTCCACCTCGCCAAGCTTAAACAAACAAAGAAAAACAAATAACAATATGCCCCACGTTCCACCTCACCAAGCTTAAACAGACAAAGAAAAACAAATAACAATTTGTAAAGCATTTAAATGAAGTGATGTAACTCTACTAATGTATATTATGTCGACGGATCTTCTTGGAAGTTTTCCACCACCTGCATCTCTGATCCACCGCCTTCTAGACAAAGGATGTTTTGTACAGTCCTTGAGTATGCCCTCAAGACAGAGCATACCAATTTGCAAGTCGTTCGGAATTAATGGGCCCGAGTACTGTAACTTTGAAACTGAAGTTTGTCGGATACTTTCTTCTTATTCTCCTTCTTCTTCTTCTTCGTGTTCAGCTGTAGAGTCTAGAGTTCGGCATCTATTCAGCTGAAAATTTACAAGGATATTCCTTCTAATATGTATTAGTGCCATATGCATTCAAAGAAATTTTTGATCTATATACAGGATATTTCTTTTGAATTTAATTATGTTTAACACAAAAATACCATGAAATCATCAAGACATAACGATCGTTATCAATGAATTTAAAATTGATAATAGAGTCTTCATTGCAGTGCTTCCAAATTTAGGGGCTTTTGTATTCAATAATTACCAATTATTTTTAGGAGTGATATTTGATAGACATAATAGATGATTAATCTTCTAAGAGACTAAGCAACCGTTGCAATTAAAGTTTACTGTTAGATATTGAATAAAAAGTCCCTAAATCTGGTAACACCCTTCTTGCATTGGGTCGAATAAAACAAATTTCACCCGAATCACATACGATTCGGGTTAGTCGATTTTCTTTTCTTGTGAGTCGAGTTCGGGTCAGATTGACTGGTTTTTATTCTCTTGGGTCCAATTTACTATATATATTTTTTTTTTTTTTTTTTTTTTTTTTTTGTAGGTTGATTTCATGTTCGGGTCTTTTCAACGAATTGGGTCGAGTTATTTTTATTTTATTTTTTTTATTTTTTTTCAGTAATAAGCAAACATCTGTTTGATTTAATTATAACTGCGTAGCTGATGTAAACATTCTATATTTACATATGATTAAATACACACATACCCAACTTACTACAATAAAATAAACACCTGTATCGACAAAATCGATAAGGTGAGAAACTTTATTATTATTATTATTTAGGAATACAAGCTTTTAAAAATAAATAACATTGAACTTATTTTTGTACACTTGGTGTACACAATACACATAAATGGTTAAAAATTACATTCATTTTCTAGATTGTAAATTACTGTTTTAGCAATTACATTTTCAATTCTTTTTAAAACGAATTGCCAATTGTGTGAAAATGAAAATTTACTCAATTTTATAGATTAAAAAGTTTTGCGTAATTTTTAAATTAGTTATTTAGTTTTCCAATCGCATTCGGGTCTAAAAAATGTCTAGTTCGAGTCGGTTTAGCTATAATGAATTCGGGTACGGGTCGAGTGCTTGCATAGATCTGGGTATTGTTGGGGGGAGGGATCTTAATTTAATTATTAAATTTTCCGGTGGTAAGCGATTCTGCACTTCAAGCTGGTAGACAGGAGGTGACAAGTTCGAATCCATCTCCGTTATTATTCAGAAATCAACGTACATAGGGCAAAGTTTCTTTAGAAAGACACCCACAGGGGATACTAGGATTTAAACATATTAAATCGGCCTTACTCCCAAAGCACAAAACATTAATATGAACTTATATCCTTTGAAACTAAAAAAGAAAAAAATTATAATCGAAGAAAATCCTCTCGTGTCTGAAATATATTCCCTTAGAATCTTTATTATTTTTCATAGAGTTGTTAAGTCTTATGGCTAAACAGGCACACTTAGCAAATGAGAGTTGTGCTAAAATAAACGTGTGTCACTGAAAGGTTTTTTTTTTTTTATATATATAAATATTAATTGAAAATTGCAGTACTTATTGTTTACGAAAATAAATTAATTTACACGCAATATGTTTTTTAGTATTGATTTTAGTTGAAATACATTTAAATAATTACAGTTTGCTAAATTACATGGACGACCAATATATATATGAAATTAAATAATAATAATAATAAATGCAGTCCTGCTTAATTTAATAAACACAGACAAATCTATATATGTATTTAGATACCTAAACAAATATTTCTTTTCTTTTTTTACAAACATTAAACAGCGTCCATATTCGATTTTTGAATACCAATGTAATTATCGAAATTCTATATTTTGGATCATTAGTTCCCTTTAAAAAAAAGCACATTAATTATAAACAATTATAATTTCAATTCATTGATTTGAAGGTCTAAATTATTAATTTTTTAAAGTCCAATGCATTTGCGTACATTCCAAGCAAGTCTTTAAAAAAAGAAAGAAAGAAAAGAAAAGAACAAGAAAAAAGAAGGAGGAGGAGGGGGAGAATAGAAAGAAAAATTAAAAAGCGCTATTTTGATTAAATGGATGCATTTTTATTTGAATTAGAACTCAAAACAAAGAAAACAAACATATATTTTTTTACAAATATTTCTTAAAGAATACGTAAAAAGTAGTGAGCTTTGCTCACTCTGTTGTTCATAATATTTACTTCAACAAAAAAATAAGATAATAAATATGAAACGAATTTTTTTTTTTTTTTTTACTGTCAAAGCATCTGTGCTGAATCTCGCTGCCTTTGGAGCGACTTCCCCGTTCTTGATGCCGTGTGTTCAGGAACTCATTGTTTGTGAAAGCGCTTAATCTGGTCACACGCGTGTGCGCGTAGGTGAAAAAATGTTCTAACATGAACCTCGGTTGAAATCCTATTGCTTTAAACAATGTTTTTTCGGGCCGAACAATGCTGAGACTCTAGTCTTTAACTACATTTCTTGCGACCATGGAAGCCTCTGGGCAAGTGCGGATTGAACGAGTCCAGTGTAAAAATAGGGGTGACTGAAAGAAAACAAGCGATAAGGGAACACCGAATAACTGGATGTTTGCCAAATAACTATCTCTCGGCCAATTTTGCATCCTTCCAAACTTTTGGACTCGGCCTCACTGCTAGTCGTAGGAAACGTGGTCGCACTATATTTTCGATTCTCGCCCAGTCGTTACGAGAAAACCCGTTGTTGTGAAGCGAGAAAGCGACGATTTAAACATTGAAACTAAAATAATAATAATAATAATAATTGATTACTCCTTCTTTCCCTCCCCTTTTTGTGGTGTGTGTGTACATGTGTTCCTCTCTGATTGGTCCTGCCCTGCATGATGCTTCCTATTGGTTGTTTGTGTTGCTCCTCCCCCTCTGGAGTTTGCCCTGCTTTCAGTCTTGCTTTTGCCTCCAAGGCAGTTGCACGATGAAGAAAGGCTACGTACTTTCGAAACCGGTTGTGCTGATTTAAAATTTATGGTGTGTGAAGAAGTTTTAATTTCTTACTATTGACTGCACACCAGTTTTTGAATTTATTTTTGGTTATGGCCTAAGATTCATGGGAAAACTCATTATTATGATGAATCGAATGATGAAAAATAAAAACTTTATAAAATAAAAACGTCATAAGTTGTTAAAATGCGGAACAATTGTTTGAGATCTAAGTAAATGAGCAGGACCATTCTTTAAGTAAAAACAGAAGGCAAGAGTACAGCATAATTGTTTCGACTTGTTATTCTTACTTCCGTGGCCCAACTGCCGTAGGTAATGAAGTACACTGAGAAAAAATATATACCGCCTTCATCTAGAATGAATAAATGGTCATTTTCTAAATCCTTAAACTAGAAATATAGATTTTCGAGCTACGCCCATAAGGCACGCCAATAAATTGAATAGACGAAATGGTCGAGAATTTCTAATCTACACATTTCTAGATGGTGAAACAATATTCTGAATATTCTGAATCTTTTGTATTACGAGAAATTCTCGCTTGATTTTCTAGAATTGGGTCATAAACCAAGATTATAGCTGCTGAAACTCGCCTCTTGTACTCACATTTATTTGGAGTTTTTTTCAAATAGGTTTGTCCTCGATAGTATAGGCAAACGCTCAAGAATTCTAGTAGAGGTCTCTAGAATTCGCTTTCGAAGGGGATTAGAAAATTTTTTATAATAAATTTTCAAGGATGAGATGGAACTATTTTTTCTAGAGCCACAATTTAGATTCTAGATGTCAGTTATAGAATTTTTTCTCGGTGTACTGGCGTGTCTTATACTCATAGCTCGTAAATCTATACTTCTAGTTTAGGGATTTAGAAAAGGACCACCTATTCGTTCTAGATGAAAGCGGTATATATATATATATATATATATATATATATATATATGCATATATATTCTCAGTGTAGAGGTTTAACCTGATTTACAGGTTTTAAGGCCATCTCAGTCAAAAAATGTGGTTTTTGGAAGCTGGTCAGTGTGTATGTGTGTGTGACTATGGGGGAGAGAAATATTCTGACTATCATATCTCCAAAACATTAAAAAATAGAATAGCGAATCTTTATAATTGAGTCATGTCCGGTGATAAACGATTTTGCCAACTGTGGTGCAAATTGGAAAACCAATATTGAGTTCATATCTCAAAAATAGCTCAAAAGATTTTTTTTCAAAGTTTCTATAATACAACTTTGAAGAAAACCACCCCGTTTTAAAAGTCTTTTCATATATATAAGTTTTTTACATCCAGAAAATTTATAGACGTTCTGAATAAGTGCGGAAATTTTAGAGAATGCCTTTACGGATTTTCTTTAAAATGACTATATTAACTACTTTTTAGATCTCCTTTTGCATGTAATTGCTTGTTTTCTAGAGAACAAATGAATTTGCTAATTTTGGAGTAGAATCGGAAGTAGAACCGAAATTCTATATCTCATAAACGGCTCTAACAATTTTCTTCAAATTTGTTACCTAAAATCTCTTTAAATGTTCTTTCTCAAGTTTTAGTTGGATACTACAGGAAAATTGATAACATATCCTTATTAAGTAAGTCAGTTTTAGGTTTTAGAAATTGGTGTAAAAAAACACGAATCTACAGATTTTCTTTAAACTCGCTGTATAAACCCTCTTTAAAATGTCTTTACTATGTATGTTTTGTTACTGCAGTAAAATTTTAAAGCATCTGATTTGTCGGGTCAATTTTATGTCTCCTGACCATACAACCTCAAAAAATATTTGTAATATGGGAAGTAGTGAGTAATGAAGTCATATGATTGTCATATGATTTAATGATTATTTTTAACGATAGAAGAAAATATATTATAGGGGGTGACAAAAATTCATTTAAGTTTGTATAGGAAGTTGTAAATTATGACTTGAACGCTGCACTTGTGCCTATGTTTCTCGAATGATGTATAATTATTCTAAACTTTTTCGTTCCGAAACGACTATTGCGTGGTTTTCTAATTTATAATGTTTTTATACATAATTTTTATTTTTTATGCACTTATATAAGGAAGGGGATTTGGCGCAGAGTTCATCCATTGTTTACAAAAACAAATCTTTTACTTCTGCAATCTAAGAATTTTTAGAAGAAAATTTTCCGTCATGAATAGAGGTATGAAATCTGCATTAAATTCCTATCCACGCATATATATTTATATATATTTGCATGTGTATATGCGTGTGTATTATTTAGTGACTAAATTTACATTAATTATTATATATTTCCACATAGGAAATTATTTAATGCATCAAACAAGCTATAAATATCTCATTTATAATGTTTGTTGACAGCAAATACTATACAATAAATATTAATCAGCTAATGGACTTAATTGAGATTTCTTTACATCAGATAGTATGTACAACGTTTTAACGTAAATACAGATAACAAATGCAGCATCTCCTTTAATCTAATTTGGTAATTAATTTTTATGGTAAAAGTTAAAGAAGATTAACAGTGCAAAACCTCTTTAAGTTCGCGTAAAAGTTCTAATCACATTACTTTAATCATATTATATAACTAATCATTATCCAGCGTTAGAAAATATATTATTCTCTGCATGTTATTTATCTGTATAGATGCAATGAAAAATAAATGAATAAAATTAAAATAAATAATTCATTTTCCTAAGTCGTTAAGTCGGAAATGAAATTAAAAACATCTATCTTTTGAAAAGATTAGTTAATTCAATTAAGTAATTCAGTTATCTATAATTACATCTTATTTTACAGTACGTGTGATCATTAGAACATTAAAATTGCTCAAAAATAAAAAAAAAAGCACAATGAAAATATTGTTCATTTCAGGCAAATGATTAATAAGTCCTATATTATAAATCAAATAGATATATATTATGGATATGTTTATTGTTTTCATAATGTAAATCTTTTATTGTAATTGAAGAAAGTGTAAATTATTACTTTAAAAATATATAAGAACTATAAGAATAAAAATATGAAATGCAGTAAATTTTAATAAGAATTATATAAGAATTTCAATATCTAAAATAAATAATTTGATAACGCTATTTTTTCATCTCTATTCATTTAATACAGAGGTTTCTTTTTTTATTTATTTACTTTCCCTTAACCATAGGATCGAGAAAGTATTATTTTAGGGTCAAATTTTCGACCGTGAGTTTTTGTTATATTTACATGTTCAGAAAATCATGATTTTAGCGAATGGTCTATGTGTCTGTGTGCGTGTTCTCAGCATATCTCAAGAACAAATAGTAGCAGAAATTCCAAAGTCGGTATGCTAAATGTGTATCATATAGGGATGCCGCACTAAGCTTTCCGTTGAGATGAAGCAAATGGTTCGTGTACGGGGACACTCAAAAACATTTAAATATATTACGTCTATGGGGGAAATTGCAGGTAAGTAGAGTTTAACATCTATAGACTGTTCCTAAACAAAAAGAAACGAATATATATTTTTGGTAATAGAGATAGTCAACTGGGAAAGAAAAAAAATGTGTATGTAATAGCCTCGCCTCCCCCCTGCGAGGAAAGTCTCCCCCCCCCCCCACCTCGAAGGGAGTAAATTTTCATGATGGTTATCTTTCAAAAGAGCTCACCAATACCTTTAAAACGAATGGTTGAACCATCGATCTGCGATAATTTAAAATAAAATTATCGATTTTTTTCCTTTTTAACAAAAAATATTTTTTAATGTAATATTGAGAATAAATTCAACCTTTTTTCGATATTCAGTTTTATACTACTACTCTAATATGAAAAGCGTCTGCATTATCATGGAAGAAAATTTTTTTAAATAATAATTTTAATAAATTATTTTTACTGAGTGCATTTGTATAGGAAAATATAGAAAAAAGTCGTGTGATGGCCACAACACACTAGTTATTTGTTGTTAGTGGATGTGCTTTACTAAAAATATTTTACCATTTCCAGGAAAGCTGTTCGCGAATTGAAATAAATTCCTCATAGAGATATGGTAAATCATGAATGTTTTAAGCTAAATATTCATCGCTTGTTTTTTGTATACTTACACGTTTTGAGGCTTCCAGATTTCCGTAGTCAAGTTTTTAACGTTTGATCTTTGTCTGTGTCTCTTAGAGTAACTTAAAAACGAATAATTTTAGGAGATCCAAATGTTGTATTTTGAAGTTATTATAAGTTTTTGCTGGAAAAGTTTGATCAAGATTGATAAGTTTCAATAAATGTTGCATGTGAAAATTTTCTGTATAATTTTAAATAAACTTTTAATTTTAATAACAGAATTAAATTCTATATAAATGTAGGTGCATTAATGAAACGGGGGGTTGAGAGGGCAGTAGATCCCCTCACATAGAACTAATTACCATATAAACCACTTCCGAAGCCTAATTTGAATTGTTTAACATAGGTTTACATAAGTGTACTCATTATCTTACCTCTTAATCTCTAACTGTATTTATAGTATTAAATTTCAGGGTAAGAGAAAGTCGTGTGAGTGACACACCAGATTATTTTTATTAGATACATTATAACCAGTTACTTTTCGCATATATATATATACGAATTGTTTATAAGTATCCCATCTTATAATGTCATCGTAGAAGTTTTTCATATCCATTTATTAGAGTTACTCTCTACTAATAGTTAATGAGAAATATTATTTCCCCATCACACTATAGGTATGGAAAATTGAGTACTAATAAAATTTTCAGTTCAGTTTTTTGACACTTCAACAATTTTTAAAGAGTGGGGACACCGGAAATCCCAAAAATGGTGCGGTGTCCGTCTGTAGATTAGTCTGTTCGCTAGTTAGTTAACTTGTAGACTGTGTAGACACCAAGAACAATAAATCATCGTTAAGAGGTTGTAATAGTTGTATTAAGGTCCCTCTTCAGTCACCACCGCCGGAAACTGCAGCTAATGTCATTCTATGGGAAATTTTTCTTTACAAATAACTTATTAACTAATACATATTTTTAAATTCTGTTTTCACATTCTGAAAATTCCCAGCTGTTAAATTGACGGACCTTTTTTAAAAAATTATTTTTTTAATTTTTTATATTTTATTTTAAAGCTGCAAAATACGAATTTTCAATATGTGAAATCTTTTCATTTTGCAAAATAAAATATTAAAAATTAAAAAAAAAAAAAAAAAAAAAAAAACATTTTTAAAAAAGGTCCGTCAATTTAACAGTCGGGGATTTTCTGAATGTGAAAACAGAATTTAAAAATACGTATTAGTTAATAAGTTATTTGTAAAGAAAATTTCCCCATAGAATAACATTGGCTCGAGCTTCCGGCGACGGTAAGTGAAGAGGGCCGTTAAGAGAACTCGGCACTTTTAACGTACAAATGAAGTAGATTTCATATGAAAGCTTATATTTCTGTTTAATTTTTTTTAAACTGAATTATATCAGGTTTGTTGAATACAATATATATACAGGCAATAATTCTGATGGATTTATATACTTTTTACAGATTTGAAATCTTTAAATTCTGTTTTCTCAGTTTGAATTTTTTCATGAAATCATGATCTTCAAAATGCTAAAACTTCTACAGATTTTTAAGAACAGACCTAATATTTTTTGGATGTTTAACAGAACCTACTTAAAAGAAATAAGGATTTATTTAGCAATATCTGTAAAAGAAAAAAACATTTAAAATAATAATATAGCAAACAGCATTTTTTTTTTTTTTTTTTGTGTGTGTGTTTTAATCTTTTTTTTTTCAAATTTTTACCTAGATATGCATTTTAACACTTTCCAACAAGGTTGAAAAGTGTTAATGACTTCGTTATCTCTGTCTGTTTGTCTGTCCATCCGTCTGTATGTCTGACCGTGCTCTAACTCCCGTAAATATTTACGGAATTTCTTGAAACTGATACATTTTATTCAAGTTCTTTATCAGATGTTTCCTATTGAAAATGGACTTAATATCTCTATTGGTTTGTTTACAGGGACACCCGAAAGTATTCCAAAGAATTGTGATCTATGAGAGGTATTTCTGTAAACCATATTTTAATATCTTTACTGTACACAAATATTAATGAAATTGCAATATGTTATTGAAGCTCACTATCGGATGTTTCCTATATAAAATGGAGCAAAGTCCACCAACGGTTTGTGTACAGGGATACTCAAAAGTATTCCAAAGCATTGCATTCTATGCGTGGTATTTCCAAAAACCAAATTTTAATAACTTTACTTTACACAAAGCTTAATGAAATTGAAATATGTTATTCAAAAGCACAAAATAATGCTTTGTATAGAATATAGTATGATTAGCATTAGATTTACAGAGCCACCCAAAAATATTATGTTACACTAAAAACTTTTAATAAAAATTTTCTGGCATTGCCCTTTCGTTTACATTAAGCATTTTTAACAATTTCCAACAATTTTTGAGTGCGAATACGATTTCAATTTGTGTATCTATCTGTCTGTCCATCTATCTGTATGTCCGCGCATTAGCTTCCGTAAATATTCCTGTAATTTATTGAAACTGATATATGTTATTCAAGTTCACTATCGGATGTTACCTATGTAAAATGAAGTAAATAGTACTACTAATTTATGTACAGAGACAGTCGAAAGTATTCCAAAGCATTCCATTCTATGAGAGGTATTTCAACAAAACAAATTTTAATAACTTTATATTGCACAAAGCTTAATAAAATTGAAATATGTTATTCATATACACAAAATACAGCTTTCTATAGAATGTAGTATGATTAGTATTAAACTTACAGGGCCACAGAAATATATTCAATTACATTAAGAGGTATTATTAAATATTTGCTGGAATTGTGTTTTCGCTTACATTAAGCGTTTTTAATACTTTCTAACAAATTTTAAGTGTGAATATTATTTTAATTTGTTTATCTATCTGTCCGATTGTCTACCTTTCTAATTGTTTGTCTCAGACCCCCATCGTCTGTAAATATTTTTAGAATTCTTCAAAATTGATAAATATTAATCAAGTTCACTATTGAACATTCCCTATTTAAAATGTCATTATTAGACCCTGTACAACTAGTTTGTGTACAAGGACAATCAAAAAAAGAAAAAAGAAAAGAAAAAGATAGAATGAAGGAATAAAGGAATGAAAAATGCTAATGCATTGCGTTTTAGGTCAGACATTTTTAAAAATCACATTTAAATAACTTTAATGTAAAAATCATAAAGAAATTGACATGTATTGTTAATGTTCTAAAATAATGTTTTGTACAGAAAATGATATGATTAACCTTCAGATTAACCTTCAGGGCTACACTAAAATATTCATATGGCTGCAATTATAATCTAACGGCTGTATTTTCTCTTGCGTTAAGCCTTTTTAAAACTTTCCAACAATGTCTAAGTTTGGCTCCAATTCAGTTAATCAATCTGTATACTTTTCAGTCCTGTCCGCTGCGTGACAACGTAGGCAAAGAATATTAAATGTTATACGATAAAACATGTACGTACAGTTGGACAGTGTTAATAATCAATGCGTACTGCATGATTTTTTTTTATTGTTAATTTTTTCCTCGAAAACTGATTAATAACTTTCAAAACTCACACCTAATTCTTTTATCCAAAAAAAGTACTAAGTCTTTTGATAAGTACCTGTAGAAGTTTCAACATTTTGAAGATCATGAATTCATAAAAAAATGCAAACTGAGAAGTACAATTTAAAAATTTCAAATCTCTGAAAAATATATCAAAAACCATAAAAATTGGTGCTTGAATATATATTTTATTTAACAAACCTAATATAGCTCAATTTATGAATATTAAATGGAAATATAAATTTTTATGTGAAACATACTTCAGTTAGTTTCGTCAAATGCGCCAAATGTTCCCTTAATATATTGTCAAAAACTCTTATCTCTTGACTTCCAACATACAAGTTTGAAAATTTCGTAAAATGTTTGAAATTTAATTTTTTTTATCATGGAGAAATAGGGCAAAATTTCAAAGGCATTATGAAGAATATTTTTATTGTAAAAATGTAAAACAAGTTTTAAAATATGATTTTTTATGCTGGCATGAACATCATTATGTATGAATATTTTACCCTGGGAACTTCCATATTATTCAAAATTTAAGATTATCATAACTTGGCAAAATAGAGGAATATTCACATTAATTTACATTATTGTTATTATTGTATATTCGTCTTTTTTTTTTTTTTTTTTTTTTTTTATCAGATTTGTCACCACTATATTGAATGTAAGAATTTTCCATTACTTTTTTTACAATTAAATAAACAGAAAATTGTTGTCAAAAATTTCTGGTATGAAATCTCCTGCCAAAATAGGTAAATTTGGCAACAGGGGTGAAAGTTTTCAGTCTTTAGGCGGAACTCTTCCATCACTAATTTTTAACAATAATTTCAACCACATTTAATCACAATAAATTATTGTTAAAATACAATTAATATTTCTAAATAAAATTAGTGGTGCCAATAACGCGGAGCACTTCCACTTCTGCTTGACAATTATGTTATAGTATTGGAAATGGTATTATATTACAAGAACACTAAAATAGGAAACTCACCCTAATAATATTAATCGGCAAATTCAAATAAGTTAAATGTATCGAGGCGAATGCGGAAGAAGTTTAGTGGGTAAAGAATTTTAGTCAGCGAGCATACAGGATGAACGTCAGAATTTATTTATTTCTCCTGACTTGAATATGCCCTAACACGTTTATGAGAACGTTAATGGGGATCTGGGAAAAGTTCACATACGCCAACTAATCTTATGCCAGAAATCATTAAATCATGAAAGGGGACAGACTACTTTTAAGTATGGGAAAATGAAGAAATTTTCGATCAGTTTTCCGAATTTTTAAAAAATCTGGTGTGAAAGAACCACACGACTTCAATTACCCACTATTACACGTGTTATGTGCATTTTTTTTTTTTTTTTTTTTTTTTTTTTTTTTAAGTAAGAGAAACTTCATACATGTGCAAAAACATATAAAACAGAGTTCACATAGTGAGTTAAAAAATAAGAAAAAAAATGATAGAGTTATTTGTTTAAACACCAATTTCTGAGATCTAAAACTGAACTTCTTGATCAGGATAACCGTTAATTTTTATGTAATAACCACGTAATACATCAGAAAGGGTATCTAAAATGGATTTATGAAATAATTTTCAAGAAAATCGTTAGAGCCGTTTTTGAGATACCAACTTTTACCAAAAGTTGGCATACTCAATTATTGATCGGAAAACAATAATTACATACAAAAGGATATTTAAAAGGTAGCTACTATGGCGAGTTTGAAAAAAAATCTGTACAGCCGTTTTTTAAGGAACGCACTTACGAGACTAGAAATTGAGTTACTTATACAGGACATCTATCAATTTTACTAAACTAACCAAGCATATCATTTGAAAGGACGACATCTAATACAGTGTTTGTATAGTAAATTTGAAGAAAATTGTTTGAGCCGTTTTTGAGATAAAGACTTACAGTCCCATTTCCGGTTTCCGATGTCCCACTTCTGGTCTTCCAATTTTCACGAAAATTCGGGAAATTTATCTGTACACCAGACCTGTCTTAGTTCTGAAGTTCCGTAGTTCTGTCTTTATTAGTTTTGTAAATATGGTAGCCAGAAAATTCCCCACATACATGCATACATACTCCTACTCAAAAGTTTAGCAAGATTTGCAAACGGACAGTTTTTTTTCAATTTAAAAACTTATCTCTAGATGAAATGTTTTCAAACATTGGTCATTTAAAGAACTAGACCTTCTTCATGTTTTTCAGTGAAGATTGGTTTAAGACAACATTTAGGTGGTCGGTAACAAATTGAGCAAAATCAATTATGTTTGTGATCACTCTGTATCGTTAAATAAACGAAATAATCAGTAACTTTAGGTTATGTTAATGTAGACGCAGTTTAAGTTGTAGATGAATTTATGTGATGATAGCATATTAAATAACGGAGATATAAGCTTTTATTTTAAAACTTAAAAAAAAAAAAAATAATAATAATATTTATATATTATTTATTATTTATAATACACATTATTATTATTTATTATACATTATTATATTATTGTTTATTATTTATAATACACAGAGTTTTTTTATGAAAATTACTCTTACTTTCGGATAAGTTGGAAAAACACTTTTAAAGCAACATACAGAAGTCAGAATACAAATATCTTTAATATCTAATAAAATATTTTTATGAAAAACGTTTTTACTGCGCATGTGCGAAAGATTTAAAAAAAAATTATTGCATAGGTTGGGCAACTTTTGTCAAAAGTGCATTTGAATAGAGTAAAAATTAAGAAAATCATGCGAAAAAGAACGAGCTAGATTTGAGATATTTTCCAAAAGTTGAAATTTACGTTTTTTTTTTTTTTTTTTTTTTTCACATGCCACGTACTTAATTAAAGATCAAATTATTTTAACCACTTCGCAAAAGTTCTTTAAAAAAAAAAAAAATTATAAGCTTGTAATTTTAACATACTTTTTTTTATTTACTAAGATTTGTGTTATACAAAAAAAAACAAATAACAGAATAGTATTCCCGCTCCACCCGTATCCAGTTGAAGATTTATTTGCCAGTATCCATATCCTGAATCTTTTTTTGTTCCGAACTGCTCACCTGCTCCGAACAATGCCACTGTTCCGTGGTTCCGACAGTTCCAAAAAACTCCGAACAATCTTCAGACTGCTTGTTCATCTGCTCTCCCGTTCCGGAACAGTTTCCTTGTTCCGACTTGTTCTGCAAAATAAAATTAGTTTTCTGCCTCACTTTTAAATGAACAGATTTTCTATTGCCGTCTCGCCAGTCAAGCGATATTCCCTTTTGTCTAGAGCTCCGTAGTTTATAATAAAGTTTGCTATTTGCCTAGTAACCTTTCTTTTCCTTCTTAAAACCAGCATATGAAGCCAAGCCATCGTATGTAAATGAGAAACAAACAACGAGATAAGTAAAACAGAGTGCTAATTCAATGGATAAAGGATTAGCTTTCTGTGGTTCAACATGAATCACGTGATATGAACCAATAGATCAATATGCAGGGCCCGACTTAGACTACCTGCAGCCCCGGGGCAAGCCTATTCTGGGGGGCCCCCTTGCAGTGGCATAAGAGGTCTTTAGGTGTCAGAATTTCTGTATTCGCCTGTAGGGGGGCCCTTCCAGAAGGGGGGCCCAGGGCATTTGCCCCGTATGCCCTGCCGTAAGTCGGGGCCTGTCAATATGTTTGTTTCTTTATCGCTATTTTTGCATTTAAAATTTCAGTTCGGCAAATTATCATTATTATTAGGTAATCCTACAGTCGTATAACCGAAATAAATTGTTTTTAAAATATTTTTTCACATATTTCACATTATAATAAATAATCAAATACTTTCTTTTTTTTTTTTCATAATTTCCCAACAATGTTTAAAAGTGTTTATAAAGAAAAGTTGAACTTATAAAAGACCTAAATTTAACAACAAATAATAATTTATCAACTATTTTTAAATATTTTATCGGTTAAATTTCGACTACACGAAATAAAAAAGAAGTAAAATAAAAGCTAAAATGATTTAGAAAAAAAAATATATTAAACTACATAAGTAAACAAAAACGTTCGCGGTTATGATTTTCACCAAGTACAACCTACAAACAGGCGCTATAGAAATTTATTGAAAACAAACTGTTACCAATGGAATCAACGCATAGATGTTTCATATCACATGACTCATGTTGGACTTTGTCAGGGTTACCATTTATCACTCTACTTTATTTGTCTCGTTGGAGAAAAAAGAGAAGAGATAAAAAAAACATTCTGCGTTGGATTGGCGAAAGTGAACAGTTCCGTTGGTTTTTCTTTCGGAACCGTTCTGATAAAACGTTCCTCATTCTTTTACACTGTAAAAAAATAACTATTACCAGCTGCAAGAAACTCTCTGTGATTGGAGAAAATAATTATTTTCTCCAATCACAGAGAGTTTCTTGCAGCTGGTAATAGTTATTTTTTTTACAGTGTAGTTATTATCTTTGCAGAACTCTCATTATCCCTCATTTCAGATATTTAAATATATGTATAATTAAAATACTTTATTAGGTGTTGCGTATTAGGTACAGTCGAAGAAAAATCAAAAACGAAGATTATGCGCATTGATCATTAACACTTTACAACTGAGCGTACTTGTTGTATACCTTTCAATATTCTTTGCCTACGTAATTACAAAACGGACAGACAGATGGTCTGAAAGGCATACAAACAAACTAATTGAATTAATAATCCCTCTTAAACATTGTTGAAATGTGCTATAATTGCATAACGCAAAAGAAAATACAGTTCTGGGATTCTAATTGCAGTCCTTAACGTATCTTTATATTTTAGCATAACCTTGTCAATCTGAAGGTTAACCATATCATATTCCATACAAAATATTATTTTGGAATATTATCCATAATATTTAAATTTCTTTATACTTTTTACAGTAGGATGTTATTTAAATGTGATTTATGAAAATGTATGACTAAAACGCAATGCACTGGAATTTTCTTTTTCTCTGTGTGTGTGTGTGAGTGTATCCCTGTACATAACCCAGTTGTACAGGATCTATGAACCCTTTGCGGCGCAAGGTAATTGGATTATTTAAATTATACTGCCACCAGTATTCACGAACAAAATTCAAATAAAAGAATTTTTAATTTTTTTAAGTTTTTAAAAAACGGCCTTCTTACTACTTTATAAACGTAAATTTTTGCTAAAAAATTTCCATGATGAGTTTTGCAGCTGGAGCTTAATAATTGCGTCCTCGCAGCGAGGACAGCGCCCACAAAGGGTTAAAGCCATTATAAATAGTAAACATTCTATAGTGAAATTCAATAACTTATATAATTTTTTAAGAATTCTGAAAACGTTTAAGACGATGGGGACGGGCCGACGGATAGATAGAAAGGTGACAGCCGAACAGATAGATATATAAACTTGAATTCATATTCACCGTTAAAAAATATTTAGAAAGTAATATCTACATTTAATTTAATCGAAAATGCTATTCCAGCAAATTACCAATAATAGCCTTTAATGTAGCTGAATATTTTTGAGTGGCCCTGTAAATCTAATGCTAATCATACTGTATCCTATGGAAAGCATTCTTTTGTGCATATTAATAACATATTTTAATTCCATTAAGATTTGTATAAAGTAAAGGTATTGAAATATGGTTTATAGAAATGTCTCGCATAGAACACAAAACTTTAGAATATTTCCGGGTGTCCCTGTACACAAATCAGTAGAGATAGTCACTCCATTTTCAATAGGCAACATCCAATAGTGAAGCTGAATTACATGTATGAGTTAAAAGAAATTATATGAATATTTACGAGAGTTAGAGCGTGAATAGTCAGACGAACAGACAGACAAATACACAATTTGAAACCATATTTATAGTTAAAAACATTTAAAAAGTGATTAAAACGTTTAATATAGATAAAAATGTAATTCCAGCAAATTTCCAATAATAGCCCTTATTGTAACTGAATATTTTTGTGTGAACCTGTAAATCTAATGCTAATCATACTTTATTCTATGAAAAACATTCTTTTGTGCATATGAATAACATATTTTATTTTCATTAAGATTTGTGCAAAAAAAAAATAAAAGTTATTAAAATTTGGTATATAAAAATACCTCTCATAGAATGCAATGCTTTGAAATACTTTCGAATGTCTCTGTACAAAAACCAATGATGATATTTACTCCATTTTCAATAAGGAACATCCGATAATGAACTTAAATAACAACCATGTCAGTTTCAAGAAATTCCATCAATATTTAAGGGATTTAGAACGCAGATAGAAAAAGGAAAGTTCAACGGATAGCAGACAGACACACAAATTGAAATCATATTCACAGTTGAAAAACATTTAGAAAGTCATAAAAACGTTTCATATAAACGAAAATGCAATTCCAACAAGTTTCCAAAAATAGCCCTTAATGTAACTGAATATTTTTGTATGGCCCTATAAATCTAATGCTAATCATACTTTATTCCATGGAAAAACCTTCTTTTGTGCGTATGGAAAACATTCTTTTTTGTGTATGAATAACATGTTTTAATTTTATAAAGATTTGTGTAAAGCTCTTAAATTTAGGTTTATAGAAATACCTCTCATTGAACGTAATGCTTTGGAATACTTTCGGGTGTCCCTGTACATAAACCAGTAGAAATATTAACTCCATTTGCAATTAGGAGCATCTGATAGCGAACTTGAATAACATATATCAGTTTGAAGAATTTCCATAAATATCAACGGCAGTCAGCGCAGACAGACAAACAGACAAACCGAAGTCATTAACACATTTCAAACATTGTTCCAAAATATTACGCTTTTATTTTACCGGAAAATTTTTCTATAGATATATGACAGTTTTCACTCCGTAAAATACAAATTTCTTTAAAGCATTTCCACTAACCAACAAGAGTAAAAGTTGGCAACTATACACTGTAAAAACTAGGTTCTTAAAAATAAGTATATATTGTCTCAAAATAGCCCCGAAATATTATATACTTAAATTTGAAAACCCTTGTACTCATTTTTTAGTACATTGACATGTCAAACACAGGGATTTTGGGATTCTTATTGGTCAACCGCATTTTTGAGCATGTCAATATACTCAAAAATGAGTACATAGGTTTTCAAATTTAAGTATAAATTGTTTTGGGGATATTTTGAGACAATATATACTTATTTTTTAGAACCTATTTTTTACAGTGTATAATATTAATGTAATAGTCTTCATTTCAGTATAGTACTTTTGACTATTCTGCATAATAAGCAGTAAATTTAAATTTTCAGTTGATATATATTTATATATTAATACATTAAATAGTGTGTAGCATTTATAAAATACGATACACAAATATATTATTGTGATTGTAAAGTTTTATTTCGTTTTTTTAATTCACGTAATTTAATAGATAACGAATATATTACCTTTTATGAGATAGTAAAATGGAATACATAAACGTTTCGATTTCAATAAAGGTCCGATAAACAAATTAGAACTACATAGACACCAACTCTACCTTTTTTCCGGGGAGATAATTCTTTAACCATTTTTAATCTAATTAATCGTAGAAAAATATTCGGCAGGATTTTGCGTAAAAATGGTTTTGATTTAAATATTCAAAACGTTTCAGCTACATTACTAAGCTGATCGTACCATACACAGAATAAAGTAAGGCATCTTACAAAAAATATATTACAACAACTAGAAAGGATGACCTGCTAATATATACCATTTATTTCATTTGTTAACCTTCCTTTGCATGATTCTTTTCTTTTTTCTGTGTGTGTGAAATAGATCAGGGTGATATAATTCATGCTCTAGATTAAAGAAATTTTAAAAAAAAAAATCCTAGTATAAATATATAATATAAAATAATTAAAAAACAGTACGACGGAAATATCGCAATCATGCAAATTTACATGTGTTAAGCTCAGTACAAAATAAATTTTTAAAATAATATATCTTTGTATCTTTGCATAGTGATATAAATTGTATCGCTTTTATTAGCAAAAAAATCTCAGATTAGTTATAAACAAAATATTCAAGAAATCGCGCATTTCTTCCACCCACAACAAACAGCGGAATGATAAGTTCAAACCCGCTATAGTAAGTGTGACATTTGATTGTTTTTTTTTTTTTTTTTTTTTTTTTTAGGACTGAGGACTATTAGTCTCAATCTGGGATTTTTGCGGTGTCATTTTCCGATTGTTGGACATTTATCGAAATCTAAAATTTATCGAAAATATAATTGAATAATTTGAAAGCGATATTATAATTTGAAAAAAAAAAAAAAAAAAAAAAAAAAAAACCTAATAGTCTTCCGTCCTAAACTAAATTCTCCTTTTGCCAGAATTTCATCATAATAATTTTTTTTTTTAAGAAAAAGAAAAGAAAATTAATAATAACACAGGTCGACATGTGTACTGCAACCGAAAATGAAGTCAGTTTTTCTCTATCACGTATAGATTTTTGCCAATACAGGGTGCCTACCTAATATAATTTCTTCCATTACTCTTTCACCAACATAATTATATATGGTAAGTTTTATAGTATGTTTTATAGTATGTTTTATAGTATGTTTTCATGTTTAATTAATCATGGATACCTACTGCTGTAATATCGCGGCACTAGTGCGACGTAAAACCATACCAACCAACTAACCAACCCATTGTTATGATGGTATATATAAGAAATTGTGTTGGTAAGCACCCTGTATTAGCAAAAATATGTACGTGATAGAGAAAAATTGGCTGCATTTTCGGTTTCAGCACATCAAAAAACATAAAGTTCAGCTAAAATCATCAAATCAAAATTCGTCAGCTTCAATTTTGTAGGCCTGTGTAATCAGTATCGTTACAAACGATATCGAAAACATTTATATATATATATATATATATATAACTTTGAATTAGGAAATAAAAAGTGCGCGAGCAATATGAAATAAAAATAAGTAAAAAAATAAATTTAATGACTTAATTTTTATATAAAACATGATCGCGTGCTATTTTAAAAAGTAGATGTAAAATTTAAAGTTTAATTTTTTTTGGCAACAATTATAAATTAAAATAAATAATTTAATGAAAGTTTAGAAGTTAGAATTTCTAATATTATTTTTTTTATTGTGGTTGCTACAACTTGGCTGTAATGATAAAATATTTTATCAAGTAAAAAAATTGATTTACTAATACAAGATAAATAAATTAGACTTAAACCTGCTGTTCTGTTCGGATCTATTTGACCCAAAACGTTCTTCATATCTTTATTTTTTTTAAATGACAATTTAGAAATATTTTCTAGCCATTTTGTGACTTTGTTAGTGTTGGACATATATTAATTTCCTATACATATATATATATATACATTTATTTATATACATATGTAATTATTTATTATTTTATTTTTTGACAGCTAAGTTCCTTACTTCGCAATAGTCGTGAAAAAGCTGCCAGCAACAACCAATTTACAGTACACTACTTCTGAATACAATTTTTCATTTAGTAATATTTACTTAATGTTATGATAAAAATAATTTCCATCACTCGAAGAAGCGTTATACATTCTTGACCATACATATATTGTTCATATTATTTACTGGCTGCTTACTCTGCAGCCTTGCTAGATATCTTCGCAATTGAAGAATTTATTGGCCAGTTCTCTTTGGCTGTTTCTTTTCTTAATACAGATGTTTCTAACTGTTTTTTTTTTCTGGTATGAATAAAACAAATATATTTACATATGTACATATTAGGTGATACAAAAACATACTTGCCAACATCCTAATTAACACTTTCCTGACCGCTGACGTAGATTCACGTCATTTGAAAATCTGTAACTACGCCAGTGGGCATATCCTTCGCAATTTGTATGTTATTTATGTCCTAAGAATGTACCCAATATTCAAATTTGTACAATCAATGTACTATGAATACAGATAATTCGATTATAAAGAGTATAATTATAATGTACAGTCAGCCAAAAAAAAATTCCACCCCCCCCCCCCAACCACCCACCTAATTTCGCCGTAAATTATCGTAGAAGCATGCGGCTGGTACCTATCGATCTGCATCAACGTCTAGTTTTTAATGGTGTATTTTGATTTTACTTAAGGGGTCATCTACATATTATAACAGGTATAAACTTCATTTTTTTTTCAATGACGACCCTTATTTTTGACCTCATATTCCGATTTTTGAGGTCAAGGCAGTTCGGAAAACCTACCTATTTATATACTTTAAATCAATTTTCAACAGAATTACACGTGTAAATTTGTTAGGAGACCGTCTATACATTTAGAAAAAAAAGAATTTTGATCTACCTCGCAATATACATTATTTATTAAATTTCACACCGGAACCAAAGTTCAGAAATGTTTATTATAAAATAAAAAACGATTCTAATTTGCAAAACTTTCTGTGTTAGTTTATAAATTAAAAGATTTTTAATGGTTTCTATTTATTAAACATAAATAATTTAATGAAAGTTTAGAAGTTAGAATTTCTAATATTACTTTTTTTTTATTGTGGTTGCTACAACTTGGCTGTAATGATAAAATAATTTATCAAGTAAAAAAATTGATTTACTAATACAAAATAAATAAATTAGACTTAAACCTGCTGTTCTGTTCGGATCTATTTGACCCAAAACGTTCTTCATATCTTTATTTTTAAAAAATGACAATTTAGAAATATTTTCTAGCCATTTTGTGACTTTGTTAGTGTTGGACATATATTAATTTCCTATACATATATATATATATATACATTTATTTATATACATATATAATTATTTATTTTTTTATTTTTTGACAGCTAGGTTCCTTACTTCGCAATAGTCGTGAAAAAGCTGCCAGCAACAACCAATTTACAGTACACTAGTTCTGAATACAATTTTTCATTTAGTAATATTTACTTAACGTTGCGATAAAAATAATTTCCATCACGCGAAGAAGCGTTATACATTCTTGACCACACATACATTGTTCATATTATTTACTGGCTGCTTACTCTGCAGCCTTGCTAGATATCTTCGCAATTGAAGAATTTATTGGCCAGTTCTCTTTGGCTGTTTCTTTTCTTAATACAGATGTTTCTAACTGTTTTTTTTCTGGTATGAATAAAACAAATATATTTACATATGTACATATTAGGTGATACAAAAACATACATGCCAACATCCTAATTAACACTTTCCTGACCGCTGACGTGGATTCACGTCATTTGAAAATCTGTTACTACGCCTGTGGGCATTTCCTTCGCAATTTGTATGTTATTTATGTCCTAAGAATGTACCCAATATTCAAATTTGTACAATCAATGTACTATGAATACAGATAATTCGATTATGAAGAGTGTAATTATAATGTACAGTCAGACAACCCCCCCCCCAACACACACACCTAATTTCGCCGTAAATTATCGTAGAAGCATGCGGCTGGTAACTATCGATCTGCATCAACGTCTAGTTTTTAATGGTGTATTTTGATTTTACTTAAGGGGTCATCTACACATTAAAACAGGTATAAACTTCATTTTTTTTCAATGACGACCCCTATTTTTGATCTCATATTCCGATTTTTGAGATCAAGACAGTTCAGAAAACCTACCTATTTATATACTTTAAATCAATTTTAAACATAGTTACACGTGAAAATTTGTTAGGAGACCGTCTATAGATTTAGAAAAAATAAATTTTGATCTACCACGCAATATACATTATTTATTAAATTTCACACCGGAACCAAAGTTCAAAAATGTTTATTATAAAATAAAAAACGATTCTAATTCGCAAAACTTTCTGTGTTAGTTTATGAATTAAAAGATTTTTATTGGTTTCTATTTATTAAACATTGAATAGTAAAATACATCACTTCATACGAAGAAAATTAAATAGCTTGAATCTGAATTACAAAAATCTAGGTACCAAGGTAAAAGAATAATAGTAATAATGATAATAATATTAATAGCGGTTAAAAGAAAAAAAAAAGTGTTTAATATTTAAGAAAAAGAATTATCTACTTCTTGTTGGGTATATTTTTATTTTATACAGTAAGCCCCGCATGAAAGTGTTACTATAAAGTTTTACATTTAATTTTAGGCGTACAAACCAACAATAGATAATATACAAAAATATAGATAACAAGATTTAAACTAAAATCTGAGAAAGGATATTTAATATTTTCGCGACTGCTGATGTAGTTTCACGTCATTTGGAAATCTGTAACTCCTCCAGTGGGCGTTTCTTTCACAATTTGTGTGTTACGATATTTCTTAAGAATATTCCTTATATTCATATTTATATAAACAAAATAGTATGAAACAAATACTTTCACTAGAAAGAGTATAATTATTGTGTATATTCATATGAAAATAAATATGGATATAGAAAAAACGGTTTCCTATTGCCTGGAACGAGTATTCCCCGTTCTGCAGTCGTCTACTGTACTTGAATTCTTAATTTTAAATGCGTAAAATCTATATCTTTAAAAGTTATAAGACATATTACTTAGTTTTAAATTCTTTTTCCGTGATAAATGTGTCGCCAGTTTTAAGCCGTGATTAGAATAATCGAAAATAAATAGTATTGCGCTTTGTTTCAATAACAGATTTTAAAAACTTAAAAAAAAAAAAAAAAAATCCACTATATCATTCAGTATTAAAAAAGAAACATTTAATAAAAAGTTTATATTTTATTATGTTACGTCATGCGATATAATTTAAATAGCATAAACGGTCGAATAAACGAATGCGAAAATGTCACAAGATTAAAACAGAAAATATGTTTTAAAAAATCTGATAAAAATTAATTATATTAATTTAAAAGAAAGCAAAAACAAAAGTATTTTTTACTGCATATTGCTCTTTCAAATAATAATCCTCGTCCTACCGCATTTTCTAAATCATGATATATAACTTGAGATGTACGAATCCTAGAATATTGAAGTTAAAAACAAAAAACAAAAGGTATAAAATAGAATTTTAGCAGTGAGAAACTAGAAAAAGTTATGTAATATTTAAGAACAAAGACTTAACATTTCAGAATCGAGTAAACTCCTTTTTGCAACGAAAGCCACGCCTTTACAGAATTTTTCTAAAACTTTACATTATAAAACAAAATTATTTTACATACTTCCAATTAAATCATTTAAATTTTGTCTTCAGCATTCAATGTAGTAAATTCTATTGACATTTATGCATACCAGCGTCACATATGGAGTCATATACGAGTATGCAAACTAGTTTTTTTAATACTGTTTCCGCAATATAGAGGCGGGGCTACATTTCTTTTGGAATTCTTTCCCAATCTTTTGCCTGCATTGCGATAATTTTATAAAAAAATAAGCCAATTTGTATAATAAACATCGAAATGTTCCTTAGAAAACAATTATAATAACATAAAGGTAAATTAAAATAGTTTTTCGTCAAAATGTATAGAAATATTGACTCACAGAGGATAGAAATTATAACAAGTGACGCCCCCCTAACAGCAGTAAAAAATGAAATATCACTGTAACTCAAAAAATAATGTTAGGAACGAGCTGTAAATTTGGAAACCCATGTTTTTGATGATGCCCGTTCTATTCGTGCAAAAATTGACATGGTCATAATTCATAATTTTTTCAAATATGAATTTATTAATAATTTTCATATCTCAAAAAATGTTTTTTTAGCAAAAGTTTGCATGGAATATGTTTGGGTCACTTCATTCTAACGAATAAAAAAAAAAAAAAAAAACAGAATTTAAATATCATAATTATTTCGGAAGATATGATTTAATGTTTGTCACATTCATTTAACATTAGCATCCCCAAACTTTGACTGCTTATAACTCTATGAAAAATTGAGCGAAATATATAAACTATACCATTTTCCGTGATGATTTGATTCAAAGAATTCAAATAAATTATAAAAAAGGGGGGTTACCATTGAAAAAAATGAAGTTGATGTCAGTTTTAATATGTAGACGACCCCCTAAGTAAAATCTAACTATAACATTATAAACTAGACGTTATTACAAACTGATCGGTACCAGTCGCATGATTCTACGAAAATTTACGGCAAAATTAGGTGGGGGGGGGGCGTTTTTTTTTTTTTTTTTTTTTTGGCTGAGTACATCTATTTGTATTATAAATGTAAATACAAAAAACTTTGTTCGGAAATAAACTTGGGAGAATAACGCCCACAGGCTGAACTTACAGTCAAAAAGATAAAAATATGCGGTCGCGAAAGTGTTATTATTCTGTAATATTGTTAACCCCGCCTTCTTTTTCACACTACAATGTTTTTACAGCATTTTCTTTCTTATTAAATCGTAATTGATTTTGGAGAATATTACTTTAAAAATTTATTGGTGTGAAATTTATTTACAGAAAGATTGAGAAGATTACATGTCTATAAACTAAAGATCAACTTCACTATCATCAGCAAACACAGCTTAAATAACAGCTGTCGACAGCAAATTCACAGTACGAACTGCATCAGAGCATTAACATACAGCAATCTACTGCAATCCAAAAAGGCTCAGAGTAGTCAGTCAGGTTCTTCACTAGTAAAGAAAACTTTGGCAAAACTCAACACATTTGACGCGAAGCAATTCAGTAAATACCTGCGTAGAAAAATGTGAAAATTCCAGAAATTTCACAGCAAATCAGGTTAGAACTTTCATATTTGGTATATCGGTAATAAGAATTTTCTCTACAAGGTCGTCTAAAAAGTCAACAAGGAGTGAAGAATTCGCCAAATTTGGCGTCAAAACCATTGCCTGCCTTAATGAGGCATTAAACGTGTTTTTAACGGGAAATGAGCTATTTTAATGCTAAAACAAGCTAGAAATGCTAAATATTAACATTTTATCACATGACTAAGCCCGTTTTAATGAATTTACGTAATAATAACAACAAATTATTTACAAATTCGTAGCCCTGCCCCCTCCCAAGGACGGCACGTCCCAGGCAGTACAACCCTTGATCGGGAGGCGAGACTAAACAAACTATACAATCTAAAATACAAAAACTAAATTGCATAAAATGATAAAATAAAAATATAGATTGCAAAATTAAGTGAGAAATATTTACAAATTTTAAAATATGGTACAAATATTTATATACAAATATTTACATTACGCATATACAAATTTATCAAATATTTACATTTCAAATTTAAACATAACCGTTAACTGTGGCATGTGGGTAACCGACCGTAATGAACTACCTTCGGTTTTGATGAAGGTGTTTTAGTAATTCTTACAACGATGTCATTCAGTCTTTTTAAGACAGCGTAGGGACCATCTCAGTAACTGTAGATTCTGAGAGAATCCCTTGCGTCGAACAGGGTTCCATAACCAAACTTTGTCTCCTTCCTTTAATTCATGTTATGTAGCTTTTAGATCATACCTTGTCTTATTTTCTCCGTTACCATGTGAATCCGCTCTCGAACAAACTTGTATACGTTTTCAAATCGTGCCTGGAGATCTTGGATGTGCTCCTAGGGTATGGTGACCAGATTAGAGTACCTTTATAAATTAAAAGCGTTAATAATTATTACAATTCCCTAATAAGGAATATGATGTTACATTCTTCGTAAATGGGGACTAAAATGCTAATAATTATGCTGAATAAATTTCCTGTAAAAATTTTTAAATCATAGAAAAACGGCTTAAAAAAACGCACTGTCCATAGAAAAGGAGGACATCTGGTCAGCATATCCTAGGGTGATGAAAGCGCATCTGGTGGACAACCAAACGGGAGATCACATAGAAGACGAAAATCGCATCCAAATAGTGTCTGAGCTGGAGTATCATCGACAGCCCTTCAGAAAGCCAGCAGGAATAACGGCAACTTCAAATCCCAATCTTGCTGGTTCCCTGATACTAGAAGAGAGAGGTTAATCAAGACGGTGCGGTTAAAATTATTAACAATGCCGTCCGACTGAGGATGTAGGGGTGAAGTATGAGCTTTGTCTATGCCGAGTAGCTGTCACAGTTCTTTGAAAACGGCAGAGGTAAAGTTCGTACCTTGACCGGTATGATGTTGTAGGGGGTGTGCCATATCTTACATCACTGCTGCACTAGAATAGAGTGACCATATTTTTTTCATTAAATTTGGGGACAAAGATAGCGGTGTCCTCGAATTTCGAGGAAAAAAAAATAAAAAAATAATTAAATCACCTTAAATTGTAAAATTTTAGTAATTTTTATGTATAAAACACCTAAAAGAACTTATTATAGCTTATTTAATATACATATAATAAATTACTATAATAAAACATTAATAACTTTATAACCTGCGTCCAAAAATGTGTTGTAATTTTTTGGACACGAAGGTAGCTTTGTTCTCGAGATTCGGGGACTC
Organism: Salticus scenicus; assembly: GCA_963930645.1. Classification (NCBI taxonomy): domain Eukaryota; kingdom Metazoa; phylum Arthropoda; class Arachnida; order Araneae; family Salticidae; genus Salticus; species Salticus scenicus. The sequence goes on from OZ005659.1 coordinate 68,553,385, forward strand.
TCCTCGAAATTTGAGGACATATGGTCAGCTTACACTAGAACCTCTGCAACTGTGCATGCCTCTTGATTGGAAATGGGATAAGCTTTAGGTCACTTGGTGAAATAATCCATGACAACAAAGATGTACTTATTTCTTCGAGAAGTCCTTGGCAAATGACCCAAAATGTCGAGTGCGATTCTTTCAAATAGTGCTCCTACGTTATACCCATGTAGTCTTCCTCGATTTGTTTCTTCGTACCCTAACGTACCGCACAAGCATCACAGGATTTGCACCATTTCTCCACATCCTTCCTCGCCTTGCAAAAGTAGAAGCGTTCTCGAACTTTCTGGACAGTCTTCATCTCTCCAAAATAGCTACCGGTAGGACTACTATCAGGGCTCGAAAATTATATTGCCCGACATGCCTGGGGCGTGTAAAAATTCAGATTGGGCATGTAATTTTTTCTGTTACATGCCCAGCTAGGCATGCAAATACTTAAACAAAAATAAGTTTCTAAAAATAATTTTAAAACATAGCATCTTTTCTAAGACTTTTACTTCAATTGAAATAAACAATGTCAATATAGATATAATGTCGTTAAATTCTTTTCACTAGGTATGTGAATGTTTTTATTATTATGCAGTTTAATAAGATATTTGGACATGTAAAAATTTCATTAGGGCATGTATTGTTCAGACTAACATGCCCGACAGGGCATGTAAAAAGTTTGAGATTTTTCAAGCCCTGACTACTATGCAGCTGCTCTAGAACATCTGGAATCTTGATCTTGGTTGTAAAATCTGCCATCTGACACTCTTTTCATCGCCAGATTATCATTTACTGTATAGTACGCCATTTCTAATATTAAGAATGTCCAAGAGTGCCCAGTAACTTTTTGTGATGGGGCTAAATATGGCCAGATAGGTCTGCTGCTGGTTGTCTCCTTCAATTGAGATATTGGCTTTATATCGGGATCTTCCAACTGGACTTGTCTAACTTCCTCATCACTCCATGGATTTGTTTCGATGACACTGAGACTGTAGCTTGGCGAGCAATTGGCTTTATCAGCTGGTAATTCTTTTTGGTCTTAGAGCAGTATTTGAGATCTTCAGAAGGCGGGTTCCGCAAAGAGGCATCTGGATTTTCATATAAAGCTCCTTCCCCATGACGCATTTCAAAGGACTTTGTCGTTTTTTAGATTATCTTAATGGACAGCTTCGTTTGATATGCCCATTTGTTCCACAGCCCCAGCAATTAGTCGTCAGATTCTTCGCTTGTGTCCTACTCTCAAGACTTTGTAATCTTCTGGTAAAATCTGCCAGATTTTTCTTGATCTCTTTGAGGTGATTTTGAGAGTCACTTGAAGTGTCTGTTGTGTTGTTCTGGTGGACTTTACTGGAGGCTTGCTGTGCTACCTCAATCATCAGAGCATACACTAAAGCTGATTAAACGTGCTTGACGTTGGAGAGTCTAAGTGCTTTTTGAATCTCTGGATCTCGCACATCATCGATGAAGTATTCCAGGGGCAAATCATTACGAGTTTCAGAGTGACAGTCCGAGAAAGCTAGGTGTGACAGCTTCTGAATATTTGATGCCAGTTCTTGTAAACTTTCCCCTGGTTTCTGATGACGTGACTTTAACTGTATTCTTCGGACTGTATTCTTTGACTGTATTCTTTGGACCATTTTCCTCCAAAAAGCAGCTCCAGTGCTCTGGTCAAAACCCCGAAGTCATTTCGCTGTTCCTTCGGAAGAGTTTCCAGGGTATCAACTTCTTCGCCCGGTAACGACGCTATCAGATGAGCGGTCTTGACAGTAGGGTCCCAATCATAAGCCTGAGCTACGATGGAAAACTGTGTCTTGAATGCTTGCCAGAGGATGATCTGCCGTCATATGTGGGAATTTTTATTGCTTCTTCATTCCGTATTCTTTCATCTTTTCTTTCACTTTCCTGAGGCATCGATGTTAACTTTTCTTTCAGATTTTAGATCTTTTTTTGCAGTTCATTTCCCAATCTTTCTTCGAATTTCTTCTCAAATTTTACTATCAGTTCTTTTATGCATTTTTCTTTCATTTTTTTCTCAAGATCTTTGTCCAGTCTCTTAATCTTTATCTCTGAAAATCTTTCTTTCAGCTCTTGTTCAAAACTTTCTTTAACTTTCTCTTCAAAATTCTCTTCTATCTTCATAACTCTCTCCTCAAAACTTTCTTCTATCTTCATTGCTTTCTCTTTTATCTTCTATCTTCATAAATTTATCGACTTTATGTTCTACTTCTTCAATTCTGTGTCCCACACCTGCAAGTTTTTTTTTTTTTTTTTATCAGCATTTTCACAAACACAAAGTCGCCATTGACTGATGAGATTTCCTTCTTCACCTCATTTTGATTAGAATCCATTGTTTCCTCGATGGATTTAATTTATTCAGTCAACCCTGCTTCCATCTTCTCTTGTACTGCTTTCATTTGTTTCATTTCTTCAGACAAACTATATTTCATCTCTCTTTGCCCTTCTTTCATTCTTTCGATCAATCCAGTTTCCATCTTTTTATGTCCAGTTTTCATTTCATTTATCTGGGCAGCTAATCCTTCTACTCATGGTGGTGTAGAAAAAAGAGTAGGTACTAACACTACTCCGAATTAGTTTGGCAGCTATGCATCTACAACACTTTTTTTGAAAAAGTGATTTGTTAAGATAATGTAGTAGGTTTTACTATAATAATTTTACCTATATATTTTGTTTTTCTATTGCTGTATACAAAGGTAAATCAATCAGAAGAAAGAGGACACGATACGGTCCAATGGTTTGTAAATACATTAAAATTACTGTTTTAAATTCCTATTACATAGTTGTCAACATTTTAATTTATTCCGAATCATTTTGTTTCGTGCTACTTTTTGTAATAATTTTTTCCAATATATAACTACGACAAAGCTGCCAACCTAATCCGGAGGATTGTTGGAACCGCCCCTTTTACCGCACAACTTAATTTTTCAAGTAATTCTCTTCAAATGTATTTACGAGGAATTATGAAGAAAAATACTCTAAAAAGAGACTGATGAGGTAAAAGGGACAAGCACTAACAATCCTCCAGATTAGGTGGATAACTATGCTACGGTAAAATCAGATGAAAAAATAAAATAGAACAAAAAATTGTAAGAAATAAAGGCAGGGCTAAAAATGCTTCGGATTAAATTAAAATGTTGGCAATTCTGATACACTGCGCTGCAGAAATAATTTTTTTTTTTTTTTTCCCGAGCCCTGATACCATTCTTGCTTATTCTTATGTAAAATAACCTCCTGAATCCGAATATAACCCCCATTTTGTCTAATCACCCGCCGTTTTCCAGGACGCCACCCCATCCATAATTTTTATCACTGTTCGGTAATGTTATGGCCATAAATTTGATTTGGAAAATGGAAAAGAATTATTTTAACACTTATTAAAGAATTATATATATATATATATATATATATAATCCTTTTGATAGTAGAAGCAAAGAATGAGAACGAAGAATTAAACAATTCAACAAAGAGACATACACACGCCAAACAAAGCAACAATATTTCCCAAATTGATTCAATTATCAAGTTCAATAATATCACTTACGCCAATTCACTGTACAACAATACCTCTTACAAATTGAAATAGGATCGTGTAATTAGACTCTGATGAAAAGAAAGTTGACTCTAGGACAATATATCAAGGTGAAAAAAGATAACCCTGTAATGAACAATAATGACCCATCAAGCGCAGTAGAAGCCAAGCAACAGACACAAGACCACCGAAACCACAAAGACAATAAGAATGAATAATTACTCTATGTAGGAGAAGCCCAGAAAGGTGGAAAAAAAATTCAACTAGGGATGAAATACACACATCCAAAGAAACGAAACTTAATTTTTAACAGCCCGCAAAACAAACGATACAACATATCAACTCAACCAAATCCCACCAGAAAAACACAAACCAAATCGAAATCCAGGGGAAAAAACAACCCAAGAAAGGAAGGAAGGAGGCAAGCGGCAAGACTTGTGACTTGCCAGAGGGGTTAAACTAGTTTTACGCCGGCAACACTCCCCCAGCTAGCCAAGACCAGATTAGGAGACACATGGATGAAAAAAAAAAGCAAAACGACATAGCAAATAATGAACAATGAAACCATGAATTTTATTGATTCATTACGAACCCACAATAGAAAAGAACTCCGAAATGAATCAAATGAAACAATAACAATTTATTTTCCAGAAAAACAAAATCAGAAAACCCTCCAGAAAAACAAAAACACACCATGAACCTAAAAAGTAATATATATATATATATATAATGCATAATAAATAATAATAATTAATTAATCAATTAAATATAATAAATAATTTCAGTGGCAAATTCCCCCATAAATTTTCCCCTTGCTGCATATGTTCCAATTTTAAAATTCTCCAACTCTGTAGCCCCTCATAAAATATTTAACAGTTAAAATAATCCTTTCCCCCTTACAAATCAAATTTATAGCCATTGAATTACCGAAAAAAAAGTGATAAAAATAGGGAAAGGGGGTTGGGGTCCCTAAACAATTGTTGGTTATAGGGCAGTATGGGTTTCATATTCTGATTTAGGAGTTTCATATTCTGATTTTTTTCATTTTACATAAGAATTTGCAAAAATGATGTTGGGGCCGATTTTCATGCCGATTTCCACCCTTTTTTCCGAACACTCTCAGGAATGAAAAATTTTAAAATTTATTTCTGCAACTATTTTTCTGCAATAATTTCTACCCTGTATATTCATGGAACATTATTGTAAATCAATCCAGATGTATCTCTGTAAACAAGTAGTGGTGGTAATAAAAACAGAAATTTCACCTCCTAGAAAGTGTCTTGAATAAAGGGCAGAGAGCAGGTCCCATGTAATAATAATATTAATAAACGTTAATATAAACTGCATTTGAACATTAAGTGTTATATTGAAACTCTTTAAAATGGCACTAATGCTTGGATTGTATTCATTACAACTTCATGTATAGTAAAAACGACCAATTAGATAATCGTCGTTAAAAAAAAAAAAAAAAAAAAAAAAAAAAAAAATGAAGTACTACATCATAAATGAAAACAATTTGTTTTCATTAAAATATTGTATTTCTTAAACACTGCTTATAGTTCACCTGTCACGAGATGGCCCTCCGTCCCTCCTCTTTTTAGAAGAGTTTACTTTAAGGAAGGGGCGCGCGATTTGAAAAGAATGAATGGGTGGGGAAAAAATAAGGTTGCTATGAGAATAGCATCAAGCCAATAGTTTTTACTTTTCGCCAGCTAAAATCCCGTTTTACCTGTTAAAAAGAACATGTGTTAACATTTAAAAATTATTGACCTAATAAATAATAACAACAACAAACCTTCACTTATGCTTGCATTTTCGATAGGCATTAATACCTTATTTAGATAAAGATGTTGTTAGCAATGCATTTAAACAAGAAAGAAAAATCGTGCTGGTAATATAGATTATAAATTACTGCCGGTCTGCTCACTGTAATTTCTATTTCAGAGAAAGAGACTTTAATAGTCTACTTTTAAAGATAAAGTACAAATTAGAATGCATTTCTGCAATCCCGTTGTTCCGTATAGTGTCTAAGAAAATATATGCATCATGTATAGCGCATTAAATATTAAAGATATAGGTTAATAATAATAATAAATTACAGCTGAAAATGTTTCGAACAATTTTCGCTTTCATCGCATAATGTATTTGAATTTATTGACTCCCCACTAGTTGCTGCTACGTTCAGTATTCAGAGTCGGAGGTACTGAGATCAAATCCATTGTCAACAGATATTCTCTTATAACAGTTACAAATATCGAGGTATTTACGCTAAAGTAGTTAAAATGCATTTAAGGTTTTTTTTTTTTTTTTTTTTTTTTTTTTTTTTTTTTTTTCCCATTAGGTATAATTTAATGCCCTGCAGTAATGTATCTAATTTATGATTACCCAAGCATATTTAGGAAAGTTATCTTTAGGACTAATAGACAGACGACACAAAGTCATTAACACTTCTTAATTTTGTTTAAAAAGATTTAAAAAATAAAAATTGAAAAAAAAAATAATACTTTTTTTTTTTTTTTTTTTTTTTTTTTTTTTTTTAATTAAGAAAAACTTTTTTTAAAATATTGAATGAACAAATGGAAAAATTTATTAAAATAAATTGCGCTGTACACATAATTTACAGTATTATGTACACTAGCTCTCAGAATATTTGCAATTATGTACAATAGCTCTCAGAATATTTGCATTCACATCAATTATAAATAAATGAGATAATTTCTTATATTATTGTTATCATGGCTTTAAATTTCTGTCTAAATATTAAAAAAAAAAAAATCAAATTTTCTAGAAATCTAATTATTGGAGTGTAATTCTTCATTCGATTTTTAAAATAATCAATCATTTTTCTTCTTTTTTTAAATAATGATTTAAAAAAGAGAAAAAGAAAAATAAAGAAATATTTCTTTTACTATAACATACTAGAAAGCCCAGAAGTTCTCTTAAGAAAAATAAAGAAATATTTCTTTTACTATAACATACTAGAAAGCCCAGAAGTTCTCTTAATTTGGAAATAAACAGATAAATAATAATTAAAAAAAAAATCGCCAAAATGTCGCAAAACTTGTAAACATAGCAGACGACCTCCCTTTTCCCCTCAACCGATTTTAAGGTAATAGAATCGTCGCTGCCTACGTCACGCATGATTGACAGGTGCCAACTCATGAAAGCCGAACTATACTAATCAAACATTCAAACATAATTGCATATTTCAGTGGTAATCTCATTACACCCATCAACTTGCTCACAATGTTATACGATCAAATATATGGCACTATTTATGGAATTTGTCGTAGGATTTTTTTTTCCTTATTTTACTTTTATGTTCAAATAAAGACAACACAATGATTACACATTACATCAAAAAAGGAGAAATAATGCATATTTGCCAACCATCTCATTAATAACCGTACAATTGTTAACGCCCCTTGAAAAACCGCCCCTTTTCTCACACCACTTTACTTTTAGAGTAATTCTCTTCAAATAGTGTTACGATTAAATAAAAATAAAATCACTCTAAAAAATGACTGGTGTGAAAAAAAAGGCGGGTACTAAAAATTGTACGGTTCATAATGAGATGGTTGGCGAGTATGTATAATGCATATTTCTTAAAAATCGTAAAAATTTTTGATCTGCTAAGACAATATAAGCTCGGTCAAGATTCCAACTCGGACTTTTTCGTCTATTAGTTATGAAATAATGATCTCTCAGCCGCCAGTGGCGCCTAACATATTTAAGAAAGTTCAATGTTTATTATTTATTTATTTATTTATTTTCGTTTGTTTGTTTGAGTATTCAAGCGCAAGCATCATATTTAATCTCTTAATTTTCTGTTAGGTTTTTTTAAAGCTTAACAAACCTAAATTTAACTTGAAATATATGTGACTGATACCTTTATTAATGCTTACACACAATATATAATCGTAATACTTTTAATTAAAAAAAAAAAAAAAAAAAAAAAAAGATGTTTTGTTTACAAAATCCTGTAATGAGAATGTAATAGATAGTTTTCTTTAATTCTTACAAACACACATAAGTCATAGCTGTCAATATTTTAACATTTTCGCGACCACTGACATAGATTCACGTCATTTAGAAATGTGTAACTTCACCAGTAGGCGTTTCTTTTTCAATTTCAATGTTGCTATATTTGTTTAAAAAAATATCTCCTATAGCAGGGGTCGTACTCTCCGCCCTTTTTTCAGGACACTGTTAGGAGTAAGAAATTTCTGCCAATTTTGCCACCACTAATTTCATGCAGAAATATTTCTGGTATATTTATAATAATGCACCATGATCATACAGGGTAGAGATTATTTTATAAAAAATAGTGGTTGCAATAAATTTCAAAATTTTTCTTTCATGACAGTGTCCTGAAAAAAAGGCGGAGAGTACGACCCCTGCCTATATTCATATTTATCAATCAGAATACTATGGATGCAAATATTTTCATTAGATAGAGTATAATTATTATGTATATTCATATTTAATATAAATACGTATACAGAAAATATTGTTCTGAAATAATGTGGCTTGAAAGAATAATGCCCAGAGGTGAAACATACTGTCAAAAAGACAAAAACATGCGGTCGCGAAAGTTTTAATTTATTCCGTAGCACTTTTAGCTCCAGCTTCATTCCATACACTTATTTTATCATAGTTATAGACCTGCTAACTACGCTAGTTTATCCGTAATGGTATTAAGCTCCGCCTTTTTTTCACACGAGAATAGTTGTAGAGCGATAGTCTTCTCAGTTAATCATGAGAACATATTGCTGAATTTTATTCTACAACTATTCTGGTGTGAAAAAAAGGCGGGGCCTAATACTATTACGGATAAACTACCATAGTTAGCAGGTCTATAGTTATATATTGGAGAAAAATATTCAAAAAATAAAGTGATGAGAAATAAAGGCGGAGATAAAATTTCTCCAGTATAAATTAAAATATTGGCAGCTATGATGTGTAGCTCAAACACCACTGCACTTTAGAATGAGTAAAGAGTCAAAAATCCATCAAAAATAGCATGGGATGAAAACGAAAAAAATCACTCTCACAAGAGTACGGGGGGAAAAAATGGCAAACACCAAAAAAAAATATAAGGTCAAAATGGTGAAAAAAAAGCTAACCGAAACTGTGTAACTGTCGAGCCCAAAAGCCTTAAGCAAGGTGACATAAAATGTTTATCCCGAAGCGTTGTAAGCGCCGCTTTTTTCATACCAGTAATTTTGAAGACTCAATTTTTTCTTATATAATCGTTATCATACAATAGAGAGAAATATTTTACAAAAATTCTGATGTGAAAAGAAGGCTGAGTTAAAAATGCTTCAGAATAAATAATAAAAGTCGGCAACTCTGCCTTCAGGTTATCATCGAGGGTTAACTACGTCTCAGCTAATAATATAAGTGAAAAGTATATATAATCTAAATTTACATTTGAAGAATTTTCGTAAATATCATCATGCTTATTAATCATCATTTGCAATTCTCTCATATGAACAATCTTTATTTCGTTTTAAAACAATTTAATTAAAATATGATTCTTTATAAATAGTCTTTTATATAAGCTAAATTATTTATTATAGAAACATAATTGCTTATTTTTTCATGGAATAAAATTCAATGGAATGTATTTAGTTTTTTCTACAGAAACAGCGAAAACTGAAAATGTATAATATAATTTACAGATATGCATAGTTTTGTCCAATATATGTAGAATCTCTGTAATAAAATTTTATAGTTATAAGGATCATTTTAATACATATTCTCTATGCAAAATATTTCTTGAATTAACTGAACTGGAAATTCTTATTACCTTCATTTTTACCTGAAAACATTTTGAATATATTTTCTAAGATTAAATGCATACTTATTTTATACGCTCCATAAAATTTTGTTACAGTTATTGCTTCCATTACATTGGATATAGATTCTAAACTACTTTTCCAATTTCTTAAAGTAATACGCTCTGTACTTTTAGAAACTTGAAGAAATATCTTCAGTTACCTACAAAGATTTTAGACTTGAAACCAATTTTGAGAACATAAATTTTTTGAAAATTTTTTTGTCTCAATGGAGGCACATTTCTAGAATTCACATTTTTATAATGTAATTAACAAAAAATCGTAACTTATCATTAAAAGCACTTTGAAGTATCACCAAAAAAGATAAAAAGGTAATAATAATTATGTAATATTTCATTTAATATATTTCCAATAATAAAATGTAATTTATAACTTGGTAATGTATTGTTGCGTACTTGGGGGTTCGTGGGTTGCCTGAGAATGAAAGGCCAAACGTACAAAAAATTCAGTAATTTATTCACAGAAAGTTCCAGAAAAATACAGGTCTATAAACCAAGTATCAGCTTCAATTCAAACAGTAAACACAGCTTAAACAACAGCTGCCAATAGCAAATCCACAGTACAAACTGTATAGCAATAACACTTGAAGCAAGTGTCTCTCAAAGAGGCTTAAGAGCAATGCAAGCACTAGCGAAGCTGGCTGAGATCTGAACTGAACTGACCGCCTTGGCGAGGAAGCGCTCCTTATATGCTGTTCCATGGAACCCAGATTTTTCGAGAAAACTCTAGAAAGTGGTCAACCAATCAACTTACAGCTTCCATATTTGGTATATCCCATATAAGGATTTTCTCGCCAAGGTCGCCAAAAAAATCGCCAAGGTGGGAAAAAGTCGCCAAATTTGGCGCCAAATGCATTACCTGCATTACTGGGGCATTTTAATGCGTTTTTAAGGGAAAATAAGGCTATTTCAACGCTAAAACGACTAGAAATGCACAAAATTAGCACTTTATCAACTTACTAAGCCTCTTTGAAAGAATTTATACAAACATAAACACAATTATTTACAGTTTCGTAACAGTATGTAAAATCTAACTTAATTTTAGAGTGATGTTTCATTTAAACATGGTATATGATTTTAAGTAAGTTGGAGTGTAACGTTTGATAATTTTTATATACCAACTATGTGAAAAATACCAGATCCGAGTATCGAACCCGGGCACCTCCGCTTAACGCATGCATGCTCTACCACTGAGCTACCCTGACTGATAGCCAGGTAGGCATTTTTCACTAGGCATTTCCTAGTTGTCTATCAGCCAGGGTAGCTCAGTGGTAGAGCATCCGTGCGTTAAGCGGAGGTGCACGGGTTCGATACCCGGATCTGGTATTTTTCACATAGTTAATAGATATAATTAAAAAAAAAATCAAACTTTACACTCCAATTTACTTAAAATGAATATTCACGGTTGGTGAATTCATGAATAAAAAATTTTCTAAAATAATATAGGATATGATTACTTACTTAATATAATAATTAATGTAACTTAAATACTTAATTAAATACATAGATACCTTGTTCGCTAAATAAAATTTTATTACAGTAACTGCTGTCACTATTTATATTGGAAATCTATGCTATTTTTGAATATTCTAAAGTAGTACGGAATATTGAAGGAAATTTGCAGAAAACCTTTTGCCACCAGAACAGAATATATATATTTTTTAAATTCATTTTTAGCATTATAATTCAACAGTTCAAGGAGTGTTTTCAAATTCAAATTTTACACCAAACATTTAATATTCTCATATTAATATTAGCCTATAATATATGGAACAAAATACATTTTAGTTTGTTATTAGAAACTCTGTTAAATAACATCAAAATTTATTCATACAGATTAGTACTTTTACGCTTAAAATAATCTTGCTATTATAACGTAAACAGGTTGAATAAAAAAGTCCCTTCTCATCTCTTTAACTGTTGAATGTCTGCAGTTATTCTTATAAAAATGGTGTCTAGATATATTAAACGAGTAATGCGCTATTACATGTTATAGTGCCCCTTCATAAAGAGGTACGACAGGATGGAAATATTTTTTCATTGGTGGAAAGCTTCCTTGTCCAGCCCGAGGCGATTTTTCGCAGAGCTACCATAGATTGCATAGAGGCCGAAATCGTTACTTTTAAAGATGCATATAATTAAGATTTTTGAAGAAAATTTTCGTATTCCTAAATGTCTACTCTATTCATATAAATAAAAATTTCTGTTTATTTTCGTCAATTATTTTTTAAATAAGAATTTTTCTGAAATCAGTTTCGTTTTCGATCGACCGAAGAAAGCATTATTATTATTTTATCTCATTATTACTTTCTCTTACCCATAAGGTAGAGAAAGTATTGTTTTTGGGTCAAATTTTCGAAAGAGAGATTTTTACGTTTATAATTACACGTTTTAAGGTCTCCTGAATACGAAAATCATGTTTTTAGCTGTTGGTCTGTGTGTCTGTGTGTGTGTCTGTCCCTTATCAGCATATCTCAAGAACAAATAGTAGCAGACATTCCAAACTTGGTATTCTAAATGTGTATCATATAGAGATGCTACAGTAAATTTTTCGTTAAGATCAAGCAAATGGTTCGTGTACAGGAACAATCAAGAGAATTCTAATACATTACGTCTATGGGGAAAATTGCAGGTAAGTAGAGTTTAACGTCTATAGACTGCACTAAACCAAATGAAACGAATATATATTTTTTGTAATAGAGATAATCAACTGGGAAAATTTTTTTTGAAAACAGAACGCTTAAATTTTGCATTTGTTTGTGCGATGCTCTGACGTTATAAAACAATCTAAAAGGGTAAAAGAAAACAAAAACTAGTTATCACATGACACCTTTTTTTCAATGTTCAATATTCTGTCCGTCAACGGCAATGCACTTTTAGATCCTTGTTTGAACTTCATGTTGCACATGTTATAGCATAGCTGTAGCGGATGACACGGATGCTACGTGAAGTTCAAAGGAAGGTCTAGATGTGCATTGCAGCTCACGGACAAAAGTTAGATCATTCCAATTAGGGTATCTTGTGGATATTAAATGTTTCTTTCTTTCTAAGATTGTTTTATCACGTCACAGTATAAGATAACGCGAACATACAAATGCGCATTTTAAGCGTTCCGTTTTTAACATTCAAGTACATTATACTATAAGTAAAATAAATTATTATTACGTACAGTAGGGGAACATTCTGTCCGTCAGCAACAATGCACATTTGGATCTTTGTTTGAACTTAATGTTGCTCATGTTATAGGGTAAATGTAGCAGATGACACACATGCTACGTAAAGTTCAAAGGAAGGTCTAGATGTGCATTACAGCTGACAGACAGATGTTTGAACATCGCAATAAAAGTATCTTGTGGAAATTAAATGTTTCTTTCTTTCTAAGATTGTTTTATCACGTCACAGTATAAGATAACTTGGAAATACAAATGCGCATTTTAAGCGTTCCGTTTTTAACATTCAAGTAGATTATACTATAAGTAAAATATATTATTATTATGTACAGTCGGGGAACATTTAGTCCGTCAGCAGCAATGCACATTTGGATCTTTGTTTACACTTAATGTTGCTCATGTTATAGGGTAAATGTAGCAGATGACACACATGCTACGTAAAGTTCAAAGGAAGGTCTAGATGTGCATTACAGCTGACAGACAGATGTTTGAACATCGCAATAAAAGTATCTTGTGGAAATTAAATGTTTCTTTCTTTCTAAGATTGTTTTATCACGTCACAGTATAAGATAACTTGGAAATACAAATGCGCATTTTAAGCGTTCCGTTTTTAACATTCAAGTAGATTATACTATAAGTAAAATATATTATTATTATGTACAGTCGGGGAACATTTAGTCCGTCAGCAGCAATGCACATTTGGATCTTTGTTTACACTTAATGTTGCTCATGTTATAGGGTAAATGTAGCAGATGACACACATGCTACGTAAAGTTCAAAGGAAGGTCTAGATGTGCATTACAGCTGACAGACAGATGTTTGAACATCGCAATAAAAGTATCTTGTGGAAATTAAATGTTTCTTTCTTTCTAAGATTGTTTTATCACGTCACAGTATAAGATAACTTGGAAATACAAATGCGCATTTTAAGCGTTCCGTTTTTAACATTCAAGTAGATTATACTATAAGTAAAATATATTATTATTATGTACAGTTGGGGAACATTTAGTCCGTCAGCAGCAATGCACATTTGGATCTTTGTTTACACTTAATGTTGCTCATGTTATAGGGTAAATGTAGCAGATGACACACATGCTACGTAAAGTTCAAAGGAAGGTCTAGATGTGCATTACAGCTGACAGACAGATGTTTGAACATCGCAATAAAAGTATCTTGTGGAAATTAAATATTCCTTTCTTTCTAAGATTGTTTTATCACGTCACAGTGTAAGATAACGCGTACAGACAAATGCATAATTTAAGCATTCTATTTTTAACATCAAAGTAGATTATACTATACGTACAATATACTATTATTATCTACATTTATAGCGCGCCTATGCTACAAACCCAGCGCCCCCTAGTGACCCGGTTGTAAAGAAACCAAAAACAGAACCTTCTGATTCCAGAGAGGGAATTGATTGTGAATGCAATGCGTGGTCGACGTTTGCCGCAATGGCTAACGACCACAAAAATACATCATGTAGGATGTGGAACTCTTTTTCTTACAATTTAATCAAATCCATTTAACTTTCCTCTGTATATAGTTCCTTTTCTTTGTTTGTGTGTTAAGTGTGTAACTTTTAAATGTAAAATAAATAGTGTTACACTAAATCAGCCTCATTTTTGAGTTCCGCACCTACACATTTATTAACGGGAGAATTCAAATTATTTATAACATAATCCAGATGTAACTTAAATTCCTAAAAAAAGAAAAAAAAATCTTTTTATTAATATTTAAATAAAGCGTACTTGTTAAATTAATTTCATTTCTGCAATATCGGCTTTCTGTCAAATCCGAAATAATATCTAGCAATAAATTACGTCAAAGAACTTAAGATTTCCTTGTTTGTTTATTTTCGATGTTTAAATGAATAGATATTCGTTTGTATAAAAAATTGAGGCAATGCGTATTTCTCTCGATGCTTTACATAAATCACTATTAACTGTCATTTTCAGAAAACACAGTGTATCGAAATTCGATACTTTGAATCATACTTCTTTTAAAAAAAAAGGAAACTCTGATTTTCTGTTCTAGATTTTGCTATTTTTATGCAAATTGGTTTGCTGTAAGTAAATCATAACGTGTAATAAAATATTACTATATAGTATCAGAGCCTCCTTAAGTAGATGCCTTCCACGCGCAGCGAATCCCAATGTTAAATTAGGCAACATTTAAAAAACAAAACTAACGCTAGGTGACAGCACCTACGCAGAGCAACAATTTTCTTCTCTTTCATAGATAAGTTATATTTTTCATATAAAAATCTAGCTATTAATTTCAATTTAAAGTCCAAAATTGTATTTTTTTCTTCTTTTAATTTGAAAAAATGATGTGAAAGTGCTTTATCGTAAATATTTTCAAAAAAAAAAAAATATTCAAATATTTGTATTTAAAAAAGTATAGGGTTTAATTTTCTTCGGAATTGGACAAGACCTATTTTAGCTTTTCAACTAATTGAATCTAATAAATAACACCTTTTTTAAAAATATATTATTAATTAAAAAACGAAATTTAAAATTAAATAAGCAAAAACGTGGTATGTCTATCACGCGATTAAATTATTTTTTACATATTTATTCAATAAAAATTTCAATTTTTTTTTAAATTCAGATATCAGATGAAAGTTTTGTTTATATAAATTAAAATCTCTGAACTTTAAATGAGTTTCAGTTTAGAATGAATAATTTATAATGATAAATTATTAAAATCATGTCTTTTTTTCTTTTTCTTGGTCATGTCCTTTACGTTACATTTTTACCTTATTAGGTGTGAATTATTTTTCTTAAATCGAGAATTTTATATTATTTATAAGAAAAATAGACCAGCACATTAATGAGATAAGTTAACATTCAGTAATAAAAATTGGAGAAGAAAACAATCTGTTGTCTAGTCCGTCACAAAAAATAAATAAATAACCATTAAGATTTAAATTTTTAAAATTAAGGATTTCTTGAGTATAAGTTTTCTCTCGCACGAAGTTTTTTTTTTTTTTTTTTCCAAGATTTTATTAGCTTTACCAGTTCCGAGAGTGTATGCTTTCGAAACTGATAGACAGTTTCGAAATAAAGTTGTGTTATGTTTACATGTTTTGAGGTCTCCTGAAACGAAAAATGTTTTTAGCGGTTGGTCTGTGCGCGTCGGTTTGTCTATCTCGGATATACTTGGAAAATGCTGAAAGTGTATTTCATTTTGTGTTAGGTGTTTTTCATATAAGATTAAATTTAAATGCACAATCTGATGTGCACATAGTTTATTGAAAACATACAGGGCTATTCAAAATTAAGCTAAACGTACTTTTCTGTAGAATGTAATTGACGAAAGTGCTTTGCTACACTTTTTTTTATGTCGACGAATACTGTTGAAGAAGGAAAATTAATTTTTCGAACCTATAATGTAAACAAAGTATTTTTTTGAAGTTCTATTTTCAACTCAGGTTTTTGAATAAAGTCACGTTTTGGGGTTCTCTGAATACAAAAAGCATTTTTTTTTTCTGTTTTTAGTGATTGATTTATATGCATATTTATTATCAGAATAACTTAAAAACAAACAAATGCAGAAAATTCACAATTGTATTTTAAAACTCGTATTAGGTTTCAATTTGAAAAAATTGATAAAGATTGGCAAATTTAAGGATAAATTAATAACATCCTTGAAATATTTTTACTTCCATTACCCTACTACCGTAGGTAATGAAAGTACTGTGTTCGGTCCAAAAATTCGATATCGAGTTTTCCCCTGATTTATATTTTTAAGGTCTCATGAGTCCAAAAAAAGTAGTTTTTGGCAATTAGCCAGTATATGTGTGTGTGTGTGTGTATATGTGAGTGTATGGATGTGGAGAATTTCTATTTCAAAAAATCAAGTCATCTTTCTGTTATACCTGATAATTTTTCAAATCAGCAATCATGATATTTAATTTTTACATGAATTTTTAATTCCATATTCCATTTGTGTGGTAAAAGGTTAATAAAAGTAATGTTATGAATCTTAAAACTTAATATTTTTAAAAAGAACAAAAGTAGAAATAAAAATGTTCTATTTTTTCTTTTCAATATTCCCAACACTTTTGTATCGATTTAACTGAAATAATCAAATTTTTATACGCATTTACACAAGTCTTTAAAAAACAGTGGTATTAAAAAAATATAAATCAATCTTGTTCCTATATTGAAGTATTTTATAGTTTTATTCATAAGTTACTAATGTAATTTATGAATAAAAGTATAAAATACTACAATATAGAGTTACTTCAAAGTAACTAAGAACAAGTTATTTTTCTGTATTCCTACATCAATAAATAAAAATTTCATTTCATTTTGTAATAAGCATAACTATTTTATTTGTTAAATCTAACTTACTAACAGAGGTGTCAACCCTTCGAATTTTTATATCATAATTTCTTTTAAATTTATCCTCGTCTTAATCACAGAATTTACGATAATAAATAAAAATAATGTTTTTTGTGAAAAATATTATTGATATTAAAAAATCCGGAGGGTTGGTAATTTTGCATTAAATACTTATGCAGTTTACATACCTTGTCTTGAAATATGAAACCGTGAAAACTTATATTTTCACGGCGACTCCGATTTACAAAATGGAACGACGCAATACACCATGCATATTATATATATATATATATAAAAAAAAAAAAAAAAAAAAAAAAAAAACTCCCACATTTGTTAAATTAATAAAACGTAAACCATGAAGAACTCAATTGAATCGCGGGAAATAAACAGAACTTTACGACTCGGTATCAAGCGCCATCTACTGGCTATGTTCTTCTTGTGCTGTTGCCAAGTTTTCGAGCGACTCGCTAGGCATCTACTTAAGGAGGCTCTGATAGTATATATCTTATACATATATTTGTTGGTATTAGATATTAATAAATATATTATTAGCTGTTATGCCTGATCTTCACGCGGGAATTTAATTATTATTCACTGTATATTATTAAAAAATTATTTATCTTACAAGGAAATATTCAAAAGGTGTCATCCTCAAAAAGTATTGAAAACAATATATGTGATTCTACTCTTCATAAAACACCAGAAAATGAAAAAATTATCGGCTGAAATTAATTACAGCGACCACAAAAAATTATCAAAATTAAGCATATTTGGCGATTTAGCGCTATTAGAGGATACGTTTGCTAGCACCGAGATTGCCGTGTACGAACAGAACCGTGTTTTGCTTTTCCGCCAAGTACTCAAAATCAATCGCCTAGCAGTGTGAAATCGTCAAATATGCTTAATTTTGATAATTTTTTGTGGTCGCTGTAATTAATTTCCGCCGATATTTTTTTCATTTTCTGGTGTTTTATGAAGAGCAGAATCACATATATTTTTTTTAAATACTTTTTGAAGATGACACCTTTTGAATGTTTCCTTGTTAGTTGAAGTTTATTATGCTGGTGAAGATACATAATTGATTATTATAGTTAATAAGAACATATCGTAAATTTTCATTCATATATGTGGGGGAGCGTGAGGCTAGTTGTAACAGGGGTAGGAAGTAACACACAATTTACGAAATATTTTGTAACATTTTTGATTAGATATTTTGATAAACATAAATCTAATGACGTGCTTTAATCGGTAAGCACAGTCAGTGTCCTGCAAAAATGGTTAATGAGAGGTTTTGTACATGTGCTTCCTTTTAGCTAGTTAGTGAAAAAAAAAATATATTTCGTAAATTTTGATTAAAGTTATGTTAATTTGTATTTTAAAGAAGAGTTTATAGATATTTATCTAGTCTGTGTGATGAGTTATAAAATGCATGTTTAATTTTTTGTATAAATCGTTATATTTTTTTATAAATAAATAAAATGTCCAAAATCATACGATGGGGCAAGTTGAAACGAAATTTGAGACAAGTTTTAACATCTTACAATTTGCCCTTTGTGTTTTGATTCATACAATTAGACATTCTACTTTACATGTTAACAAGCAAATTATTTATTGTATGCATTTTTTTTAACATGACGAACTATAAAAAGAAATCTGAAAGAGCTGCAAAGGGTCAAGATATATACGAGTTGGCTACAGCTGAAATCTTCGAGAGAGGTACAAATATTAGACACCTATCACCCGAAAGAAAAATATCTGAAAATTTTTTTTGAAGAGATAATTAAAAAGTAACCCGAACATAATGAGAAAGGAAAAGGAAGAAACAAACAAATAAATAAATAAACAAAAGGATAAAAATATAAATAAAATGTCTTTAACTCCAAATACATATTCTGAATTAGAGGAGTGGCTTGTGGAGATGCCTACAGCCAGAGCTTGAGGTCTTCGCCCATTTTCAGAAACTTTCAGAAATGAAAAATTTTTTGCTTCTTTTCCACTACTATGTTTATACAGAAATATTTTCTGTGTTTTTATATTATAGTGCTGTGATTATTTAATCACAAATTATAATCACGAATAAATCACGAATTAGAGAATACTGTATAAAAACAATGATAGAAAGAAAGCAGAAATTTCTGATCAATGAGAGTGTCCTGAAAAAAGAGCGGAGAATTCGAGCTTTATTAAACCCTCACTGAGACAGAAAATGGGTATAATACTTAATTTGCAAAATAAAATGTGAGCGCACATTAAATGTATGGGAGGAAACAAAATATCATTTGTTTGAATTAATTTCTACTCTGACTAAGATTGACTTCTATATTGATTTTATATTTTATTTTCTCTTTATTTTACTATAATCCATTTGATATAATTCATTGTTACTATACCAAGAAGGTTATAATTTAATATTAGTTATTAATTGCTTTTTTTATTAAATTAACCGTTTGCAGTCGAAGCCTTTTTCGCATGGGTATACCAGCAACTCGAAGCTATTTTCCAGAAAGTTGGTGATCCGTACATAAACCTTCCTAATTTTTCCGATACTCATGGAATAATTTTTCGTACTAGAAAATGTTTCTTAAAAAGGCGTGGCTTGAGAACAGAATTAGAATTATGTAAGAGATCTATTCAAAAATATAGAAGTACAGCAGGGTTCGTAGTTTCCGCTTTTTAGCTAGTCTAGCTAAATCTAATCAAGCTTAATATAAGATCTGTCTGTCCTTATGTTATGCTGGCCGCGTAATAAAAGGCTAGCATAATGCACCTTTTACGAAGGCTGCGCCTTCTTTTTTGTCAGTGACTTCTTTTATGTCGACCACTTTGTATTTTCCAAATGTGCGGCCCTGAAATGAGATGGAAAATTAACATTTTGCATTCGAATCTTCTTTTAGTAAGCGTAATGAACTACCCGACAATAGTTTTAATAAAAAATGCAAAATATGAAACATAAGAATTTTAAATATAAACATTTTATTTCTATATTTGATGTATATTTACATATTACAAACATTATGTATAAATATTGTGATTTATAATTTTCTATCGTGTGATAGTTTGCAAAGCATTCTTGGCCTTTTACCGATGACCAAGGCAAGCAACGCCCAAAGGCACTTAATAAAAAGTGTGGGTGGAGTCTCTTTCTTAACGAAGTATGCACCTGTTATAGCACTTTAAGTTGTAGAACATTATTGGTGGATATAAGATACATAGTAACTTAATTGGTCATGACGCCTCTCGAGCGACGTTCGAGTTGAATTAATGAATCGAATGTCGGCTAAGAGGTGACGTTCGAGTGCAAACGGTTAATAAATGATTGATAACAAAAATCATTTTGATATATTGTCGTTTTTATTGTTAGTGTTCCCTTTGAACCAGTAACAATTTGCCCCAAATCCGGGGCACAGATTATAAACGCTTTCGAGCTGTACTTACGCGTTACAAATTTTAACATTCAATAATTTTTAACAATGTATTCAATGTACTATCATGCAGTTCGACAAAATTATAATAAAAGCTTCCGATCTGCAATTACACATTACATATTTTATCACTCAATGTATTTTACCAATGTACTCAATGTATTATCACATGGTTAGCGCAGATTATAAACACTTTCGAGCTATACTTACGCGTTATATCTTTTAAAATTTAATGTATTTTACCAATGTATTAAATATACTGGCAAAAGATTCGGAAAAATTATAAATACTTTTGATCTATACTTACTTGTTACATACTTTAACATTCAATGTACTATATTTTCATAACGACATGCTAAAACACATTTTCTTTTAATGAGGAAGTGAGAAAACTCTAAAAAAAATTTCTTGATATATTTTCTTTATTTTTAAAGAAAAAACATAAAATAGATTTTTTTTTTTTTTTTTTTTGTATCCCTGTATAAGTTTGTGTAAAATAGTAACAATATAAAGTTCGTGTAAATTAATTATTTTTATATCATTTCCGTGCATCATCAAAGTATAAATAACGAAATTACTCTTCTGGGGACACATTTTTCCGAGAACTTATTTTTTAGGGAATATTTTAAAGCGGAATTTTGTGGAAAACTTTTTTTTTCTTTTATCCTGATACCTTTTACAATTTATGATGTCTGCATATACAGTTTATATTCATTAGTATTTCGTACCAGTTTTTCAGAATAGTTATTTTAAAAAATTAAACAAATAAATAAGTTTTTGTTTAGAAGCGACATATTATTAGCCTTATTTTTATTTAAATTTTAAAAAATATAATTAAAGTTATAAAATCCAGCTATGATATAGATAAATTCAGAAAAAAGGCTATTATTTGCATTGAATTTCATACCTCAACGTGTACAATATAGTCCAGTATCTCTGTTTCTTACTTACTGGAACTTTGCAAGAGAAACCAAACAAATTAGTTCCTAATATATATATTTTTCAAATTTCTATATCCTAATTTATTTTATATGTAATCCATATTTTTTATTTTTTTTTAGGTTTAATTTTCATTAGAAAATACCTTTCATTTTGTGTAAATTGCAAAATGTAACCTCAATAACATAATTCTCATATTAAACTAATACTTTAACTTTTTCTTAATACGCATTCCAGGAAACTGGTGTTATTTAACAATATTTATTTCTATATTTTTCTTCAATCTTAACTTTCCTTTCATGAAATTCCTATTGAATATTTCTTAAGGTTTTATTTCCATGAAAAAATAACATTAGTTTAATGAAATGCTCAAAAAACTTTTTTAACCCCTTAACGCGCGCTGTCCTCGCTGCGAGGACGCAAAATTTAAGATCCAGCTGCAAAAATTCATCCCGGAAATTTTTTAACAAAAATTTACGTTTATAACACAGCAGAAAAGGCCGGTTTTTTTAACCTTAAAATTTAAAATTTCTTTTAGTTTAATTTAGTTCATGAATTCCGGTGGCAATATAATTTAAATGATCCGAATTGTCTTGCGCCGCAAAGGGTTTTAACTTAGATCCCAAAGTATAATTTCAAGTCGCACTCGTCGGCTTAGTTTTTAGCAGTTTCCGTAGTCTTCTAAGAACTCATTCGAGTAAGGTTTAGGAATTCATAAAAAGACACCCAAAATGGCATTTTCCCAATCCATAGGACCATAACGTAGATAATTAACCTTAAAACATACACCACTATTAACACTACATCCCTAAGTAAAATTTCGCATTTTTCTTAATACACATGCAGGAAAATAAATCATGTTACTTCCCAATTTATTTCTAAACTTATTCTCTTTAATTTTTCTTGCATATAATTTCTACCATATATTTCTTAAGGTTATATATATATATATATATCTTTCATTTATTGAAAAAAAAAAAAAAAATAAATAAATAATAAAAACTAGTTTCCCAAAACATGTTACTTAGCTTTTTTCTTAATACACTTGCAAAAAAAATCTCAAGTTACATATAAAACATACTTATGATAACTTTCTCGTAAACTGCTGTAATTAATCAACGAAATGTATGCTTCTTTAACTGAAATAAAATCCGCCAGAAACATCAAACATATTCCTGCTGGCATTTCTTTATTCAAGATTGGACGCATCATTAACTTTAAAAATAAGAAGCCAGATAATTTTTCTCTGGCTAAATAAACTTTTAAAACTTTTAAAAGTTAAACGAAAGAAATACTTTTTATTGCATCATTAAATTTAATAATGTTTTCGTGAAATTATAAATTTATTTGTGCATATCTATGTAATATTAAGGAATTACTTCAAGAGATAAAGTTCATTTTTTCCATATTTTGAAAAAGAAAGTACAACATTATACATGTTATTTACCAAATATACAATTCTTTAACAGATAAGAGAAACAAGTATAGTCTTACAACGTAAATTATTTTATGATTTTTAAAATACTCGTAAAGAAAATTGAGTGTTTATTCCCATAAATTACACTTCTAAGCTTCATAATAAAATCAAAATCATATTTTTATTTAGTTTTATAAATCCTCGTTATCGGAGTTTAAAACAAAAATCAGCATCTTATTAGATACTTTCAGTATATAACGTAAAAAATATCAAGTTATGTAAATTCAAATTTCATTTAAAGCGAAATTCAAGATCTTTTTAAACTATACAATAATTTAAAAAATAATAATAATAAAACTTATATACTCTGGTCATTATAAAATTCTCTTCTATGCAATTCTAAAATATCATTTGACCGGATAACTGAAAAAAAACAAAAGGAAAATGAAAATGACTGCATTACAGCGCTATTTACTGCTCAATATGCATTCAAATAAAAGCAGTATGGGTTTAAATAAAAATCAGGTCAAAGATAAAAGTTGGCGCAATGACACTCAGTAGAAGCTAAATACGGTTTCTCATAAACGTAGAGAATAGTAGCACAACAGCGCCCCCTTTTATTTGACATTCATTCAAATTCATTCATCATAGGTTTTCATAAGAGCCATCTCACATAACAAATTTGGTGCAGTTATGCATTACATTAGCAGAGATGAAACCTATCTGTAAATTGTAAAAATGTAGCAGAGCAGCGCCATCTATCGGTAAATAGGAAAAGAAATTGTGTCAAAGTTTTACGTAATAACTATAACTGTGTAATTATTTTGGACTTTGGTGCCTTTTTTACTATGGAGACAGAGATATATAGCCTGACAGTAAAGCGGAAATTTTTCAGCATTACAACGCATCTAACTGCCTATTTACATTAAAGTTCTCAAACACCAATTTATATCAAGGTATAGCTAAAATATGTGCAACCTAAACTGCCGATTGCAACCTAACTGCTAATCTGTACCAAAAGTTCGCACATAAGTTCGCACCTAGACACCAACTTGTCAAAGTGCAACGGAAAGGTACGCAACCTAACCATCAATAGCAATTTTACTGCTGCTCTGAGAAAAAAATATATATACCACCTTCATCTAGAATGAATAAGTGGCCATTTTCTAAATCCCTTAGCTAGAAATATAGATTTCCGAGCTATGCGCATAAGGCACGCCAATAAACTGAATAGACGAATTGATCGAGAATTTCTAATCTACACATTTCTAGATGGTGAAACTCTATTCTGAATATTCTGAATCTAATGTATTGTGAGAAATTCTCGTTTGATTTTCTAGAATTGTGTAATAAACCAAGATTATAGTTGCTGAAACCCGCCTCTTGTATTCACATTTATTTGCAGAGATTTTTAAATATTTTTACCCTCGATGATATAGGCAAACGCTCTAGAATTCTAATAGGGGTTTCTAGAACTCGATTTCAAAAGGGACTAGAATTTATAAGGATGACATGGAAATATTTTTTCTAGAGCCACAATTTAGATTCTAGATGCCAGTTACAGAATTTTTTCTCAGTGTGACCTGCACCAAAAAATTCACAAATACCAGTTTATGTCAAGATGCAATTAAAATATACGCAACCTAATTTCTAATCTAAACACACCACAGACACCAATTTATATAAAGATGCAACTAAATATAAAAATTGCAAGAGATTCTATTCGGTAGCTTTCTATAACGTAACTTTCTACAAAAGTGTGTCATGTTAGACAATTATTTTCTTTAAAAAAATAAAAAAAATGTTCAGGACATGTTCGTGTAAATTCGTCAAACACAGAATTTCAAAAATTTTTACGAAACCAATTCTTTTTCCTTATTAATGTAGAAAAAAACGTTTCTCTAAAAAATAGAAAAAAGTTATTGAAAAATAATATTGTTTACTCACAACTGAAAATTTTTAGTTATACAGTATAATGTATTTAAATATAACAAATTAATAATTATATTAATCTCAAAAAACAGTATACCAAACTGAAAAACGTGCAAATTTAATAACTATTTTATTTTTATTCAAAATAATTTTACATACGCCATTATTTAACTTGGTTAGAAAAGTTATATTTCGCTAGCTTGAGGAATTCAAAAATTTTCAAACCTAAAAGTTTTAATTGAAAAAAAAAAGGAGAAAAACAGACTATTTTCTAGTATAAGAATCATTTTGAAGAAGAAAAGAATTATGCTTAGCGTTAAAACTACTTTCATATTTACTTCAACGAAAAGTAAATGCAATTTTAACTTTTTCTATTAAAAAGTTAGCAAGTGAGGTTCAGGGATAAATAATTTAATTGCTTATATAAAATACATTTTACTTGAAAGAAAAACATTTATCTTGTTCCCAGTATAATGAGTGCTAAACTTTATTTCTACAATTTATTATGCGAGTCTAATTATAAGATTTTAGTCTTATCATTTTTTTAATTTTTTCTTTTTTCTTTTTTTTTTTTTTTTTTTTTTACTCTAACAACCTTAACAAAAAAAGACCTAATTCATGAAATGAACATTTTAGAAATTTATATTTCATTAAGATATGAAACGTAAAATTTGAGAAAAATGAAAAAAAGATAAACTACTCACTATAATGTAATAAACATCTTAAAGATAAAAAGGTTTATGTACTTACTTATAGAATTAAAATTAAATAACTGCGTTTTTATACTTTTTATATAACCATTATTTTTCAAACCTGTTTACTTAAGGATATTCTTGAACTGGCATTTAAATTACCGTGGCATGATATAAATATAACGATGAAGAGTATGAATTTAAAAAAATACTTATTTTTAGTCAAATTTATTTATTTGTTAACGTAATAAAATATTAAAATAATCCAAGTTATTTCAGAAACAATAATTAATACTTTTTACCCAAAGCAATCTGGTGTGGACATCAGATTACTTCGTTATACATCCACTAAAATTTATATATCGTTTTGTAAATATTGATGTTTCGTGTGTTGTAATTTATTCGTAAGAAAGCAGGCAACAGTTCGGGAATATTTATGATACAAGCCAGCAGATCTGTTACTCGGGCACAAATACCACAATTCAAGGATATTATATAACGCAGAGCACAAGTATCATTTAAAACACGAATAAACTACTACGTCAGAAACGCCAAAGGAAAATATTTCCGATGCATACAGCTGTTTCGGTAGCCTTAAGCGTACCGTCTTCAGTGCATAAAGAATTCTGAATCTGGAGAAGTGCTCGTATATATAGGAGAGGGACCGAATTTAGTTCAACCAATAGGATTACGGAAAAGGTGGAGTGTGTGGCCAATAGGAATTTAGAAATGTTAGCTGTGTAAACAGTGGAAAAATTAAGAAAATGTGCACTGAATGTAAAATTTCCAACAGTCAGACAGACAAGGAACAGCGAAATCACAATTTACAAGGTTTTTAAAATTTTTATAAATATGAAAAGCTTCAAAGAAATCGAGTTCATGAATGGTTTAGGTCTGCAAATTAATTTAGCTGAATTAAATTTAAAATTATGATTTTCCTCCCAGCAATGTTTAGAAATAGCCGATTTATTGGTTTCTTGTTTGCGGATGTAATTCATATGTTCTTTTAGACGAAATTTAAGACTGCGTTTAGTTTGGCCAATATATGATAAACCACACTGACAGGGAATACTATAAATGCCCCAAGAATTATGCATGTCAATGGGATCTTTTAACTGAGAAAAGGTTAGTTTATTGGAAGGCGAAAATATTATTTTAAAATCATATTGTTTGAGAAATTTAGCTATGGTTTGACTGGATTTAGGAAAATAGGGTAAAACAATACTGATATTAGAAGAGACTGATTTAGTAGACGAAATACGAAGGACCTGTAATTTTTGGATGACTTTGTCTATAATGGAAGGGTCATAACCTCTGTCAATTGCAATGGCTTTCATGTATTTAATTTCAGATTTTAATAAAATAGGATTTGAGCAAATATTAAGGGCACGGTTTACAAAAGTATAGAAAGCAACCATTTTTTGGTTAGGTGGGTGACATGAACACGCATGGGGAGGAAGGGAGACTGCAAAATTTCTACGATAGACGGTGGTTGAAAATTTACTTACAGTACGAGAGACGAGGGTATCAAGAAATGGAAGGGAGTCATTATTTTCTATTTCATATGTAAACTGGATATTACTGTCAATTGAATTTAAAGTTTCTAAGATATGGTCAATATTGTGACTAGATATGTCGATAAGCATGAAGGTATCGTCAACGTAACGGGTCCAAAATGGAAAAGATATTTTCTTAAAAAGCTTGCTTTCGAAATAGTGCATGTAAATAACTGCGAGAATTGGGGAGAGAGGGGAACCCATGGCTAAACCTTCAGACTGACGATAGAATTTATTTTGGAAAGAAAAAGTGGTTTGTGATAAACAACTGCGGGTAAGAGAAATGAATGCTTGTATTTCAAAAGATGTGAAATGAAACTATTTTAATCTATTTTCGAGACAGCAGAGGGCGCCACTTATTGGAACATTAGTGAAAAGAGATTTTACATCAAAAGAAACCATAGTGAGATTAGTGTGAGGGCAGTTTTGAATATTTTTTGCAAATTTTATGGAATTCTTAACAGTATAACTATTAGCAACAAGAAAGGAAGCAAAAATTTTGGTGAGAAATTTAGCTAAATTATAGGAAGCAGTATAGATATTAGAGACTATGGGACGAAATGGAATATTGGGTTTGTGAACTTTCGGTAAAGCATAAACTCTGGCACAATTAACAATAGAAGGGATAAGGTGAGATTTAGTCGAGTCCAATAACAGGGGGCAAGATTTTATAGCAGATTTAATTTTATTTAATTCTTGAGGAGAGGGGTCACGGGGCAGAGGAATATATGGGCCATCATGAATTAGTTCGGTAACACTTTCGATGTATTGTTTTTTATCCAAAATAACGATCTGACCACCTTTATCAGCTTTAGTAATGATGATATTTTCATTAGATTTTAATTCCTTCAAAGCGATTTTTTCTGCAGTGCATTTACATGCACTATTTCGAAAGCAAGCTTTTTAAAAAAATATCTTTTCCATTTTGGACCCGTTACGTTGACGATACCTTCACGCTTATCGACATATCTCGTCACAATATTGGCCATGTCTTAAGAAACTTTAAATTCAATTGACAGTAATATCCAGTTTACATATGAAATATAAAATAATGGCTCTCTTCCATTTCTTGATACCCTCGTCTCTCGCACTGTAAATGGATTTTCAACCACCGTCTATCGTAAAAATTTTGCAGTCTCCCTACCTCCCCATGCGCGTTCATGTCACTCACCTAACCAAAAAATGGCTGCTTTCTATACTTTTGTAAACCGTGCCCTTAATATTTGTTCAGATCCTATTTTATTAAAATCTGAAATTAAATACCTGAAAGTCATTGCAATTGACAGAGGTTATGACCCTTCCATTATAGACAAAGCAATCCAAAAATTACAGGTCCCTCGTATTTCGTCTACTAAATCAGTCTCTTCTAATATCAGTATTGATTTACCATATTTTCCTAAATCCAGTCAAACCATAGCTAAAATTCTCAAACAATATGATTTTAAAATAATATTTTCGCCTTCCAATAAACTAACCTTTTCTCAGTTAAAAGACATGCATAATTCTTGGGGCATTTATAGTATTTCCTGTCAGTGTGATTTATCATATATTGGCCAAACTAAACGCAGTCTTAAATTTCGTCTAAAAGAAGATATGAATTACGTCCACAAAGAAGAAACCAATAAATCGGCTATTTCTAAACATTGCTGGGAGGAAAATCATAATTTTAAATTTAATTCACTTAAAATAATTTGCAGACCTAAATCCATTCATGAACTCGATTTCTTTGAAGCTTTTCATATTTATAAAATTTTTAAAAACCTTGTAAATTGCAGGGATGGAACACGGGCGCAGAATTCATACCACTATCAATGTAAGAAAATTTTCTACTTCTTAAATCAACGATATTATAGGTAGAGAAATTTCTTAAAAAGATTCCGGTATGAATCCTGCGCCCGTGTTCCATCTCTGAAATTGTGATTTGGCTGTTCCCTATCTGTCTGATTGTTGGAAATTTTACATTCAGTCCATATTTTCTTAATTTTTCTACTGTTTACACAGCTAACATTCCTAAATTCCTATTGGCCACACACTCCACCTTTCCCGTAATCCTATTGGTTGAACTAAATTCGGTCCCTCTCCTATACATACGAGCACTTCTCCAGATTCAGAATTCTTTTTGCACTGAAGACGGTACGCTTAAGGCTACCGAAACAGCTGTATGCATCGGAAATATTTTCCTTTGGCGTTTCTGACGTAGTAGTTTATTCGTGTTTTAATATTGCAACGCCAAGTCTCCTGTTATTACAAGTATCATTTGTTTAAAAATATTATTACATAGCTTCTTTGAGATTACATCATTGAAAAATTTTTAATGAAATTCAATTGAGTGTTCCTTTTATACGCTATGGCGAAAATTAATGAATGATACATTAGTGAAAGGATATATATAGAAAGAAACGGTACCGTTTATTGAAAACACATATACATCAGATATGTATACTTGACTGGTAGTTCGCTTGTAAATCTTCGTCAGATAAAGACAGCACATGACAGAATTACAATACGAAGAAATGCAAAAACACCCAGGGCCAGCGCGGGAATCGAACCCAATTTCCTATGGTCGAAAGCGATTAGCATTGTGGTGACATAATCACTCGGCCACGGACGGCCGAGAAACAATATATCGTACCAAAACAATAAAACCATTTAAAATTCAGAAAGACCTTACTGATTCTGGAAACACTGATTTCGAGAAATTTGGTTTCTAATCAAATAAAGTCGCGAAATTTGTAGCCAACCCCGACCTTGGTTGCAAATTTTTCGATTTGAAGAACAAATTTAACGAAAAATTCAAGTTTAGTGCTCCCAAAATGTGCAAGTTCTGATATCAGTAGGAACCTATTTCGATAACTTTCAGATATCATCCAATGACTTTTGTTGCAGAACTACCTCGAAAGTTTTGTAAATCACTAACGAGCTATAAAATGAGAATGTTTTCATTCTTGAAGATGATAAATTAACTAAATATAATAAATTAGTTAAAAAGCAATTTTAATAAGTTGTATATACTGTGGTAATTTGTATAAGAAAATATAGAAGTTATGTAAAATAACTGTACTTCAATAAACACTTTCTTACAAAGAACGCGTTACAGTTAACTGTTAGTAATACATGTTAGTTTCTCTCTAAAAACGTTGCTTATTATCAATACACATTAACAGCTGATGATCGCAGTTTGTAATGCATCCAAAATATTTTTGCCCATAAAAAAAAAAAAAAAAAAAAAAAAAAGAATTTGCAAGTGATTCAGATAATTTTTCATGGAAACTCGCGCTTTAAACATTTGATATAAATTAAACTCTTTAGCTTTCTATTCTACTATAAGTATGAGGAACTTCGGTAATTGTAAAAATATGTTTTTTTTTTTTTTTTTAACGTTTTGACGTGTGGGGAATCCGAAAATCACAAAATTGGTAGAGTGTCCGTCTGTACGATGTCAGTGAGGTAGTGGGTTAGTCTGTTAGTTAGCCTGTGTACACGATATCTCAAGAACAAATGGTCGCAGAGAGGTCGAACCAGTTTTAAAATAACACTTATGGCATTAGCAAGAACTCTTTTGGTTTTCAACACTTTAGTTAAAAACTTCGTAAGTTGTTCGAAATTTATTAGTTTCTTAAAATGGAAGAACAGAGATTTTTTCCGCTTAAATGTGCATTAAAAAAAATATTTTGATTGTAAAAATGTCAAACTAGCATTAAAATATCAGTTATGATGTTTGTATGAACAGAATTAAAACAACAAAAATTCAACTTCGAAAACTTTGTAAGTTATTCGAAATTTACGAATCTCTTAGCATGGTACAATATGGAAAATTTCGCATAAATGACCATTTTTAGAGATATTTTCATCTTAAAGATTTCAGACTACTTTTAAATTGCATTTAACCAACTACGAATATTTTAAATTGAAAATTTGGATGGATGGATGGTTGGATTTTACGTCGCACTAGTGCTGCGCAGATTGGCAATTGGCGACGGTCTGGGACACACCCCTAGAGGTGGTCCGGAGACATGCCATCACAATTTTGATCTTCCATGGAAGGGATAACTCTCCCGCTTCGGTGACCCCCAGAGGTATAATTTTTTATGGGAACGAGGACATTGCGGCCACGACAAATTTTACCTGCACCAGCCACCATTAGTGTACACGACGGTCTTTGGCCGGCTCCAGTACCGAACCCGCAATCTTCCAATTACGTGGCCGGCGCCCTACCGACTGGGCTACCGCGGCCCTTGAAAATTTAGTAAGCTATTCGAAATTTAAGATTTCCTTAAAAAGCAGAATGGAGCAATATTCATTATACCATTATGGGGATCATTGCATTTGAAATAGTGTGAAATTGCATGATAACTAAAATGTGAAATTAATCCAAATGAAACGAATTTATTGGATTAGTAGATATATCGATAAAGTAGATATAGCGGATAAAGGTAAATATATTGAACAAAACAGTGGATAGTCTGTTAGCTGGGGCATTTCAATCTTTCACCATGTCCAGCGATCAGTCAAAGTCATTTCTCTTAACGAGAATATAGTATACCTTGTAGTAGAAATGTATGAAAACAAATACAGGGGGAGTGAGAAGTGTTCACTTATGCTAACTAGTTCTAAATGTGCATAAGACAGTTGTGGTATGTAGACTACATATGCATATATAAATAAATAAGTATATTAATATTTTAAATACCTTTTTTATGAATATAAACAATTTTTATTGGGAAGGAAACATGCTGAGATAAATTTCAATAACCTTATACAATTTCACAGCGGTTCAACTATATTAATGAACAATATAATGTGAATTAACATAATTAATTTTAATTATTTAAAAACTGAAGCATACTTGTTAAAATTAGAAGATGGTACAAAATGAACAGAAGGCAAACCAAAAACATAAGTATTTTCATGCCAACCAACACCCTAATTATGAGCCGGAAGAATTTTAGTACACGCCCCTTTTCCACACCACTTTATTTTTAGAGTAATTATCTCCAAATGTAGTTACGATTAAATAAGTATAACTTTTATCCTAAACTAGATGCCTATCACGTGGCTCGGAAACTGGGCAATGGTTGAAGCGGTAGACAGCGACACCTGGCGACTTTTTTATTCAACTGTCATCAATAATTTTAAGAAGTGATATATGATATATATAATCGACGTTTCTTCGATTCTATTCGCCTTTTATGTATATCATATCTCACTTTTAAAAATTTTTGGTGGCTGTTGAATAAAAAAGTCGCGCATTCTGTACCAGGTGGTGCTGTCTACCGCTTCAATTGTTGCCCAGTTTCCGAGCCACACGACAGGCATCTAGTTTAGGAGGATAACCTTTCTTTAAAAAAAAAAAAAAAAAAAAAAGACTGATGTGAAACAAAAGGCGGGTACTAAAATCTTTTCGTTTATTAATGAGATAGTTGGCAGATATGTATTTTCTAACTACATTAGAAAAAGTAAGTTAATCGACTACAATGAAATTTAATTAACACATAGAAAGATGTATTCTTGCATATCACTAAATTTTTTTATAAGTCATATTTAATCGGAAGATTTAATAAAGTGAGCAAACTAACAACTTCAATACAAATAGTTCAAGTGAAAACATAAATATTTCAAAATTTACATATTCAAATAAGTACGAGACTCTTGAAACAAAGAATATTTTTATTGAAAGAAAACTTATATAAATATTCTTAAATCATGCTTAATTTAAGATATTTTTGTTTTTTCGTCTTCAAAGTTATTCATGCATTAATAAATTTACTTTTAGAAAAGCACTTTAGCAGATCGAATCTCATCAAAATTATGTAAATGGCGGAATTGATTTTTCTGTGTACGTCTAACTATTGTTTATTTGGTAATTATGCTTTTAATTTATCGATAAATCATTCAGTTATATGCACTTTAATGATAAAATACATAGTGAACTATTTTCATCGATTACCAATTTTCAGTTCAAAGGTGTAAATAACTCATTTTCAGACCATTGCATTTTTTATGTAAAACATTTTGCATTGGTCACAATAAATATACTGACGAAGAAAATGATTGATTTACGTTATTTATTTATTTATTTTGCATTTAAATGCGCAGAAACTAATTTTATATGAATTCATATTTATGTTTTACAGATTATTACATATTCAAGTTTCCTATTTATTATTTTGAAAGAGAGAAATTCTGAAATATCTCCCGTATATGCTTATTATATATAAAGTAATTTTTTTTAACTAACACTACCCACAGTAATTTGTAGCGCTACACTTTTAAACTATTATGATGTGGCCATCATAAAACCTCTATATTTTCCTATACAAATTCACTCAGTAAAAAATATACAGTGAAGCATCCGGAATCCGGAATCCTATAATCCGGCAGCACCCATAAACCGGCACTAAAGACCTTTTTTTTTTTTTTTCTTCTTATATGCTACCGCTCCATCCCATTTTTTTTTTTTTTTTTTTTTTTTTTTTTTACCTCCACCCGTAAATCGTAGTAATACTCAACTTGTTATTCGCAGCATGCTTGCCAACTTTTATGGATCATTAGTAAAATTTACGAATTTTCATTTAATTTTATTGATTTACGGACTAGCGTAATTTTTTCCCATATTAATTAGGATGATGGCAAAAATTCCGAAAATGAACAACGAAATTTTTGTCTCGCAATGGCAAGTCCAAAATTTATTAATAAAAGACATCGTTCCTATTCCTGATACCGAAAGTCAAAATAAACACGACCACACGAAATCTGTCAATTGTTCTTAGAAGGACTTGAGCAATATGATTTTATCATCGATAAACAACCATTGAACGTGCATATATTAAACAGTCAACGACAAATTGAAAAACAAAAAGAATGAAATAAATGGAAATTGACTGGCATATTTAACAGAATGTTAGCATTGTCAATTTTTTTTCCTTCTTCTTCTTCTCTGCTCCCCCCCCCTTTTTTTTTTCCTACATGGTAGTCGTACTCAACTTGTTATTCGCAGCATGCTTGTCAACTTTTATGGAACTCTAGAAAAGTTTACGGATTTTCATTTAATTTTATTGATTTACGCACTAGCGTAAATTTTTCCCATATTAATCAGGATGATAGCGAAAATTCCGAAAAAAAAAAACGAAATTTTTGTCTCGCAATGGAAAATCCAAAATTTATTAATAAAAGACATCGTTCCTATTCCTGATACCGAAAGTCAAAATAAACACGACCACCCGAAATCTCTGTCAACAGTTTTTAGGACTTGAAATATATGATTTCATCAGGGATAACCAACTAATGAACGTGCATATGTTACACAGTCAACGACAAACTGAAAAATATAAAGAATGAAATATATAAAAATTGACTGATATATTTAATAAAATGTAACGTTGTCAAATTCCAGACCTTATTTCTTATTAAGCCAGTTTTAATACGTATTTTATTATAATTGTTATTTGTACAAAAATAAACGATCTGTATTACTGTTTTATAATTGTTATTTTTAAAAATTTTAATTTTTTTCAAACGCAATTTTAATTATTTTCGTTTTTGATAACGGTTTGCAAACATTTTTTTTAAACTAATTTTTAAAAAATATTTCTTTAGATATCGTGACTAATATATGATTTCGATATACACTTTCGGAACTCCTATAATCCGGAAAAATCCGTAATCCGGCTGCGTCTGTTTTCCGCAGATGCCGGATTATCCATGCTTCATTGTATCATAAAAATATTATTTATTTAAAATATCTTCCATGATGTATGTAAAAAGAAAGTAAAATCAGTTATATGCAGCTACATGTGTTATCTTCAAAAAATTCTCTCTCTCTCTCCCTCCCTCTCTCTCTCCCTCCCTCCCCCCCCCCCCTCTCTCTCTCTCCCTCCCTCCCATCTCTTTTTTTTTATGAATAAAGTTGATAACTTTACTTTAAATTATCACAGATCAACGTTTCAATCATTCGTATTAAAGGCTTTGAAGATTCCTAGCCCATTTACACGAAATTTTGTCCTACGTTGCAATGTTAAAAAAAAAAAAAAAAAAAAAAAAAAAAAGATGAAACCGGGATGGTAATTCCACCTATTGTGCGAGTTTCACCGAAAATTTATAAGCACCAATTGTTTTAAGATGCATATTCATTTATATAAAATTACGTGCAGTAGTTCTTGAGATACAGTTCCTAGAAAATTTTGCCACGCATAAACAGAGACAGACGCGCAGAGAGACATTCTCTGAAAATGATAAAATCCTGTTCTAAAAACGTGTAAATCTATCAAGAAACTAAAGTTGAAAATGTTTACGAAATTAATACTTTCTTCTATTTAATACAGAAGAAAGTAAAACTGTACGCTCTGTCCTCAGTTTCAAGTAACATTACATTTTTTAAATTTATGGAGTTACCGAAATAGTAAACGTTATTTTGTTTCCATTGCAATGAATTTCGGGTTTTAGCGGCTAACGTTGCATTCCTTATTAATGCAAAAGTATTTTTATTACTTTTTTTAGAACAATAATACTTCAATTAAAATTAAGAAACTATTAATCGCGCATACCGTCAATGTAATTAAAAAATTTGATGTCTATAAGAGCGTCATTTCAAGGCTAGTACTCACCAGGAAGAAATTGTGTTGTTAATTGGCTTAGCATTAAAGCAGAGTTGCCAAAATTTTAATTTTTTTTTTAATTTTCTGAAACATTTTTAGCCTCTCCTTTATTTTACCTCACTTATTTTTAAGAGTAATTTTTTTTTTTCTTATATTTTATCGTAGTTATGTATTGAAGAAAATTATTCTACAAATAAAATGGTGCGAAACAAATTCGGGGCTAAAAATGCTCCGGAATAAATTAAAATGTTAGCAATTCTGATAAAAATGGTTGCCTGACTTCTATTCCCTCTGTTCCTTAGGCAACAAAAATATGATAAACACACAACGATCTCACCTCCTTCGGCATCCATCGGTAACAAGAGATAGCAGCAGATGTGCATGGCATCTGTTATTTTATTATTTTTGAGGGAGTACTATCTCGAGAAAGAAAAATTTCGAATCGATTTTCGAGAAATGTCTCGAAAATAAATGCAATCAATTGCTCTTATTTTTAAATGTAAAAAGTTTGACCAGAAGGTTAAATTACTCGGCTACTTGCAGGACGATATATACCAAAATCCAATCAGAACCAAATTGAAGTAAATTTTCAATTAAATACAAAGTTTTTTAGCATTTCGTCAATTATTTTCGGAGATAAATCGCATTCAAAATTTTCGTACCACACACAAACGGATATTTTTTAAAAATGGCCAAATCGCGTTAGAACTATCTCAAATTGTGTAAACTCATTTTTATTAAATGCAAAATCGGTGAAAAACATTACTATTAATAAATCTCCAGTTATCTGTAAATCTTCCGTCAAATTTACTAATCATAACAAGGTACTGGAGATTTCTGAGAAACACACTTCACGTCCGAGCAAAATCTACATAAGGTAAAGCTAGGAGAGTTTCCGCACGATTCAACAAAACACTATAAAATCCAAATATTATTTTTTTTGCTAAATTATTGGTGCACACTTTTGAATTGAACCGTCTTCTATACACGTTCATTTCTATTTTGTTGTTCTCTTATAATTTAAAATAATAGCTTTAATAAAACCAAGACAACTATTTTGCGCAATCTCTAGGTGTGATTGCGCACATGGGTAGGAGAGATTGTGCTTAATTAAAACTACAATTAAATTATTAATAGTAATAATTGCATTTAAATGACATTATTGTATGGTATTTGTAAACAAATATTTTTGTGTTAGGAGTGGAAATTTCAATTTAATAATTAAAAAATCAGAAAAATAAAAGAATTTCAAAAAGAATTACAAAAATTTATTTAAAGAAAAAATATTAAACAAACAGAAAAAAAAAGAACAAGACCAGATAAAGATAAACAATTGTAAAATGACATTAAGTTATTAGATAACAGTTTTAATTTAGTATATTTCCTTTTCAGATTCAATGTTTTCTTGTTTGCTGACCGAATCTCCCTTTGTCCACCCTTGCATTTCTTGTTGGTGAAGCTAACCGTGTAATAACCTGCCACAAGTTAACCTGTTCGAGACGCATTGTACAGCGAGTATGCAATGCATTTCCAAACCAAAAAACTAGTAGCACACCGTGTGCAATGATACATGGCTAGTTCAGCCCAGAATCCCCCAACCGTTTAATATTAAATGAAGTTTTGTTGTTGTTTTTGTTGTTGTTGTTGTTTTCCTAAAAATCTACCTGTTCAAAACACGAAACCTAAATTTCACTTGTTTTGAAATCTTCTCTTTTTAATGTTATATAAAATCATTTACGTTTATGTATTTTAGTTTATTAAAATTTAGAGGATTAATGTTCTTAAAAAGAATTTTGAGTAGACTGATATTTTTTGCTTACATTTAGTTTTATTGCTTCTAATTAAGCCACCTACAGTTGCACAAAACTTAAGCATCATACTTGAAAATGTTGCAGAACCAAACAGATATAAAATAACATTTAAATACTTAGCGATAAATCTCTTATAGGCTAACATTCACATTTGAGGGTAAATCCCACCAAAGGTGTGGCTTTTGTCGATCATGCCACTCCTGAATAATGTTCATTTTCAGAATCTGGGAACAGTCTCCAAAAAGATACGCCGTCTCGAATGGGTTTAACTAATCCAGTATTTTGTCAAAGTCATTTCTTTGTACAGTTTCAAACATTCAATAAACTCATCCTCATTGTCTCGCCATTACCAATAAGCTGCAAAATCTCTATTAGTAGAGAATTTTATAAAAATCATTGCACAGTCTTTCCTAAGTATCAAAAGCGCAAACTCTCCCATTTTGGTAGGAGACATTACGCAGTCTTTTATTAAATAATTATTCGCTTTTAGAGTAAATCATGGTGTTCATACCGTTAGTCTAGGTTAGTAGCTTGTAATAAATTGTTTAATTTAAAAATATTTTGCATTGCTACCATTGTATAGAAATTCCTAGGAAGTGTCATGAAAAGTCAAGTATTTATTTTGGAAAACGATTCCAAATAATCACGTTATATCATAGACTCTTGAAGAAATCAACATTTACATTCAAGTAGGCACTTCACTATTGATGTTATACAACCACCTGAAATCGCATCTCGCCCATTCTACTCCTTCCCGCCGATCCCCTATGTGCGCAATCTCTCCTACCGCGTGATCTTTCCTAGCTTTACCTTATATAAATGGCTAAGAGATTTCCTTGGACTCTGTGTGTGGACGCACCGAGTATAAGATCACATGCTGAACTAAAAGTAAAAGAAAAGAAAATGGTTAAATGAATTTAATGTTTTGATTGTTATGATTGTTATGATTGTTATCACGTGTTACCTTAAAAATAATGTAAAAATTAAGAATTTATGTGATGCATGTGGCATCTGTATAAAATGTTTGTAAGAAATAGATTAAAAAATAGAATAAAGAAAATGTTTATAAGAGAATGTTTAAAGAGAAGCAACTATGTTGATTACATTTTGTTTTACAGCTTGAGCTTTTGGATTTTAAGTATTATCTACTATAGGAATAATCACATTTTTATGCAAGTCCAGATTGATGCTACTTTATTGATTTTATTAAAGTGTGGATCTCCTTTGTTTGTTCTCTCTCATTCTCTATCTTGAATCAGATGGATCGTAGCGGCAAAGACGAAGATCAAATGAGACTAGACAGAAACAATGAGCGTAGACGTTTAAAGCGACAAATGGAAACTGATGAAGAACAAGCAGTCCGTTTAAAGAAATGGATGGAGACCGGAGATCAAGAGCTAAGGAAGTCTCAAAAGAGATCCAGGATGGCTCTTCGCCGATCAAATGAAACTCCTGAACTACGGGATACTAGGTTAAACCAAGATCGCCAACGTTATACAGCTGAATCCAATGAGAGTCATGATTAGAACAAGAAAATAGATTAGAAAACATAACACAATATGTTCAACGTGAGAGTCACAATCAGAGGAAGCCTACTGCAGCTGAAAGGTTTAGGAACGAGGCGGAAAACGTAAGGATGAACGAAAACTTTGCACAAGAGTCGTACTTGGGGTTCCTTAACAAGATATGCAAGCATTGCAATTCAATAAATTTTGAAGATGAAAAAACGGGGCACGCGAGAGACGAATTCTCATGATGCTGTCAAAAGGGTCAAGTCAAATTAACGCCGTTATCGCCATACCCTGACTACTTTCAACAATGCTTTGGAACGAACGATTTTGAAATTTTCCTGCATTCAGAATTCGGTTCGTTCACGAACCGGGGCTTTTCTAGTATCACATAAATGGCTTAACATATATATATATTGACACGACTTCCACTGTGTATTCTTATACATATAAAAATAATTGCTCGTTTACTACTACAATTTTTTTTAATAATTGGAAAGTCACTTTCCTCGTCTGCCTAAACATTTACTCGTAGTCTGTTTATTTATTTTAAAATTCCTTATCAACATTTAACAAATTAGTAATAGTAAATTATATAAACTTAATTCTTTTTTAACATTTCCCAACAAACTTGAAGTGTTTATGACTTTGATTTGTCTATCTGACCGCTCCTTAAGGGCCCGCTTTACTCACCGCCGCCGGAAGCGGAAGCTAATGTTAATCTATGGGAAATTTTTCTTTACAAATGACTTATTAGCTAATACATATTTTTAAATTCGGTTTTCACATTCTGAAAATTCCCAGCTGTTAAATTGTCGGACCTTTTTTAAAATTATTTTTCTAATTTTTTTATATCTTATTTATTTTGAAGCTGCAAAATACGAATTTTCAATATGTGAAATTTTTTCATTTTGCAATTTCAAAATAAAATATTAAAAATTTTAAAAATACATTTTTTAAAAAGTTCCGTCAATTTAACAGTTGGGAATTTTCTGAATATGAAAACAGAATTTAAAAATACGTATTAGTTAATAAATTATTTGTAAAGAAAATTTCCCGATAGAATAACATTGGCTCGGGCTTCCGGCGACGGTAAGTGAAGAGAACCGTTAACATTCTTCAATATGCATAGAATTCCTTGAAACTGATACATGTTATTCAAGCTCCCTATGGGATGTTCCCTATTAGAAATGAAGTAAATACTACCACTGGTTTATTTACAGGTACATCCGAGAGAATTCCAAATCATCACGTTCTATAGAAATACTTCTGTAAATTATATTATTAAACATTTAAATTGTACAAACCATAATGAAATTAACATTATTCATACGCACACAAAAATGTTTTCTATAGAATTTAGTATGTTTAGTAGTAAAATTTACAGGGCCGTACAAAAATATTTAAATAATTTAAAATTACTGCAACTGCGCTATCTCTCTCTCTCTCTATATATATATATATTAAAATTTTTTGACAAAATTTAACAGCTATTATAATTTTTGTAAGTCTATAGTCTGCCTTTCTGTTTGTCTGACTGTAAGTCTACCTTTAAATCTCACCTTCTGACCGCTTCTTGCCTTCATAAATATTTTCAGTATTTTTTATATGGTATGCGTTAATCAAGTTTAATATTGAATATTCCATTTAAATTACACAGCTGGTTTGTGTACAAGGATATCCAAAATAATAAAATCAATATTAAGAAATCACATGATTTATTTATTAAGTCAGAAAAGAAATGTAAATAAATAATGATTCCTTGTTTTATTGTAAATCAAATAAGAGAAAAAAAAAAAGAAACTATTTTATATAAATTATAGCAATATGAAATTAGAAGATACTTACGTAACAGTTATGAATAAAATATTTATTTAATTAAAAACATTTCAATTCTAATTACTATCATTTGTTTAATAGAAAGATATTCACATTTTACCCCTGAATATATATATATATATATATACATATATATTTTTTTTTTTCAAATTATGCATACTAGCTTTTCACAGGCAAGTTCAAAATAAATTTTTTATTTACTCTTCTTTGTTAAATAACCTTGCTTTCCTTTAAAATCTGTAAGGAAATTTATTAAATAAAATTTCTTATTAATTTACTAGATTGTTTTCACAATACTAAACCTCTTAAACATTATTTATTTAAAGTTAATTCTTATTTTAACATACATTACACTGCATTTCACTTTTCTTTTTTTTAACCCTTAACTTATTAACTATAACTTGCATGTATCTTTATCTTTCTTGCATTCAAAACCACATTTAATTTTTTGTCACTCTTAAATTAATAAATTTATGATTAAAAAATCCATGTCAGATACCAAATTTAAAACCTCCAAACACTAACGAACGAACTTTTATAATTAATGAATGGATTTTAATCGAAAAAGCTAAATATTTCTTTGCAGTAATAAACTTCTCTCATTTCAAACTGAAAGTTTGACTATTAATTAAAACTTTTTGAAATTTCTGACGGCATAAAAAAATTAAAACTTGAAATAATGTAGAATAAAGTTAGTAGAGAATAAAGGTGCTTTTGTCATTACGAGTAGTCTTTAAAAAATACGCAAAGATCATAAATGGAAATACAATTCAAGTTTTAAGCACTTTTTTTTTTTTTTTAACTTTAAGCTATTTTACTGTATAATATATCAGCACTTTTGCATTTTTCTTTCATGGATAAATTTTGATGAACAGCGCAATTAATCAAAAGCATTTATCTTAATCAATCAAAATAAAATCA
This sequence comes from Salticus scenicus, assembly GCA_963930645.1. Lineage (NCBI taxonomy): Eukaryota > Metazoa > Arthropoda > Arachnida > Araneae > Salticidae > Salticus > Salticus scenicus. The sequence goes on from OZ005659.1 coordinate 68,594,972, forward strand.
GTGCTGCTGAGCTTTATGAAACTTTTAAAATAAAATTATAAAAGGAATTTTGCAGGCTTTTTTTAATTGATAATTTTTAAGATATCAAAACTGAATTAAATAGGGTATTGGCACTGGCATTTTAAATAAGAAAGAGATAAGGAATGGAAATATATTTTTTAAATACAGGAAAATTATAATTAAAAAAGGTTTATTCAGACATCTCTAAAACCTGTTCTATACGTCAAATTTTAATGAAAATTTGTATATATGCGCATATACAAGGTGTCAAAATTACCTTGGCATAATCTTTAATTACTTTAATTTTAATCTTAGATAAAAATTTATAAAGATGCATAGAAAAAGTACAGGGTTTAAAAAATTGACCAAAAAATTTCAGCTGCTCCCATTTCAAAGAATTTGAATTTTTATATAGCTCTCATAGAAAAAAGTTATAGTTAGAAGAATCTACTTCATATCTTAATAAGGTGGAGTAGAAAATTTCAGCACTGTAACATGATATGTTTTAAAAGTATAATTAAACAAAGTTATTGAGAGATTAATGAAAAATCTAAACATAAATATGCTTAGAAAGATATTAAAACTTCTTCACACACCATAAATTTTAAGTCAGCACGTCAGCACATGTGCTGACTTAAAATTTATGGTGTGTGAAGAAGTTTTAATATCTATCTATTTGTACGCCAGTTTTCGGGTTTGGGTTTTTGATAAATATGCTTATTTATTTGCATTATCAATGTTTCCACTCGCAATTTGACACCTAAAAAATTATCCCCCATTATATATTTGTAAATAACAGAAATCATGTCGGGACAGAGGTAAATAGCAAAAAAAATACACCGGAAAATTTAAAAGATTTAGAAAACTAGAGCATTTCAAACTGATTATTTCCTAGGAATTAGTTTAAGTCAGCATTTTTGAATTGTCATATCTTGGCAACTTTGAAGATAAACATTGATGAAAATTTGTATATGATTTCATTAGGATATAAAATATTTTAATCTTTTTTAAAACTTTTTTTTTAATTTTGTAATCTTTGAAATTGAATCCAAGAAAAATTTTAATTAATTTTAAAAAACTTTGTACTATTATTTAACCACTTCTGTAACTTGTAATATAAGTTCAATATGTAAGAAAATAAAATTAAAGTTAAGGTTTTTCAAATATACTGTCTATCATATACAGACCATTAGAAAAAAAATTCTGAAAAAGAAAAATAAATAAAAGTTCAAAATTTGATCATTAGAAGGAAGTATGGAAAATAAACCATTTCATGACACAAATTAATTTTGTTTCTGCAATGGTAAATGCACACATTATTTTCAATGAATTTACATATATATAATAAAACTATTTTATTAAAAGATAACTATGCCAAATTAGGCAGATATTAACGTATCTATATGCCGGATATTTCAATATTTCTGGACATCGGTGACTAAGAAAACTGGCATAAAAGTCTATTTTTGAAGCACATCTTTGTTTTGGAAGAATTTTTATTAAATCAATGAATGTCAGTATCGAAGAAATATATTCAAAATTAAAAATTGTGTCTCAGATATAAAAAAAAAAAAAAAAAAAAAGTTAAAATTACATACAGTTGATTAATTATTATTATTGTTATATAATTATAAATTATATTTTAACAAAAATGTTTTAGAAACATAAATATGGCCATTGAAATGTTCAGAAAAAAAATTGTTTTTATTAAATATTACAAGTCAATTTCAATTTTAAAAATGCACAGATAGTCTCTTAAGAAATTTTTCATTTTGAGGTAATCCACCCATGACATCAGATCGGGTTCTGAGTACGTCCCACGAACTGTGGGGCTGTTACTCATTAACGTCTGAAAAGTCTATTGTTAGAAAGATTTCACGTGCCTTTTGTTTCTTCAAATATCGATCCTTGACACCCAAATCTTTAAAATCAGGAAAAATGATATTTGACCATTCGTGAGAAGAACGACGATATAAATGAACTAAAAAGAAAGACATTTCTATGAAATTCATTCCTAATACGCTAAATTAATTTATCAACAGTTCGATGATTATTTTTGTTGTGAAATTTAAAGTTGGTTGTTCACGCTTGAGACCTAAAATTGTATAGGATGCTTTTTGTAAAGGATCTTACATTGGAGTGCTAACACCCGAGTTTTGCAGAAAACCACAGAAAACTCCAGACAGTAGATTAACAAGCGTAATCTCCATTGGAATCCACATCTCTCATATAATAACTTTGAGAGCAAAACCTTCCGGTCACTATTAAAACCTCAACAGTTCGATAAAACTAATAAAATTACTTTTGTTCCAACCTAGTTGATTATAGCAATTTTAGAATATATATTGATAAATTACTACAGAAAAACTATTGTATGTAATTTATTTTATGTCTTAATTAAAACTCCAGTGTAATATAAACGATAATTTTAATATATATGTATATATAGTTATACATATATATATATATATATCAGGGCGCGAAATCTCCGCTCGCCAGCTCGCCATTGGCGAGTGGAAATTTTACTGTGGCGAGTAAAATTTCAGTCTAAATGTAGATAGAATTCTTACGGTATGCGGTGCTACCAAAAATAAATAAATAAATAAATAAAATATATAAAAAATTATCAGTTTAAAAACGCAAAATCAGACTAATTTTTTCAACGCTCTGCCCTCTTAAACGAAAAAAAAATTACAGGACTTAAAAGTCCTTTATTATGTTTTTCGTCCTCTGACCTCTTTTTTTTTTCAAATAAAAAGGATTTAGTCCTTAATTTAAAAAATTTCGCAAAACTGGGAAGCTCAATCGGCTGTATCGAATAATGAACACTAACATTTTTCTGCATTAGGTTCGCAAAAGAACAACTTTCTAATATACTTGCCAAAGCATATTACGGTTTATGTCTATTCAGATTCTTCGAATCACAAAGAAATAAAATATTCCCTATATATTTACGGTTCTTTGATCCAGAACACGGAATCACTATTGAAATTGTCATGAAATCATTAAGAAGGTGATGCTCCGGTTGGTACACGGTGGGTTGACGTGTGTTCTCACTTTTGCATGAATAACATTCCTCATAAAAATAGGCCCAAAAGTGACGAAAAGTTCTGTTCTCGAAGCTACTATACGTGAGGCGCTGGGTTCGATACCCGGTAACGCTCGTTGGCTTTGCCGTTACGAGTTTTCTGTGGTTTCCTTCGAAACTAGCGTAAATTTGGGCTAGGAACTTTTAGAAAGACCCCACGGAGGACTCTCCTACTCAGGCCTAGAGCCCTAGTGCAGACAATTGGTCTTAACGATAACACTACCATCACCTCATAAAAATATGCAAAAGTTATTGAATTCATTTTATGTCCTCCTATCAAAAACTTTTTCACAAAGCGACTGTTTTCTTCAATGAACAAAATGTAGACATGTGAAAAAAATCCCCTTTATATACCTACTTAAAAAAATTATTAACTACCAAGACTAATTTAGGTTATACTTGTGAGAACTTTTATAAAATATTGATAAAGAATGTTTCGTTAAAACAAATCGTTTCATCTGCAGAATATTAATTTTATTTTTTCATTTGCCAATTTTATTTTATTTTTTATGATTATGATTTTAATAAAAAAGATGTCTACCAACTTTTTTTTATGTAATTGCATGAAAGTATCACAGAAAAAAAAGTTTTTGTTTATAGAAAAAAAATTAATAATAAAAAAAATAAATAAAAAAAATCTATATTGTCCAGTGACACCTATATAAATTAGGGATTTTTCCTCTCTTATCCGTATATTATTATTAAATTAAGTTATACTGATCCAAATTCATCATTTGAGATAAAAATGTTTCCACCACTTGTGTAAAATAGCTCTGAATCGGTTTTTTAATCATTTTCATTCAATTTTGTGTCCTGTAAAATGACATTTTCTTCAAAATTGAATGTCTTCTATTTTCTTATAAAATAAGACATTGCCTTATTTCTCCTTTTTCCAATAAAAAATTCTGGTCACCTTATACATAAAAAGCTGTGTAAGTTAATAATATTTTGTGGCGAGTGGTTTTTTTTTCAGCGAGTGTAATCTAAATTGAAATTTCGGGCCTTGATATATATCTATATATATGTTTACATACATATATTTTCTATATTTACATATATATACATTTTATACTTACATATAAAATGCTTATTGTATTTTATTTTTATAGATGCTAATATATTATACTCCCTACTTTTAAATGGCAGTAAACGTTACTTTATAAAAATTAAGTACTTCTATGCTGCGGCGATCAAAAAACCTTTTTCTATGTAGCATTCTATATAATAGAGCAAGCTGTCGAAAAAAAAATTAATTAGCATGTTTTCTTACAATACCGATTTTACATTTGCTGTTTGATACGAAATGTATCAATAAGTGCTTAGATGTAACAAATTAGAAATTTACATAAATTAAGTAATAAAAGCGTTACCTGCTGGCCGTTATACACAAACTAAACGGTATAGCTTCTAATAATGATCATTTTACACATTAAGTACAGTTATAAGCTATAGAAACTGATATATAACCTTCCGGTACTAGAGAAACGCCGCATCATAGCGACTCCACCATATGGCTGATATGCACCTAAATTGCAAAAGCGTGGGTTTTCTTCATAATGATCTTCTTACATATTAAGTTACTAGTATTTATATACGACATAAGTTGAGATATAGCCTTCGCTTAAATGGGAGATATTGCAGCATATCAGCACAACTTGCTGGTTGATATTTTTTCTCGAGAAACGCTGCATCATAGCGACTCCTCGTGAAGGCTGATATGCACCTAAAATGAAAAAACGTGATTTCTTTCATAATGGTCTTCTTACATATTAAGTTACTAGTATTTATATACTTTAGAAGTTGAGATATAGCCTTCACATAAATGGGAAATATTGTAGCATAGCAGCACAACTATACGATAAAATCCAGTCACCACAAAGTTGCAACAAAGTTCAACTAAATAAAATATTTTAGAATTCCGACGATTATTTAGTAAAGTACATCGCGCATAAAATTTTCGTAAAACACACACAGACAGATATTTTTTTAAATTGGTCAAATGTCTTTCAGATATCTCAAAACGAAAAACAAACTCCATCGAAAAACAAAAGTCTAAATTTTTCTCAAATCCAATACCTTTTTCTTACGTATATGGAATACAGTAATATCGTTTGTACCCTGGAGATAAAGGACAACATATCACAAAATTGTAATTTTTCAGGAAAGCCACATTTTTATTTTTCTCACTTTAAATGTAAGTTTAAATGCATTTCTTTGCGACTAGCAGTAATCTCTTAGTAATACTTTAACACATTAACAAGGAAATAATGTACTAATGTAATACAGTGCGCGAAAAAAGTATAAGGACAACATTTAATTGCATGAAAATAGGCTTTATTTCCATTTCACCTAAATGAAATTTTTATATTTCTTACTTCTGCTTCATAATTTTGTGATAACACTTATACCACATAAAAAACATAATTTAGCTTCAAAATATTGATTTTGCAAAATTTAACATTAAAGGAAATACGGAAAAAATTATAAGGACATGTTCTAAAATACTTAAAAAATGTTTCAATAATCAAGAAAACTACCTTTTTTTTCTATCACTTGAATAAGCCGAGAGGTCATGGATCCTGAAAGATCTTTTAAAATGTCCACAGATATTTTTTCCCAAGCGTCTTTGATAGCGACGACAAGATCTTGTGTACATTGATACTGTGTGCCGTTTTTATAAACTTCTCGGGCTGAAAGTCCCCATAAGTTTTCGATTGGATTAAGATCGGGACTTCTCGCCGGCCAATCAAGTAAATTTACAGAATAAGCTTCAAACCAGAGTTTTGCGCTCTTAGAAACGTGTATCGAAGCATTATCCTGCTGAAAAATATTGTCCCCTGAAGTAATTAGTGGCGCTTCAGGTAACAAACTTTCTCCTAACATAACATATCAACATACTTGTCCGAATTCATTTTACGGTTGATGAATACAATTGGAGTGGTTCCATTTGCCGCAAAAGCGCCCCATACCATAACCGAGCCACCACCATATTGACGCCTGGAAAACACTTCCTTGGTCTTTCGCAGATCATACCAAAAATAACGAAAACCATCAGGTCCATCAAGATTGAACTTTTTTTCGTCCGAAAAAATTACATCAGCCCACTTTTGACCAAAGAAATGTATTTTTTGGCAAAGTCAACTCTTCTTTTCTTATGATGATTTGTAAGAGGGGGCGTGACACTAATTTCCCATAAGAAACTTGAGGATGTTTACTCAAAACATTTTGAACAGTCCTTGTTGAGTATGGTAAACTCAAATTTTGTCTAACTTCATTTGCGGTTTCTTTTTTCTCGCAAGCTCTCCTTAAAATCAATCTTTTTTGTCGACGAGTGAGAATTTCTGGTCTTCCAGTTCGCTTTTCCATACCATACATCCCAGGATTTCCTAGAAAATTATAAACCACCGTTTTTTATCTCTTATTCTTTTTGAAATTTCCCATCCACTTAATCCACATTCTCGAAAAGCAACAATTTTTCCTTTTTCAGTGTGAGAAAGTTGAGTTCCTTTGGGCATCGTTAAAAATTTCACACTGAAAGTCGCCGAGTGGGAAATTCTTTTCGCAAATGAATCACTTAACTCGGAATTGTCATTTTATGCTTTCAAATATGCAGTTTTTTAAATAATTACTGGAGAAAAAGCAATGTCCTTATACTTTTTTCCGTTTTCATTTAGGTTTAAAAATCAAAATTTAAATTTTAGCAGATTTAAAATTGAAAATTTTAATTACTTTACGCATGAAATATTTTAGTTTTGCTTCTTTTTTTTTGCAAAAATTTGCATACGATTCTGTAAACAAGGCTTCTAGATTTGGCGATTTTTCGCGTGTCCTTATAATTTTTTCGCGCACTGTACCACAGAAACTGAGCATCAAGGACATTGTGCTATTTACTATTTTTACAAAAAAAAAAGGGGGGGGGGACATTTGTTACCTCCGGGATATAGAATTCTATGATTACGACAAATCGAATTTTGTGTTTTCACAGTGCGTTTCGTAAATCGGTGATCCATAAATTCTATACGTACTACATGCAATATAGAAATCGATTCTATTAAAAATGCCCATCAAAATTGTGAATACGCTACCAGCTATAACTACCATATCAGACGCAAATTTACCTATTTTCACTTAATCATTTTATAAAACATAGAATTGTGTTTATTTCAAATGTATTAAATTTAATCTTTTTATTTATTTATTTTTTTTTTTTTAAGCTATTGCATATCTTCTATCGCGGGCTTTGAGCGCGGCGGCCGAATCAAGAAATTCCGTAACGAAAAAAAACCTAACACAGTTCGGCAAACTTCGGCTGACAGTTAGTTCGGCAGACTTCGGCACTTCAAAACGTAATTTCACAAAATCCTTCATTTCTCAAACAAAAAAACAGATATCCGTAAAATTTTTGTTTTAAAATATAGCTAATAGAAATGTCTAAAAATCGGTTTCTGGAATTTTTTTAATTCGGTCCCCAAGGGGGGCGGGGAAAGGGGAAAACGTGATTTCGCATAATCCTATATATCTCAAACAAAAAAATTAGATAAACGTGAAATTTTTGCTCTAAAATATAGCTAATGCAACTATCTAAAAACCAGTTTCTTGAATTTTAGAAATTCAGCCCCCAGGTAGAGCAGCAAGTGGGGGGGGGGGGGGGGGCTATGGAGCAAAAACAAATAGAAATACAGTTAGGCTGTTCAAAATTGGTACAGATAGGTCTTAAAGGCCTGGAAGTGGAATGGGGATATTTTCGATTGCGTAAAGTTATTAGGAGGGGCAAGAAGGGGGAGGGGAGGGGGGCAAAAAAATAAAAATAGTGTCAGATCGTTCAAAATTGATACATAGAGGTTTTCGATACTTACAAATCGATTGCGGATATTTTTGAATTTGTGAAATTATTAGGAGGGGCGGGTAGGGTGGTGGGGCGGTAAGGCGGGCTATGGGGCAAAAACAAATAGAAATACAGTTAGGCCGTTCAAAATTGGTACAGATAGGTTTAAGAGGCCTGCAAGTCGAATGGGGATATTTTCGATTGTGTAAAGTTATTACGAGGGTCGAGAAGGGGGGAGGGGAGGGGGGGCAAAAAAATAAAAATAGTGTCAGATCGTTGAAAATTGGTACATTGAGGTTTTCGATACTTACAAATCGATTGCGGATGATTTTGAATTTGTAAAATTATTAGGAGGGGCGGGTAGGGGGGTGAGGCGGTAAGGGGGGGCTATGGGGCAAAAACAAATAGAAATACAGTTAGGCCGTTCAAAATTGGTACAGATAGGTTTAAGAGGCCTGCAAGTCGAATGGGGATATTTTCGAAAGTGTAAAGTGATTAGGAGGGGCAAGAAGGGGGGAGAGGAGGGGGGCAAAAAAATAAAAATAGTGTCAGATCGTTCAAAATTGGTACATAGAGGTTTTCGATACTTACAAATCGATTGCGGATGATTTTGAATTTGTACAATTATTAGGAAGGGCGGGTAGGGGTAGGGCGGTAAGGGGGGCTATGGGGCAAAAACAAATAGAAATACAGTTAGGCCGTTCAAAATTGGTACAGATAGGTTTAAGAGGCCTGCATTCGAATGGGGATATTTTCGAAAGTGTAAAGTTATTAGGAGGGGCGAGAAGGGGGAGGGGAGAGGGGGGGGGCAAAAAAATAAAAATACAGTTAGATCGTTCAAAATTGGTATATAGAGGTTTTCGATACTTACAAATCGATTGCGGATATTTTCGAATTTGTAAAATTATTAGGAGGGGTGGTAAGGGGGGCTATGGGCAAAAAAAAAAAAAAAAAATAGAAATACACTTAGGCCATTGAAAATTGGTACAGATAGGTTTTAGAGGCCTGCAAATCGAATGGGGATATTTTTGAAAGTGTAAAGTTATTAGAAGGGCCGGGGAGCGTATCTCCGAACTGTTGGCGCACGCAGAACAAATTCACAATTTTTCGCCAGAGAATGCGATTTTCGCCAAATCTGGAAGTGCAAAGAGAAACTTCACGCCGCTTAACCTGTATAAATAAACATCCGGCGTTTTTCTTTCTTTCTTTTTTTGTTATTAATTTTTTTTCTTCTGCGCAAAACGAAACATATCTTGAAATTAAGAAATAGTTATCCGAATAGAGAAGTAGATAATAATAATGGTAATATATTAGCATTGAGATCCGATTTCATGTATAAGGCCAAAAAGTTTGTAAAAATTGTTCAAACAAATTACAAATTCTTAGTAAAATGCATGAAAAATGTTCATAAGTCCAAATCAGTAGTACGCCATTTTACATTTCAACTATTTTTATTGTCATTTTGTATTTAAATTTTTAAAATGTATGACTTTATAAAATATCTCTTACGATGCAGTGCTTGAATTTTCATAAATTATCACCTTATATTTATCTATTATGTATTTTTAAAGAGCATCTTAATCATAATAAAATAGATATTTCGTGTTAAATTTTATGGTTGAAATTCATAAAATTTTCTAAGTATAATTTCCTCCTCGGACATGTCCATTTCTCATTCTTTACCCACCCCCCCAACCCCAACATACAAAGTTATAAAATAAAACGTTAAACATTTTATTAATGCTATTCTATTTGTTCTTCAGTAATCATAAACAATCTAACTTAATATGTTATACAAATCAAAGTAATAATGATGCGCATAACCATTTTCATCCTATATTTATTGTTACTAATTTCTATTGAGAGCGAAATGTATTCATATTAAAAGGAATGAGTATGATAGAACACTCAACACAGTCGCAGACTGAAATGCCGCACCTCATAGGCTACCCTCTATCCGATTCGATAAATTTGATTTATCGTAATTAAATGACTAATTTTATTAGGATTGTTTTCGTACATTAATTTCCAACACAACTGATCCCCATATTGCAAGTTCGTGGGAAGTATTGGCCTAATTTGTCAAATGAAGGAAACACAATATTTAATTACTAAAGTTTCAAATTAAAATGTTCATATTTAATGAAGTGTATTAAAAAATATATTTTAAAATATTAGTCTGACATGTTTACGACAAAATATTGGCATAATGGACGTTTAAACGAAATTTTGCTCCATTTTGCCATGTTAAAAAGAAAACGTAAATTTCGAATAACATGTGAAGTTTACAACTTACATTGTTCCAAAGCAATATTGTCCTTATCAATGACATAAGTGATATTTAAAAACTGATGCATCCATTTTACAAACTCAATATCTGTAATACACACAGACAAGTCACATAAACCAACCACTAAAAATATAATTTTTGGATTCAGGAAACCTCAAAACATATAAATGTAACAAAAATTCAATTTCGAAAACGTGATCCGAAAACAATACTTTCGCGACCTTTTACGGATAAGATAAAGTAAATTAGAATAAGAGAATAATTTTAAATTAATTAAACTTTAATTGCATTTATTACATTGATTTTTATTTATAAAAAGAAATGCTTTTATTTAATTTGGGGTAGACCTGTATATTTACTATATATTTTACAAACACAATATAGTGTACTAATTTAGCACAGAATTTAAAACACATAGCACGACATGAAATGACCTTTCAGCAATTCCATTGTATGAATATATCTGAATTCTTTTGTGGGGTTCTGTGTAAACTTCTAATAAAGGATATACATTCTACATTGTATACGAAACATTCTTTCATGCACATAAAATAAATGTCCAATTTTTTTTTTTTTTTTTTTTTTTTTGTTTCATCCAAAAATATTAAATTGTATTTACCAGAAAATTCACACATAGACTTAATGAATTTGAATTCTTTTCTTAGTCACTGCACTCGAATTACTTAATATTTCATCCGAGTCCCAATATCTATTCTTGAGGTATGGTGATAACAAACACGCAGACACACACATTCAGGCAACCGCTAAAAACCTAATTTTTTGTTTCATGATATTTAAGCAAATGTAGCAAAAACTCAATTTCGAAAATCTGAATCAAAAATAAAACTTTTCTTACAATATATGGGTAAAATAAACTAAATAATGATGCGTAATAATGATAATCTGGTGTGTCACTCACACGACTTTCTTTTTCACCCTGCATTTCAATATTATGACAGATTGCACATTAAAGCTTAAGATCAATCCGCGATTGTAATGAAATGCTCGCCATCTGGTGGGCTAAGGTGAAATTATCACACCACTGCATATCCTCATATTATGCAATCGACGTTCCATGATGAAATGGCGGAGAAAGAATAATAATTACACGTGGCTGCTATATTTACTAACAACTGCAGTGTTCAGAGAGCGCCATCTATCGATCATTACAAACGCGGATAGCGTAAGAATGTAAAGTTTAATGTACTTTTCAAATAATCTAAAATAGGTTTAGAAACAATTTTATTTGACGAAGAGAAAGTAAATAATAATAATAATAAAAATAATAATAAAACAGAATAAAATAAAATAAAATAAATGTATTTCAAGGATAATTTTAAAAGCTTTAAAATCATAATATTACAAATATACTTCTTCATTAATCTTGATAAAATAAATTTAAAGGGTTTTCTAATAAATTTTGGCATTAAATTATATTATCTAAAAATAACGATACAAAGACTCCATTGACACATTTTTAACAATTATGATTCAGGGAGCCTCAAAACGTGTATATATAACAAAAATTCAATTTCGAAAATTTGACCCCAAAACAATACTTTCTCTACCATATATGTTGGTAAGAGAAAGTAAAATAAATAAATAAATGTATTTCAAGAACAATTTTAAAAGCTTTAAAATTAGAATATTACAATTTTATTTCTTCATTAATCTTGCTAAATTAAATTTAAAGGGTGGAGGATTTCTAATAAATTTTTGCATTAAATATATTATTTAAGAATTACGATCCGCGATTGTAATGAAATGCTCGCCCTCTGCTGGGCTAAGGTGAAATTATCACACCACTACATATCCTCATATTATGCAATCGACTTTCCATGATGAAATGGCGGAGAAAGAATAATAATTACACGTGGCTGTTATATTTACTAACAACTGCAGTGTTCAGAGAGCGCCATCTATCGATCATTACAAACGCGGATACTAAAACTCCACTGACACATTTTTAATAGTTTATTCTCTTGGGGGAAAAAAAAAAAGATTGCTCGAATCCTTAACGAATCATGAATGAAGAATGAAGTGGAAAGTCGGGTTGCTTTGAGAGGGTTTTGGCGCGAGCTACAAAAATTCGCCAGGTTGACCTGTATGCGCCAACATTTCGGAGATACGCGGCCGGGGAGGGGGGGGCAGAGGAAATAGATCATTCAAATTTGGTACATCGAGGTTTTCGATACATACAAATCGATTGCGGATATTTTTGAATTTTTTAAATTATTGGGAGGGGCGGGAAAGGGGGGAGGGAGCGGAAGGGTAAAAAATAAAATAAATAAATAATTATAATTGCATAAGTTGATAAAAAATGCTATGCAATAGCTTTACCGCGGCAGTCCCCGCGTGCCACACGTATTTTTTTTTTTTTTTCTTTTTTTTTTCTTTTTAGGACTGAGGACTATTAGTCTCAATCTACGGGTTTTTGCGATACCAGTTTTACGATAGCTGGACATTTATCGAAATCGAAAATTTATCTAAAATATAATTGAATAATTTGAAAAGTAATAGTCCTCCATACTAAACTAAATTCTGCTTTTGCCAGAATTCCCTATTTTTTTTTTTTTTTTTTTTTTTTTTTTTTTTAACAAAAAGAGAAGAAAATTAATAATAATGAGTTTCGAAACGGACAGTATCGAAAAAGTTTTTTTTTTTTTTGTATAGTAATTTTGAATTGCGAAATAAAAAGCGCACTTGCAAAATGACGTAAAAAATAAAATAAGATTTATAAATGGACAATATTTAAGCTCGTGGACTCAGTTCAATCATATAATAAGAAAAAATGACGACATTAGTCTAATGAGATTATCTCTCTTTTTTTTTTTTTTTTTTTTAATTAACAATAATGTACAATATTAATGTATACGAATTAGTACAGTAATATTTATGACGTAAAAAATGACGTAAAAAATAAAATAAGATTTATAAATGGACAATATTTAAGCTCGTGGACTCAGTTCAATCATATAATAAGAAAAAATGACGACATTAGTCTAATGAGATTATCTCTCTCTTTTTTTTTTTAAATTAACAATAATGTACAATATTAATGTATACGAATTAGTACAGTAATATTTATTATGCCAATTTTTAATTTCTTGGAGACGTTTGTAATTCCAAAGATATAAATATCATAATGCAAAAGATGAATGAAGCCATTTTGTTTTAAATATCATGTAAACAAAAGTTTAATAATTCGAAATGAATCGAGAATTAAATTTTGAAGTACATGTGTAAAAACGTTTTTATTTATTTATTTATTTTTTTATTTTTTTACCAAAATTTTATTTCGAAAATTGCGTGCATCAACATTTTCTTTTTAAATTACTAATACATGAATTGAATTTTGAATAATTTTGAATTAGGAAACAAAAAATGCGCGTGCAAAATGAAAAAAAAAAATTAATAAATATTTATAAATGGAAAATATTTAAGCTCGTGGGCTCAGTTCAATGATATAATAAGAAAAAATGACGACATTAGTCTAATAACATTATCATTTTTATTTTTTTAACCGAATTTAGTAATTTTTTAAATAGGCAATAAATCTTGCATTTTAAAATTGATTAGGAAGAATAATAAAGTCATCTTTTATTATATTAAACACAATTTAACAAAATAATTTGACTTAGAAAAAATGGTAACTATTTCTTCTATAACTGTTTTTAATTTTACCTTTAAATGATTTCTTTCTTTCAAATTCTTTTATTCATTCTCTCTTGATAAATAACGTTATTATAATGGATGGTAATTCATTAAATAAAATTTCTTGGTAATTTACTAATTATTTTCACGCCTTAAACGCCGTAAATATAACTCATTTAGTTCTTTGGTACAAGTTAATTCGTATTTTAATGTACATTACAGTAAATTAAATTTTATTTTTTAACTCATAACTTATTAATTATGATTTATATGTAACTTTATTTTTCATGTACACAAACTACTTTTAGTTTTTTGTTCCTTTTAAATTGATAAATTTATGATTAAAAAATCCATGTCATTTACTCCATTTAAAGTAATAAAAAACTTATAAAAAAAAAAAAAAAACTTTTATAATTAATGAATGAACTTTAATCAAAAAGTTTAACCATTTCATTCAGAAAATATTTTTCTTTCATTCCAAACTGAAAGTAAGATTATTAATTAAAACTTTTCAATTTTTCTGACGGCATATATAAAAAAAAAGAAAAAAAAAAAAAAGCCTTAAATAAGGAAGACAATAAAAATGCTTTTCTAATTACATCAAAGGCTTTACAAATTATGCAAAGATCATAAACAGAAATGCAATTCAAGAGTTAAACGCACGAAAATACATTTTTATACTTAAGCTTTTCAAAATATATTATTTCAGCTTTCTGTGCATGTCTTTATTTCCTAAAGACATTTTGGCGAACAACACAATTAATCAAAAGCATGTATTTTAAAGGAATCTAAATAAATCCAATTCTGTTAAGCTTTATGAAATTTTCTATAGCAATTTTATTTTTAAAAAAAAATACAGACCTTTTTTTAAATGAATGAATTTTAAATAATTACTGTTGAACTTAATCGGTATTCACAATGACATTTTAAAAAGGAAAGAAGTATGTAACGGAACTATATTTGTGAAATTCAGAGAGAATATAATTAAAAGGTCTTATTTAGACATATCTATAGATCCTGTTCTGTATTTCAAATTTCAATGAGATTTGATAATTATATAAGGTGTTTTAAAAAAAACTTGACATCGATATTAATTTTTTTAATTTTCACAATAAGTCTTAAAAAGTGCGAAATTTATTGAATTCACTAAAATGGTTTCAATTTCAATAATTTAAATGTTTATATAGTCTTCATTCAAAAATATTTCTAATAAGTAAAAAATACCACATACCTTAATGAGCTGAAGTAAAAAGTTTTAGCAATGTAACGTAAAATGCCCTAAAGTTGTACTAAAACAAATTTGTTGAGAGATTATTAAAAAATTGAAATAAGAATATTTTTATCTACATTATCATTGTTTTCACTAACAATTTGTGTATGACAATCAGAAAGGTATCTGCAAGTTATTTTCTATTCATATCGATTCATCGTCATCGCATCTAATCTTGGAATAAGATTAAGGTAAGTTTCAAGTTAAGTTAAATTAAATTAAAAAATCAATAAGTAAACTTAATTTTTTCAATAATCAATATGTAAAATTAATTGTACTAATAATTAACAAAAGATATTCACAAGTAAATTAATTTGATAAAATTTTATTCTTATTGGTCTATGTGGTTTCAGTAGTCTAAAATCTTGTTTCTTGGCTATTACTACCTTTTAGAAAATTATATATATATATATATATATATATACACACAGGGTGTTTCAGTGAACCGTTTCAGAACTTCTAAGAGGGGTAGGGTACATCTTGACAACTCGAAATCATATAGCAATGTGGGGTCGGAAATGCTTTCCTGAAGCGGTGTTGTACACAGAAGCTGCCGGAGAAATTCGAGATATGCCTGGAGTATTCCAGAATGTTCGGATGTCCATGCGTCGGAGATGTGAGGCGTGCATTGTAGCCCGTGGAAGAAACTTCGAACACTTACTTTAATCCATGTACCTTTTGCTTCTTTTCATGTAATATTAAAACGATTTCTCACTTACGGTCTCTTTTCTTTATGGTGCTTCTGTGTACAACACCGCTTCAGGAAAGCATTTCCGACCCCACATTGCTGTATGATTTCGAGTTGTCAGGATGTACCCTACCCCTCTTAGAAGTTCTGAAACGGTTCACTGAAACACCCTGTATATATATGTATGTATATATTCAATAGAATAAATAATGTCGGAGACACCGGTAACAGTAAAAAAAAAACTGTCTGGTAAAAACGATGATTTAACAATAGAGCATTTCAAACTTGTTATCACATTTGGTATTCAATTCACCGAATTTGAATTTTCATGTCATGAATACTTTTCTGTAATACATTGCTAATGTTTTTTTTTTTTTTTTTTTTTTTTTTTTTTTAATTTTGAGATATGATAAAATCGTGATTTTGATGATGATACAAACGAAAATTTTCTTATATTTGTGTGAAATTCATTTCGGATATTCTTATTTATTTTTTTTTTTTTCAAATGTTCAACATAATATGATAGGAACGATCTTTCTTTAAATCCAATTCATTTTATACATTAAATTTTAGAATATACGCTGTTAAATATTATAAAAGAAAACTACGGAAAATATTTTTTTAATCATATATAAAGTCATGAAGAAAAATAAATAGAGATATTAAAAAATATATACATATATTTTGATAGTATGTATTATTAAAACCAAAGTAACATTTAAAATGAGATAAAAAATACTAAAATTTTAAAACTATAAAATACATTTTAGTTAAAAAACATTAAAATACACGACAGACGTTTCGACTAAAACACTAGCCCTCATAATGTCAAACATAGAAAGCACAACAATTACAAAAAAATCATAATACATCAGAACAAGATTATATATTCCGAAGGAATATAGCTTTAGCCTCGTTCAAGGCAGAATGTTGCAATTTGGTAAAAGCGCCCTCTAGAAAAATACGGGATTCATATATATTTACATTAGAAGCTAAAATTTTAAAGTTGTCAAAATCAGAAATATGATCATTATTGAGAGAATGGATTACGAGTTTTGATCTTAAATCACCTGTTTTATATGTGCGTTTATGTTCTTTTAATCTAATTTCATCTTTTCTGCTAGTTTCACCGATATACGTAGAATCACAATTTTTAAAGGGGATACTATAGATTGCACCTAAACGTTTAAGGGGGGAGGGGGAGGGGACAGCGGATTAAAAGTTTCAGAGAAAGTTACTATTAGGGAGTTGAGGTTTAAAGCTAGTAGAGATATTGACTGTTCTAAGGAATTTAGAGATATTTTCGGAAATACCTTTATAATAAGGGATAGTAGTACGGTGAGTGGAATTTTTAACTTTAGGATAAACTGATTTATATGAAAAATAGAACTCTTCTTTATAAATTCTTTTAATAAAACGAGAGAGGTAACCATTATTTTTTAAATCAGAAAAATTTTTGGATAGTTCAATATTTAATAATTCGGAATTGCTACAATAATGCTTTGCACGATGTAAAAGAGTACGAATAACTGCAAGTTTATGAGATAAAGGATTAGCAGAATTGGAGTTAAGATATTGACCAGAGAAGGTGGGTTTCCCATAAACAGAAGTTGAAAAATGAATGTAAAAAATTATTGACAGTTTTATGCATTATAAGGATGTCTAGAAAGGATACTTCATTATTAATGTATTATTATAATTAATTATCTGCAGAAGTACATTAGTGATCTACACTATCTACCAATAAGTATTTGGGCATTTCCAAATTTAGACACTTTGTCAAATATATATCTAGAAAAGTTATTTCATAATTATCTCGAAACTCTGTGAGTATAAAGAACACGCTATACCTCGTGTATTTCAGTAAAAAATTTTGTCCTGAATGGTAAAAAGGGACCAATAAAAAATTAAACAGAAATCAAAATGTTTTGGATAACGCTGTAAAAAGTAGTGTTCGAAAGGCCTTTTTAGCTGTAGCGTGTCATTATGAAGTTTCTTTTAACTATCTGTTTAAATATGAAGCTACCATATATATTCGTGGAAATATAACGGTTTCTTTAAAAAATTATTACAAAAAAAAAAAAAAAAAAAAAAAAAAAATCCATTTTTTTTAATTATAACACGTAGGGTATTAGACCCAGTGAAAAGCCATTCTTAGGAAATTTGGCATACTACATTATACACGACATAGTGCAATAAGAATGTAAAAATTTTAAATATCTTATGAAATATGAGCATTTTAATCAAATAATATTTACTACGCATGCGCAAGTTTAAAAAAAATCATTTACATAGTTTAATAATTCAAAAAATTAAACAACGTATATAAAACCCCAAACAAATATCGTGTAAATTCAAAAAGTTATTGGAGGTAGAATGAACAGAATTTCTGTTTCTCTCATAAAAATGGAAGATGATTTGGGGTTTTATCAATATTTATTTACAAACAGCGAACAGTGTATTACGATGGATAGAATCATAATAAAAAGGCGATTAAAACCTTTTACAGGCCAATGTTCCCAATTGGGAACGTCAAATTAAAACTTATTTAAAAAATTAAATTGCACCAATATTGACTTGAAAAAACTAGCAAACATATTTTAAAAGATGACTTTATTTTTTAGAACAAAAGCAACATTCCTATCATTAGTTGATAACTGTACAAAAAATCTTTAAAATGATCATTTTCATATATACATTTTTTTTTTCTTTTTTGTTTTTACAGAGTACAACTAAAAGAAATGCATAAAAGTTTGAAAGTATCTGATGCTTTTGAAAATCAGTTGGTATATTTTAAAAACTCTTATTATCAAAAAGGACATCAAATTTGATAATACTAAACAGATGATGTTAATATTCTATAATATTAATATTAATAATCTAATAATATTAATAATTATTATTAATGATAATTATTATTTATGTATATTTTCTTTTTCATTTAAATGATTAATATCCCTTAACTAAAACATTATAAGGTAAAATATGCAAAAAACTAATGAAAAATATACCTGGATCTAAATTCGGCCTGTAAAAAGTTAAAATCCCTTATAGTTTAGCTTTTATTCTGAGAGGAATTGAATATTGGTTCATTCTATCGCCGACAACTTTTTGAATATACATACACGATGTTTGTTTGGGGTTTACATATAAGGAGCTCGATGCTTAATTAAAAAATATTTAGTATAAATGCTCATATTTCGTAAGATATTTAACATTTTTGAATTTTAATTGCAGCATGCCGTGCCTAATGTAGTAACACCAAGTTTTTTAAAAATGGCTTTGCACGGGAACTATACACTACGTGTTATAATTAATAATGTGGCTTTTTTTGCAACTTTTTAAAGAAACCGTTATACTCTTCGAATATAATGTGGTAGCCTCATTAAAACATATACAGTTAATAAAGAGAAGCCTCATAATCAACAGCCAAAATGTATTTCCCACATTACTTTTTCAAAGGTGATCCAAAACATTTATACTTTTATTTAACTTTCTAATGGTCCCTTTTTTCTCTTCGGGACAAAAATTTTGCTGAAGTATATGAGACATAACATGTTCTTAACCCTTTCGCTACCAGCGTCACATATACACTGATGGAAAAAAAAATCCCAACACCAAGAAAAAATTATTGTACAGTAATGAAATTTCAGCAATACATTTGTCTAGGTAACATATTTAATTGATTAAAGTTTCAAGATCACAGGTAGAGCCATTGGCGAGAAGAGCCATTTAAAATGTGAAATGTTGGTACATTAGTAACCGGTGTAACCGCCAGAATTTTGAATGCAAGCATGCAAACGAGCATGCATTGTGTCGTACAGGTGTCGGATATCAGTTTGTGGGATGGAGTTCCATGCCTGTTGCACTTGGGTGGTCAATGCAGGGACGGTTAATGCTGGTTGTGGATGACGCTGGAGTTGTCGTCCAATGATTTCCCATACGTGCTCGATTGGAGAAAGATCTAGTGATCTAGCAGGCCAAGGCAACATGTCGACACTCTGTAGAGCATGTTGGGTTACAACAGCGGTATGAGGGCGAGCGTTATACTGTTTGAAAACACCTCCTTGAATGCTGTTCATGAATGGCAGCACAACAGGTTGTATCACTAGACTGACGTACAAATTTGCAGTCAGGTTGCGTGGGATAACCACGAGAGTGCTCCTGCTGTCATACGAAATTGCTCCCCAAACCATAACTCCAGGAGTAGGCCCTGTGTGTCTAGGACGCAGACAGATCGCTAGCAGGCGTTCACCTGGCCTCCTTCTAACCAACACACGGCTATCACTGCGACCAAGGCAGAATCGGCTTTCATCAGAAAACACAACAGATCTCCACTCCGTCCTCCAATGAGCTCTAGCTTGACACCACTCACGTCGCAAACGGAAGTGGTTTGGAGTCAGTGGAATGCACGCTACAGGGCGTCTGGCTCGGAGCTGTCCTTGAAGTAACCGATTTGTAACAGTTCGTTGTGTCACTGTGGTGCCAACTGCAGTTCGAATTTCAGCTGCAGACGCAGTACGATTAGCCACAGTCATACGCCGAACACGGCGGTCTTCCCTCTCAGTAGTGCCACATGGCCGCCCGGAACCCGGTCTTCTTGAGGCAGTACCTTCCCTTGACCACTGCTGCCAACACTCATGCACAGTGGATACATTTCTGCCAAGTCTTTCTGCAATATCGCGGAAAGAAAACCCACCTTCTCGAAGCCCTACTACACGACCTCGTTCAAACTCAGTGAGCTGTTGATAATGGCTTCTTCGTCTTCTTAGAGGCATCCTTGACTAACATTAACCCACTACGTCAAATCTCAACTGTAAATAACGATCACGAACCTTACAGCGCTTATTTAAAGCAAACCTCATTTGCATGTTCATAGTGTTGCTACTAGCGCCACATTTATGCGCGTAGCTCGAAATTTGAATCGACGTCATCTTTCAGATGTATAAACACGCCTACCAAATTTCGTTTATCTAGCACAGCTCCTTCCTGGTGTTGGGATTTTTTTTTCCATCAGTGTATGTGACGATCCGATTTTCTTACCTGAGCCCGGCGTCACAAATATGTGACGGGTGTTCATTATCAGTTTATGATAATTGTTTGCACCAAATCGTGTCGCACACAGACGGGTTATATTAAAAAACAATAAAATGGATAAAGGATGTTATTGGTCTTAGTTAGAACGTTATAGATACATCCCACAAAAAAAAAAAAAAAAAAAAAAAAAAAAAAAAAAAATGACAATTGGTATCATATTTAAATAACAAGACGTCTGGGTTGTGGTGGCAGTTTTTCTAAGTTTGAGGGTAATTTGTCAATGAATTTTATAGATATTTTACAAAACGTGTAAATTCAAAAATGTCCAAATACTTATTTGTAGACAGTGTATAATGCCTTTAATGATGTAGAAGCATTCAATCTAAATTTTTATAAAGAAATAAAATATACAAAATATTATAAAATGTACAATAAAGATTGAGATTCTTTTTTAACTGAAAACTTTTATAAATTTACAATCTTAATAATCGTTATAATAAAATTAGAGGAATCTTTCTTACAGTGCACAAAAATTTAATTTACGATTCAAAAAATCTTATAATCATGATACTCACTCTAACCCCTTTCCGTGTAAGTAAAGTTTTCATTTTAAAGTAGTACCAAAAACATTAAATAAAAAACTAAGCAGATACTTTGCAATTTCCTATTATCAAGAAAAAAATCGGAATTATCAAGAAGAAATTCGGAAATACATTTGTTTCAGGGAACATTCGTTCATTTTTTTAATTTAATAAGTTTAATAATTAATTTGTTTTCAGATTTTTTTTTATGGAGCACAATTAATTAAACACAATTAATTAATACAGATTGAATCTCTCAATTCAAAATAGTTTTATCTAATTTCTTTAAATTACTTCAATTTTAAATCTACTTCAAATTTGTTCTGATTCGGATTTCTATAACCTAAATTCTTTCCTCAAGAGTTCGTTAAAGCTAAAATGAAATAATTACTGTTTTAAACCAGTTGATTATGTTAATGCTTATAAAAATTTTTATTTTAAATAGCGATTCGAATATCGACCTTTCATACTTACTTTGTCATATTATTCCTTTTCTCATTAAATACGTCAATATGCTTATTTATGCAATATTTTCATTGAAATATTTAGCGATATATGCAAATTAAATTAAAACGAATACAATATACTCCCGATAATATGCAAAATTGAGTGGCACAGGTTTCACGGATAGAGAAAATCGCTGGTAGAAAATGCTGAAAATGGAGAGTAAATGGCATAAAAGGTATTCTAGCTGAATACGCGAATGTTTTGTGAATAAAATATAATGCAAACTATAAATATATACAGCTTGAGAAAAAAAAAACACATTTGGATATTTATCTTTTCTTTCCTGCAACCGCCAATTACATTTTAAAAGGTAAACTTTCGAACAGATTCGTCGTCCTCCACGTGTATTTTAGGTTCGAGCCCAGTGTTAAAAGCAAAATTTGATTGACAGGAATATTGTAATTTTAGAAAGCATTTCAAAAATAGCAAAATTATATCAATTAATGATACCATAAAAAGTATTAATTTTACAATGAAAATCAAAAAATATTGTAATACTCGAGATGGAAAAATAACTAAGTGTTAACTAAGTATTAGTGAGGTGGTTTTTAGCAAGATATAATTTTTTAGGCTATTTAAGCAGGGAATTTGGCTTTAGGTGGCCACGTTTCTTATCCAAACGAGATAACCACAAGCTAAAAAGCAAATGTTTAAAAAATCGATTTGTATCATATTCAGAACTTAGAAAAGATTAAAAAAAAAAGTGTTTAGCAAAATGATTTCTACAAATACAGTGCGGCAACAATCAAACAAAGCAGGTTAAAAACCTGAAGATCTGAAAAAAAAAAGAGCAATTATTGAGGAAAATAATTTAAAAAACGAGACTGCAGTTGACCAAAAAAAAAAAAAATTATCAGTTAATTATTGGACTGAACTGTTTTTCTCTGATATGTCAAATTTAATGTATTTAGAGCTGACAGAAAAAGATAGTAGGACAACGAAAAAATGTCCGACTTAATGAAAATATTGCTGTTAAAATAGTGACACATTCTCCGTACATTATGATACGGAAGTGCATAACTTTTCAAAGAGTCGAGCAAATTTTCATGCTTAAGGGATCATTTAACTCGAAATAAAGCACCGTCGTTATAAAAGTGGTGCCTGACCGACTGGAGGTATTTTGGAGGTAGCTCAGATTTTTCCGCAGTCAGCATTTCAAGATGATAATGCATCTTACTGCAGGGCGTCTGTGGTACGTTTATTTTATTCAAAAATTATAAAAACTCCCTATTCATTCCCATGATCACCTATAATTCTGTAAATAATGAGCACTTTTATTTATTTATTTATTTTTTTTTTTTATTTTTTTTTTTTTTTGTGTGTGTGTGTGTGTGTGTGTGTCAAATTGTACACAATTAGTAAAAATATTTGTATTTTATGTATACTATAGGATGTAAAAACAATAAAAAAAAACGTGTACTTACGATGAAGCCAAGGTACAACTTGTAAGCTATTTTATGCTCTAAATTAAACAGTACCGCAGACATCCCAACATTTTAATTTATTCTGGAGCATTGTAGCCATCTGCCCATTTTACACACCACTTTATTTGTAGAGAAATAAATCTTCAGTATGTAATTACGATTAAGTAACAAAAAAAAAAAAAAAAAAAATGGTGTGGCAAAAAGAGAAAAAAAAACAAAGAAATTGGTACCAATAATGCTCTGAAGTAAACTAAAATGATGGCATGTCTAGTAGCGTACCGTACTGTACAAAAAAAAAAAAAAAAAAAAGTAGTTCTTTACATTTCTATTATTTATTTATTTATTTATTACTTTCTTCTGTATGTAATATAGAGAAAGTATTGGATTCGCGAAAATTTTCGACCTCCGTTTTTTGACGGATCTACACGTTTTGGGATGTCCTAAACACGAATTGATAGTTTTTAGAAAATGTCTGTCTGTGTGTCTGTCTGCGGTTTCGTGTTTTCACCGTATCTCACGAACCAATGAATGAAATTCAACCAAACTTGGTATATAGTTGGACCCTGGCGGGGCATTGTGCTGATAAAATTTGGGGATCAATAGCCCAGCAGGTGGCGCTGAGATCGCATTTTATGTAAATTTTTAACATGGCAGTATAGGACAAATTTTCATATTTTTCACTGTATCTTACGAACCAATAAATGAAATTCAACCAAACTTGGTATATAGTTGGAATCTGAGGGGGCATGGTGCTGATTAGATTTGGGGATCAATCGTCCAGCAGGTGGCGCTGTGATCGCAAAATTTCGTATTTTTCACCGTATCTCACGAACCGATGAATGAAATTGAACCAAACTTGGTATATAGTTGGACCCTGACATGGAATGGCGCTGATTAGATTTTGGGATCAATCGCCCAGCAGATATTGCTGTGATCGCATTTTGTGTAAACTTTTAACATGGCAGTATGGGACAAAATTTCCTATAAATGTAAATAATGAGCGTTATTTTAAACTTGTGATTGTAAAATTAATATGAATTATTGATAATAGTAGTAGTTAACTACGAAAAAAAATTTGTGCATGTGGGGGGCACCGGTTCCCCCCCTGGGGGGGAGTACCCCCAGGGGAGGGGGGTAAATTTTCAAGATGGGTATCTTTCGAAAGATCTCGATGATAATAGCAATAGTTAACTGGGAAAAAAATTTTGTGCATGTGGGGGCATCGGTTCCCCCCCACTGGGGGGAGGAAGTACCCCCCGGGGGGGGCAAAGTTTCAAGATGGGTGTCTTTCGAAAGGTCTCGTCAATACCTTTAAAACGAATGGTTGAACCATAATTCTGTGATAATTTAAAAAAAAATTATCGAATTTTTTTACTTTTAACAAAAAAAAACTTAGAAAAAAAATCTTTTTTTTTTTTTTAACGAAATTTAACCGAACTTGGTATTTAGTTGGTCCCCGACATAAACTGGTGCTGATTACATTTGGGGATCAATAGCTCAACAGGTGGGGCTGTGATCACATTTTATGCAAATTTTTAACATGGCAGCATAGGACAAAAATTCGTATAAATGTGCATAATAAGAGTTATTTTACACTTGTGATTGTAAAATTAATATTAATTATTGATAATAGTAGTATTTAAGTAGAAAAAAAAATTTGCATGAGGGGGCATCACTTCCCCCCCCCCGGGGGGGGGGTAAATTTTGAAGATGGGTATCTTTCGAAAGATCTCGTCAATACCTTTAAAATGAATGGTTGAACTATAAATCTGTGATAATTTGAAACAAAGTTATCGATTTTTTTTACTTTTAACAAAAAAAGAAAAAAAAAATTAGAAAATTATTATTATTATTATTATTATTTTTTTTTTTTTTAATATTGTTACTGATTGAATATGTATTGCTTTTAACAAAAAAAATGTTTTAAAAAATCGTACTTTTTTTTTTAATATTGTTACTGATTGAATATGTTTAGGAAAATATAGAAGAAAGTCTTGTGGTGGCCACAACATACTAGTTCTAAAATATTTTATTTTTGTCTGTTTTACAGATGCAATTTTATGTACTAAGTTTTTATTAAAAAAATTAAAAAATTGCATATTACACACATACAAGATGGTTATATTTAAATTCTTGTAACTAAAAGGGATATGCTCATACCATGAATTGTCGCTATACTGAGTTTGGTGGCATACTCGCCCGTTTTAACTGCGAAAACTGTTTGCAGCAAAAGTTTAATGACTTTATATTTATATTTTCATAATTTTTTAGTTTAGTTATTAATAAACAATTCTTATGAATGTTACATTTCTTTCAATAATATATAAAAATAATGAAATTCTTAAAACTACTCGGTATTGGCCGAATACTTAGTCCAAATTCGGCCGAGTAACGAGTACTCGGCAAATTAGCCTAGTAGGCCGAGTACCGAGTATATACCGAGTACTCGGTTCAGCTCTAAACCAAACCCAATTTTCTATACAAATATATGTATAATTTTTCTGAAAATGACTTTTGTACTTATTTTGTAATGATTTCTAACAGAATGCTTAAAATAAACATGGATTGTAGATCAATCGCATTATACACTTTCAAAATGTTGAAAGTTTGAATTTGTAGTTGAAACCAGCAAAATCATTAGTACAGGGCGCGAAATTTCCGCTCGCCATTGGTGAGTGGAATTTTTACTGTGGCGAGTAAAAATTTGGTCTAGTTATAGATAGAATTCTTAGATGATAAGGTGACAGAAAACATTCTCTTTATTGATTTAAATATGGCAAAATCTTGCCATCTTATAACCTCATATTTAACCTCTCCTTTTTCTCTTCTTTGAGTGTCGAGTCTGTGTGCGCGTTGCCCGACAATCGTCCCAGCCTGAGAAAGGAAAAATGCATAAAAGTACACGCATAAAAGTTTTAATCTCTAGGCAGTTTCGTTTCTCCCACTGTGATTTCTTTAAGCAGAGTGAGAATAGACAAACAGAGAGCCTCTTTGCTAGGCACCCACAATCCAAGAGAAAAAAGATGCGAAAGTTTGCCTATGCGATATTGGCGCATGAAAATGAGCGCGAGCCCTTTTTAAGATACTGCCTATGTTTATTTTGTTGAATAATGATCAAAAAACAGTTAACATTTTTCAGTTTTTGCTGAAACGCCAAGAATTCACGTTTGTTATGATTTGTAAGCAACAATTTTATCGAACAAGTAATTCCGAAATGGCTATTTCAAATGATAACAATGAACAAGTTATACACATTGACATTCCGTCTGATCATAAAAATAAAATGGACGAAAAAGACATTTCTGATGTAAAAAATTAAATATATAAATAGGTAAATGAGGAAGCTTAATCTTGCATAGTAAGATTTTCACAGGATGTTGATTGACAAAGTTTTTTTTTTTTTTTTTTTTTTTTTTTTTTTTTTTTTTTCCCTCTTCTTTTTTTTTTTTTTTATGACTCTTCGCATTTATAGATATTTTAACCCTTTTTTTTTCAGATCTCAAATACAATGCATTATAATGATTTTTGATTATAGATGATTATGAGACATGATGATATATACGATACACTTTTAATATATATAATTTTAGATATATTTGTAAAAGCATTTCAGATAGTTAGAAAAAATAAAAAACCCAAAATGCGTAAAACAGAAAAATAAATAAATAAAGACAACCTTATTTTGCGGCGAGTATAACTTTTTTTGGGGTGAGTGTAATCGGAGTTGAAATTTTAGGCCCTACATTAGTATATTACAGGGAAAATTCAAGATCAAACAAGCAAAATCATTATTATGACCAACACAACAAGGAAGCAGTCCGAATAGCCTCCACACTAATTGCACTGATGGTCCAAATAGCAATGGCCACAAAAACCCTGAAAACTAATACCTGCATGCAGATACGGCACACTTATTAGTGATATATTACAGGGCTACTTATTATAAGTGATATTTGAAGAGTTCTTAATACATTTTAAGGAAACAACTACATTTTAATTAAACATTAAAAATGAGGAATTTCTGCAAAAACAAGATAATTTAACATGAAATTCAGAAAAAGCAAAATTTTCAAAAACCCTGAATTCAGGGATAGCCCTTGAAAAGTTTCACCCCTGAATAAAGCAACACTAAATAGTTATTAAAATCTAGTCTTCTGTGAAAAAAATTTATAATTATCTTATTAAAATTCAATTTATATATATAAGCAAGAAAAAACAGTTGTTTGTCAATGCAAAGAAAACTATGTGATTCAAGGAATGTAAAATATAAATAAATAAAAATAAAATGTAATGCATAACTTATTAGTATGATATATATAAACAAACACTTATCTGTAAAAAAAGAAGGGTAGTGCAAAAAATATATATTTTAACTTACAGTGTGACTCCCGAATGTCGGATTTTATAATTGGTGACTGAAATAATATTGTCTTAGTATGTGACAAAATATTTAATAAACACATACGTCAAACAATATTTTTTCAGTCTAGTTAATCATCAAATAAACCGTTAAAAATTTAATCCACAATGCTTGTCAATAAACTATTGTATTGATTTTGAAAAAAAAAAAAAAAAAAAAAACACGTATCATAACAAGCCACAAGCGGAGGGATACAGTGTGTAAACAAACCAAACGAGCTAGCCCTAGTCTTTAGCGAGCGCCGAA
Source organism: Salticus scenicus (assembly GCA_963930645.1). NCBI lineage: Eukaryota > Metazoa > Arthropoda > Arachnida > Araneae > Salticidae > Salticus > Salticus scenicus. The sequence continues at coordinate 68,623,002 of OZ005659.1, forward strand.
AGTTTTGGATCTGGATAAAGTAAGCATGCGCTCCAAAGACCATGGACCATGGTATAAATTCGTATGCATGAGTGATTTAAACTTTTTTGCTTTAAAATTTCTTTTATTTTATTATGAATAACGATAAAATAGAATATCTATAATTAAAAAATACTTCTTTTATTTTAAATATATAATAAATATTTAAAAAAACAATGAAGTTTCTTTTTTGCATTTAATAAAAAAAAATCTAAATATTTTATTGACTGCAATCAGATTAAACCAACCAACCACAGCCTCAGAAAACCGAATGACGCCTGTTCAAAATTCTGAGAATATGCAGAAGATTTGCGTGCATGGTGGAGGAAAAAGTAGTTCGATTTTTAAGCTAAATTATTTAAGAAACAAGAGTTTTGGGGAAAAACGGGGCCCGTCACGCTTCTCAGACAAAATAAATTTATATATCAATTTCATAAAATTTCTTCGAGCCGTTTTCGAGAAAAAAAAATTACACGATAACACATTTTTCCTTTGAAGTCTTAAATTGCAACTCCAGATCCCAAAATATATACAATGTTGAAGTGTGAAACTTTCAGGATAGCATCAGGCAGAAGATAAAAGGTTATTCAGAAAACATCAGATCAAAATATCTCCTATTTACTGAGATATTAAATGTCGGCGTTTCCAAATTCCTTTGATGTAAAACTAGCTGTATATATAGAGTGTCGCTGCTAAGCTTTGTTTGAGCTTTGCTGCGTCACTCAAAAAACTGCCGTTTTTTATGATCTGTTAAAGTGTCAAATGTTATCAGACTTGTTACTGATAAGAAATTTTCCACAGGCAAAACAGAATATATGTGTAGCTACCGTATTAATAAGTAACATTATTACAGATTTTATCTGTTTACAGAAAAATGTGTCTTGAGATACATTGTGATAGAGTTTTCTAGCGAATTTCTGTAATTTTACAAACCGAAAGTTCTCTGTAAGAAAATTATAGATATTATTTTTAAACAGCTTTTTTTTCAACTGGATATTTAAGTTTTTTAAAACTTTTCTGATTATTTAATTTGTTTATATAATGCATGTTTTTATTTAATATATAATTTTACATATTTATTTATTTGCTTTACGAAAATAAATACAAAAATTAAAACATTCGTGAAAAATTAAAAAAAAAAAAAAAAAAAAATCTATACCACATCGTTAATGTTGTCTCTAGTAGTATTAACCCTTTCATTCGCAGTGTTCCCGCTGATGGAACACCTAATTTTAATTCTCAAGTGCAAAAACTCATCCCGGAAATTTTTTAGCAAAAATTTACATTTATAACACAGCAGAAAAGGCCCTTTTTTTTTAACTGAAAATTTAAAATTTCTTTTATTTCAATTTTGTTCGTAAAATCCGGTGGGGGTGTAATTTAAATGATCCAAATTACCCTGCGCCGCAAAGGGTTAAAATATACATTAAAATGTATATTAACGTACTCTCCAACATACTAATTAATATTCCGTAGACCCTCCTTCTTTTCACGCCAGTACCTTTCTAGAGTATTTTTCTATTTATTTAATTGCGATAGCATTATATTACTCTAAATAAATACTACTATACTAATCTAATCTATACTACTCTAATATTACTCTAAATACTCTAAGAATATTACTCTAAAAATTTATTGGTGTGAAAAATAGGGCGGGGATGACAATACTACGGAATATTAATTAAAATGTTGGAGAGTATGTATTAGGGGGACCGGAAAATAATGTCGTTTTGAATTAATAAAATGAAACCGGAAATTTTTGTTTAACAGTGTTTACATGGTACTTTACAAATAACCATCTTATAAGTTACCTAAGAATATCTTAAATTTTATCCAGGATAGTAGTAAGCCCCGCCGTTCATGGGTCGGAAGTGACGTCATAGGAGGGGGGAAGGGGGGAGGAAACCGGAAGTGACGTAACGGTTGGTTGATTGCTTGATCGTGAAAGATGACGGGGGTAGAGTTTCTTTTTATCCGTTGGCAACCTGGACTTCTTGTCAAGACATGTGACGGGCAGGGGAGAATTTTCTTAAAGGGGCATCACAGTGAATGGTTGGTTGGTTGCTTGATCGTGAAAGATAACGGGGGTAGAGTTTCTTTTTATCCGTTGGCAACCTGGACTTCTTGTCAGAACATGTGAGGGAGGGGGAGAGTTTTCTTAAAGGGACAACACAGAATCCTGTCAGAACATGAGAGAGAATGACGTCATCAACTGAAAAGAGGACAATGTATTATATTTAGTAATTAATTTTTAATGAGTAGTTCATTAATCAATTTTAATAAGTAAATTTTATTATTTTATTGATTATTAATTAATTATTTAACTGACTATTTTAATTCGCTAGATTTTTTACAAAACGATATTGCACTGTAGGGGATTTGAACCCACCATCTACGGCATGCGAGACCAACGCGCTACCGATTAAGCTACGATGACGTTCCCTCGAACTTCCTTTTTTTTATGTTTTCCCCTCTTAGGAGATGGGGGTGGGAAGACGTTTCCTCCACCTGCGCCCAAGTGGACTCGTCCAAGGGGATCCAGCCAATTACAAGAGAGCACTGTGACATCATTAGTGTTTTTATCCAATCCTGATACGTTTGCTGAGAAGATAAGACAGTAAATCTGGGTATAAAATCCTAGACATCACGAAACATCATCACATTTTAGTCTTGTTTCATTCCTGCCGTTCAATTCGCTCTCTCTTCACTACGTAATCATGGAAGACGGGCTAAATCTTTTGATCCACGAAAATGTATTTGCTTCTTCAGAAGAAATTTTTGAAAGACTAGAAAAAGAAATTGTTTATTTACCCGAGGAGCAATGCCACATATGTATTCGAAATAAATCTTATCCTATTTCGCGGAAGATTGCTGCTTTTGGAGACCCTGATTTATCTTATACTTTTTCAGGACTGACACTAATCAGCCAGCCTTGGCCTCCTTTGCTTCTTGAAATAAAAAGTCTTATTGAAACTATGATGGGTGTCAATTTTAATTTCGTGTTGATAAATCGGTACGAGGATGGAAATGCCTGTATTGGTCAACATAAAGATGATGAAGCCGACTTAGAGGAAAACCACCCTATCTGTTCACTAAGCTTTGGAGAAACACGTACTATGATTTTTAAAAGACCCAATTACCAGGATAAAAAAGTGGAATTAAAGTCAAACTCGCTTTTGGTTATGAATCCCCCAACAAATAAATTCTGGAGCCATGGAATTCCAAAATAGAAGAAACACACTGGTGTGCGTGTTAATCTAACTTTCCGTATGATGAAAACACCTGGACATAACAAGCGGAAACATGTTCAAACAGAAGAAAGATGCAAGAAAATAAAAGAAGACCGAACTAAAGTAAGTTTTCTCTCTTTTAAAAAACATTTTCCTTTTGAATAAAGTAGTATACTCTTTCTTTTAATACTAAAAATCTTGATTATTTATTAATGATTTCTTTTATTTCTTTTTTCAGGAACAGATGTTTGTAGAAAATGTGGAAGAAGAATGGACTGATTCTTTGGATATGAAATACCTAGGTGGAGAAAATTTCCTTGCAGTCAATCATTATATGGGAAAAACTCGAGTGCACATCAGGAGATATGTTAAAGGAGAAAACGGCGAGTTACATGCAACGAAAGACGGAGTTTCTTTATCACCCAAAGTATGGTATTCTTTGTGTAGGAAAGTAAATGCTATTTTAAATCATAAGTCATCGGATAAGGTATTTATTATAGACAGAGATTTATGCATTTCGAAATAAATGAAGAATAATCAAGAAATTTTTGTTTTCCAAAGATTATTTCAAAGAAAAAATTTAAGCATGCAGTTTTTATCTGAATATGTTGTGCTTAGCGATGCTGAGTTAGGAAAGCTTTGTGACAACAAGTGTTTAATAACAGATCGCGTGAAACAAGCGCTGATCGCTTACACTTTATCCTATTGCATTGGAAAAAAACTCGATAATCCAAATTTACAGTTGAAACCCGTGGAGAAACCTGATGCATTTTTAGAACTTCTTGTTTCACTTCAAAACGGTCTTGCTGCAGCTATTACAATAAAAATTACAGAACTTATAAATTGTTGTGGCTGTTCGTATGAAGCCAGTTTTATGCATGACTGTTTGACGAAAAGTCGATCTGAAAAATGGTCAGAATATTTTCACCAAGCATTGTTCTCGATAAATTGGGATGATGTAGCCAGAGATATAGTTCATAAAAATTTAAATATTGATTTCCAAGCAGTATTAGGAGTAGAAGAATTTTTCCCTTCTTTAGATGTAGAAAAATTATATGAAACTATTGAAAAAATGTATGTTGGTGAAGAAAAGGAAGAAGAACTTATTTTTAACAAATTATTGTTTTCTTGTAATTGATTCTTTATTATGTACATTTTAATGTAAATAAATGTTGATTATTATAGAATTTCTTGTGTGTGTGTGACTTTTTTCATGTTTATCACTTAGAAAATATTTAAGGTTTTGTGAATATATAAATACTGGGTTATACGTTTTGTTTGAATCATTATGAATATAAGTGTTCGGCTAGATCACAACTACTGCTGTAATGGAAGCAGTATTGAATCAGACGTATCGGGATCCAGAACATCCGGCCAGTTTCGGTGGTGTCAGTGCTTTACAGCGTGCTTTAAAAGGTCGCGTAAAAACCAAAGACATCAAGAAATGGCTTCAAACGAAAGATTCATATACTTTGCACAAGCCTTTGAGACACAGGTTCCAAAGAAATCGTGTTATTGTAGGAGGCATCAACGAGCAGTTTCAGTCTGATTTAGTGGACATGCAATCCTTAGCTAATTATAACGATGGTTATAAATATTTACTAACTTGCATTGATATTTTATCAAAGTATGCTTGGGCGATACCTTTGAAAAATAAAAGGTCTATGACTATTAAACAAGCTTTTGAAAAAATATTTGCGGAAAGGTTACCCGAACGACTTCAAACAGACTCGGGTAAAGCATTTACGAACTATCTTGTACAAGATTACTTTAAAAAAAAGAAAATTCATTTTTTCAAAAGCTTGTTTAATAGTCATAGACCTTTTATTTATCAAAGGTATCGCCCAAGCATACTTTGATAAAATATCAATGCAAGTTAGTAAATATTTATAACCATCGTTATAATTAGCTAAGGATTGCATGTCCACTAAATCAGACTGAAACTGCTCGTTGATGCCTCCTACAATAACACGATTTCTTTGGAACCTGTGTCTCAAAGGCTTCTGCAAAGTATATGAATCTTTCGTTTGAAGCCATTTCTTGATGTCTTTGGTTTTTACGCGACCTTTTAAAGCACGCTGTAAAGCACTGACACCACCGAAACTGGCCGGATGTTCTGGATCCCGATACGTCTGATTCAATACTGCTTCCATTACAGCAGTAGTTGTGATCTAGCCGAACACTTATATTCATAATGATTCAAACAAAACGTATAACCCAGTATTTATATATTCACAAAACCTTAAATATTTTCTAAGTGATAAACATGAAAAAAGGTCACACACACACAAGAAATTCTATAATAATCAACATTTATTTACATTAAAATGTACATAATAAAGAATCAATTACAAGAAAACAATAATTTATTAAAAATAAGTTCTTCTTCCTTTTCTTCACCAACATACATTTTTTCAATAGTTTCATATAATTTTTCTACATCTAAAGAAGGGAAAAATTCTTCTACTCCTAATACTGCTTGGAAATCAATATTTAAATTTTTATGAACTATATCTCTGGCTACATCATCCCAATTTATCGAGAACAATGCTTGGTGAAAATATTCTGACCATTTTTCAGATCGACTTTTCGTCAAACAGTCATGCATAAAACTGGCTTCATACGAACAGCCACAACAATTTATAAGTTCTGTAATTTTTATTGTAATAGCTGCAGCAAGACCGTTTTGAAGTGAAACAAGAAGTTCTAAAAATGCATCAGGGTTCTCCACGGGTTTCAACTGTAAATTTGGATTATCGAGTTCTTTTCCAATGCAATAGGATAAAGTGTAAGCGATCAGCGCTTGTTTCACGCGATCTGTTATTAAACACTTGTTGTCACAAAGCTTTCCTAACTCAGCATCGCTAAGCACAACATATTCAGATAAAAACTGCATGCTTAAATTTTTTCTTTGAAATAATCTTTGGAAAACAAAAATTTCTTGATTATTCTTCATTTGTTTCGAAATGCATAAATCTCTGTCTATAATAAATACCTTATCCGATGACTTATGATTTAAAATAGCATTTACTTTCCTACACAAAGAATACCATACTTTGGGTGATAAAGAAACTCCGTCTTTCGTTGCATGTAACTCGCCGTTTTCTCCTTTAACATATCTCCTGATGTGCACTCGAGTTTTTCCCATATAATGATTGACTGCAAGGAAATTTTCTCCACCTAGGTATTTCATATCCAAAGAATCAGTCCATTCTTCTTCCACATTTTCTACAAACATCTGTTCCTGAAAAAAGAAATAAAAGAAATCATTAATAAATAATCAAGATTTTTAGTATTAAAAGAAAGAGTATACTACTTTATTCAAAGGGAAAATGTTTTTAAAAGAGAGAAAACTTACTTTAGTTCGGTCTTCTTTTATTTTCTTGCATCTTTCTTCTGTTTGAACATGTTTCCGCTTGTTATGTCCAGGTGTTTTCATCATACGGAAAGTTAGATTAACACGCACACCAGTGTGTTTCTTCTCCTTTGGAATTCCATGGCTCCAGAATTTATTTGTTGGGGGATTCATAACCAAAAGCGAGTTTGACTTTAATTCCACTTTTTTATCCTGGTAATTGGGTCTTTTAAAAATCATAGTACGTGTTTCTCCAAAGCTTAGTAAACAGATAGGGTGGTTTTCCTCTAAGTCGGCTTCATCATCTTTATGTTGACCAATACAGGCATTTCCATCCTCGTACCGATTTATCAACACGAAATTAAAATTGACACCCATCATAGTTTCAATAAGACTTTTTATTTCAAGAAGCAAAGGAGGCCAAGGCTGGCTGATTAGTGTCAGTCCTGAAAAAGTATAAGATAAATCAGGGTCTCCAAAAGCAGCAATCTTCCGCGAAATAGGATAAGATTTATTTCGAATACATATGTGGCATTGCTCCTCGGGTAAATAAACAATTTCTTTTTCTAGTCTTTCAAAAATTTCTTCTGAAGAAGCAAATACATTTTCGTGGATCAAAAGATTTAGCCCGTCTTCCATGATTACGTAGTGAAGAGAGAGCGAATTGAACGGCAGGAATGAAACAAGACTAAAATGTGATGATGTTTCGTGATGTCTAGGATTTTATACCCAGATTTACTGTCTTATCTTCTCAGCAAACGTATCAGGATTGGATAAAAACACTAATGATGTCACAGTGCTCTCTTGTAATTGGCTGGATCCCCTTGGACGAGTCCACTTGGGCGCAGGTGGGGGAAACGTCTTCCCACCCCCATCTCCTAAGAGGGGAAAACATAAAAAAAAGGAAGTTCGAGGGAACGTCATCGTAGCTTAATCGGTAGCGCGTTGGTCTCGCATGCCGTAGATGGTGGGTTCAAATCCCCTACAGTGCAATATCGTTTTGTAAAAAATCTAGCGAATTAAAATAGTCAGTTAAATAATTAATTAATAATCAATAAAATAATAAAATTTACTTATTAAAATTGATTAATGAACTACTCATTAAAAATTAATTACTAAATATAATACATTGTCCTCTTTTCAGTTGATGACGTCATTCTCTCTCATGTTCTGACAGGATTCTGTGTTGTCCCTTTAAGAAAACTCTCCCCCTCCCTCACATGTTCTGACAAGAAGTCCAGGTTGCCAACGGATAAAAAGAAACTCTACCCCCGTTATCTTTCACGATCAAGCAACCAACCAACCATTCACTGTGATGCCCCTTTAAGAAAATTCTCCCCTGCCCGTCACATGTCTTGACAAGAAGTCCAGGTTGCCAACGGATAAAAAGAAACTCTACCCCCGTCATCTTTCACGATCAAGCAATCAACCAACCGTTACGTCACTTCCGGTTTCCTCCCCCCCTTCCCCCCTCCTATGACGTCACTTCCGACCCATGAACGGCGGGGCTTACTACTCAGGATAAATTTCCGATGTCAGTATTTTAATTCAAAACGACATTATTTTCCGGTCCCCCTAATATTAATATCATGTGTTTATAATCAGCAAATAATGAATCATCAAGCATCTGACAGCAGTAAAATAAAATCGTCAATGTTGCATCTAGCAGCGTTACAGAATACATTAAAATATGTGTTAATATCATGTGTTTATTATCAGCAAAGAATAAGTGATAGAAACATCCGACAGCAGTCGAGCAAAATCGTCAATGCTGTATCTAGAAGCATTAAAAAATACATTAATATATATATTAATTTTATACTATATTTACTATCAGCAAAGAATAACTCATCAAGCATCCGACAGCAGTCAAATACAGTAGTCAAGGCTGTCTCTAGTATCGATAAAATATATATTAATTTTATATATTTACTATCAGCAAAGAATAACTCATCAAGCATCCGACAGCAGTCAAATACAGTAGTCAAGGCTGTCTCTAGTATCGTTAAAATATATATTAATTTTATATATTTACTATCAGCAAAGAATAAGTCATCAACCAACCGACAGCAGTCAAATACAGTAGTCAAGGCTGTCTCTAGTATCGATAAAATATATATTAATTTTATATATTTACTATCAGCAAAGAATAACTCAACAAGCATCCGACAGCAGTCAAATACAGTAGTCAAGGCTGTCTCTAGTATCGATAAAATATATATTAATTTTATACTATATTTACTATCAGCAAAGAATAACTCATCAAGCATCCGACAGCAGTCAAATACAGTAGTCAAGGCTGTCTCTAGTATCGTTAAAATATATATTAATTTTATATATTTACTATCAGCAAAGAATAACTCAACAAGCATCCGACAGCAGTCAAATACAGTAGTCAAGGCTGTCTCTAGTTTCGTTAAAATATATATTAATTTTATATATTTACTATCAGCAAAGAATAAGTCATCAACCAACCGAAAGCAGTCAAATACAGTAGTCAAGGCTGTCTCTAGTATCATTAAAATATATATTAATTTTATATATTTACTATCAGCAAAGAATAACTCATCAACCAACCGACAGCAGTCAAATACAGTAGTCAAGGCTGTCTCTAGTATCGTTAAAATATATATTAATTTTATATATTTACTATATCAGCAAAGAATAACTCATCAAACATCCGACAGCAGTCAAATAAAATCCTCTTGTAAAGTGGAAGAAACTCCAACCAGAGAAGGCGAATGCAGGTTCATGAAACTCCTGTGATAAAACTTCTATACTAATCGGGAATTTTTTTCTTTCATCAGGACCTAATAAATACAGCATTTCAATATTGGTTTGTTTAGCTATTTTATCATCTTCATTAACAGCAGAAGCGAAGAAAGTTATTATTGTAAATTGAGAGAAACCAAATACTGTGTAAAAAACGATCCTTAGAGAGAGGTAATTCTGTTTTTATAAACATCGTTGTTCCAATGAGTACAGCGGTTGCATGTAAAGTACACATGAAAAATAGTAGAATAGTTAAAATTTCATTTATATTCTTGTATAATGATAACATGACATTATAATGTTGAAAGGTGCTATTACAGATTTTTGAATTTATATCACCACTTTTTATAGCATTCTTTTTAATAGAAATGTACGTGTTCAAAAGCAATGCCATATAGCGGAAAATAACTATTAAAAAAACAGTAAAACAGGTCGGAAAAAGAAAAATAGTATATGTTCTAATAAATATAAGAGAATAAGCTATTATTGCTGCAAAACGCCAGTCAATATTATAAGGATCTAATTTACCTAAAAAAAAGTAGGAGGATATTGTCCTTATGTCTTCTCTCTCATAAAACATTACAAAGATTCGAAGAAGAAATATAGATCCTAAAATCAACAGGCTGGTGCATACAAACTTTCCAGGTGGTGTAACTTTAATTACATTTCCACAATAATTTAATCTGGATATTGCTTTGTGAATTTTTATCTGGAAGTGAAAACTGAAATACCATATTAAAAACGAACTGAAATATGCGACTAATGATGTTAAAATTATCTTGCTCTTTGACGCATTGTAAATTAAACTGTATGTTCTTGCTATTTGATTGTATAATGCAACTGCCCAAATGAACGTACTTGAAATACATAATACAAATTTAGTAGTTTTAGAACGTAAAGTAATATTTGATCTACAAATATCGATACCAAATACATAAAGTATCCAGTTGCATCTCTCAAGCCATAAATCGTTCTTTGGGTTTTTTAATTGTTTAATCCTCTGTTTAAAAGACCGTTTAGAAAAAATTTTCCTATATAATTCCATACTGATTTTCTCAAAAACTAAAAACTTGCGAATATACTCTGGATATATATGTTTTTAAATAAAACCTTCAAAAATTGCTTAACGTACTCTTGAAAAAGCATTCGCTTTTTAATGAATCTTTCAGAAGTGTGTGTCGACATAGTAACAAAACTGTTTTTACAAACACTACTTTATATCATTTACTATACATTTACAATACTTTATATCATTTATTGACATGCAGATATTTTGCATAAAATCATTTATTGAACTGAATTTTTTACAAATTAAAAAGCATTGTCAATATCATTATTTCAATTTAGAACTTTTTTTTTTTTTAATACAGATAACCATTTTAAAAACATGTTCTTATTTGAATAAATTATTTTACATGTTTTTGCCTCTTTCGAAATCAATACAACACAAAGAACTCATGAATATTATTTTCGAAACTTTTTGTAGTATTCCTGCATTTTTAGAGCAAAATAACATTTTATAATTGCTAATTTAAAAATATACATTCACTTTTAACATTACATGACAATTTTATTAATTTTGCGTGAACAATCTTATGTGATGAAACTTTTAATATTTAAATCAATGAATTCTCGAATGTCATGGGTTACATTAACCTAAGCAGCTCTAATATTTTCATGAATGAAGGATTCTAATTATCATATTGTATTTTCTTAATTATGCCAGAATTATTAAATGTGCAAGCGAAAAAAAATCACTAATACGAAAGTGATTTTTTTTTTTTTTTTTTTTTACCACTAATACGGAGAGCTGTAAAGGGAAATCTTTTATTAAATTTTGAATTTCGTAATATTTTTAAGGAACAAATTTACCAAATGTAGTAATTATTAATATTCTACATATATTTATGTTTATATGTAGAATGTTAATGTATATTTTTAATATTATTATGAAAAAAAATAAAAAATAGTCACTGACAGTATTTTAAAATGCTGTAGTCCATTTGCTTTTACTTTATTGTAATAATAGTCTTAGATCATACATTGAATTTAAATTTATCTAAACTTAAATTATATATACATAGTCTCCCACTTCCATTTAGGGCCGCGGTAGCCCAGTCGGTAGAGCGCCAGCCTCGTAATTGGAAGATTGCGGGTTCGGCACTCGAGCCGGCCAAAGACCGTCGTGTATAATAATGGTGGCTGGTGCACGTAAAATCTGTCGTGGCCGCAATGTCCTCCATGTTCTCATAAAAAATTAGGCCTCTGGGGGTCACCGAAGCGGGAGAGCCATCCATTCCGTGGAGGATCAAAATTGTAATGGCATGTCTCCGGACCACCTCTAGGGGTGTGTCCCAGACCGTCGCCAATTGACCATCTGCGCAGCACTTGTGCGACATAAAACCCAACCAACCCACTTCCATTTAATTTATGTTCTTTATGAAAAAATTCAAACTTAATATTTATAATGTGGTATGACCCCCTACACGACTCTTACCCTGTATGTCAATTCGGTAAAAGCTATTGAGGGATAAGATAATAAATACTGTACACTGTAAAAAAAATTACTAACTTTCCTCAAGAACTTTGTGTAAATTCCTTCAATATGAGTGTGGAAAGAGTTAGGTTTTAGAATACACTGTTCTTTTGAGCAACTTTACACATCTTGTTGGAGAAACATTACAGGACAAGGAGAAATCGGGAGAAACCAATTATAGGACTTGCGGAGGATGACATTTTCTAAAAAGCTGATCAATTGGGTTGCATTACTTCCCATCTGACGTCATTGCCTAGCGTAGAGCTCCTCCAATACAGGCTGGCTGATCAGGCATTTTGTTTCCCACTCAGCGATTGTTGCCCCCGCGGTCCGAATTTCAAGTGTTGTCAAAACCACAGACTAAGGAATCACTAGACCCGGTTAGACGACTATCTGGAATGGGGAAAAATGAAGTAACTGTAAGGCGCTTAGAGCGACCGGCGCCATTCTGGTACAAGCAAGAAACCAGTAACAACGTAAAAACGAATATATGTAAAAACGAATGCATGTCTGTCTGATTGTCCTTTATGAATTACACCACCATTCATCCGATCGCCATGAAACTTTGGGAAGTTGTTGGGTACATTCCCGCGAAGGTTTCTGGCATATATATATATATATATATATATATATATTTTTTTTTTTTTTTTTTTTTTTTTTTAATATCGGCCCCCCTAGGGAGCAGGGGAAGGGGTAAGAACGGGATTACAGCATATTTTTTGCATTTGCTTTATTTCTCAAGGGAAAAAAAAATATTCAAAAAATTCCAACTTCAAGATATAAAAAACAGATATTACAAAATATCTAAAAAAAAATTTCACCAACATGGGGGGGAAGGGGCAAAAAATATCTATATAGTAAACTCACTGATTCACTGACTCAACACAGCCGCGGGGATTCTATGGAAGATACAGTCACAAATTTTGGGAAGCAGGTTGGTTTTAGGACCCTGACCCCCATTAAGACGGGATTTTGCAATATACCCCATTTCCCCCCCTCCTGCTGGGGAGGGCAAAAGGCAAAACACCTTTATTAGCATAACTCGGCTTTAAATTACTTCACGGTGAAGAAATTGCAGATCAGTACACTAGAATCCAGAGAAAGAAATAATTTTCTGCGATTTTGGAATTTTGGATTTTAAAGGGGGGGGGCATGATTTTCGGAGGCAAATTTAGCAAAATACGGATTTTCGAGAACTCTACCAATAACAGCACAAAGATGTAAAAAACCGCCAAACGTCTTCTTAAGGATAGCTCCAAAAAATCTTTTTTTTTTTTTTTTTTTTTTTGCGATTTTCGATTTATTTATTTATTTTCTTTTGGAGGGGGGGAGTTACGGGGGGTAAATTCGAGCCCCCTTTTAGCGCTAAATTTGTCGGGGGAAATCTATAGGAGTTGAGATCAGAAATTTTAGTGAGTGGCTTATTTACATGTTAAATATATTCAGATATCTTCTTATCTTATTCCTTTATTAATTCTGCCCATCTGTGCATCACTAGTGCGACGTAAAACCCAACCATCCATCCATCCCTTTATTTATTCTATACACATAAGACAAAAGTATTGTTCTGGAGTTCGAAAATTTTTGACCTCCAGTTTTCGACTGATTTACACGTTTTGAGATGTCCCGATCATGATTTGACCAGTTTTAGAAGATAAATGCCTGTCTATATGCCACGAATTTTGTGAATACTGCATCTCACAAACCAGTGAACATATTTAGATATTTAGTTAGACTTAAACTGCTGTTGAATACATTTGGGAACAATTTTCTGAACATGGTGGCATTGTCATCCCCTTTTTCTCATAATTTTTAATGATTCACAATAGAACAATTAAATATATTTTCAAATTTAAATTATTTATAATATTAATATACAGTCGGCTGCAAAATTATTCGAGCACTAGCAATAATCCTTGCCAAAAAAAAGTTCACTTAATACAGCTTTGTTAAATAAATCCTTGTCGAGTCATGTTCTTAATCAGTCTAAGAACATGATTCGACAAGGATTTACTTAGCAAAACAGTCTTAAGTGTACTTTTTAAATATAGGAATTATTGGCTAGTGCTCGAATAATTTTGCAGCCGATTGTACATACCCAAGTAGCACCAGAACGTTCTCTGAACGTCAAATAACGGTTGCAATAATTCAAACACCGTGTTTCGTGTCACAAAAACGTTCTACTCGACGTTCAAAAATAGTATTATTTGGAACGTTCTAAAAAGGTGTGTTTTGTACCATCCATAATATGTGCAATTAAAGTTTTATGAAAAACGTTAAATAGTTCACCGTCATAACACATTCTGTTTCAGTGAACTATAATGAATATTATAAAGCGATTCATTTCCACTTATAATGTATAAAAAAATTTGGAAAAAAAAAAAAAAATGAACTTGAATTTCTTGATACGTTTAAAAATAATATTAGTTGGAAAATAAAAGAGATGAGGTGGACTGGTTTTTAACATAATTTTAAATTTTGTTTATCTGATATTTGCAATAAAATTTCTGTTTTATATTCTTGAACGATGTAAAACTATTTTTCAGATAATTTTTGAGTTGTATTATTTTTTTGTTTCATAAAATGTTAACATTAAATATAATATTAATATAAAAATTTATAACTGAATAATATTGTTTAAAAAGTCTCGCAAGTGCATAAAAACGGCTCTGTGGATTTTCTTCTGACTCGTCATTCTAACTTCCATCTAGACGTCCATTTGTATGTGATTTTAGGTTTAGGATAACGCGGTTAATTTACCAAATTTAGGTAAAACCGTAAGCGAATATAAAATTCTATCTCAAAGACGGCTCTAATGATTTTCTTCAAATTTGCAACGTATCCCAATTTTTACATGTATTTTCGTTCGTAATTTCTAGTTACTACTGGAAAATTGTTAGGCATCAGGATTAGGTAGGTCAGAAATTGGTGTTTAAAAAATAGTTTTATCGATTTTTTAAATTCGATATATAAACTTTCTTTTGTGTGTTTTTAACGCCGTATGTATAGCTGCCAATTTGTACTTTTTTTTTTTTTTTTTTTTTTTTTTTAACCGGAAATATTTTATAGGAATTTTTCATACATTTCCTATAAAGTTTTAATGATTAAATAAGGTGAAAATTTTTACTCAGAGAAAATGGTGTAAAAAAAAAAAAAAAAAAAAAGAAAGAAAGAAAGAGAGAGAGAGAGAGAGAGAGAGAAAAACGAGAAGTTGTCAGATATACGTATATATTAGATTGTTCTTAAGTCTTAAGTTAGAACAATTTGTTCAAAAATTGTTAGATGTTTAATGCATATCAATTTTATGTCTCTTGACCACACTATATCCAAAAGCAGTATATAATGTGTGTAGATGTAGGTAATTGAAGTCGGCTTGTTGTTACACAACAGATTTATTATTATTATTATTTAAATTATTTTTTTAAAAAATGACACTAAGATTTTTTTTTCACTACATTATTTTTGTTCATAAAAATCAGAAAAAATAGTTTGATGTAATTATATACATATATTATATATTTGATTCTGAAATATTTTGTGATTTAAAAGTTGTTCAAGTATCGAGATACTTACATGTTAAATATTATATATTACTTGTATCTACAAATTAATTATTCATTATTTTTTTTTACATTTACTATTGTTTTAAATGTACATAAAAACCTTAATATATATACTTTATATATATATATAACGGTTTAATTTTTGAATGTATAAATCCTTGCTTTTAAAAAGAAGCTTGAGTTGAATAAATATAATACTATTTGCATTATCAGCAGCCACAAACATCTGCGTATGCTATGCGGATGGCAGTGGTTTATAACTTAGGCGTGTGTTTCGCTCTTTGTGGCGATTTTCTCCTTTGTTTTTACAGAAAATAATATAAAAGAATTAAAGCCCCCCCCCCCCCTCTTTTTATTATAACTGTTTATTTGGATGCCTATTTAAAAAACGCATAGGATCATGCAAATGCACATCGACAATTTTCCAATGAATCCACATATTTCTCTTTAAAGGAATTATTACTGTTAATCTTGCTATTTTCATTTATTTAATCAGAAATATGTATATTAAATTCGCTATGATCACTGTAGCATAAATACGCTGAAATTCAATTAATTAAAATGCCTCTTTTAGACCAATGTTTATTCGAATTATTTTTTATTTTTTTTCACAAATTAGTTGTATTAGGTGCAAGATTTTTTGTAAGAAATATTTTATACTTTAGCTATAGAACCTGAATGATACATATTAATTTCAAAGATTATTTAAATTATTTATGGAAATATGAACGCAGGCAGACGAACAAAGATTATTAATTAATCTTAACTTTATTTGAAATTTTGAAAAATGCATAACTCAACTGAAAATGCATTTCTAGCGTTTTCCATTACATCTCTTTGTGTCCAAATATGCAAATCGTTGCTAACAGTAGCATAATCTATAGAGAAAATGCTTTTGTGAATCTAAATAATATATGTTTATTCTGTTTGTTTTTGTGCTGATTCAAAATATTATAATGCGCTTTAAAGAAATAATCGTCATAGACTGTAATGTATCTGAATTCTTTTTGCAAATCCTTGTATTAAAAAAAAAAAAAAAAAAAAAAAAAACTGTGCTTTCATACTATTTTCAATAAAGAACATGACATAGTGAGCTAAATAACACTGTCATAGCTAACACAAAATCACATTCAAGGTATTCTAAAAATACTCAAGAAAGACAGACAGACAAACCGAAATCATAAATATTGTTCAACTTTCTTGGGAGAGCTAACATATTTGAATAATGCTTAATTTCTGATAATTTTTGTTTTAAAATTAAAACTCATATTTTAAATCTTATACCGATCAAATACTAATTATTAAATTTAATAATTAAAAAATTAAAGACACATATGGATGAATAATTAAATATATGTATTATGTATATTTATTGATGTTTTATGTCCCACTTTTTTCTTACAGAATTTTTTTGTATACTCTGGAATAAACTAGAGGGAAAATTACTATCCAAAAATAAATATATTAAAATCTCCGCAGTAGGATCTCTCATATATGTGTGTGTGTGTTTATATATGTGTGTGTGTGTTACATAAGACTTTTTTTAATAACATTTTCCGGCAAATTTTAAAATATTATATGATATCGGTTTGTCTATTTTTCGACCCCCCCCCTTTTTCTTTCTTTACGGGGGGGGGGGGGGGGAGGTTAATTTTAAAAATGTTTTTATGATACTCTGAAACATATATATATATATATATATATATATTTTTTTTTTTTTTTTTTTTCAAGTTCATTATAGTTTTCTCTTAATTGTAAATTATATAAATAAAGCTATTGTTTTATGTACGGGATGTCTGAAAAGGACTCTGGCATATCATGGACTATGACAGATACTTCTGCAAAGAAATATTTGTTTTATTTTTATGCTGCATAAAACATCAGAAAATACTCATATACTATTCATATGCACAAAAACATGCTTTCTATAAAATGTGGCATGATCAACATAAGATTCACGTTGCGAGAGAAAAATATTAAGATACATTGGGAGATATACGTGAAATCTTCTTAAAGAGCATTTTTAGTTCTTTTATGCATTTTTAACATTATAACAAATTCAAAATGCGTTTATGATTTTGGTTCCATTGTGTATCTATCTTTCCGTTCTCTAATTCAGTTAATTATTTTAGAACATCTCTGATATATTATTCAGCTTTACTGTGGTGCATTCTTTATTTTAAAAAAAAAAAAAAGTAGTTTTCGTTTTCTTACAGGATCTCAGAAAATAATTCCGACATATTAGAGTCTATGGGATCTTTTTTTCTTTAAAACATATTTGAAAAGTTGTATAATCTTCACATTACAGCAAAATTAGCATACATTATTTAGATGTAAAATACTGTGTTTCCTGTAGAATATGATCAGTATTAATAATAGGTTTATAGGGATCCGAAATCATTTTCATGCCCTATATAAGTCGAACTCACGCAAAGTAAATTTTCAGTGTGTGAAATTCTTTTCGACTTTTGTCTTCTTTTTTATACTTTTTCTTTCTTTTTTTTTAAGTATAGTAATATAGGACGTATGCAAATTTTAAACGATATACAAAGACAACCACAATAATAATTAAAAAAAATCTATTTTATGCTTTCATTTTTAGAAAAAATAAAATAAAATAAATGATCTAAAACTAGATTTTGTGGGATTTCTTCCTTCTTAATTAAAACGATATACAGAATTGATGTGTCATTACTGAGGTAAATTTCACTTGAGATTAATATAAAGGTAAAAATTACTTGAAAAGTTTTTTATAATTTATACGAATTGCAACATTTTTAAAATTAATAAAACATGCGTAATTGCTGCAATATTTGAATAATATATATATATATATATATGTGTGTGTGTGTGTGTGTGTGTGTATATATATATATAAATTGTTTTCAAATTACATAATACAATAGTTTATGTTTCATACCGTTTAAGCAGTTTCTTCAATTAAAGAGCAAAAACAGAACAAAAAGTAATAAATATAAAATTTTATTGAATTTCTTTTATTTTTCACTGTGAATGTAATTTTTCTATGCAATTTTTATTCCATTTTATTTTGATCAGGGCCCGTTTAAGACTGAAAAGCGAGGTAAGAGAGGTATCATTCAGGGGGTCCCCCTAGTCCTATACAAATCATCTATTCTTTGTTATATGTACAGATTTTTATGCAAGCTTAAATTATGTGACTATTCACCATAACATTTTTAAAGGAAAAAAAAAAAAAAAAGAAGAAGAAGAAGAAGAAGCATAAGTTAATATCTAGTCTAATTTTTATGCAACTGATGTCAGAACAGTAATTATGTAACATATAATGCTAATTCTATATTAATTTGACACGGTGCAGAAAGGAAATGGCATTCGAATACACACAAATCTCATGTAATTACACAATACCTAATAATATAGTAGATACTTTGTCAGTGAAAAATAAATACAAAGCACCCTGATAACAAAATGGTAGTGGATGCTGCAGATAATTTTAGACAATATCAAACATTAAGTACTTAAATTTTATTCAAATCAAAACTTCTTTTCATTTCAAACTATAATTATGGACTTTATATTTAGAAAACATAAAATGCATTAATATGAATGCAAAATAAATAAATAAATAGAAAATGATATGTCATTTAAAATACTTTTTTATAAACAAACACAAGACTGCCTAGTGAGTTTCGTAGTTTAGATAAAAGTTTCGTATAAAAAATAAAAAATAAAAAAATCTTGGACAAAAAATTATTAAAAAAAATATTTTTAAAAGTGAGATTTTGGGGGACCCCTTTGTAAATTCTTGAGTAAGCCCGGGCTTCACGGGCCTATTCGGTAAACAGGCCCTGGTTTTGATGATTAGTTTTTTTTTAAACTAAAATAACAATGCAATTTATTTGAAGTAACATAGGCATTCTGAAACAAGGATTTACTATTTTAGCTACGATCGAATTTCAAAATTTTACTTTAAAAACCTTAAAAAAATAATAATAATACATAGAATAAAAATAAAATAGTTTATTTTTAATAATAGAATTAAAATAATAATCGTATGTTTTACAGAATCTCGCCAACCGTTCAGTTTTCGTATGGTTGCCAGCCGGATGTATTTTCAAAAATCAAAACAAGTGAGGAGAAGCGCGAAGGCGAAGACAGTAGTCGTAATGAGTCGTTTAATGATACCATCTGCTTAATTTCATGTTTTATTCAGTTAAGATTTGCTGCTAGACGAAGTAAATCTACAGATAAAAGATAAGTTTAATTTCATTTTACATATTACAATTTTAGCTATTTTAAGAATTACAAATTTTATAAATATGTGCATCGAAATATAACAATATTATATGAGCTTAAACTTCTCCGAAATTATTTAAATTTTTAAAAGTAAATTCAAAATATTTTTATTATTATTATTTTTGAAATTTTTAAAAATGTTCCATTCTAATTTGTTTTTTGCTGGTTTCATATTACTATTGTTTAACGATATATTTTAGTAGAATGATTAGTTAATTTCTTATAAATATTTTTATGTTTGAGAGCTGAAGTTTAAGTTTTAGCATTCAAGCTTAAAAGTTTTTTTAAAACATTAACAAATTATTGAATCCACACCCAAAGAAAACCACTGCGCTTTATTTTTTTTTTTCTCATATATATTTAGAATTTATTGTTACATTGCAGTAATATAAAATCAGGTGAAAATAATAAAAATTAGTTAGAAAGAGATTTTTAAAAAAATTTCAAAAAAAAAAAAAAAAAAAAATTGAAATTTGTTATTTTTAAATTTAAGTAGTTTTGGAGAAAACTTTATTTATATTGTTGTATATCAATGCATATGTATGGAAAATTTTTAAACTCTAAATAAATTATTTAAATACAGTTTTGCATTCTATATGCTTTGAAATATAATATCATTAAGTTTATTAAAATTTCTCAAAATCTATTTAAATTTACAATAATAATAAAATTTTTAGTTTTAATTTTTTGAAAATATTTTAGATGTTCCTCTTAACAAAGTTTTGTTTTATTTTTCCATCGATTATGTATTACTATAGTTTGGAAATAGAGTCTAAATACTTCTAGGTATTAATTTGTGTATACATTCATAAGTTAATGTTTTAAAAATATTTTCATTTTTAAATGAAAAAACTTTCCAACAAACTTCAGTATATAAATAAAAAAAATCTTTAAAATTTTAACTTATCAATGAATCTAAAAATTAATACACAGGCTAGATTCTATGGCTAAACTAAAATAATGTACAAACGGTGGAAAAATAAAACTTTTATTAGGAAAACAGTAAAAATATTTTTTTTAAATTAAATTAAAAATTTTTGTTATTATTGTAAATTTAAATAGATTTCGAGAAATTTTAATATACATAATAATATTATATTTTAATGCATTTATGTAAAATTGTATAATACTAAAACAGTAATTTACTAAAATTACTCACAGAATGATGCATTTGGAGTCACAAGGATTAAAACAAGCAAAATAATTCAAGAGTTTAGTTGTGCATAGCAGATGAAGAATAATGATACAAACAACAACAGGGATATGAACTACTTTTTTTATTAATTCAAATAATGTTTCAGAAATTTTAACATACTTACTATTCCTTTAATTTCAACGTATATGCATGAAAAGTTCCATATTCTATGACAGTAATTCCCAAAAAGTGTCATAACATCTCTACATCCCTTAAAAAATTCCTTAAATTTTTGCATTTAAAAAAAAAATTTCTTTTTTCCTAATCTGAAGATAATGACGTAATAGTTTTGATTACAAGACTTTGAATAAACACCATAAAATTCAAGAAAATGCAACTGTTACAAACAAAGCGGCAACACATTCAATGTACTCAACGTGCTTGTTTGCAGCTCTCATGTCTACATTGTTCGCCTGAAGAAAAGTTGTGTCTTCTTTTGACACGAAACAATTGTTGCGAGTTCTTGCATTTTATGGTGTTTATTCAAAGTTTTGTAATGAATACTATATCTTCATTTTCTTCAGATTAGGGGAAATAAATATATATATTTTTTTTTAAATGCAAAAATATAAGATATATTTTAAGGGATATAGCGACGTTATGACACTTTTTGGGAATTACTGTCGTAGAATATGGAATTTTTCATGCATATACGTTGAAATTAAAGGAATAGTAAGTATGTTAAAATTTCTGAAACATTATTTGAATTGAAAAAAAAAAAAAAAAAAAAAAAAAAAAAAGTAGTGGGGTGCTTTTTTATAATGACGTCCCAATTTTTTTTTTTTTTTTTTTTTTTTAATTGCACTATTTTAGAACGTTTACAGTACGTTTTCTAGAACGTTCTGAAAATGTGTATAACGTTTTGAAAACGTTCTAAAAACGTTCAGAACGTTCTGAGACCGTATACATAGAACGTTCTCTGAACGCTTCTATAACACCAATGGTGATAGCTACACGTTCATTGAACGTTCCCTGAACCGAACTATTGTACGTCTTCAAGATGGACAAATAGATGTCTATAACACGTTCAAAGGGAACGTTCTTAGAACGTGTTTGCAGAACAATTTTTGAACGTTCAGAGAACGTTTCTGTGCTGCTTGGGTATATACAAATTATTAATTTGTATAATAAAAATTGCAAATATAATAGTATTTAATTTAATTTTTACTTTCTCTAACTCATATAATGATAGATGAAATATTTTGGGATCAAATTTTTGATTTTCAGTTTTTGCTATACTTGCACATTTTGAGCTTCCCGGTGTTTGCGTTAGCATTTTAAGGCCAACTGACTGTGCTATGGTTTAGAGTTTAGAGAGAGTGCCCTTTATGAGAGGGTCTATCTAAGGAGTTCTAGCTTGCACTTATGTATATTTAGGAGAAAACCATGGAAATTTTTACTTTCTTCTATATTCAATAGAGGAAAGTATTGGATTCGAAAAATTTTTGACATATTTACACGTTTTGAGAGTTCTAGAACACGATTTGACCATTTTTAGAAAATGTCTGTCTGTCTGTCTGTGCGTCTGTGTGAGACAAAAATTTTTTGGCAACTGTATCTCCAGAACTACTGCTCAAAATTACATATAGATTTATATGTAGATGCACTTTGACCCAACTTAGTGCCTATCAACTTTTGGTGTCGACTGTTCAACAGGTGACGCTGCTATACAACGATTTCCGCAATTTAAGGGGAGGTTATATCTCAGATTCTATTGCGTATAATCAAACAAAACTTGATATGTAAGAAGGGCATTATAAGACATTATGCTGGTGAATTTAAATGCTTATCGGCCAACAGGTGGCGCTGCTATACAGCGATATGTGCAATTTAAGGGAAGGCTATATCTCAGGAACTACTGCACAGAAATGCATATAACTTTATATGTAGATGCACTTTGACCTAAATTAGTGCCTACCTATGTTTGGTGTCAACCGCTCAACAGGTGGTGCTGCTATACAGCGATTTCTGCAATTTAAAGGGAAGGCTATATCTCAGGTTCTATTGCGTACAATAAAAGAAAACTTGAAGTGTAAGAAAGCCATTATGAGACCGTATACTAATTTAATTTAAATGCTTATCAGCCAACAGGTGGCGCTGCTGTACAGCGATTTCGCAATTTAAGGGAAGGCTATAGCTAAGGAGCTACTGCACAGAATTGCATATAAATTTACATGTAGACGTACCTAGACCTAAATTAGCGCCTATAATCTTTTGCTGTCAACCGATCAACAGATGGCGCTGCTACACAGCGATTTCCAAAATTTAAGGGAAGGCTATGTCTCAGATTCTATTGCGCATCATCAAATAAAACTTGATATTCGGGAAGGCCATTATGAGATAATATGCTGATTCAATGTTGGATGCTTATCGGCCAACAGAAGGCGCTTCTATACTGAAAACTTCTTCGAAAACAGGAAGGCTATATCCAAATTTCTATGGCATATGACAATTCGAAACTTGATATATGAGGTAACCGTTATAAAAATGCACATTTTGAGATGTTATTTACAGACAATAAAACTGTCTTTCGTTGGATATTTAGTGTTAGTTTTCTCAAAAATGAAAATCATTTTCGTTCATTATGGTAGATAATTTTAATAAATAATAAGTTTTAATATATTATTTACACTTAGTGAATTTGTATAAAAAAATATAGAAGAAAGTCTTGTGGTGGCTACAACATACTAGTTTTTATTTTTTGTTTATTTTTTTTTTAATGAACTTTTGTTTTTATTTCTTGTTGAAAAAATTTCTTCTTTTTTCTTGATTCCGCCATTTTCCTGCGCCCACGGATAATCAGAAGTGTACTGCAATTGTAATTTTAAATTCTGAAAAAAAAAAAAAAAAAAAAAGTTGAAGAAATAAATCGTGTTAGAAAAATATTGTTTAATTTTAATTTAATTAATGCCATTTTTTATTTGTTTTCGGAAATAAATTTTATTTAAAATCAGGGCAATTACAGATGACAGTAATTAAAGCCATATTAGGAAAATATCAAGCATCAAATTGTTTTAGTAGCCTTTTAAATTAAAAGCATCACTGTTTTATACTTTCTATTAATCACAAACTTTAAGCTGCATTTTTTATATAAATTTTTATTATTCTTTTTCGCTGTATCCTTATATTATATTAATAAAATTCTTGAAAAATGTTAAAAATTCTCATAATTACTTTTACCCTCTTTATATATTTATTTTACGATAATCACAAAACTAAATTGGAAATTGCCAGAAGCATCCTGATGCTGCAATTTAATTACACTGCTATGAATGAAAATCGGCCCTAATACAATTTTATCAAGTTCTTATGTAAAATGACCTCCTCAATCCGAATATGAGGCTCATTTTGCCCTATCACCCACCGTTTTTAGGGATGCCACCCTATTCGTATCACTTTTCGGTAATTTTATGGCTATAAATTTGATTTGTAGGGAGAAAAGGATTATTTTAACTGTTAAATATCTTCTGAGCGGCTGCAGTGCTGGAAAATTCTAAAACTTGAACATTTGCAGCAAGGAAAATTTTGGGGGTGGGGTGGGGGTGGGGTGGAATTTGACACTGAAATTATATATTACATTTATTATATTTTATTAATCAATTATTATTATTATCTGTTATGCATTATACTTTTTTGTTTGTTTTTAAGTGTTTAATTCATTTCTATTCTCCAAATCGAATTCATGGCCATAAAATTACCGAACAGTGATAAAAATTATGGAAGGGGTGGCGTACCAAGAAAACGGTGGGTGTTTGGATAAAATGGGTTTCATATTCGGATTCAGGAGGTCATTTTGTATAAGAATCAGCAAGAATGGTATCAGGGCTCAAAAAAAATGTTTTGCAACGCAGTGTTATTTATTGAAAATAAAATAAAAATTAGTTATTGGAAATTAATTAGTAAAACTAGTATGATGTGGCCACCACATGACTTTCTTCAATATAATTTTACACAAAATTCATTCAATTCAAATTATTTATTAAATTATCAAATTATTTTCCATTATAAATTCAGACGATTTTCATCTGACAGTATTATATTATCACTAAATGCCAAAAGATGTCAATTTTTTGCAAATCAGAAAAAATAACATTTTTTTCCGTTTTATTTATTTATTTATTTATTTTTTTTTTTTGGTTAAAAGATAAAAAAAATTGATAACTTTGTTGTAAATTATCACATATGTATAGTTTAACCATTCGTTTTAAAGGTATTGACGAGATCTTTCGAAATATACCCATATTGGGTACCCCCGGGGGTACTCCCCCCCCCCCTTCCCGAGGTGTAGGAAGCGATGCTCCTACATGTACAATTTTTTCTTTCTAGTTGACTACTACTATTATCAGTAATTCGTATTAATTTTACAATCACACAGTTAAAATAACTCTCATTATGTATATTTATACGAATATCCTATAATGCCATGTTAAAAATTTAGAAAAAAAATTAGATCACAGCGCCACCTTTTGAACAATTGTTCCACAAATCTAATCAGTACCAGTTTATATCAAGGTACAACTAAATACCAAGTTTGGTTAAATTTCGTTCGTTGGTTCGTGAGATACAGCGTCCAGAAAGTGTGTGATACACACACACAGGCAGACAGACATTTTCTAAAACCAGTCAAATCGTGTTCAGGACATCCCAAAACATGTAAATTCATCGAAAACTAGAGTTCGAAAATTTTCACGAATCCAATACTTTCTCTGTATATACTTATAGAGGAAAGTAATAAACTGTGGCATACAGCCCCCCTTCCAATTAATTAAAGTTGGCCAGACCTTAATCTCTACACAGAGCAGGTGTGCTGATACTTACAATAGTTTGGCTCCAGACTGTCTCGAACTGTGACACTAAAGTACAAAGAAGCTGCCCTGATGGTACGCCCTGATGGTCGTGAGAACATTGGAGTTTCCGAGGAATTTCTTCGGCCCGACGGAAAGGCGCCCGCCCGCTCCGCGAATGAGAGAGGAGCGCGGGTTGCAATCGAGAGGACGAGTTTTCCCAGGAACAGCTCTGAAAGCAGAGAGTCGGGGATTCGTATCTTGTCTTCGGCCAGTGAAGGTCGGAGGGTCTTCTCTTGTCCCGTTTACCAGGAGAGGTAACGAGACTTAGTGATTTTTTTTTTTGTGTTCCTCTAGGAGCAGAGAACACAGGTCAACTCATTTTCTGTCACCGGCGAAAGTGTGCAGGTCAGCTAGCAAAAGACTTTTTACTGTAAATTATAATAGGACTGGACTATATCTGTTCTGTACCTGGAAGGTGCAAGTATTGTTTTCCAACATCAATATTGAAACTAACGGTTGTACATAGAATATCTTTTTTAAATTTTAATTAAATTAATTTTCTTATCAACCTCTGCTGTGACGGGATTTTCTTCTTCGCTACCAGAACCCTCGCCCGAAATTCCAAAACGCCACAGCTATACTAACTTGGTGGCAGCGCTAGAGGGATGATTGTTGGAGAATACTACACTGCCTGAAGAAGTACGGACTACGGACGATAGAAAAGTGATAGACTCAAGGGAAGGATAAACGCAGCGGAGTACGTCGAATCATCAAATCAACGGAGGATACATCTACGTCGCATCGACGAGAATCTCTAAGACAGAGAGGAGAGCCCTCAGCCGGAACCCATCCCGAATTCCATACGGAGTGCCGATCCGAGAGCCATCATAAGTGCCAGAAGGAAGGACGGAACTCGAGCAAACGACAACAAAACAGGGGTGAGTCAAACTTTTCTAGTGAGGCTGTAAAATTTTTTGTTATTTAAGGTATTAGATGATAAATGTATAAAGTTAAAAGTTATTTAGAAATTTATTAAGGGAGAGTAAACCTTAAATTAACATTGTTTTTGGAAAAATTAAAAATGTGGCATATCGCAAAGAAACTTTAAGTAAAAACAGGGAGGAATTTAAATTATAGGTAAATTTAATTTAAATATAACTCATATTTGTTTAGTTTGGAAAAATATTAATTGATTTGCACATATTTGATTATCTTGTTTTAAATGAGAAAGATTATATTTGAAAACAGATATTATTTGAGAAAACAAAAAGTGTGTTAAAATATCTTGAGAAAGATAACACAGTAATTTCATATTGTTTTGTGTAATTTATGAAAATTAAAAGTGAATCAAATAAGTTACGGAAAGAGGTTTCTTTCCTGGAAAGTGTTGTGATTTCAAATATTTCAAATTTAATGTGTAGAATTGAATATTAAGTTTTAATTATTGGAATCGTGTTGTATTGGAATTTTATACACCCCAAAAATTTGCAAAATTGAATTATAGGTTTTATTAGTGTAATTTTGTATATGTATTTTTTGGAATTGGGTAAAATTGTAAGAATTGTGTAAAATTGTTAGGAATTGTGTAAAAGTGTTAGGTATTATGTAGAAATTTTTTTTTTTTGGGGAATTGTGTAAGATTAAATTGTGAATTTAGAATTAGGTAAACATGTCAGATTTAGGGCAGTATAGGAAAGCGGAACTGCAAGAGCTCGCAGTCGAATTCGGAGTGATTGTTGAAACTTCGGATAGGATAAGTGATATCATAGGGAAAATTCAAAAGTCTCCAGATTACGATAAAGACCTAGCCCTAGCTCAAATTAAGTTAATACGGGAGGATCTCTTAGAAAGAAAGGCGGAAGAGAAAAGGAAGGCGGAAAAGATTGCGGAAAGGGAGGCTGAAGAGAAAAAAATCGCTGAAAGAGAAGCGGAAAGGAAACATGAATTAGAGTTAGAAAAACTTAAAATAGCCCAAAATTCAGAAACAGTAAGTCTAGCTTCGACTCGTAGCGAACGCTCCAGCCGACAATCACTAAAATCGGTTATGCAAAAATTTGAACCGGAGAAATCGGACATGGCATTATTTCTTGCGTTATTCCAAAGACAAGCTAGGAAGTTAGAAATAGATGACGAGGATCTAGTGACTAATTTATTAGCTTTATTGCCCGTAGAAATCGCGGAATTAATTTTAAAAGAACCCCAAGAAATTAGTGACGATTTTGAGAAAGTCAAACAAATGCTATTAGATCGATTTAAATTAAGTCCGGAAAATTTTAGAATTAAATTTATGCAACACCAAAAACAACCGGGAACTCTTTGGCATGATCTAGCTTATGATTTAGATACATATTTAAATGGGTGGTTAGAGGGAGTAGAAGTGACAAATTTTGAGGATCTAAAGAAATTAATGGTGGCCGACCAGTTAAAGAAACGGGCTAATTTCGAAATGAAAGATCATTTCATAGATTCGTGGAGCTCTCTCAATGAACCGCGAGAGTTAGCTAAGAAGTTTGACGCATACGAGTCAGTTCGCAGAAATAATAAGAAAAGTTGGACCCCGAAACCACCACTAGAAAAGAAATTAGATAAACCTCGCAACTTTGATAAAAATAGGGTTGAGAAAAAGGCCCCAGAACAAAAAAATTGGAGGGATAAGTCTGATCTGACGGAAAGATCTAAATTATTTGAGGCCCGAAAACCTATTGTTTGCTATGTGTGCTCTTCCCCCGATCACATTAAGCCAAATTGCCCAGTCTGGAAAAGCAGACAAGAGAAGGCTGAAAAAGTAAATCACGTAGGAGACGCTGAGAATTTAAACCCGGCTTTTGAACCTTATTTAAGTGAAGCCAAGATAAATGGGGAAAAGTTTACCATTTTACGTGATTCTGGGACGTGCCTCGATATTGCCCCTCATAAAATAATTTCTAATGAGCAATTAAACGGGGAAACTGTGTGGGTTAAAGCAGCTTTAGCCAACGAAGTGAGATGTCTACCCATAGCCAATATTGAATTAGAAATTGAGGGAATAGGGTTAATTAATACGAAAGCCGCGGTAGCGGATAAGGAAGTTCTCATGGATTATTATTTACTGGGAAATGAGACGCAGAAATTAATCGAGAGAAAAAAACAAAAACCCGAATTAATCCATGCAGTCGAAACGCGGGCGAAAAGGCGTAAAAACGAAACTGCGCCAAAAACCAGTCTGGCGAGTGAAAGCGCTGGGAATGATCAGGGAGAGGCAGAGAGCGAGCCTACGGAAAATCAGGGTACGGAAGAATCAATTTTGCTCCCCGAGTTAGAGGAGGATAGGATCACCGCTCTGGCGCACGTTGGGAAAAACGAGTTTCGCCAAGAGCAGGAAAAAGATGAAAGCTTGACAGAGTTGTGGGCGCGCGCGAAAGAGGAGAAATCGAATTTAACAATAGATCAAGGTTTGCTGTACAGAATTGCTACAGATCACAGAGGAGAAAAAAGGCGTCAGCTAATTATTCCGCGGAAATATAGGAATGAAATTTTGAATCTTTGTCACAGTTTAATATCCGGTCATGTGGCCATGACTAAAACTAAGGATAAATTGCTGCGATATTTTTTCTGGCCAAATATCATTAAAGAGGCTGAAGCCTATGTAAAATCGTGTGATCCTTGTCAGAAAATTGGGAAGGCAGGAGAGCAAAAAAAAGCCCCTCTTAAACTTGTTCCCATTATTACTGCAATTTTTACGCATATAAACTGTGATATTGTGGGACCACTCCCACCTTCGGAAAATCAAAATAAATATATGCTCACGGCTATGTGTTTAGCATCGAGGTATCCAGAGGCTATCCCGATACCCGATTCAAGGTCGGAAACAGTGATCGACGCGTTAATGATAGTATTTAGTAGAATGGGATTTCCGAAAGTAATCCAAACAGACTTAGGGGCTTGTTTTATGAGTAACTTAACCTCAACTTTCTTAGAAAAATTTGGAATTAAGATAACTCACAGTAGTGTGCACCACCCACAGACAAATTGCATTGAGCGTTGGCATCGTTCAGTTAAACGGTTACTGAAGGTAATCTGTTTAGAAAGTGGAGAAAGTTGGGAGAGGAGTTTACCCTATGCTTTGTTAGCTTTGCGGACGGTAACACATGAATCAACGGGATTCAGCCCAGCCGAGTTGGTTCATGGGAGAAATCTGCGAACCCCGGAAACCCTGCTATTTGAGAAATGGACAGAGCAGGAAGAGGAGCAAAACCCAGTGACGGAGTATGTTTTCGAATTGATAAACAGACTCCAAAGGTGTCAAGAGCTCGCAGGGGAGCAGATGGAGGAAAAAAGGGACAAACGCAAAATCTGGTATGACAGAAATGCGGTAAATCGGAAATTTAATCCCGGGGACAAAGTGCTGGTTTTAGCCACAAGTAAACCCAATAAATTATCCGTATCATGGATAGGGCCAGGCACTATTGAGAGTCAAATGTCAGAGACTAATTATATTGTAAATGTACCGGACAGGCGCGAGAAGTCGCAAATTTATCATGTCAATTTACTAAAACCTTACGTGCAGAGAGCAGAAATCGTAAATGTATTAATAGAGGAAAATCGGGATAATAAAACGACGGAGGCAGACTTAGAAATACCTTATCCTATAACTGACCCGGAAGAATTTGACCTCAATATGGTAATTAGGGACAGTAATTTAGGAAGTCGTTGCACAAAAGCCCAACAGGAGCAATTAGGAGCATTACTAATTAAACACAAGAAAGTGTTTTCCAATATTCCAGGCCGAACGAATTTAATTGAGCATGATATTGAATTGACTAGTGATAAACCCGTTAGAATGAAGCCATATAGGACGTCACCTCGACAAACCGACATCCTGAAATCCGAAATCCAGCGTATGTTAGAATTGGGCATAATTAAGGAAGGGGAGTCAGATTATACCTCGCCTATGATATTAGTAGAGGCCCTTGGCAGAGAACCCCGCCCGTGCGTTGATTATCGCCAGTTAAATGAGATAACTCGTGCCGAATTTTTCCCTTTGCCTAACATAGAAGAGAGGGTAGAGCAAGTGGCAGCATCAAAATTTATTACCGTGATTGACTTAACTAAAGGCTATTGGCAAATACCTTTAACCCCTAACGCAAAACGTTTAGCGACATTTGTAACTAGTTTCGGTTCATATCAACCTTTGGTAATGCCATTTGGACTTGTCTCCGCCCCGTATAGGTTTTCAAAATTCATGAGTATTCTATTAAAGGGACTAGAAAGTTTTTGTTTGCCTTACCTTGACGATATGGCTATCTTTTCTAATTCATGGGAAGAGCATTTAGAACATTTAGATATAGTTCTAAAGCGGGTAACCAAGGCAAAATTAACCATTAAATTAGCCAAGTGTAAATTTGCCCAGGAGACGGTCAAATATTTAGGGCATGTTGTAGGGAAAGGACGTAGGAAACCGTCCGAGATTAAAATTAAGGCCATTACTGATTTCCCAGCTCCAAAATCAAAAACGGAAATTAGAAGGTTTTTAGGGATGTGCGGGTATTACTCCCGATACATAAAAAACTATGCAATTATAGTAGAACCGCTGACCCGAGCTTTAAAAGGGAAAACGAAAAAGGAAAAAGTAGACTGGAGTCCCGAAATGGAGAAGGCTTTTAGGGAGTTAAAAGATAAACTCACCCGTGACCCAGTACTGTACGCTCCTGATTATACTAAGGAGTTTATTATTCAAAGTGACGCCTCAGATAAGGGGATAGGTATTATCATGGCTCAAAGGCAAGGAGATGAAGAACATCCAATTCTGTACTTAAGTCGAAAATTTACTAAGGCAGAGAAAAACTATAGCACAACCGAAAAGGAATGTGCTGGGATCATTTTCGCAGTGAAAAAGTTAAAACATTACCTGGATGGTCAAAAATTTACCATAGAAACTGATCACAACCCATTAATATGGTTAAAGAGAAATGCGGGAAACAATCCCAGATTAATGCGGTGGGCGTTAACCTTGCAGCCCTTTAACTATGAAATCCGACACAGACCAGGAAAAGACATTCCTCATGTGGACTGTTTGAGTCGGGTGGATTAAAAGTTATCTGTAAGAAATTTTGTATATAGTTAATTATTATTAGTATTGTTTTATTATGTTAATTAATTTGTAATTTGAAACTTGTAACTTTAGTGTAAATTTAAGTATTGTTTAGTCAGGAAGATTAGCCTCTCTAGAATTGCTTTGATGCACCCTAACCTAATTTGATTGCAGAGATTTTCTGGAGTTTCAACCCCAGAAAACCATCTTAAGGGGGGGGGAAGTTGTGGCATACAGCCCCCCTTCCAATTAATTAAAGTTGGCCAGACCTTAATCTCTACACAGAGCAGGTGTGCTGATACTTACAATAGTTTGGCTCCAGACTGTCTCGAACTGTGACACTAAAGTACAAAGAAGCTGCCCTGATGGTACGCCCTGATGGTCGTGAGAACATTGGAGTTTCCGAGGAATTTCTTCGGCCCGACGGAAAGGCGCCCGCCCGCTCCGCGAATGAGAGAGGAGCGCGGGTTGCCATCGAGAGGACGAGTTTTCCCAGGAACAGCTCTGAAAGCAGAGAGTCGGGGATTCGTATCTTGTCTTCGGCCAGTGAAGGTCGGAGGGTCTTCTCTTGTCCCGTTTACCAGGAGAGGTAACGAGACTTAGTGATTTTTTTTTGTGTTCCTCTAGGAGCAGAGAACACAGGTCAACTCATTTTCTGTCACCGGCGAAAGTGTGCAGGTCAGCTAGCAAAAGACTTTTTACTGTAAATTATAATAGGACTGGACTATATCTGTTCTGTACCTGGAAGGTGCAAGTATTGTTTTCCAACATCAATATTGAAACTAACGGTTGTACATAGAATATCTTTTTTAAATTTTAATTAAATTAATTTTCTTATCAACCTCTGCTGTGACGGGATTTTCTTCTTCGCTACCAGAACACTCGCCCGAAATTCCAAAACGCCACAAAACATGTAAGTTACCGTATCTTCCTAATATTGTGCTAATGTTATTGATTTATTTATTTTTATTTTATTTTATTTTTATTTTATTTTATTTTTCTTTTTTTTTCAACTCAATTTGAAAAAAAAGTTGTAACTTTATACAGAATATTATGCAATATTCTGTGTACTAAACACTGTTTGAGAAAATTTTCAGATATATTTATGACCAAAACTGCGAATTTAACAAATAGGTCACCGTATGTATTTTTAAATATTCCATAAAATATTAATTGAAAATTTTAAAGCATATGCCTGATATTTATTCTTATTCAGATTACGTTAATTTATTTATTTAGAATTTCGATAAAGATAAAATGAAACCATTACTGTTTCAATCCAATAATGTTTAGAAAATACCCAATTTTAATTAGCAATTTCAGAAATTTAAAACTCTCTTCCATTTCTCTCCTCATTAAAGGCATAAATGCGTTTGTTTGTAGAAAACTTTTCATTCTAAAGCTTAGAGAGGTATGCCAAATTAAATTAAACAGATAAATTTTAGTTTTTCGTTCTGAAAAAGTAAAGAAAATTGTTTCATTTAAAATAACTTTTAGTTACTTATTGACTTAATAGGTTTGAATAATAGTTTGTTTCGAAAAGCAATGTTTTTCTTAATTAATAATGCATTTCTAGACAAAGAAAATTAACGCAGTCTGTAAAAGAATTCAAAAATTAAAATAATGTTTTAGTCGAATATACAATTGTAATTTTTATAATCTCTTACCTATATAAAATAAAGAAAGTGTTGTTTTGACTAAAAGCTTTAAAATTCTATTTTTAATATGACTGATCGAACAATTTCTTTCAGATAGCGATTTCAGTATCGTTACTAATTTTTTTCTATCACCTTGAATGAACGTGGAAACATTTTGTTTTTATATATAAAACTGAAAGTTTGTCTTTATATCTGTCCGGCTTTTAGTCCAGATAATTAGATTTTATCAAATATTGGTACACTTATTCGTCAGAACAAAACCTATCTAACGTCGTATTTTTAGTTCAATTGGATAATTGGTTCAAAAGGTATTAAATAAAAACCCAATTTTAACATTAAAATTATGAAAACGAAAAAAGAAAATTATGCCAGAAATGAATAAATAAATTAATAAATGTATTTCTTTTTATGTCAAAAAGAAAAAAAAGTAGAAGCTCTTTTTTTTTTTTTTTTTTTTTTTTTTTTTCAATAAAAATAAAATTGAGGAAATCGTGGTAAGGATATCGAACAGCTTCAGTATGGGACCTCTTGGCGAAAATGAAATTTGGCGTCGAAATAGCTCAGACGTTTCTCGTCAAGATGTTTACTTACGCAATTGCGATAGCCATTTTAATTCATCATCAAAATAGCAGCAAAAATTTAAAAGACGACAAAGGGATCTAATGTTAAAGCAATAACAAAGAAATTTTAAGAAATGAATATAATAACCAATTCTAGGGAATGAAACACAGCTGGCATGAAAGAATAGATTAAAATAAATCTTGTCGTACTAAATTAAATTCTGTTTCTTGCAAAGTTTGATATCTATTATTTAGAAAGCAAAAATAGGGGTTTTTTTCTATAATTACACGTTCTGAAGTGCCCTGTGTCCAAAATTTAGGTGTTTATTTGTTAGCGTGTGTCTGCTAGTGCGTGTTTTTTCTATCATTGAGTCTGATATCAGCATAAATCAAAAACAAATATCAGAAATAAATCCAAAAATTGAAACTTTTTTATTGAGATCGGATAAATGGATCATGTACAGGGACATATAAAAATATTCATTCACATTACGTATAAGGGTGAAGGTAAAGGCAGTTTAATATTTTAAATTGTACAAAGCAAAATGAGATTAGCATATATTTTATTTTCATCGACAAAAACATATTTTGCATAGAATGTTGTATGAAAAGAATTTATCTTTCTTTTACAGGGCCACACAAAAATGTTTGGAAAAGGCTCAAAGTAAATTTCATGTTGAGTCACTTTTTTTTTGTTTTTTTTTTTTTTTGTGCTAAACTTAATCACACTGTATAGTGGGTGTATCTTTTATAGATAATATACAGAGCTACTCAAAAATAGCGGAATAAGTTTAAAAAGTGTATGAACAGCAATTCTCTTAATAGTTTTAAATACTTTGATTTTGCTTTAACAATAGTCTTAAAATATTTATGAATGTACCTAGAATATTAATAAGGTGGACAGTTGTCCCCCTCCCAGAAAAAGTATTCCAATTAAAATAGAATTTTAAAAATATTTCAACTGCTGTTTATTTTATTATTATTACTAGCAGGCTACGCACGCTTCGCTGGTCACTATATTTAAATGAATTTTCGATAGAATTGAATTAATATTTATTTTTACACCATATTATAGAAAAAAACTAAAAAAAAAAAAGAAAAGAAAAGAAAAGAAAAGAAACTGAAATTTCTCCAAACCTCGCTTCGGGTACCCGCTGTCTACGGCAGCTCTTTTCCCGCCCGCACAGCATCAGGTCTAGGTTTCCCATGCCCGCAGAAAGATATTTTCCGGGCACTTTAATCTGGATATTTATCGACGACAGGGGGGATCTGCTACGATTTAAGAACTACGATTTTAAAGATGACTGTATCTCAGCATCTATTAAATATTTTAGTTTTGAACCATGTATTTTATAGCCCATGCTATTTACACTATATTACGATTTAATTCCGACCAATATAATAATAATAATAATAATAATAAAAAGTAGATTAAAAAATAAATATAATATATAAACAAATAAATTTTAATCAACGTATATACCACCATTTTTCCCGATAAATACTGTAAATAAATAAAAATAATTAATAAATAAAAGTTTTTTCTTTTAAAGGAATTAATTAAAAAATGAAAAATAAGAAGTTGTTATACTATAAAAAATTAAACATAACTGTTATAAATACGTTTTTACATTCAAAAGTAATTATACTTAATTTTTCCTGCTGCATTACGATTTTATTTTCAATAAATATACCAAATAAAAAAAATAAAAAATCGCCTTCAAGTGAATGTATTAAATAAAAATAAGTTGCGTAATAGCTGTTGCTAAGATACGCAGACGATTGAAGAAAAAGAATAAATCTATGAAAAATGAAGGATTAAAGCCAATATTTAAAATCGAAAAAAACATTAATTTAAAAAATTCAAATTCGAAATTTGAAAAAATCTCGATGAGGTGCACACCTGCAGGGTCCCAGGTACCTATATGCGAAATTTGGAAGCTCTGCGATCAGTAGTGTGAGCGCCAGAGCGCAGATACACACACAGACACACAGATACACAGACACACACACACACAGACACTTCTCTTTATTTATATATTATTATTATTATTATTATTATTATTATTATTTATGCGCAAATATAGACCTGTTAATTTCCACGTTACACTCTAATAATATTTTTAAGTGATGAAGATTTGCAGAAGGTAACGTAAATGCTACACTAAATTATTTTGATTAAAAGCATTATCGCCTAAATCATCTAAGGTTCTTTTTACTAAATAATTTTAATGATGTATATAAAATTTTACATTCATTACTATTAACATTCATTAAATTTTTTAACTATGCCGATTTTTGTTTTCAAAACAAACTTTTTAAAAAGTCCATTACTTTTTATTATTATTATTGTTTCTTTAAATTTTTTTTATTGCTACCTTTTCCATTTTTTCCCGTGCCTTTTAAATCGTCGTCTATCAAAAATCTGACAATTTTTATGATGGCCAAAAAACATTATTTACAGAGTAAAGCGTTTTTCAAACCTGGAAAACTGAAAAAACTTCCACTCGAATTCATTTTTAAGGATTCACTGATTTATTTTCTGCCTTACATTTTCAATAGGAAAAAAAGAAAAGAAAGAAAAGAAAAGAAAAAGGAAGTTTCTTTCAAAAAATTTGATTATATTGTAAAAATAATACACATGAGACATTGTATGCTGTGAAAAATTGATATCGAAGTGGAATCTAAATTTTATATTAGTTTTTTATTGCAATGTTCTACCAATTTTTATAATAAATGTTAATGTTTATATTGAATGTGGCCTATCATATTTCATACAAATAATTCATCTTGGAAGTTGGCATAAATATTTTTTTTTGAAATTATTGATAAGTAAACCCGCCCACCTTCAGACTTATTCGAATGAGTCTTATGACGTTAAAAGCCTTTGTCCTGAAAGGTTGGTCTCCCTTATCGAAATTGCGGGCCACGTGAAAAAGACCAAAAAAATTCTGTGTGTTCAGTTGACAAAATTAAAAATAATATAAATATATTTAATTAAAATAAACTTAATACCATTAGATCGATTAGAGTAAAGATGGTTATTTTCTCTAAACATTTATTTTTCTTACACTCTACTGTTTTCATTACCCAATTTTTGGTTGTCATTCAACCGCGAACCAGAAATTTTAATTTAAAATTGTTACCTATAAAACCTTTTTTCTTGACTATATTTTATTGTTGAGAAAGGTTATATAAATTCTTTAAAAGTCCTTTTTTACAGGAAAAATAATAGTTTTAAAAGGGTTTAAAATGTTAAGTTTAGGAAAAATGACCATTAAAGTAATGACAGGAAAATGACAACAAAATCAAAAGACTTTTTTTTTATTTATTTATTTATTTATTTTGTGAAAACAATGAGAGCCATTAGAGAACATGCCAAAAAATGTTGACCACTTAACACTAAAAATCGGTGCCCAGGGCAACGGTGCCTACTAGCAAGCACAGTAGGTCTACTCTGCACCTCATTTATATATATATATATATATATTAATTCTAAAACTGTTAATATTTGAGATTTATAGGATATTTTTTATTAGCTTAAACCCCATAAAGCACAAACATATTATATTTAATTTCATTTTCAGAAACTAGATTATTGTTAATGTATATACAGAGGAGAATAATATTTCTCACTCAAAAATGAAATTCTAAGTGTTAACACATTGATAAAAATTATACTTTATCCCATTCTATAGACCGCTGGACATGTGATTGAAATCGTTTTGCGTTTATTTCATTTCCATACAAGCTTATATGCGTTATCTTGAGGACAACAAATGAGTCGTCAATAAAGAAATTGACCGTAATATGTTACATAGACTGGGAAACCTCTGGATGACCCCTACTTCCTGGCAAAGTCAAGCAAATGGGTTATTTACAGTACACTGGAACGAATGACCGCATGTTCACCACATAGCGACTCACTATTTGACAAATCACCTAAGTGCTCCAATGAAATAAAGTATGTCGTAAACGGGATTTTTTTTTTTTTTTTTTTTTTTTTTTTTTTTTGTTTATTGGGAAATGATTGCTAAGTAACTGCAGCTTCTTTGTTCTTCTTAGATTTGGATACATAAAGGCCAGTTTCCATTGCAGTTGGAAGTTCGAGGTTCAAAAAACCATTAATCACGCTCCCGACACAAAAAGCCAAATGTCTTGTCATCAGTTGCAGCCTTTTTTTATCAGATTGCGCACTTACTTCAAAGGAAAGCATGCAAAATCGACAAAGATATGTGCCTCTGGCCCCTCAATTATCTCAGCAGGGGGTTATTACCAGGAACTTTTCCGGTCTTCCAACCCCGTCCAACTGCTTGACCACATCAAAAGATCCGCTTGATCACATCAATAGTGCCGTTCGAACCAACCTCAGTGGAAACTGCACTTAAGACCACCTGTCACACTCACACTTCCAAAGCAGCAAGGAAAATGCAGTGCACAGAGAACGCACCACGAAGAATTTTGAAAAATGACCTCCACTTTCTTACATCTGTACCGCTGAGGTAAAGGACACCATGTTCTTTTTTTTTTTTTAAAGAATTAGCATCATATCCTGGATGTACATTTTTGGATTTTTACAGAGGCATTAGGCACTAATGTTCAGTTACTAATAAAGGAGATAAGACAATGGAGAATAGACCATAACCATTTTCTTTATTCATGACAAATATATTTCATTGTAGCTGTAGCACGTCAAAGACATCGTGGTTACTCTTTTCACAACATGAACATGTCCTTTACCTCCGGGGTACAGATATGTTAATTTTACTGCCTGAAAGCAGTTTAAATTAAGTAAATACCAATAAAAAAAATTGCATGAATGAACAAATTTATACATAATATTTGGTTTCATGTTTGTACAGTAATATTAATATTCCTTTAATGGTTACGTCGGTAGATAAATATTTTAGAGTTTACGGCCCGATTCAGAAATAGTTAAAATATTAAAAACATTTATGCATCCCTTTCTAGGAAAAATATTTTTAGTATGCGTTTTGCAGAGGTTTTATATAGCCAAGCAATAGAACGTTCTTTAACAAAACTGCTGAACTTTTACAAGATAATTATATGTAAACAGAAATTCATTACTACAGACAAGGCACAAAGAAGGACAGAAAGTCAAATCGAAAATATTCGCATTCATCAAACAATATAAAGGTATATAAAATGATTAATACTACTAAAAATGCACTTTCAACCATTTCCTATTATATACCGTAATGTATACCAATCTTTCATGTGACCCGGTAAACAAAACTTTAATGCTAATCCAACCATATTCAATAGAAAAGATGCTTTTCCGCATGCTAAAAATGATGCTACTTTCAACCAGTGCACTGAGGAAAAGGAAAAGGAGCCTTAGAGAAAAAGTTACAGCAGCAAACTGGTAGTAACATTGATACTATTTTGAATAAGAAATCATCTAATATTACTTCAAATGAAATAATATTAATTTCGAGACCTGCTAAAAATATTTGTGGAAAAACAGATCTCGAACAGACAGACTGATAGACAATTAAATTGAAGTTACAGACATTTTTTTACAAAATAAAATTTCATGTGACATGCCAGCCTGTAAAATTATGAAAAATAAATGACTGAAGAAATATTTTATAATTTTCATTTTTCGTTGATTAACGAGGAATCTAGAAAAAAGATTCGGGCCGACATGGCCCGGAAGAAATTTCATTCAGGCCCAGGCCCGGCCTGAGCATATACAAAAAATTGAATCCGGCCCGGTCCGAGCGTGAAAAAAAAAATTAAGCCCGAACCCAGCTCGGCCCGAGATCAAATTGAAAAATTCGGCCCGAACTCGGGGGGCTCGGACTCTGGCCAAAGGCACGGCCCGTGCAGACCTCTAGGTGGCTAATCTAGAGGTGCAGACCTCTAGATTATTTTTTTAAATTAGTAGTATTAAAATGAAGGTTATTTATCGATCATCTGCGTTAATACGTCATTAATAGCTTTAAATTATAATTTGTGGTAAACATTCAAACATTCAAAACTTTCATTAAAATTTAAAAATAAAATACAATAAATCTGTAATGGTAGTCAATGATGAGAAATTTAAAAACCATTATCTTAAAATTTTTGTATTAAAAACCAATCAATACTCTAAAAGTAATCGCTTATGCCAATGCTTTTGCTTTACCATTTTTAAAAAGAAATATTATTGATGAATGGATTAGTATATTCTGTTTTAAAATTAAAATAAAATGAAATTTCTTATTTAGAAATAATTAAGTAAATCATTTCTTATGCATATTAATAGATTTAATGTAAGACGTTGTAAACTCTGCACCATGCAATGTGTGCAGATTTTAATTTACAATTTGATTTTTTAAGTAGGAGATATTTTCGACTTATAATCGAAAGTAAATTTTTCGATTAATCTTCTTCGAATTTTTCTGTTTCATTCCTCCGTTATTATGTCAAATTAAAAATATGTTACTCATAAACAAATAACCAAACAAATATAATTCTAAAATGTTTTACAAAGAGCTTGAGAATAACTGCAATATTCATATTTTTACCATCTTATGTTAACAAGATTGTAATACTATTACATTCCCATTAAAACAGTTACTTAAAGCAAAGTACAACAGTAAAATATAGGTGATAATTCATAAGTAATATTTAAAAAGATAAAAATATAAAGTTTTGATCAAATTCAGGAAAAAATAACTAATATGTGACTGGTATTATAATGGTTAAAGATTTTTATTTATTTATTTTTCTTTCTGTTAATCTTCTTCGAATTTTTATATGTTTCATTCTTCAGTTACCATGCTAAACTAAAAATTATCACTCCTCAACAAATAAATAAACAAATATAATTCTAAAATGATTTACAGCGAGCTTGAAAATAACAACAGTATTCTATTTTTATCCATCTTATCTTAAAAAGATTGTTATACTATTACATGCCTTATTAATACAGTTACCTAAAATAAAATACAACTGTAAATAATGGGTAATAATTCATAATAATATCCTGAAATATAGAGAGATACAGTGGTGACAGAATACGGGAATATAATGTTTATATGTATATATATATATTAAGAAGGACATTTTTTATTAAAAATCGAAAACAAGTTTTTCAATTAATCTTCTTCGAATTTTACGGTTTCATTTTTCAGTCGCCATGCCAAATTAAAAAAAAAAAAAATTCACATCAACAAATAAATAAACAAATATATTTTAAAATGTTTTACAGGAATCTTAGAAATAGTCATAGTATAACATATCTTATGTTAACCAGATTACAATATTATTACACTAGCCGTTTTGGCGACTAGCTGGTTCGCGATCGTTGAAAAATCTGATCGTATTAAAAACCCGCTCAGTGGCGCCTGCGGAGCCTTCTCCCTAGAGACTGGACATTGGCGGAAAGTCGGCCATTTTAGTGACAAATTGGTGCGATCCTCGTAGAGCGTAATGTTTTTTTCTTCGCGATTGACACTTTACTATACAACATAAATGGAAGAAAATTGTATTAAATTTGTTCAAAATTTAATGCAGAATATAAATGTGTAGTTTGTTTCGTCATAGAAAAAAATAATTTGAAGATAAACGAATTTTGTTTTAACCTTTGACAAGATATGGTTACTTTTTCAACTCCGATTGGACAACAGAGGAATTTTTTGTTATGCATTTCTATATTGAGCAAAATACGTTGATTGTGAAATTAATTCTACCTTATCTTTTCTGAGGACAGACATTTTATATTTAATAAATTAGAAAACTTTTAACAAAAATATGGTAATCTTACAAGGAGAGGTCACGACATGAAAAATTCAAATCGGGACGGAATTGCGCAGGTTTGTAGTATACTATTAAGGTAACAACATATTAAATCAGTAGGACCCACTATCCACAGAATTTCGATAAAAAAGCTTTAAAAGTTTCAGTAATTTTTAAATGCGAGTTATTTCGCAAGCAAGGCAGCGCCCTAGTGGTGTGAGCTTAACGCACTAGACTTCCACCCAGACGACCTGGGTTGAAGGCTAACTACGGGATCTTTTCTTTTTTCTTCTTCTTTAATTTTTTATGTAATCTAAATTTTTTATTTATTTTTACTTTATTTTATAATTCAATTCAAAATTTGAAAATTTTAATAAAATATTATTTAATTTTCTTGAATATAAAATAAATAATTTTTTCTATTTTTAATATTTATAACTTAAAAATACAATAAATTTCTATAATTTAAAAAATAAAATTTAGTTTTTACAAAACACTAAATAACAAATATAAAGAAAATCAGACAAAAAATTTAAATAATTAAATGATAAGCAAGCTGTAAAACAAGGTGTAAAATACTTAGCAGGTGTACTTAAATCTTGGTTTGAGCTTCCTGATTTGGTTTTAATGTGTATAAAATATGTAAACGCTTTTAGCTTGTTAATAATAGAGAGCAGGTGGGATTTTATTTCGTGCACAGAAGGATTTAAAAAAAAAAAAAAAAAAAAAAAAAAAAGCAAGTTGTTATCGAAGACGAAAGTATGTTGATTAACATTTAAAATCTTCATTTAAGGATAACATTTCTTTGCCTGTAATAATTTAATGGCATCGTAATCCAATACTTTCACTTTTCAAGAAGCTACATAGAATGGAGAAGTAATTATTTAATTTGACTAGTAATTATATATGCAATTAAAATCATCATTTCTCTGTAATATTTTTTATTTTTTGTAATTTAAAAACAAAATTCAGTATTGTTTTAAATGTACCTAAAATAAAATAAAATATTTAGATAAATAATTAAAAACAGTTTCTTTAGTTTACCTTATTTTATAGTTAAAACAAAACTAAAATTTATTTTTTAAGTTATAGAAATTTATTATATTTTTAAGTTATAAATATTAAAAATAGAAAAATTTATTTATTTTATACTCAAGAAAATTAAATAATCTTTTATTAAAATTTTCAAATTTTAAATTGAATTATAAAATGAAGTAAAATTAAATAAAATGTTTAGATTGCATAAAAAATTAAAGAAGAAGAAGAAGAAGGGAAAAGAAAAAAGGTTCTGCAGGTAGCCTCGATTTTAGGTCGTCTTGGTGGAAGACTAGTGCTTTAAGCTCACGCCACTGGGGCGCTGACACATTCGCGAAATAACTTGTATTTAAAGACTACTGAAACTTTAAACGCTTTTTTCTCAAAATTTTGTGGATAGTGGGTCCTACTGCTTTAATATGTTGTTACCTTCATAGTATACTACAATCCCGCGCAATTTCGTCCAGATCTGAATTTTCCATGTCGTGACCTCTCCTTGTTAGTGTTTGTCAAAGTAATTCATGAATAAATGTAAAACTACGGCAGAAGAAAGGAAATTATTTTTTATTACTTTATAAAAATATTTATGTAACATTTTTAGAAGCTAAAAATACATATTTTATTTATTTCAATTATGCATTATTATTAATAATGATTTAATTATTTGTTTTTTGTAAAAATATTAACCAATAATTAAAAATAATGATTTAATTAATGATAATTTATCAAAATATTAACTAATATTTTTAGAAATTAAAAAATAAGTTTTTATTTTATTTATATTTGCTTATTTCATTGGTTTTTTGCAATTTTAGTTTTTGAAAATATTATGTAAATAAAAATAATAACTCATTTAAATAATGTTTATAAAATTTATGATGGCAAATATTATTTAAAAGAAATTTATATTTCATATGCTAGTAAATAATGTACATCTTATATATATATTCAATTTTAAGAAAACGTATACATTTTGCGTACAAGTAAATAATTGAAAATAATTTTTAATATAGTTATTTTAAATATGTATTTTAAAATATATTAGAAAATACATGCCAAGTTAAAAAATACATTCACTAACATACTAAATAAGTCGCAAAACAGAACTTAAAAACTAATAGCTGGCAAATAAATAATG
The DNA here is from genome assembly GCA_963930645.1 of Salticus scenicus. Taxonomy (NCBI): domain Eukaryota; kingdom Metazoa; phylum Arthropoda; class Arachnida; order Araneae; family Salticidae; genus Salticus; species Salticus scenicus. Next base: position 68,666,940 of record OZ005659.1, read on the forward strand.
TGATTATCTCATATGATGGGAAATAAATACGTAAAACAGCATGCAAGAAGAGAATTCAAAGTACTTAAAACATGATATAAAATAAATAAGAATGCATTTTTATCTTTTAAAGATATTTCAAAATAAAAGAAATTTATTTCTCAACAAAGTAAAAATGTAATAAATAAGTTCTTTTTTGATTATGACGTAAAATAATCGAAATTTCTTCTCAGCGTAATGGTAAGCAATGGAACAACTGGCACTAAAATGGCGGATTTCGTCAAAAAAGCGAACGCGCCAATGTCCAGTCTCTCACTAAGGGTCCCTACTTCTCCCCGTTTGAGGACCTGGAACAGCTTATTCGGTTCAAATTCAAACAGCTTTGTTGAAAATTCTAACTGTGGCAAATTCCCGCTCGGTATAGCGACCATCTATAGAGAGAGACTGGACATTGAACAAATATGGCGGACGTTCGTTCAAAAACCAGTCGATCGCCGTAGAACATAATTTAATTTTACCAGCGTATGATACTTTTCTTTTAATTAAAATCTCGATAAATCATTTTTATTTATCTTTAGAAAGCCTTGTAGAGTGCCATTTGAAATTTTACAGAGCGCAGTGGTATCGCATATAACAGCTTGAACAAACATGGTGGATCGGCTGGCGGGTCAATGTCTAGTCTCTTATTATATAGGGTCTCTAGCTCCGTAGCACCTGCGGCGCCCACTTCTCATTTGACGATCTGAAACAGCTTGTTCTCTAAACGTGCAAATGATCTTTGGAAATTCTGACCGTAGAAAACAGTCCTACGTTGCCCTATTCTGCACTTCCCTGCGTTCACTGTGAAAACGACGTTTGAAAATTCAGATCGTTGCAAACTCCCACCCGGTGGCGCCTGTTAATAACTTGTTGCATCTGTTAATAACTTTGACATTGCATATTCAGTATCAAGTAACAATTTTCTAAATCATGTTTAAATGCGTGTGTATTACGGCCGAAAGGTGGCGCTGGTATGCTGTAATTTTTCTTGTTTCTGTAAAAACTATCCCCACTAAAAATAATCCGGCGATATTCTTGAAAAAATAGTATTTTCTTAGGACATTCTGCAAATATTTTAAAATATTTTGAAGATTTATCTTTTTCTATAAAATATCTTCAGAAAATTTCAAGACATTATAAAGATATTTTGTAAATTTTCTTAAGAATGTTCCAAATAACTTAAGATAGTCAGCAAACATTTTTAGAGAAAATCTTGAGATTATTTTCAGTGGGGATGTCTCAAATTCTAATGTGCGCAACTACACCACATTTTCCTTACTAAGATTTTAATTTGCGTGTATATCGGCTGAAAGGTCACGCCGCTATGCTGTAATTTCCCTTGTTTTTTAAAAAGCTGTATCTCAAAACCTAATGTACACAACTTCACCATGTATTTTAAAATCTAATGTGCATAACTACAATATTTTTCAGTTTATGTGTATATTGAAAGAAATAAATCACATTAAAAAAATTAATTCATCTGCGTAGGGAAAAAAATAATAATAATAATTTAAATAATCATCATCAGCGACAGAGGATGTATCTGTAAATAAATAACTTCAATAAGTTTTAGACTCGAAAAAGTTAATCTATCACGGGCGATTATCAATTTCTTGGTAAAATTGTCTAAAACTGGCAGAATTCCTAATCGTTGACAAAAAATAAAACAGATTTAAAAAAAAATGAATTTAAATACACATAATTTTTCTAAAATTCTTATTTTCAGGGAAATGTTTTAGGTTTTTTTAACTGTAGACTGGTGAGCAGTAATAGCGAGGCATCACCATTTTCTGTTTAAATCTGTTTAAAATTGAAAAAATTCAAAAACTGCTTATTATAATTCCAGTACCTTGTCACATAGTACATCGACAATTGAAAAGCAATTATTCCAAACGGACACGAAATAATGAAGTGTTTCCACCTAAATGTCATGCTTTAGTTAATTTAAAAAGTATAATTGTCGTGTCGATAAGCAATTTGTGACCCTTGTAAGGTTGAGACCATGGAAGGTCACCACAGTTTTAAAATTGAGCTGATCCAGCGACTCCCGGTGACTCAACAGTTTAGGATGCTTCGACGCCAACAGTCGGCGAAGTTTCAGGTTAGGTTAGAATAGTTTTGCATCAGCAGAGAGCTGCAACGGAGGAAGTAAGCTGCGGAGTGCAAGTGAATATGAAGAGGCTTTAAAGTTTTGTTAAGTGAAGATATTGGAGTTGATTGAGTTAAATATAAAGGTATCTTTGGTGTTTGTGTGGTGTGAGGAGATTAGTTTTTATGCTAGAGCGAAGTTATCCGTTAGTGGAGTTTGCTAAAGTGACGAGTGTTACGGTGTGAGATATTGAAATTTGCGTGGTAGGAATTGTCGGACAGGGGAATCCCGTTGTCAATCCTGGAGGGGGCGTATTGCAACGAGTCAACAGAGAGCAGTTTTCACTAAGCTTCTACTATTTCTCCTGGGTGAGACTATTTCTTTATATTTCTCTAATTTATTTATTTAATTATTGGATTGAGTTCGGTTCAGTTACCCCTTCTTGATCTTAAGCACTAATAAAAGCTTTATTTAAATTTACTTCCAAGTCTCGTGCTCTGATTTATCTATTTAGTTATCTAATAGTTTCTAAGATAGAGTTTGCAGCCACGCAAACCCCACACCCTGAATTCAGAAAAATCGCTCCTTTCATTTAGTACCGAATTTGTAACGATTGGACCGATATTTCTAATTTATTTGGCCATATAACGATCCTTAAACCCATCTGAAGCTCAAAATTGACTGGTTTATTAATTGGCATAGGTTGATGTTTTAACAAATATCCCTGCAACTAATTAAACTTTTTTTATTTATTTATTTATTTATTTATTCTCTATGCCCTCGGGAAAGCTTTTGAGCATCAGTATGTCAGTGTTTGTACTTCTACGTTCAGTGGCGGCTAATCGTAAAGAAGAACGGACAGTGAGACGCACAGAACATACAAATCTTTCCTTTTATTATTATAGATTTCTATTAATGCAATTATAAAAAACAAAATGCAACACTAAATAATAGGCAATATTTCATAATAATATTCCGAAAGATAAAAATAGACAATGGTGATAGAATTCAAGAATAAATAAATAATACGTGACTGGTTTACAAAGTTTGTAGCTTGTTTTCAAAATGGTGATATTTAATCGTTTTATTTCGTACACAAAAACAAATATTTTCTACTAATTTTCTTAGATTTTTTTCTGATGTATACATATGTATATATATGTGTGTGTATAATTCTAAAATAATCTGCAATGACCTTAAAAATAACTGTGATATTCATATTCCGTTTTCCATTTTATGTTGAAACAATGTAACATTATCAAGTCGAAATGAAATATTCATTTACATTTACTATTGAAGATGACTAAAAACTTTGTAATAAAAGAAAGTATCTCAACGTAATGTAGACAAAAATTTACATTCACTATTAAAATCGTACAACTTTACCTAAGTCTGTTTAAATTTTCAGCTTACAGACAACTTTTATAACTCATTTCGATTACTTTTCACTGTTTTTAATCTTCATCTATCAGATGTTTGACAGTTTACTGGGTGGTCAAAAAATAATATTTACGAAGAAAAACCTTTTCTAAACTTTGAAAGCACAAAAACTTTTTGTGAAATTTATCTTTAATGATTCGCTGATATATTTTCTTTGTATCTTGACTGACAGAAAAAGAGAAAATTTCTAAAAAGACATTTCTGAAAAGTCTGACCTTTTTGTGAATAGAATACATAAAAGGAAAGGGAAAGACAGTATTTGTGGTATGAAAAGTTGCCATAGAGATTGATCTAAATATAATATTGGTGTTTTAGTGTAATATTCTGGCAATTCATGTTTTTGTAGACTGCAACCCACAATATTTTACACAAATGATACATTATGCATAAAAAGATACACAGATAAAAACAACTTACATAGAAAGGAATTTTTAACATAATTTACGTGTGGCATAATACTTTATAAAAAAGAAAAAATATTATTATTATTATTAATTATTTTTGTATTTTTTTATTTTTTACTTTACTTTATTTTTGGATAATATATTGTATTTTATACAAATGGTACATTATAAATGTTCCTTTTGGTGACTCGATTTTCAAACTGTAGAAATGCCTCAATTACCCTTAAAAAATTATTAATAAATATTCTATTTTGAAATACTGGTATTAAAAAGAAAAACCACATCTAAAAGTAATATTATAATAACGCTGCATTTTTTTTCCCTTAACCTTTTACACGCCAACGTTCCATAAAAGGAACATGAAATTAAAAATTCATTTAAAAATTAAATATCATGAATACTGATTTGAAAAAATTATCGGATATTATAGGAAGATGACTTGATATTTTGAAATAAAAATTACAGTTCAATCATAAAAGAAGAAATGTACAGAAAATTATAAAAATGACCTATTTTACCATTTTCCCTTTTACCCCACAGTTTAAAAATTCACATGATTTAGAAAAATAAACAAATGCTTCTAAAAATCGGCTGGAATGTTTAAAATAGCTTACATTGTTAAAATAAAATAATATTAAAATATAATAACGATAAATTAATAATATTAAATATAATAATATTAAATTAATAATTTTAAATATAATAATCTTAAATTATACACACACACACACACACACACATATATATATATATATATATATATATATATATATTTCACATTTTAATGATAGAGTTCGTTAAACTAAAACATTAGAAGGCAAAATATGTAAAAAACTAATTTAAATTACACTCGAATTTGAATGCTGCGTGTAAAAGGCTAAATCATAGAAGAATTCTTTTCATAAATTTATACTTTTCATCAACAAAATTAAGAAAAGAAAAATATTAAAATCATTATGGATTTTAGCGAAAAATTTAAGCATCCAGTTGGCTTAAAGATTGGTGACGTGATGTAAATAATATTGTAAAATTAATCTTTTATGATAAATTCTTATCTTTTTTTTTAAATAATAAAGCTATTCTGCTTATTAAAAGATTCTATTTTAGAACTAAAAATAAATTTATTTCACATTTGCAATTGAAAAAGCAAAAGACTTCCTCGTTCATTTTAAATGTTTGCATATGTTTTTTTATTTATTTATTTGCTTTTTTTTTTTTTTTTTTTAAGTCGATGAAATTTTGTCATTTTTTATTTTGCATGTAAAAATATTTTTTTATTTTATCTTCTTGGAATGATTTCATTTTATCCTACAGAAATCACATAGGAGTTAAATAATTGTTAATTCAACCAGTTTTTTTTTTCTCAGTTATTAAATACAAATATAATTTTAATTTTAAACTAAAACAGAGGACTTAAAATGGCAGTGACAGTAATATTTTATTATCCATTTTCTGTTGTTAAAAGTGCTACATTACTCAATTAAAACGAATATTCGTTCATACATTTTATTGAAGATGAATTTAAATGTTATGGACTTTATATACTTTGTATGAATGTAATATAGAAAATATTACATTCGCTATTAAAAATTTTACAATTTTAACTATGTGGCTTAAATTTTTAAGTCCTACTTTTGAGAAAAAGAGAAACATTTTCTTCGTACTTTAAACTATTATCTCACTTTTTATTTTTTATTTTTCCAACGTTTTTAAATCGTCATCTATCAGAAATTTGACAGTTTTTTTGTATGGCTGAAAAGAAAAAAAAAAAAAAAAAAAACATTATTTACACAGAAAGTTTTTTTTAAACTTTGAAAGCTCAAAAATTCTTCCCGTAAAATTCATCTTTAATGATTCGCTGATATATTTCCTTTGAAACTTGTTTGATAGAAAAAGAAATTTTCTTCAGAAGAAATTCCTGAAAACTTAACCATTTTGTGAATAGAAGACATGAACAGAAAGTTAAGACATTTTGTAGCATTAAAAATCACCTATAGTGTTTTATTACAATGTTCCAGAAATTTGTATTTATTTTAAATGAATTGTAATACGTTTTATTCAAATGATGCATTATAAAGGCTGCTACTGACGACTTTTTTGTGTATCACTACTATTTACAAATAGCAGAATTTCCTTTAGATAATCTTTAAAAAATATTAATAACGATTACTATTTGAAAATTGTGGTATTAAAATTTTCATCTTAGTCAGTCCTGACTATTACATCGGCATTAGCATATTTTTTAAAAGAAAATAACACATAATTATCGTCATAGCTTAAACAAACAATAACTTATTTATTTAAATTGTAAGCGAATTTCACTTTCAGGTAAGATATATTACACTTGAACACATTAATTCGTATGCACAAAACTTTCTTCTGTATCATTCTAAAACACTAATGTAATGTTAATTGGTAAACGAGTAATGTAATGTAATGTAACGTAATGTAAACGAGTAAAATGTAATGTAAAACGAGAAAAGAGCTAAATAACAGCACCATCTATCAGTCATTATGCACCTAAATTAGTCGTAGTCTTTCATAAAAGTAATCTCATTTATAAAATTTAGTGCAGTTATACACAATAGAGGCTGAAAAGTAGACTTTTCGAAAGAGGAAAAAATTCCAACATAACAACGCCTAATTTCGCCAGATTATTAATTACTCCTGATTACATCAAAATATTTCTTAATAGACATTTCAAAAAGTAAGCTTGGTACACTTAACACTACAGAAATACGAATAAAGCCATTTCATAAATGGAGAAAATTGCAACATAGCAACGCCATCTCTCAGCAAATGTGCACCTAAATCAAATCAGCCATCTTACATATGCATTAGGTGCATATAAACGCTTAAGGGGCACACCTAGTGTGAAATTTTTAAAAAATCGAATTTTTTTTTTCATATTTCGATAAGTTATACCTTTAAAAATAACAAACTAAAATTTTAAATCGATATCTCAAATAGTTTTTGGGTTACAGCCATTGGAAGAGTAACTGCTCGGCAGTTAATAGTTGTATTAGCATACGGGACGTACCTGAGGTATTGTTCGGAGTCTACCGTCTCTTCCTAATGGTTGCAACCATTATAATACGATTCCAGTTTCACGCTTACTGCCACGTGACGTATTTTTGGAGCCAGATACATTTAGTTTTATTGTGACCGTTGTATCTAGCACTTCATAAGTTAGCACGTTTTAATTTACTGAAAATGAGTGAACAATCTCCGTATTTAAATAAAAAAGGAACTCACGATGTTCCCAGACATCGATCAATATAAAAAAAACGCAAGTTTACCGGAAACCGACATACATTTGAGCAATCTACTGCGAATACCAGTACGTCAGCAGAGAAACTATTACAGAATAAGGACGATAATGTTGTGATTGACCCATCTCATGGATGTTGTATTTTACAGTTTATCTCAGTTTTTAGTGCAATTAGCAATTTAGTGGTGTGCAAAACTTGTCAAAAAAAATTACTTTTAATCAAGCAAGTCCAAGAGGCCTAGGGTTTAAAATAGCTGTCATTTGTGAGTGTGGTAATTCGTACATCAATTCTGGACCAATGATTGATAACGCATTTGAAATAAATAGACGTCTTGTGGCTGTGATGCGTCTTTTGGGCGTCGGAATAAACGGGATAAATCTTTTTTGTTTATTAATGGATCTAGCATGCAAATTTTATAATCAAACTTTTGCTGGATGTTTCACAAATTTATGGACTGCAGCCGAAACCGTTTGTAAACTTAGTATGCAACAAGCTGTAAATGAAGAAAAAGAGCTTACATCAAAGGAAGAAAACTCAGAGACAAATTTGACTGTTAGCGGCGACGGTACCTGGAAAAAACGTGGTCATACTTTCCGTTTTGGAGTAGTTACGCTGGCAGGAAAAAAAAGCAAGAAAATTCTTGATTCATGTGTGAAGTCTACTTACTGTCAGAGTTGTGTTTATTGGGAGAAAAAAAAAGAGAGCTATCCTGAAGCTTACGAAGAATGGTTATCATTACATGAAGAAGAATGTGATATTAATCATAAGGGATCTGCCTCAAAAATGGAAGTAGAAAGCGTAAAAGACATGTTTGGTCGTTCGATTAGTAAATATGGCGTAAAATATTTTCGCTACATTGGTGATGGTGATAGTGCCACTCATAAAGGATTAATATATTTGAAGCCTTATGATATTCCTGTTGAAAAATTAGAATGCTATTTACATGTGAAAAAAAGAATGGGAACACGATGCCGAAATTTAAAGAAACCAATAAAAAGTTAGGAGGAAGGAGTAAAACATCGCAAAAGATAACTGTAAATTTAATAAATAAACTACAAAAATATTACGGTTTGGCAATTATGAGAAATCAAGATAATGTAGACGAAATGTATAAAGCAATCTGGGCTACCTTTCATCATTTGTGTTCAACTGATGAAAAACCAAACCATGATAATTATCCAGAAGGCGCAGAGAGTTGGTGCGCTTATCGCCGCGCGGAAGCTGAAGGAATGATGAGTAAGTTTAAGCACGATTACCTCCCACTGGATCCAGAAGTTAAAGAAGCTCTAAAACCTATTTATGAAGACTTATCTCGACATGAATTGCTTGATAGATGTAAAGGTAGTAATACTCAAAACAATAATGAAAGTTACAACGGTTTACTTTGGCACTTTTCACCAAAGCACCTTCACAATGGCCCTAAAACTATCGAATTATCAAATAATTTGGCAACTTCAATATTTAATGACGGTTATTCATCAATTTTGAAGATATTTAATGTAATGGGAGTGATAGTTGGACCTGCAGCAAGAGATCTCTTAAGGACGAGACGAGACTACGAATCGCTAATCATCGCCAACAGGCTTCTTCAAAAGAGGGTCGATCATCACGAAGAAGAGCTTCTTCAGCTCAACAAGCACTTTGTGAAGACGAGGAAGGTGAATTATATGGCCTGGAATAGCAGATTAGCTGTAAGTATGATTTTAATCCATTTATAACAGTGAAAACGATCATTTTATCTTTAAACGCGTTTTTCTTGAAACAGCAGTTTTCGAATTTGCTGCAGTGATAACTCGGAGAAAAATGATCCGATCACTATCAAATTTCTGCATTTTTTGAATATAGTTCTCCATACAATGACCTACCAGTTTTTTGATCTGATCAAAAATCGAATTTTGACAGGCCAAAAACGACCAAAATTTTGGGTAAAATTCAACTTTTTTTAAAAAAACGCCGCCATTTTGTCAATTTTTGATTGTTTTTTTCGACCGTAGGTCATTGTACGGACAATATCTTCTAGTTTAACGAGATTTTTTTTTTAGGTTTCATCCACGGAGAAGGCCGGAATCACTGCAGCAGTGGAGGACTTTTTTTTTTTTAGCGCCGTCGGAGATCGCGTGTATCTCAAAAAATATTTAATTTTTTTCTTCAAACATTTTACTGTGTATTCTTAAAATATGTATAAATATACTCTTAAAATTTTAAAACAATTGATACAGTAGGTTTTTTTTTTTTTTTTTTTTTTTTTAATTCCCAAAAATCGCCTTTTTTTAGGCTGTCACACTAGGTGTTCCCCTTCAGAAGTTTGGATATAGCTTTCCTTTAAATAGGAAAAATTTTAGCATGGCTGCGCTACCTAACTTCTAATATGCATATAAAATTGGTAGACAGCAATTTAGCAAATGTACAACTAAATAAACATCGTGAAATTCTGTGCATTAGTTTCTGATCTAGAGCTGTAACTTTTATACACATGCAGACGCACATATAGGTATATTCTAAAAATGCTCAAATCATGTTCGGAAAATCTCATAACAAGTGAATCCGTCGTAAACCGAAATTCGAAATTTTATACGAATGAAATACATTCTTCTTATAAATACGATAAAAAGAAATATTTTTTTTTCCAGAAAAAAGCATCGAACTATACTGTTGTAATTGAAAATAAATATTTAAAAAAAAAAAAAAAAAAACAAAAATCCATAAATTACACAAAACTGAATTTTTTTTTTTTTTTTTTTTTTTTTTTTTTTTTTTGAGACCCTGGATCAAGCGTCTCTATTAATATAGTGTATTAACACTTTCGTGACTGCTGACATAGATTCACGTCATTTGAAAATCTCTAACTCCATCAGTGGGCGTTTCTTTCTCAATTTGTATATTATTTAGGTCTTAAAAATATACCCAATATTCCTGTTTGTACTTTCAATATACTACGGATATAAATGCTTTGATTAGAAAGAGTATAATTACAATGTATATCCTTTTGTAATATAAATGTGAATTGTAAAATTTTGTTCTGAACTATTGTAGCTGACGAGAATAACGCCCATTGGTGGACCTTACTCTCAAAAAGACAAAAATATGCGGTCGCGAAAGTGTTAATGTATGGTCACGCAAAACTCACACCTTGTATTATAGCAAAAATCAGTTTTGTACCTCCATCTATTCAGATAATTCAGAGATAGTTCGTAAGTTATATTTCAGTAAGAAATGAGCAAAATAAGCTCTAAAATTTTGACAAATTATGAAGAATCTTTACTTAATCTATATAAAGTACTTTTTGTATAAGGTAAGTTTCGATATATGTACAGTAACTAAAAAAAGTATTTAAACAGTTTTTTTTTTTTTTTTTTTTTTTTTTTTTTTCACAAAAGATGTATATTTAAATAAAATCTTTTAAAAAAAAATTGTTTAAAATCAAATGTTAAATAAGCGATAAAAACCTTGTGTAATTTAATATCAGATCATTTAACCTTTGATATGCAAATTTTGACGGGGGAAAAGCTTTTGAAGAACTAACAAAAATTACCTTCTGTTTGCAGATCTTTTTTTTTTTTTTTTTTTTTTTCCCATTTTTAAGAAAAAGAAAAACTCTTTCCGTTTTGGTTGATAAAACAGTTTAATTTAATTTATCGGAAATATGTAGAAAGCTTAGTGATTTAAGTTTAACAATGCAAGACAGAAACATACCTGCTAGAAACATACCTGCTAGTATTTATAATTTATTCCGGAATACTGTTCGCACCGGCTTCTTCTTCTTCTTTTTTTTTTTTTTTTTTTTTTTTACACCAATTTACTTGGAGAAAATTTTTCTCCTTTAAATAATTACAGTGATGAAGTAAGAAGGAAAATGCTCGTTGAAATTTGTAGTTTGAAAAAGGGGCGGATAGTAACGTTACTCTGGAATAAATTATAAACTATAGATATGTAGAATTGTAAATCTGAGAAATAGAAGTTATTATTGTTACTATTATTTTATTTTAAAAAATCGCAATAAAAATAAAAAATATATTATTTAAAAAGTATTCACCGTAGCATTATGCGTTTTTTTTTTTTTTTTTTTTTTTTTTTTTTTCTGAAATGCGAATAAAGATCTTTTAACGTATCAAAAGATTTATTAGCAAATCAGTTTAAATTTTTTTCTCAGGTAGCATTTTAACCCATATCGTACTAAGCATTGAAAGAATATTTTTTTTCTTTTTAAAATCTTAAATATATGTTTCTTTAAGCCTATGTACACACACAATATCAAAAAACTTACCAACCTTTCATTAGATTAATCGGTACAGGCTGTCCTAAAAAATAGGACAATGGTTTAGGACAGTCGGAAATATAAGGAAAATAGACCATCTACATATATTTTTTATACAATTGCTTTACCAGTACAAAAGTGTAGAATATTACCTAAATAAGTTTATATGTCCGTTATTCTTGAACGTAAAACCTTTTTAAGTAATAATGTGTTGAAAATGTGATGAATAAATCTTCAAGAATCGTCATTTTAAAAATTAAAAAATATATATTAAACGTTAATTTCAACTAACGATAAAGACACATATCTGTTATTGGACTTTTAAATAATATATCGCTTTTAATTTGAAATAAAATATTCAAAAGAATTTACATAAATAACACTTATGCACGGTGTCCTATTTTTAGGACGATGATGAAATATGGGTTAATCGTAAAATTATTTTTTTACATCTGCGCAGTGAATTCAATAACGCAACTAGGACTATAAGTGCTCAATGTGACGGTCGTCATTTATTAGAATGACTCTCAGACGTTCCACATTGGAAATTCTCCTAAAAAAAGCAGTATCTTCGCTCGTCAAAGTTATAAAAGCTCGTCTTCGCAGTATCGCACCATTTGATCAGGCGGATTGTTTAAAATGTGAGAGGATACTGCGAATACACCGCGATATATTGGTGAAAATGTAACTAATACTTTTTCATATATATATATATATATATATATATATTATAATCCCATGCTTTTTTGTATATTTCAGTGAAAACCGCATAGCGTTACAGTCAGTACTTTTTGAATAATATATTTTTTATTTTTTCTGTGACTTTTGGATTACCTGAAACCTGTACAGTACAGAATGTTTCGATGTTATCTAACTGTTAAGTTTCTGGAACATTTTGTACTGCTAGAGTTGTTAACCATCTGACCGCAGCTGACGAATATAGGGGAGAACCGTGTAATATGGACCATCATGTAATACGGACCATGAGGAAATTTATATGTTCAACACTAGATGGTGAAACCATCTCATAACCTTCAGTGAATATTATTGTTATACAAAGCAGGAAGTGACTTGTACATGCGTACCATTATTTGGACGATTATGAAATTGAGTTTTCGGTGTGTATGATCATTGATGTAACAAGTATGTTAAAATGAAAGTATTACTTTCTACTGTTTGGTAACTGTAATATAATTTTCGCGTTAATAGTAGTAAATGTACTTATTTTCCGAATAATCTAGACATGTGTTTCATGAACGCCAGTTTACATAGCGATATATGATTGGAAGCAACGTTGCTCTGTTTATGCGTGTAATGTGAACCATGTTTTGTTGTGTAATATGGACCAGTCGCATACTCAAAATCTTGAGGCTATAGAATAGGCCAGAGAAACAGGGATAATCACTTCCTTCGCATACTACCCATTTAATATAGCCTTTAGACCTTCCTTTTTTTCGTCCATTAACTATTTTTTTTTTTTTTTTTTTTTTTCGTCCATTTCTACTATTCCCAAGAGACGGACAATTGTATGAGGAAACATGCTAGACAGTTCGTTTCAAAATTCCAAGTGTGTCAACTGCTCGGGAAGGACTACTTTGGGAATGACCACTATGGACCACTTGGTCCATATTACACGAATGTAATGTGTAATATGGACCACCGACACTTAAATAAAATAATTATTTCCTGCAATTATTAATACTTTCCAGAGTGTTTTACTAAGCTTGAACCATGCAACTATACAATTGTAATGAGCAGCCAACAAATTAAATATTTTTACTTTAATAATTTTAGTTTTATGAGCATTCTTGCTTAGGGGGTCCAAATCACACCGATCTCGCCTATCCGTTCACTGAGCTGTTATTTTTTCTACAGTACATAGAATTATAAAATTATAGATTTCTAGCTCGTTTTTCAAGTTTTAAGGTCTTAAATCATAGTCATAAGAGAATTATAATCATATGCACACTTACATTTTTAATCACGAGTTGAAATAAGCATTATAATAGTATATTAAAAAGTCATGCAGTGAAAACAACATTACAATTTTGCCCTTTTCAAAGATAGTCAAGTGATTAAATAATTGGGATTAAATTTGGCATTTCGCATTATTGAAAATATATGTTAAGTGACTTAACAACCCGTTAGCGCCCAGTGTCCTCATTTGAGGACAGCTAATAAAATGGCACGTATACTTTTTGTGGTTTCTTGGAATGATTTCTGCTTTTTAGTGACAGTTTATAGCGTCACTCTAAATGATCCCTGAAAGTTTTGTGTACGTACTATTAATTATTATTTCATAATTTGGATAGTCATTTTATGATTTTTCATTCATCGCACATATATTTGCTTTTTGCGCAAGTACACTAATTTAAATCAAGTTGAATAATAATATATATTATAATACTTTACTTTCGAGATTTTTGTCAACATATAATAGGAAATTAATCTGTTATCTTAAGTTTTTCTATCTCGAAGTTTTCTCGCTAGAACACTAAACGTCAATAAATGAGGATAGGCTTTAAATTTAAAACTATCAGAAGAATTGTTTAAGTTAATATATTTTACTGTCAGTTGTCTATATTAGTTTAGAAGCGAAATAATCAGCTAATAATATTTTGCAAAATTAATTCGGGCGTTAACGGGTTAATTAGTCATGAATTTCGTCATAAATTAAACAGACATATAAGGTGTATCAGAAAATTTAGTTCCATATTTCAGATAAAAGAAAATATGCACGTGTTTAAAAAAGATATTTAATATGAAAAAATACTTAAAGGTTAATCTACTTTTGCGAGTCACTTCCACACTTTTGTTAAGCACTTACAGAACAGTGTATTTCTTATTTTGCCTTCTACTTGTACATACATGAAGTTTTAATTGCGATGCTGACTTGGTGGATAAAGCGTTATCGGCGAAGATGTTTTTCCTCAGGTAAGAACCGCCGACTAAAGCTGCAGTTATCAGTGTTATAACTAGTTTGGAAACTGTAATTTGTGGTGACGACGGACACATAGAATAGGATTTATATGCCTGTAAGCATTTGCATGCGAATAGATACAGTGTTTAATGAAAATGTGAGATCTGGTCACGCACAGCGCCCTCTATCGACAAGTAGCTTAATTATAATTTTTACTTAACCAAAAAAAAAAAAAAAAAAAAAAATCCCCCTCCACGAGAATGATTTTTTCGAAAACTTCGTTCATTTCTATCAATTCATTCAATAGTTATGAATTTTTAAAATGTCTACAGACTTATGGGACACCCTGTATTTAAGTACTACTGAATCACTTATAACATTTTCTCTGTCACCTCATATATCTGTTGATGAATGTGAAATAGTGCAATTTTTTCCACATTACAAACAGGAATTAGAGAACGGCGGGATTATCAAATGTTGTTCTCTATTTCAAACACGTATCACGAAAAGTACACGTTTCAAGCACATACACTTTTTGCTACTTCTTAAAATTTACAACTTCTTCGCAGTGGATCAGGGTAAGCATTACAAATGATCAAAAATGTTATGTTAGTGATGCTGTCGCAAGATTTTCAAACTGAACTGATTTTCCTGATACGCCACGTTTATATATATAAATATTTGACAATCTGTAAATGAAATCTGATTAAAGTAATTTGTGCTTGTTTGGATTTCATTAAATTAAAGCTAGTATGTTGTGGCCACCATAAGACTTTCTTCTATACTTTCCTATACAAATTCACTAAGTGCAAATAATTTATTAAAACTATTATTCATTAAAATTATCTAACATGATGAATGCAAATTATCTTCATCTTAGAGAAAACTAAATATTCAAAGAAAGACAATTTTATTGTCTATAAAAAATATCTTTAAAAATGCATTTTCATAATGATTATGCCACATATCAAATTTCGGACAGTTATATGCCATAGCAGTTGAAATATAGCCTTCCCGTTAGCAAGGAAATTTGTTGTATCACAGCGCCTCCTACTGACCGATAAGCATCCAACTTCAATCGGCATAATGTCTCATAATGGCCTCACATATCAAGTTTTGTTTGGTGATATGTAATAGAAGCTGAGATATAGCCTTCTCTTAAACTACGGAAATCGCTGTATAGCTGCGCCACCTGATGAGCGGCTGGCACAAAAGTTTATAGGCACTAATTTATGTCAAGGTGCATTTACATATATATTTATATGCAATTATGTGTTCTTCAGATATAGCCTTCCCTTAAAATGCGGAAATCGCTGTATAGCAGCGCCACCTGTTTGCCCATAAGCATTCAAATTGAATCAGCATTATGTCTCATAATGATCTTCTCACATATCAAGTTTTGTTTGATTATACGCAGTAGAACCTTCTCCCTAAATTGCAGAAATCGCTGTATAGCAGCGCTGTCTGTTGAGCAGTTGACACCAAAAGTTGATAGACACTAATTTAGGTCAAGGTGCATCTACATATAAATTTATATACAATTCTGAGCAGTAATTCCGGCGATACAGTCGCCAAAAAATTTTTGTCACACACACAGAGACAGACAGACAGACATTTTCTAACAATGGTCAAATCGTGTTCTAGACCTCTCAAAACGTGTAAATCCGTCGAAAACCGGAAGTCGAAAATTTTTACGAATCCAATACTTTCTTCTATTGAATATATAATAAAGTAAAAACTTTTGAGAAAAAATGAATATCCTAATAATGTAATTCGAAAAAGCAAAACAAGGTGGCGGAACGTCAAAGGCTAATTAAAACCAAGCAAATATTCAATATCTTGAACGCCAAAGAGAAATTTTTTATTCTTGCCAATTTTTTCTCTTTGGCGTTCAAGACGATGAAGATTTGCTTGGTTTTAATTATTCCAGCGCCAAGTCTACTTTGAATATATCATGCTAGGCTCTTGTTTTTACTTTAACAAGAAATATGACTAGGATTATTCAGATTTTAAACACATTGAAATATTTAAAATTTTGTGCGATAATTTATTTCAGAAATCACCAAAATGGACATGAAAACTGACATTGTGTTTCCCAAGAGTACATATAACTAGGATTACTAGAGAATCCGAATTATTTACAGTTTTACGGACTTCAATTATCTTCTCAATCTTTGAATCTGACAATTTGTGGTTAACTTCGGATCAAAAAACTAGAAAATATAAATTTTCAAACAAAAACTTACTGTATAACTTTTGGAGAAAATGGAAAAATACATTTTTAGACCTAACAAAATGTTTGGTTAAATTCGTGTGAAGAAAGCTAACATACAAGTAGCAATAGAAAAAAATGAGCTTAACTGATTTACGTAGTAAACAGTCCCCGCTTCTGATTTTTTTTTTTTTTTTTTTTTTTTTTTTTATGTACTTTAAAAGACAAGTTTGTTCATTTATTTTGTTTTGCGTTTGATTTCTATTTGCTTAATTTTATTTTCAATATATTTGTCGATTTACTTTTTTCAATTTAAAAAAAAAAATTATTTATTTATTTTTTATTTTTATTTTTTTATTTTTATTTTTTTTTTTATGTGCCACTTTTTAAAAAAGTGTTCCACGTGTAAATAATTTATGTAATCTAGGCTACAATTCCTTAACAAAATGCTCCAGTTTATTTGTGATTACACGAAAAGATTTCTTGAATTAGCTCAGAAATAAGCGCTTTTCACATTAACAGATCACCGTATCAATTAGGTTCTTAACATCTGTAACTAAATAAAGTACGTCTTTAGTAAATTTCCAGACACTTGAAATTATTTCATTAAATTCCACCTGATTTAGTTCGTAAAGACCTAAATCCTTTCCCGTGTTTAACAAGAGAATCAATTCGTCTTTTATTCTGCACCGGATGTTTCTTGATTAGAACTAAGTGTCTTTCAATGATTCGGATAAAAAAGAAAGGGAAATCGGAAGAATAAATTTCTTTTCTTTTCGCATATATTAATTGATATGAATAGTAAGGTTAAGTTAAACTGCTTCTATGCATTTGTAAAACACATTTGACTGAAAATCTAGAGAGGGATTGAGATTGGACTAAATTTGGATGAAAATCACTTTTTATATTAAATAATATAAATGCACTGTTAAAAAATTCCATAAATTTACTGAAATATTTGCTCTGAATCTCTATAAATTTACAATAATTCTTAGTTAAAAGTAAATAGTCCAGATTTTCAATATTTGTACTGTATTTTTATCTATTTTAATTATTTATCTATATATATATATATATATATAAATTAAAAATTAATGTTTCTACTTTCTAAAAAGTATTCTAAGTCGCGAATACATATATTCTGGTTAACAATTAGTTAAATCAATATTAGTCATTAAAATGTATATATAAAATAATTTTTTTAGCATCTTCAATTATTTTAATTATTTATCAATATATATATTGATGAATAATAATAATGTAATAAATAATAATAATAATAATAATAATATATAAATTAAAAATTAATGTTTCTACTTTCGAAAAAGTATTCTAAGTCACAAATACATATATTCTCGTTAACAATTAGTTAAATCAATATTAGTCATTAAAACGTATATATAAAATATTTTTTTAGTATCTTCAATTATTTTAATTATTTATCAATGTATATATATATATATATTGATAAATAATAATAATATAATAAATAATAATAAATAATATAATAATAATAATAAATAATAATATATATATATATTAAAAATTAATGTTTCTACTTTCGAAAAAGTATTCTAAGTCACAAATATATTCTCGTTAACAATTAGTTAAATCAATATTAGTCATTAAAATGTATATATAAAATAAATTTTTTAGCATCTTCATTTATTTTTTGTGTGTGATTTTACACATGACTTAAGGTAAACGATTACCAGTAGTTTCATGTTGAAATTTTCTGCACTGGCGGTTTCAATATAAACAGAAATTTTCAACCTAAAAATATTATTTTAAATCTTTCTTTCTTTTATTTATTTTTTCTTTTACATTGTTCGTGCAATGATACGGATAAAAACAAAAGCTCTTCAACAAAATTACTTTTAATTTAATCCTATGCTTTCAGCTAATAAAAGCAAATTGATTTGGTTTAATGAACAATATTATTGTTAAAATGTCAAAAATAATCTAAAAATCAGTTATCAAACTAAATTTATTTTTTCAACATATTTTTTTTTTTTTTTTCAGTGATTTGACTTATATTTTCTAAATTATAGTTTCAATACATTTTTTAGCCTACTTTTTGCCATTTTTTTGAACAATTTCATTTATCCATTATTCAAAAAATTGTGCCATTATTCAAAAAAGTATTTAAGATGTAATATTTATTAGAAAAAAAAACTTCCTAATAAAATGTCCTGCATTACTTGTGATTAAATGAAAAGTTATCTCAAGTTAGATACGAATAGGCACTATTCACATTAACAAATAACACAGTATTAATTAGGTTCTTAACAATTGTAACTAAATAACGTACGTCTTTAGTATATTTCTAGACACTTGAAGTGATTTCATTAATTTCACCTGATTTAATTCGTAAAGATCTAAATCCTTTCCCATGTTTAACTAAAGAATCAATTTGTCTTTTATTCTGCACCGGATGTAAGGATGTTTCTTTTCATTTTGCACATATTAATTGATATGAATAGAGAGTTTCAGTAAAACTGTTTCTATGCATTTGTAAAACACATTTGATTGAAAAGCTAGAGATGGATTCAGATTGGACTAAATTTGGATTAAAATCACTTTTCATATTAAGTAATATGTATGCGCTGTTTTATCAATAAAAATTAAAAACTAATGTTTCTACTTTAGAAAAAGGATTCTAAGTCACAAATATACTCTCGCCAATAATTAATTAAAATAATATTAGTCATTAAAGTGTATATATAGAATAAAATTTTCAGCATCTTCGTTTAATTTTCTCTGTAATTTTACGTATGACTTAAGGTTAATGATTACCAGTAGTTCTCTGTTGAAATATTTAACAGTGTACGCTTTCAATGTAGACAAAAATCCTCAATCTAAAATGTATTATTTTAAATGTTGCTTCTTTTTTTTTCCTTTTACAATGATCATACAATGATACAGAAAAAAAAAAAAAAAAGCTGTTTAATAAAATTACTTTTAATTCATTTTTTTTTTTTTTTTTTTTTTTTTTCAATTTTTTCCTTTGGCTAATCAAAGCAAGTCAAAGCAAATTTAGTTAAAGGAACAATATTATTATTAAAATGACAAAATTAATCTAAAAGGTAGTTATCAAAAGAAATTTATTTTTTCATCAAAACTTTTTTTTTTTTTTCTTTTTTTACTTCCATTACCCTACTACCGTAGGAAGTATTGTATTCCGTCCAAAAATTCGATATCGAGTTTTCACCTGATTTACACGTTTTAAGGCCTCCTGAGTCCAATAAAGTAGTTTTTGGCAATTGGTCAGTATGTCTGTGTGTGTGTGTGTGTGTGTGGAATCTGCTGGCTATCACAGCTCCGAAACTAATAAAGATTGAACTACGAAACTTCATAGCTGATTCAGGTCTGGTTGTACAGATGAATTTTCCAAAGTCTGGTGAAAATTGGAAAACCGGAAGTGAGTCATTCGAAACCGGAAATATGACCGTAAGTCGTATCTCAAAAACAGCTCTAACGATTTTCTTCGAACTTGCTACATAAATACACTATTATATGCTCTTTCGAAGGATTTAGTTGGTTAGTTCATGAAAATTGATAGGCGTTCGATAGCTAAACTTTAGGTCTCGCAAGTGCGTTCCTTTAAAAACTGCTGTACGGATTTTTTTCAAACTCACCATATTAACTTTCTTTGAAATATCCTTTTGTATATAATTATTGTTTTCCGGTCAATAATTGAGAATACGAAGTTTTGGTAAAAGTTGGTATCTCAGAAACGGCTCTAACGATTTTCTTGAAAATTGTTTCATTAATCCATTTTAGATACCCTTATAATATATATACCCTTATATATACCCTTTAGATACCCTATGTAAACTCTATTTTATATGTCTTTATACGTGTATCAAGTTTCTCTTACTGGAAAATTCCAAAAAATGCATATAATATCTCCAAAAAATGCGCATAATACGTGTAATAATGGGTAATGGAAGTCGTGTGGTTGTTTCACACCAGATTTTTTTTTTCCCAGTATATTCGATTTCTATTTCCTTAATTATATTTACGATTTCTTTTTTAGCTTACATTTTGTGAATTTTTAAAAACTTCCAATTATCTAACTGTGCCATTATTCAAAAAAGTATTCAATATGTAATATTTATAAGTCTAGAACAAAATTTCCTGATAAAAAATATTCTGCATTATTTGTGATTATATGAAAAGATTATCTCAATTAAGATCCTATTCACATTGACAGATAACACAGTATTAATTAGGTTCTTAGCAATTGTAACTAAATAAAGTACGTCTTTAGTAAATTTCCAGACACTCGAAGTGATTTCATTAAATTCCACCTGATTTGATTCGTAAAGACCTAAATCCTTTCCCGTGTTTAACAAGAGAATCAATTCGTCTTTTATTCTGCACCGGATGTTTCTTGATTAGAACTTAAAACCAAGTACAGTAAACTCCCGATTATCCGCGGTGAACGGGGAATAGACAACCGCGGTTAATCGAATCAGCGGATAATCCGCAAAATGGTCAAAAAAGGGATATAAATCAATGCATAAAGCCTTTTGAGCAATACTATTTAATTAACAATTAAGCATGGCCTACATATACAATTTAACATACTAATAAAAATTTCTACTTACATTTTGCTCTATTTTTTTAACAAAAAAAAATCAGTCAAGCATTTTTTTTTTTTTTTTTGGTACTAAAACACTTTTTCTTAATTTGGGATTGTAGTTTCTTTATCAACAAAATGCTGATTGTCACAAAGTGATACATCGACATGCGATGTCACAAAGTGATACATCGTCCTGTACCTCGGGATATTTTATAAGTCCATCTGCATGAGCTAGGGCTGCGTCGTGGCTCATCCTCTGCTGAGTTTTATCTCCTTCTTCTTCTTCACTCTCGTCTGAAACTGGGTCTAATGCTTGGCCCACAATTTGTTCATCTGTAAGGTGTTCAATACCTGGATCATTGATGTCACAATTAATCTACTCTTCAACGTTTCCTTCATTGACTTTTTCTCCTCCAGTAACAGATTTAGGCTAAATTTGCCAAATCATGAGCAGAAATTTCTTCCTCCTCTATGAACTCTACCAAAGTATTTTCCACATTTGGTAAATTTTTTCTCCAAGACCTTACCAATGTAGACTGCTTAACTGCCTCCCAAGTAGTGTGTATGCCATAAATACTGTCAAGAATCGTGTAATATCTGTAAACGCCTTGAAGGTCATTACTCGCTTTAATCTTTTTTTTAATAAGTTTGTTCTGTATTTTTAAATTCCCTTTTAAATTCAGGCCATTGAGGACCGCGGATAATCCGCAAAGCGGATAATCCGACCGCCGATAATCGGGAGTCTACTGTATCTTGTAATATTTCAGATAAAAAGAAAAGGAAATCGGAAGAATAAATTTCTTTTCCTTTCGCATTCATTGATATTAATATGAATAGTAAGTTGCAGCAAAACTGTTTTTCTGCATTATGTAACACCTTTCACTGAAAAGCTAAAGGTGGATTAAGATTGGACTAAATTTGAATTAAAATCGCTTTTCATATTAAGAGTTATATATACGCTTTTAATCTATAGAAATTCTCAATCAGAAATGTATTATTTTAAATGTTTCAAATAATTATTTCTATTTTTTTTCCACTTAACATCATACAATCATATGCATAAAAACAAAAACTTTTCAACAAAATTACTCTCATTTAAATCACATACTTTTGGATAATCAAATCAATTTGATTTGTTTAAATGAACAATATTACTGTTAGATTGACAAAATTATTCTAATAAACAGTCGACAAAATAAAATTACTATTTATTTCAACCTTTTTTTTTTTTTTTTTTTTCAGTGTATTTGACTTCTATTTTCTTAACTATATTTTTCTATTTTCTTAACTATATTTTCAAAATATTCTTTAGTCTTTTTTTTTTCAGTGTATTTGACTTCTGTTTTCTTAAATATATTTTCAAAATATTCTTTAGTCTTTTTTTTTTCTTTTCAAAGACTTTATGTTTTTAACTGTGTTACGTTTTAAAAAAGTTTTTGACGCGTAAATAATTTACGAAGTCTAGACTACAGTTGCTTTGAAAATCCTCTGAATCATTTGTGATTACAAACCAAGTTTATCTGAATTAACTCACGAATAAGCGTTTTTAACAGTTAGGTTCTTAATACTTCTAACTAAGTAAAGACTCTAGCAAATTTCTAGACACTCAAAGTGATTTGTTTAAATTCCTACTGATTTAATTCGTAAAGACCTAAATCCTTTTCCTTCTTTAACAAGAGAATCATTTTGTCTTTTATTCTGCACCGGATGTTTCTTGATTGGAACTAAGTGTCTTGCAATGATTTGGATAAAAAAAGAACGGGAAATCGGAAGAGTAGAATTCTTTTTCTTTCCCTTGCATTAATTGATATTAATATAAGTTTCAGTAACACGATTTCTAAGCATTTGTGAAACATATTTGTCTGAAAAGCTAGAAGAAGGTTAAAATTGGATTAAATCACTTTGAATATTAAAATTTTGTACCGTACATACCTTTTGAATATATGGAAAAATGCTCACTTCTTAATCCGATATTGCAAATACTCTTTTCTCTCTTTTTTTTTTTTTTTTTTTTGGTAAATACCATATATATATATATATATATATATATATTTAAAGGAAAGTATTTTTTTTTTCATTCATTTACAATTATTGGTATTAATCTGGAATGTTACATTTCAATGGAGTTGTCTTCTATGTATTTGTACAACACATTGGACTGAAAAGCTGGAGATTGATTACGATTGATAGGATTAAAATCCCTTTTCCTATTAAAAACTGCATACATACAAACACTACATACACTTTCGATATAGAGAGAAACTATCAGTTTCAATTTATTATTTCATATGTTACAAACAGTTACTTCTATTTTTGTGGACTGTGTATCGTACAATAATTTAGATTTTTAAAAAAAATGATAAAGTTATTTTTTTTTCCATTCCCTTATATTAATTGATTTTGATCTGGAAGAGTAACTTTCTGTAGCATTGATTTTAAGCATTTGTTTAACACGTTCGACTGAAACGCTGGTGAGGGATTAAAATGAACTGAAATTGGATTAAAATTCCTTTTCGTATCAAGAATTGCATTATACATACGGTTTCAATACAGAGAGAATTTCTCGATTTATTATTTTATATATTTCAAACAGTTACTTCTCTTTTGTAGACTAAGCACAGTACAATGATTTGAATAAAAAATAAAGTAAATTTATTTTCCTTTCCCTTACTTTAATTAATATTAATGTGGAGTGCTATATGTGTTACAAATAGTTACTTCTGTTTTTGTGGACTAAATGTCGTACAATGTTTTAGATAGAACATAAAAGAAAGTCGAGAGCGATAATCTCTTTTCCTTTTCCTTATATTAATTGATATTAATGTGGAAAAATAAGTTTCAGCAAAATTGTTTTAATACAATGAAATATATTTATTCACTGAAGAGTCAACTGATACACCTGACTAATATCGTGTAGGGCCCTCGTGAGCACGCAGAAGTGACATGGACACGACTAATGTCTGAAGGTGTTCTGGAGGCACTGATGCCAGATGGTCGAAAATTATATTCCCAAACAGGTCTTCAAATTTCCCCAAATCAAGGGGGGGTTTCGAAAAAATCCCCAACTTGATTTCTACTAAAAAGTAAAAACAAAATTTTAAATATATATATACATCAAGCAGATTGTTCTATGATTTAAGCTCAGATTTTTCCCCAAAGGAAGGCAATTTTTGAAAAAAATCCCCAAATAACAATAAAGCTATTGAAAGTCTCTAATCGTAGGGATAAATCATTATGTTGCCAACATTGACAGAAAGTTGAAGAACTCCCCAGATTTGTCCCCAAAAATTTTAGAATTCCCCAAAAAAGTCCCCACAAACATTTGGTCCCCAAAATTGTCCCCAGAAGCCTCAAAAATTCCCAAAATGGGGACAAAATCTCCAACCTGGTATCACTGGCTAGAGGTAATTCACACCATAAATTCTGCGCGGCAATTAACAAATTCATAGAATTGCGATGGGTTGTTTATTGTTTGTACATCCTTCAGTACATAAAATACAAATATTTTTATTATACTAGGAATATTTTCACTATTTGTTCTATGTTTTTACATACAAGGCAATCAAATTTTCGATCTATAATATTTCTTATCATGTTTTCGCCTTAATTTATGTTGTTTTGCCGTTTATACGCGATTTGCATCTCAGCAGAACCCGTGTCATTGGCTTCCGCGCATAATCGGCAGTTTACTGCATTAACTAATATTTAATTTGGCACGTTTTATATGACTAACAGTAAAAATGTTTCACGGAATCCAACATGTAAGACAGGATTGTTTTACATCAATGTGAAACCATTCTGTGATTTTTAAGAATCGGACTTCCCTGCGTTTTCTTCGGTATTTGTTATTTCGTTTCTCTGATCTTTCTAGTTAGTGACACGAGTTTTCAATTGTTCACAGATCCAAGAATTAATAACAAGAGAATATAATAGAGGTTTAAAGAGTCCTAAATCTCATGTCCTAAAATTTGTCCCTACTCTTGAAAATACGCCATTAAAATCGAACCAACAAAGTCATAAATAATCACGACAATTAGTACATTCTAATATTGGTTTGGAAATTTAATTTGTTTACATATATATAGAAAGAAAAAATTAAATAACTAAATAGCTGTTTATACTAAATTTCAAAGTACTGGTGTTTTTTAATATCAATTTCAACAAAGACTCTAATTCTAAGAAAATATACGTGATATGTCCAATTCCCATTGCCCCATTTCAGAACATCATATATCAATTTCTAAGTACGAATTGGACATAATCTTCATAAAACATTAAACGGAATCCGACATGCTAACTGTCAGACACTGTATAATTATGATGAAGATGAATCTCATCATACTATATAAAATTTCCTCTTTTTCGGACCTCCAGTTTTGACCTTTTACTGTTATAGTTGCATTGATGTGAACCGATCTTTGAATAACTTCCGTAAAAACTTTTGGAGATTTCCAACGATCAGTACCTGTTTTTCAGCTGCAGTTAGAATACTGAGTTGAAAAATCTTACACTGGGAAAAAATTCTGTAACTGACATCTAGAATCGAAATTGTGGCTCTAGAAAAAATAGTTCTATGACATCCTTATAAATTCTAGTCCCCTTGGAAAGCGAGTTCTAGAAGACTCTATTAGAATTCTAGAGTGTTTGCCTATATTCTCGAGGGCAAAGTTATTTAAAAGTTTCTGCAAATAAATGAGACTACAAGAGGCGGGTTTCTGCAACTATAATCTTGGTTTATTACCAAATTCTAGAAAATCAAGCGAGAATTTCTCGCAATATAAATGATTCAGAATATTTAGAGTATTCTTAATATTGTTTCACCATCTAGAAATGTTTACACTAGAAATTCTCGATAATTTCGTCTATTCAGTTTATTGGTGTGCCTTATGTGCATAGCTCGGAAATCTATATTTCTAGTTAAGGGATTTAGAAAATGGCCACTTATTCATTCTTGAGAAAGGCGGTATATTTTTTTTCTCACTGTAAAATTCAAAGGATTCCAGTATATTACACATGCACTATCTTTATTTACCTGAGTAAGAAGCTAAATTCTAAAACAACTCTGTTTCTAAGTTATCCCATTTACATTATCTCAGTAGAGTATCAAGAAATAGTTGTTATCTATACATTAATACGTAAACATAAAATTTATCATACATTTTTTTAAATATTAATTATGAGTAAGATATTAAATTTGGTTGATGCTTGAAAGGTATGGTTAATGTGTGTTGCAGAAAAAAAATTTATTCTCTTATGATGTCAAGAAGGCATACAAAAATATCTTTATTTTTGTACACTTTTCTATTTTATACACAAAATCTTTTGTATTTAAAATTCATAAAAAAAAAAAAAAAAAAAATTAAGTCTACGCGAGCAGTCTCTAAAAATTCAATACAATAGCTCGGAATTTCGCTCCCTTTTTTTTTCGGTTCTTTTTCCCTATTTATTTTTTAAACCCTGAAACTCTCAAACATATTGTCACATAGGAAAAAATCACTATTTGTCTTTGCTTTTTCCAACTTTATTTTATCATTTATCCTCGGTATCAGAACGTTAGTATATTTTATATATACATTTTTTTGTCTGGCAATAGCAATGGGTATTAGACAGTGGTCTATGCTATTGAAAAGCCCAAAAGAAGAACACTGATCCTTTGGGCTTAGAGGCAAATAGGTAGAGAAATTTAGAGTAATATGCATCGTTATGTAAATAAAGATGCTAAGAATATTTTTTTTCTTTAAAATAAAGTAATTAATGAAGATATTGTTTACACGGAAATCTTGAACTTTTATATTTATTATTTAAATTTTTACTTAAAAGTAATTGGTCTAGATTTTACCACTGCGCGATACTAGTTTCTTTAAAAAAGCAAAAGCGCCTCAATTGGCAGTTGCTTTAGAAAAGAAACAATTCAAAACTCATAAAGGAGTGGTTTACAACGGACCAATTCTAGAATAAAAATTTATAAGTGCCTAGAAGTACTCAGTCAATCCACACGAACACTACTGGCAAAGTAAATTTAACTGCATGTTAAATGTTTTAAAAAAAATATTCAATTCAATTATATCTTTTACAGTATGTGCTAATACCTAAATATCACTTTATCTTAAGTTGGTTGCTTTTATGACAAAATGTAAAACAGTTAATTAAAACATGTCAAATACAGATTTTCAATAACTTAAATTCTGCTCTCCCAAAAATTAACTAATTAAAAAATAAAAGGAAAAAGAAAAAATATTTGTTTTTCATTGATTAGGGTTTGAAAATTGTGTTCTATTAAAAGCTGGCATATGTATTATATAATATTAACAAGAAATAATATAAAGCGGAAAAAAACATATTGAATCTACACCCCGCGACAAAAAGATAGGTACAAAGGGTTCTTTCTTTGATTTTTCATAAAATAACATTATCCAAATTGTGCTTATCATTTATTATTATCATAAAATAACACTATTCCCGGACTAATTATTTTTGTTTTAAGACTAATTTAGAAAAGTTTTAAGACTATTTTTTTTTTTTTTTAAGACTATACTCCGCGACAAAAAGATGGGAACAAAGGTTTTTTTTTTTTTTTTTTTTTTTTTTTTTTTAATTTAAAAAAATCTAAATTGTGCTGATCATTTGTTACAATAACAACATATTATCATATCAAAAACATATTAAATATTTCAATCATATTCAAAATATTCATATTCAAAATTAAAAAAAAAAAAAAAAAAAAAAAAAACCTTTGTTACTATCTTTCTGTCGCGGTGTGTAGTCTTAAATTAGAAAAATTTTTAGTCTTAAAAAAAAATTTTATTAGTCTTAAAACAAAAATTAGTCCGGGAATAGTGTTATTTTATGATAATAATAAACGATAAGCACAATTTAGATAATGTTATTTTATAAAAAATCAAAGAAAAAACCCTTTGTACCTATCTTTTTGTCGCGGGGTGTATATATAGGCGAAAAATAAATTCCACGTCTTACAGACTTTTTATTTAATAGTCATGAACTTTATGCTAATTTTTATTTTCTTTAAAATGTCATTCACATTTGAAATCTAAAAAAAAAAAAAATGCTTTATTCAAGTTTCTCAAGGAATTTAATTTACACTCTTAACTTATTTTTCACAAATCATTTAAATTTTGTGGTTGGAAAAGAAAAAGTAAAAATTACTCAAAATCTTCTTTACCTGAATAACCATTATTTAAATTTACCATTAAAAAAAAAAAAAAAAAAAAAAAAAAAAAAAAAAAGAGTGAAAGAATATTAGATTTCGCGCGAAGTTTTAAAGAAAAAAAATTCTTTGAAAGAAACGTCATTTTGTCAGACATAGAGATTAGAGTAAGAAATAAATTTATCCTTATTTTATTAGAAAACGTTGATGTTACAGCTGAATAATTTAGTTCGTGAATTGTTTAAAATTGGCTTTGTCATGTAAAATGTTTAGGGAGCTTAAGAGAATAATAAAATAAATTTCTGTAGGGGGAGGGATTTTGCACATTCCTCTGACGATTTTGACGTTCTTTAGAAATTAAATTTTAATAAAATAAATTAAATTACATAACTAGTAGCTGAAATTACACAAATTATTTTAAAGTTAACCAAAACAAAAATCAATTAATCAATATCTGTATCATAAAAAAAAAATTAAATTACAGTACAAATACAGTGCATTATACTGTATTTTTGAATAAGTAAGTTTATTGTAGTATATTTCTCATGCTGTTTATTTAATTGCATGTGAGTAAAAAAATTTTGTGACAACTCTAGCTCAAGAAATATTACATATAATTTCATAACAATATATATATATAATATATATTTAATTGTACTTTGACATGAATTGGTGCCCATTAACTTTTGGTGCATATTGCCTTACAGTTGGCCCTGCTATGCTAGAGATTTTCCCATTTACGGGATGACTGTATTTCAGTTTCTATTGTGTATAATTGCATCAAATTTTAAATATGAGAAGGTCATTATGATAAGTATGTTGATTCAGTTTGAGTTCATATAGACTAAGTGTGATGCCGCTACTAAGCACCAATTACCCCGTGTACGAGAAGACTATTTTTCATCTTAGCGTATAAATGCACAAAACTTTATATATGAGATTTCCATTATGAATAAGAATGCTGACTGGTTTTTCGTTTAAATTGGCCGATAGGTGGCGTTC
This sequence comes from Salticus scenicus, assembly GCA_963930645.1. Classification (NCBI taxonomy): domain Eukaryota; kingdom Metazoa; phylum Arthropoda; class Arachnida; order Araneae; family Salticidae; genus Salticus; species Salticus scenicus. The sequence continues at coordinate 68,696,305 of OZ005659.1, forward strand.
TATTATTCATATAATGGTATTTTCCATTTTACTATCTCTCAGCATTTTTTGATTAATATTACACCGAACTACATATGTAAAATCTTTATTGTAAGGAACCCTGTTAATTAAATTTTGTGCGCGTTAACCAGTACGTGGCGCTGTAGTATAAAATGATACAGAAAAGAGCTTGTGGTACCAACAACATACTACTTATTTCGTAATTTTACTACCATTTTAAAACACTCACATTGATAACAAATTGACACGGGTAAATCTAAAATTAAAATTATTAGTATAAAATTATCGTACAAATGAAATGAGTAAAATAATAACCTTTCGCAGTAAAATAATAACCTTGCATCGTAGAAACTAAATAAATAACGCACATTCCGGATAAAGCAGAAATTAGTTCAAAAGTAAATTGTTAGTACATCATAAACAATCTATATTAATAAAATCAGACTTTTGTCTGTAAATTTGTCAGAATCAAAACATTTTGTGATATCTTCACGTTTCACGCACCATGAAAACCAAAAATGACTTCAGAAAATTTTGTCTGCGTGTGTGTGTCATTTTGTCAGTATGTCTGCAACGCTATTTTTCTCCGGGTATCGCATGAGAACGGCTTGACGGAATTCAACAGCGCCTATCAGGAATTTAGATCTTTACTTAACTTAAAATTATATCTGTCAACTTTTTCGAAATTCCCCTCCGTTCCCCCCCCCCGGGGGGGGGGCAAAAGTCAAAGACACGTTTACTCCAAATTACTTCACAATAAAGAAATTGCACATGGGGAGACTACGCATAAGTACAAATAAAACATTATCTGAGATTTAGAAATTTTCAATTTTTAAAGGGAAGGAGGGGGGAAATCGATTTTTGGAGAGAAATTTCCCTAATTTCGGATTTTTTAGTAGAACTCTACCAAAAAAACTCTGGATCAAAGATGTTGAAAAAAGCTATGCGACTTCTTTAGGATATTTCCAAAAACTCATTTTTAGTTTTTTGTGTTTTTTTTTTTTTTTTTTTTTTTTTTTTTGGGGGGGGGGGGGTTTACAAGGGGGCAAATCTGTACATCCCTTTTAGCGCTAAATTTGTCCTGAGAAATCTATAGGAGCTGCGGTCACGAATTTTGGTGCTTGGATTGTTCATATGTATCCGACACCTAAAGTAACGAAATGTATCGAAATTGGGGGGGGACAGAAGGTAAAAACACCTTTGTAAACATAACTCGGCTGCAAATTATTTCCCACTGAAGAAATTTCACATGAAGAGACTACACGTAAGTACAAATAAAACCATATCTGCGATTTAGGAAATTTTGATTTTTAACCCTTTGTTGCATATTAATCACCTGGGAAAGTTTAAAGGAAATTATTGTGTTTTTCCTATTTAAAATCGCCCCAGAAATCAGGGAAAAAATTGTTTCATCAAAATTTTGTTTATTTTAAAAGTTACAGTTTGTCCACTGTAGTGGACAGTATGCATATAGAAACTAGATATCTAAAGTAGAAGTGGTGATGAAAATAATAAAAGCAGTCACTTTTATCATCGATACACAAATGAACTTTGCATTTTACGCATGAATATGCAGATTTTCTTGAGCATAACTCAATCTTACACCTTTGAGCACTATTTGATATTTGTCTAGCAAAATGATCCACTCCATCGTAGAGGACAGAGCTTGCTTTGACTGACTTTTTTTTTTTTTGTAGGTTTTTACGCCGACATTGGCCCTTGTTTACGTAAGTCTTTCTGTATCTTGTTCATCAATTACTCTTGATACTGCTTGTATTAGTCCTCTGGCAATGGAAATCTTGAAAAATCCTAGTTGCATGGATAATTGTGGTATGACAACTTTGTAAAGAAACCAAGAATTTATCATGGTAACATCTATAAAATGAAATAATACCCTTTTGTACCACTACAATGGACAAACGAAAAAAGTCCTAGATTAGCCTATGTTCATAACGTCCATTGTAGTTGACAAAAAGAAAAATACATGAATTTTCATGAAAAATAGCATCTGAAAATAAGTGTTCTATTCAAACATATTCTAAAATGCCTAAAATTACTATTTCAAAATGCAAAATGTCAAAATAAAAAAGGTTTAGCACTTACATACAATGTTTACAATGAGAAATCATACTAATTTGGAAGTAGAGGTTGACGCTATTTTCAAACGAGCAATGCAATCTGTAATTTTATATTATGCTGCTATCTATGAGCAACAGTTAAAAGCTTAAAAAATACAGAAAGAATAAACATTGAAACCAAATCTGTAAAACAATTTGTGTGAAAGGAAAAAAATTTAAACTTTTGTCCGCTACAGTGGACACGATGCAACAAAGGGTTAAGGGAAGGGAGGGAGAAAACCGATTTTTTACGGAAAATTTTGCAAATTCTGAATTTTTGAGTAAAACTCTACCAAAAATGGAACAAAGATGTTGAAAACAGCTATACGTCTTCTTTAGGATATTTCCAAACCACGTTTTTCATTTTTTGCGATCTGCCATTTTCGAGGGACGGAGGGGGGTATGTGTTACGAAGGGCAAATTCGAGGTATTTCTTTCAGCGTTAAATTTGTCCTGGGAAATTTGTGAGAGCTGCGGTCACAAAGTTTAACGATTGTATTGTTTATATGTATCCGACCCCTAAAATATCGGAATTTATTGAAATCCTCCCCCCCCCCCCTCACTTTCTCCTTGGGGACAGGAATCAAACAAACATTTGTAAGTTTAACTCAGCCCCAAATTACTTCACGATGACGAAATTGCACATGAGAAGACCAGAATTGAGTATAAATAAAACATTATGTACGATTTTGGAATTCTTGATCATTACACGAGGAAGGGGAAAATCGTTTTTCGGGGAGAAATTTCAGAAATTCCAGATTTTTGAGTAAAGCTCTACTAAAAATGGTATATAGGTGGTATTAAATACAGCCATGTGTCTTTAGGATTTTTCTTTAGGATATTTCCAAAAAGATATTTTTTTTGGGGGGGGGAGGGGGAGGGCGTTGCGAAGGAGCAAATTCGAGGCCCTCCTTTTAGCGCTAAATTTCTCTTTCGAAATATATGGGACCTGCAGAATTTCGCAAAATTTCGAACTTACCCTCTGGGAAAGGGGAAGAGCGGGTACATTGTTGCCGAAGGCAGTGCGGATCCGGACTCCTCACGTTGTGAACGGAAAAAACCTCTACCGAACACAGCAGGAACTTTAACTTGTGATATTAATAATGATATGGGATTTTGACAGCGAAGCGAACAAAGCCTGCTAGTATTAACAATTAGATAAGCTTTAATGAATTATAAAAGAATGAATTTCCTAAAAAATGCTAGGCCATCAGACAAAGTTTCTAAAGACAGTTAAATTGTTTAAATTGTGAATTTCATACATATGCGTTCTAAGATTAATAAAGGAAATAAACAATAAAATTTTCTCCTTTTAAATTTTTTAATGTATTACATTCTTCAAATACTCTTACTTTCATCCGTATATCTATCCATTATAAGAGAAGCATGCATATAACCTGGAGCATAGACTAAAATTACAACAACTAATAATAATTAAAATAATAATGATAATAATAATAATAATAATAAAAGAAAAAAAAGAAAAAACATTAAAAATTCTGTCAAAGACAGAATTTTGTTTAGAACAAAGGACTATTAATTTCAGTCTGTAAAATTTTCATTTTATTTTTTTATTTTTATGTTTACTTATTACTTTCTCTTACCCTTACGGTAGAGAAAGTATTGTTTTAGGGTCAAATTTTCGAAAGTGAGTTTTTGTTATATTTACATGTTCTGAGGTCCCTGAATACGAAAATCATGTTTTTATCGAATGGTCTGAGTGTGTGTCTGTCTGAGTGTGTGTCTATCTGTCTGTGTGTTTGTTTGTGTGTCTGTGTGTCTGTTATCAGCATATCTCAAGAACAAATAGTACCAGAAACTTCAAACTCGGTATTCTAAATGTGTATCACATAGGAATGCTACACTAAGCTTTTCGTTGAGATGAAGCAAATGGTTTATGTACAGGGACACTCAAAAGTATTCAAATACATTACGTCTATGGGGGAAATTGCAGGTAAGTAGAGTTTGCACTAAACCAAATGAAACGAATATATATTTTTTGTGATAGAGATAGTCAACTGGGAAAACAACTTTGTGTATGTAGGAGCCTCGTCTCCCCCCTGGGGGGGGGGAGTCCACCCTCGAGGTGAGTAAATTTTCATGATGGGTATCTTTCAAAAGAGCTCACCAATAACTTTAACGAATGGTTGAACCATCGATCTGCGATAATTTCAAATAAAGTTATCGGGTTTTTTTTTTTTTTTTTTTTTTCATTTTTAGCATTTTTTTTTTTTTTTTTTTTTTTTAAATATAATATTGAGAATAAATTCAACTTTTTTTGGATATTTAGTGTAATATTACTTCTCTAATATGGAAATCGTCTGCATTATCATGGAAGATAAATTTTTTAAATAATAATTTTGATAAATTATTTTTACTGAGTGAATTTGTATTGGAAAATATAGAAGAAAGTCCTCTGGTGGCCACAACACACTAGTTATATGTTTTTAGTGGATGTGCTTTACTAATAATATTTTACCATTTCTTGGAAAACTGTTCGGGAATTAAAATAAATTCCTCATACAGATATGGTAAATAATGTATGTTTTAAGCTAAATATTCATCACCTGTTTTTTGTATATTTACACGTTTTGAGGCTTCCTGATTACCGTAGTCAAGTTTTTTAACGTTTGATCTTTGTCTGTGTCTCTTAGAGTAACTTAAAAACGAATAATTTTAGGAGATTCAAATATTGTATTTTGAAGTTAATATAAGTTTGTTGCTGGAAAAGTTTGATCAAGATTGATAAGTTTCAAGGAATGTTGCGTGTGAAAATTGTCTATAATTTTAAGTAAACTTTTAATTTTAATAACAGAATTAAATTCTATGTAAATGTAGGTGCATTAGTGAAACGGGGGGTTCAGGTGGGCTACCGCACCCCTCACTCAGAACTAATTATCACATAAAACTCTTCCGAAGCCTAATTTGAATTGTTTAACGTAGGTTTACATACGAATTCTCGTTATCTTACCTCTTAATCTCCAACCTGTATTTATAGTATTAAATATTAGGGTAAGAGAAAGTCGTGTAAGTGACACACCAGATTATTTTTTATTTAATTTTTTTGACCGTAAAACTGGGTCACGTACTTTTTAAAATGACTGAAATGAATTAAAATGAAGTGTTGCCACGTAAATTTCATACTTTAGTTAATTTTTAAAAATCTAATTGCCGTGTCAAATGTTTGCAGTCCTGGATTCAGAAATATCACCTTTTTCATTTGGTAGCAAATTTGTAACGATAGGACTGATAGTTCTAATTTATTTTGGTATTACACAAAACTGGTCTACAAAAAAACCAATTAAAACTAATAGTACTCCGTCTTAAAAAAAAAAAAAAAAAAAAAAAAAAAAAAATGAAAATTTAAAAAAAATGAAACTTAGCTAGAACAACACACACAGCTTAATCTTATAAATTGAGAAAAAATATATACTGCATTCATCTAGAATGAATAAGTGATCATTTTCTAAATTCCTTAACTAGAAATATAGATTTCCGAGCTATGTGCATAAGACATGCCAATAAACTGAATAGACGAAATGATCAAGATTTCTAGTCTACATATTTCTAGATGGTGAAACGATATTCTGAATCTTTTGTATTGCGAGAAATTCTCGCTTGAATTTCTAGAATTGGATAATAAACCAAGATTATAGTTGCTGAAACCCGTCTCTTTTACTCGCATTTATTTGCAGAGATTTTTAAATAACTTTGCTCTCGAGAATATAGGCAAACGCTCTAGAATTCTAATAGGGGTTTCTAGAATTCGCTTTCCATGGGGACTAGAATTTATAAGGATGACATGGTACTATTTTTTCTAGAGCCACAATGTAGATTCTAGATGTCCGTTACATAACTTTTTCTCAGTGTAGCATTATATAGCATTAAATCATTTTATTTCCAATTTTTTTCTAAATACTTGCTAATATTTAAATTTCAAATATTCAATACATTTTATATCAGGGTTGGAAAATTTCTTCCAAGGCGGAAAAAACTATGGAAAAAACTGGCCGGAAGAAATAGGTTTCTTCTAAGTGGAAGAAATGGAAGAAACTGTTTTTCTTAAAAATTTATCCTATAAATTGCAGATTTGTAAGATACAATGGATGCCTTGATCTTATAAACAACTCTAAGTAACTTTAAACATACCTACACAAATTTAATAGCATATTTAGTTAATAATTATGAGGGTTTTTTTTTTTTTTTTTTTTTTTTTTTTTTTTTTTATCAAAATGAGCTAATGAGCCTCGGTATCTGATGATCACGTTCCAAAATACTCAAAATCCAGTAAAAAAATCAATTTATATTTAAACAGTATAAAGTTTTATAATTCAGACAATTTTATTTCTTTAACTGGTAATAAATAATAATTTGGATCACTTGCTTATACTTTCTGATGAAACAGCTCTTAATGTCATCCAGTTAATTAAAAGAGCCAGTATGCAATAATTACTATTTACTGTATTACAAAATGTCATCAAAAACTTTATTTTCCTTATAGCCACATACAGTACAGTCAACTCCCTCTAATCTGCAGATTTATAATCTGCAAATCCTTCTAATCCGTAATTGATTTTTTAATCTAAAAGAAATTTACATCTCATATTTCAAAAAAATTCACATTTCTCACATTTTTACTTTTTATTACCACGTTTTTATTAACTTCGATGCTTGTTTGTTTGTATGTTTGTTTGTCCGGTACAAATCTTGAAATCTATTTTTAACTAATTTCCCTACTAGCTAGATATTTGAAACTTCCACAAGAACCCGGTGACAACACAATACTTCGAAGTCAGATTTTCGAATAGTTTTCCTTTAATTAATTAAAATATGAAAATAATAAGCTCTTAATAGCAATAAAATAGCCATTAAAAAATTAGTTATAATTTAATTGTTGCCAAAAAAAAAAAAAAAAAAAAAAAAAATACGAGTTCAATTTCCTTCGACATAAAAAATAAATGCATTTAATTCAACGTGAATGTGAAAAAAATTATAAAAAGTTAAATTATGCATTCCACAAAAATTGACGTCATTATCAATTTTAAAATTTTATACACATCGATAAGTGCTAATGCACGATGCTAATATACGTTGTTCTAAAAGGAGTAATATTTTATTTTTAAAACCAACTTTTTTTTTCACTATTATTATTATTTCACTGAACTGATTCCGCGTACTTAAATATTGCTTAAATATTATTTTTTAGCCTCGCATATTTTATTAATGACTCATCAGAAAATTTAAAAACATGGTGTATAAAAAGTTTTTTTTTTTTAATCTTATAATTATTTTTTATCAAACTTTTAGCAAAATCCTTACTTTGAAACACAAATGGGGACGGGGGGGGTGGGGGTGTAACCTTCTTGTATTTATTATCCTGCAATTCATTCAGACTAGCGCAGAAAATAAACCACTGTTACATGAATCTTTAACAAAATTAATCAGCGATGAATATTATTTCCAGACTTTCAAAAATATTTTGTTTCGTATTTTTTATTAAATATGTTTGTTTACATTTTATAGGTACCTATTATTTGAATATGCTTAAATTATTTACCATCATATATGAATGTGATAGATTAGTTTTATTAATATTGAAGTTATATTTATTCTAAAATTTATTAAAAATCATCTTTCTATTTTGAGGTCTATTTAATTAATAAATAACTGACTTTGTATATGCAAAAGAAAACTGTAAACAAAGGCAATGATCTCTAATTTGCAAATTCCTATTATCTGCACAACCTCTGGAAAAAACTTTTGAGAGTTTAGAGGGAGTTGACTGTAAAACAAATGAAAAGTTTTTTCGTAGTTCAATACTGCACTTTATTTTTCAACTTAAAATAGATAAATACAAACTATGGATGTTTTTTTTTTTTTTTTTTTAATCCTAGAGAGCTTGCAGGACAGTTTAAAAGTAGGTATCTTACTTATTGATACAGTTCATTGGGTACCAGCTTCGAGTTTATACAAAAAATTGTATCTTTAAAAAAAAAAAAAAGTGCAAATATTATGGCTAAAAATTCCATAATTATTAATATTATCACTTGTACTGTTTGAACGTATATTATGAGATAGTATCTATGCAAAAAGTTCTAAAAATATTAGCATTGAAAAGTGAAAACCCATCACCTGTATATATTTAGTGTTTGTTATCAAATAACTTATTTTTCTAAAGATATTTTTAATATTAATTGAATTATAGTTTAGATTTGGCATTATATTTATACTTTGAGATTATATAGTTCATAAATTTTAATTTTGAACATCTGTTTTGTCTTTTGGTTCGTTTCTTCCATTTCTTCCATTTCTTCTAGTTTCTTCCGGTTTTTTCGAGTTTCTTCCACTGTCCTGGAAGAAATTAGTTTCTTCCGGAAGAAACCCAACCCTGTTTTATATACATTCATACTTCCAAATACCTTTACTTTTACTAGCAATCCAAATATGCTTACAGCTTAGAGAAAAGACAAAAGCTGAGACAAATTATAACGCGAACTCTTAAATTTAACAACATATACTACAAAACTGTAGAACGAGTATATTCTTATAGACATGCATCTTATTCATATGCATCTTACGTAGCAATATTATGCAAATAGATGCACACATTTACACAAATGGTAATAGAAATAAATAAAAAACTTAAACAAACACCAAAATTTGCAAGAAGTAACAATAACTATTATAAATCGAGATAATTTCATGACTCTCCATTAGGGAAAAACGTAGGCACGGGTGCAACATGTAAACGTCAACGCACCTAAAAGTTTATTTTTAACTTAAACGTCTGAGGCGAATTTTTTGAAATTTATGGTTCTTATTTAAAAAGATTTTATTTATTACAACCTTATTTCTTTTATTGTTTATTTACAAAAGATTTCTATGCAACCTTCTCATATACGTCATGATATCTAACTACACACATCAATTATTTATGATATATGTAACGCGCGATACTCTTACTACAGCTACCATACTTAGAAAGCCCGTAGCAATACTTCTTCAATAAAAGAAAGTTTAATCGAATTCAAATGTAAATGAATACAATTTTTTATTTTTCTAATAAACAATGACAAAAAATGGATTAAAAGTTAGTATTTTTCTTACATAAAAATTTCTTATATTGAAATTTGTTTTATTAACACGTTTTTAACACGCTTTTATTAGCTGCACCTGTATGTATGTATGTATGTTTGTATGTTTGTAACCGCTCTGGGAGCAAACAAAAAATCTATATTGTAAAAGAAGACTTTCCTTACCTGAGCGCCGTGGCTGTGAGGTAAAACTCCGCGCTACGAACCTAAAGGTTTATCGTTCGATCACAGTCAGGGGAGATTTTTAAAAAAATAGTTTTTGTTTAATTCTAAATTATTTTAATTAAAGATTTAAATGTATGTGAATATTATGATGTGTCACTCACACGATTTTCTCTTACCCTGCATTTTAAAACTAAGATAGATATTTTGTGCTTTTTAGTTCGCATTTCTATAAAAGCGTGTTCTTTAAATTTTAAAACTATAATATTATTTTTTTATTAGCTTCACCTGTATGTATGTTTGTAACCGCTCTGGAAACAAACAAAAAATCTATATTGTAAAAAAAGACTTTCCCTACGTGAACGCTGTGGCTGTGAGGTAAAGCTCCGCGCTACGAGCCTAAAGATCTAGCGTTCGAGCCCAGTCAGAGGAGATTTTTTAAAAATGGTTTTTGTTTAATTCTAAATTATTTTAATTAAAGATCTAAATGTATGTAAATATTATGGTGTGTCACTCACACGATTTTCTCTTACCCTGCATTTTAATACTAAGATAGATATTTTGTGCTTTTTAGTTCGCATTTCTATAAAAGCGTGTTCTTTAAATTTTAAAACTATAATATTATTTTTTTATTAGCTTTACCTGTATGTATGTTTGTAACCGCTCTGGAAGCAAACAAAAAATCTTTATTGTAAAAAAAGACTTTCCGTACGTGAACGCTGTGGCTGTGAGGTACAGCTCCGGGATACAAACCTAAAGGTCTAACGTTCGAGCCCAGTCAGGAGAGATATTTTAAAAATGGTTTTTGTTTAATTCTAAATTATTTATTTCTCATTCCTTCATTGTGTTATTTAACATGCTTTTATTAACTTGACATGATGTAACTATTAATGTATGTAACGGAATCTTGAAATTCACTTTTCGGCCACTTCTGAACGTTCGATTGACTTGAAATCTTGCACACGACTTCATAGTCAATCACAATACTACATACAAGTGTTTCCAGGCTCCTATCCTATCAGAGGCAGGTTCTAGGGCCAAAAAAAAAAAAATTATAAATATAAAACTATCGTATGTGGCACAGGATTTGGTGGTATTTGTATCACGTTGAGTGGCAACAATTAATCATTTTCTTTTTCATTAAAGATATGTAAATATGGTATGTCACTCACACGATTTTCTCTTACCCTGCATTTGAATACCATATAAAGATAGATATTTTGTGCTTTTTAGTTCACATTTCGATAAAAGCGTGTTCTTTAATTTTTTAAAGGTATATTTTTTTATTTATATAAAAATAATATTGAGTCATCGCAGGTAAATTACAGGGGACGTACTCTCAGCCCTTTTTTTTTTTTTTCAGGACACTCTTAGAGATGAGAAAGTTTCGCTTTCTTTGCCACCACTAATTTTATACATAAATATTTGTGGTTATTTTCAAAGTAATGTGTCATGATTAAATAGGATTGAGATTATTGTATACAAATAGTGGTAGCAATCAAGAAAAAAATATTCTCATCACTGTGAGTGTCCTGAAAAGAGGCCGGAGGGTACGATCCCTGAAATTATTTTATTACTAGTCGGTCTGCGCCCACCTGGTGCTCGAATTTTCAAATTTACTTCTCTATGCCAGTTCAAACGACTAAACATTGGTTTATATGATATTTAAAAGAAATGGATTCATATTTTATATTATGAAATTTATATTTTTTGAAATGCAAATGTCTTCTAAATATTTAAATTGACATCGCAATCTTTTAATTCAGATTTTATAACCAAGTATCTATTTATTTATTCGTATTATTAATTTCTCGTGACCTAGTTGAATCCTACATATTTAAGTTATTATTCATATTTCCTCCTGAAATATTAAAATTCCGCATAATTTTTTTTAAAAAAAGTTTATTCTAAAAAAAAAGATTTTTTTTTTATTATTATTTATTTATTGGCAACCAATGAATGAATCTTTCAAAACCATGTAAAGCATGGATAAAATTTCAGTTTCTTTATCTCAATATATCATTTCGATTTGTGATGTAAGTTTTTCCATTAAATTATCCTTTTTCGTTATTTTATTCAGTTGAAGTGCACATAGGGAAACCAAAATTTTACTTTCTTTATTTTAATATATATATATATATATATATATATATATATATATATGTATAGCTATTGCACCATTTTCAGCGTTAATTTCGGGAAACTTGAGCTTTCATTATAAAACGATTTTACATGAAAGTTTTCGTTGAAGAACATTACGTGATATCTTAAGTAAAATTTAAATAAAATTTCACAAACTTTTATAAGACAGAGTAAAAAATTGCTTTTTCAGCAACTTGAATTTCTGTGTATTTCATAATTTATTTCAAAATTTACGCAAAGCTTTCAGAAAGATTATGGTTAAAACCGATGACATATTTTATGCTAAGTTCAAAATTTTATAGAGGAAATGCATTTTATCTTTGAGAATCGTGAAGCACTAAAATAGATTTATGATAGGGTGCCTTAAAGTGTTTTGAAATTTCTTTTAGGTAGCGAAAAGAATTGATAAAAACGTATTCAAGTAAAGAAATTCTATCGGTTACTTTAAAATTTTCAATTTAAGATGCAATATTTTATACCAGGTGTCCCTGAATTTGTGGACCAAACTTTAAGTGTTGGTAAAATACATATAAAAAAGCATTATAGGAATATGGGGTCGGAAATAAGAAGCGTAGGCGGAAAAACAAAAAATGAGGAAGTGGGGGAAAAAAGTTCTTTACTTACATAATATTACAGTAATTGTTTAAATGTGTGCAATATTCATATTAATACAATCAGTGCTTTAAATACATAGGTTAAAAAACAGTATTATTGCTATATATGTCTTTTTATGTAATCATTTGCAATAAAAAAAATGTTTGTTAAAAATTCAGCATTCAAAAATCACGCCCACATATGTTGAAAACTAACTAAAACAAAGAAGTAAAATGGTATTTCCGATGATCGGTTTTTCTACAATTTTGAATCCTTATGATGTGACCTGCCTCCTTTAAAAAAAAAAAAAAAAAAAAAATTCTAATATTAAAAGATTACATTATTTGATTTTTTGCCTGTTTTAAACAATTTCGTAATCTGTTAAAACTGTCTATATTGTCTTAATCAATAAAACTAATGTGTAATGTCAAAATCAATAAAATAAATCATTAAAAAATAATATTTTTTACTGTTTTAATTAATTAATGAACTAAGAGAATGTGAGTGTATTTTTTACGCACACAAATTTTAAGTACGTAAATAAATCATGAGAAAATCTATATTGGTCAGATGTAGATAAATCGTGATATTTTAAATGAAAGATAATTTTTCCTTTAAAGGGTTTATAAGAGAGAGAGCATAAATAGAGAGAGAGCATAAGTTTCGAAGGCTAAAACAAAGTATATTTTCCCTTTTTTTTAATGTGATATATAAAATTTTTATTCAAAATTTCGAGTGCATAAAATAGCAACATCTATATAAATCATAAATATAATAATAAGGCATAAATTTATCATCGAGGGGAGGGGGGCGGATTCCTTTTCATCTGCGGAAAGACGGCCCTTTTACCGTCTAATGGCCATCTTTCCCCGAGTGAATACACACGATAATACACGCGGATCGTTTAGTAAATAAAATGTTTGACTAATTTATTTACAAAAGGAGAATGTAAAACTCCAGATACAGTTTCAAATTCATTTTTCTTTCTTTCTTTCTTTCTTTTTTTACTATATTTATTAACTTAGTTAATATTTAAAGTTGAACTTTTTTACATATTAAAAGTAACGGGTTTAACCTGCACCACTGCTAACTACATTTAATAGAATTTTGAAAATTGCATATTACTTGCTAATATAAAATATTAAAAAATATTAAAATAAAAAAAAATATTCCATTAAATATGAAAACTGTGTTTACACCTAATGATAAATAAGCAACTGGTTATATAAATTAAATTTTTCATAAATTAGTGAAATATAACTTACTGATGAAAACTTAACCCATTTCCTTTCATATATTTATTAGAACATTTAAAAGCGATGCAACATTTCGTTATTTTCAAAATTCATCAGTATTATGTTCTGTTATTATTGTCGAGTTCCAATACCTATTAATGGATGATGCCAGATTTTTTTTTTTGCATCAAAAGTCTTTGTCGATAACATGAGGTGTCATAGATCCATATAAATTACTATATCTATGATATAAATAAAGAAAAGTGTCTTTGTATCTGTGTCCGGGTGTATCTGTCTGCGCTCTGGTGTTCAGAGTACTGATCGCAGTGTTGCAAAACTTAACAGAGGTGGCGTGAACCCTGCAAGTGTGCACCTCACTGAAATTTTTTTGAAATTCGAATTTGACTTTTTTTTTTTTTTTTTTTTTTTTTTTTTTTTTCCGATTTTATCCATTGACTTTTCTGTTTCATTTTCTAAAATTTATTTTTTCATTTTAATCGTACGCGTATCTTAGCAATGGCTATAAAATTATTTATTTATTAAATTCATTCATATAAAGGTGAAGTCTTTTTTTTTTTTTTTTTTTTTTTTTTTAATAAAAATAATACAGTAGAATTTTTGGTAATACATTAGAAAAAATTAAACAGATTAACTTTATAGATTTTATCCATTGATTTTCCTAGGAACAACTATTACGTTTTTTATTATTTCCTGGACTTTTGAATTTAAATTTTTTAAATATATATATATATATATATATATATATATATATATATATATATATATATATTATTCATTGACTCTTCTGCTTCATTTTCTAAAAAATTGTTCTTTCATTTCAATCGTCTGCACATAGTTACCAACTTAGCACTTTTTGGCTACCAGAAAATTTTAATAGAAATATTTCTTTTATTTAATCAGCGAACTGCAATGGTTTTTAGTGATTAAGTAAAACAAAAAAAAAATTATTAAAATTTTCCTTTAACCAAAAGGTGTTAAGTTGGCAACTATGCATCTGTGCCTCTTAGCAACGGCTATTACACTATTTTTGTTTCTGTAATTCATTCATTTGAAGGTGAATTCTTTTTTATTTTATTTTATTTTATTGAAGTCAAGTGATAATACAGTAGAAAAAAATTAGATTCACAATCTTTTAAATGAATATATATATATATATATATATATATATATATATATATATGAGTTAAGTTTATCCATACTTTTTATAATATAATTGCACTAAAATTATAAGTTTATTCTACTTATAATTTTATTGGTACAGAGTGGGGACTAGAGAAACAGAGTGAATAAGTCTCGCTAATACATGGGGCCAAAACTAAATTGTTTAATCGATGCTAAGATACAGGGCGATTATAATTAAAGTTACGATTTCAAAACGCTATAATTTTAAAACTACCCATCAGAGCAATCTGATATTTTACCAGAGCAATCGTGAGGCAATGAAATTTTGTTTGAAGAAAGAAAACAGTAGTTCCAACAGGTTCCTACAGATGGCGCTGCCAAGGTAATGTCAGGGGAAACGCCTAAATAGACTCATTAAACACAGAATGTTGTTAGCAACGCAATGCAGTACCAGGAAACAATAGACTGCAAGGGTTTACTTTTTTTTTTATAGCAAAAAGAGAAGAATAGGTGTTTACAGCGGAAACAGTCATAATGAAAAGAGAAAAAGAGGAGCTTTATGAAACAAATACTTTACGGATAATTAATGGCACATTTTGGAACTTTTTTTTTTTTTCTTAAAAAAAAAAAAAATAAATAAATAAATAAAAAATTCATTGCCTCACAATTGCTCTGGTAAAATATCAAATCTCTCTGATGAGTAGCTTTAAAATTATATCGTTTTGAAATCGTAACTTTAATTATAATTACCCTGAATATTCATTTGTAAGATCGTAGTTTTTAAATAATAGCAATTGCATTTTTTGCCCTGTATTTCAATAAATAACCAAACTAAAATGCATGGAAAAGGCGTTGCTGCAGTCAATGTGAGTCTTGACTCACATTGAAATGGAAGAGGAAAAGCCGGGGGAAAAAGACTGCCGAATACCGAACCGATGTTAAGAGCGATTTCAGTAGGTTTTTTGCTTAGTTTTATCTTTAAAGTTATTTTAAAAATTATTTATTTAATTTAGAAAATTCATTTTAATATTGTGACCAGCGAAGCGGGCAAAACTTGCTAGTTTAACCCTTTATCTACTGCATTATGAAAGAGACAATAAATGTATCTGAAACATATTTTTTTAGTTATTTATGAGTATTTTTTAAATATAGATACAATAAAAATTATGTATAACACCTCATCATTGTAATTAATGGGGATTTATTGAGGTGGTACTTCAGTGTACCATTGGTACACAGGGATCAAAAAAGGTTTTAGAACCATAAAAAAAGGTAAAAAATGATTTACTTTTTATCTTCCTTAGATATTTTCTAAGATTGATAGTAGATTCTTGAGGTAATGTAGAAATTAATTATAACACTCATGAAGATCATGAAAAATGCCAAGCAAAAACAGCGGCAGCACTCTATAAAATCCTTTATTGAACAAAAATGGTTACATGCAGCGTCTAGCGACTTATAGTGAGATTAAAGGGAAGTATATACGTTCTGTTCTTATAAATGTCTTTTACATTTCTTCCGTAATTTCGATTTTATACGCTTCTTAAACTAATGGTACTTTAAAGTACCGTCAGTAGATAAAGGGTTTTAAACAATATTTAAAAATTTGGGAAAATCAGCCAGTGGGTCCTGGTTTCCGGATGCATTTCAGAAAAGCGATGGACCCGATTTCTCAAAAAGTAATGCACCGATCTTATGGAGATTTTGCACACTTTTTCTTTGACTAGTGCTTGAAACAAGGTTTTTTTTTTTGTTGTTGTTGTTTGTTTTTTTTCCCCCAATGACAACTAGTCTTACAAGGCTATGTGTGAGGGAGTTCCTCACATATCCTTTTATTTCATCAAATTTATTCAATTATAATTAAAGATCTATTTATTTACAATTAAAATGTATTAACTTTTATAATCCTTTGTATTTAGGTCAAACTTATTTCAATTTTAGTAAATTGTGTATTCAAAATTAAAATACTTATCATTTTCTAATTTTATGAACAAATTCAGTATTAAATACATTGATCTCTTTTTAGCATAATGCAATATATATGTAGGGATCTAAACACAATTTAATTTTTATGATCCCTTAAAGTAATTATATTTTTATTTCTTTTTTCACTGAGTTACTCAATAAATCTAATTTATATTTATAGCTGTAAATGTTCTATTGGAAAATTTCCGTTATATCTTTTTTTTATTTTATTTATACAGATAATGTATTTAATTCCCGTTAAAAGTAAACTAATAACCCATTATGCAGATATTATGTCGCAAGAATTTTCGTAATATTTCTTAATTACTTGCACCTGTCTTTCCAACGGTATTCTTGGCGAATGTGATTTATGCCAAAAGGGGTTGCCATGTTTTCAACCGTCTTTTTATTTTAAAATTTCCCATTAAAATATTATTAACACAAAGGAAAATGTGTTGGCGCCCTTGGCTTCAAAATGTGGTGATATTTCCATAACCTGGCGTTTTACAAGGCAGTGATGCCAGATTGGGGATTTTGTCCCCATTTTGGGGATTTTTGAGGCTTCTGGGGACAATTTTGGGGATCAAATGTTTGTGGGGACTTTTTTGGGGAATTCTAAAATTTTTGGGGACAAATCTGGGGAGTTCTTCAACTTTCTGTCAATGTTGGCAACGTAATGATTTATCCCTACGACTAGAGACTTTCGATAGGTTTATTGTTATTTGGGGATCTTTTTCAAAAATTGCCTTCATTTGGGGGAAAATTTGAGCTTAAATCATAGAAAAATCTGCTTGATATTTTTATTTTTATTTTTATTATTTTATTTTTTTTTCCCTTTTTAGTAAAAATTAAGTTGGGGATTTTTTCGAAAAAAAAAACCCTGATTTGGGGAAATTTGAAGGTTGGGGAAATAATTTTCGGCCATCTGGCATCACTGTTACAAGGGTGCTGTCGGATTTGATTCCGGGACAGTTTGATAATAAGCACCGTACTACAAAGATGTAACTTTTTCTCAATTAAAAATCTCTCTCTCCTCCACCATCGCTTTAACGAATTCACCTATATGGATCTGAACTTGGTTTGTCCTCTTATGTCATTTTATATTTTTGAATAAATACTCACGGCTATTAAAAATGACTGGAATTGACATTTATTTTAAAATGACTATTATTTTATTGACTTAGTTTTTTAGAGGACTGTGGCATTTATGTTACACTATGCGTAAGGTGAAATGTACCGAAAATTTTATTGTTTTTGCATACGACTCTGCCAGAAGATCAAATTTCTTTCTTTCTTTTTTTTTTTTTTTTTTTTTTTTTCAATCCATCGTTCAAGTACTAGGTAATTCTATTATGAAGAAGTAAAAAATTTTTTCATTAAGCTCGGTGCATTAGATTTTGAGAATTCATGTCCATCTTTTTTTTTTTTTTTTAAGTGTCTTCGAAAACCAGAACCCACAAGCTGAATTTTCGAAATTTTTTAATGAAAATTTTATAAAATATTGTTTAAATTTTGCTGCTAAAATTTTAAATAAAATTTTTATATAATAAATTTAAATAGAGAGAGAGGGGATATGCTCTTTCTTTCTCTTTCTTTTATTTTTATATATTTTTATTTTCTTATTCATTTATTTTATTTTATTTATTTATTTTTATTTTTTTGTTTAAATTTATTTTATTTATTTTTTTTATTTTATTCTTATTTTTATTTATTAATTTATTTTTTTATTTTTTTCTTTCAAAACCCATGTAATTCCTTAAGAACATTACATCACATCTTTATGTAAAGCTGTCAAAGGGTCCAATATAAATTTTTAAATATAACCACATGAAGGAACTGACTTTTGGAGCAAATTCAGCTTCTGCATGTTTGATAATTTACTACTAAATATACGCAAAGCTTTTAGGAAGATTATGGTTTAAATCTATGATATGTTTTATGCTAAGCCCAAAACTTTATAGAAGATTTTATGTTTAAGAATAGTAAAGCACTAGAACAGATTTATGATGCCCTAAAGCGTCTTGAGATTTCCTTTAAAATGGAGTGGGGATTGAAAAACGTAAAATGTATTTTTTTAAATATATCTAGTAAAAAAAAAAAAATGTATTTCCCTATTTCTTTCAATTTAAAATACAATATTTAAATAAATATATAACTTCGGTTTATTATTTACTTTTTAAAAACAATTTGCATTGTTTTATACTGCGTCAGTTTAAAACATTGATGCTATCAGTAATTTTTTTTTTTTTTTTTACAAGTAATCTGAACGCAAGAAATCGCATACAAAAAGGAAAAATAAATTAAATTACATTTTGGAAAAAATATCTGAAAAGATACTTTTATAAACCATAAATATATAAAATAAAATAAAATAAAATAAATCTATCAAACATTGTTTGTAAATTATGACACAATTTCTTATATTTGTACAAAAGAAAATAGTAACTGTGAGCGAAATTACCAAATATGATATTTTTCGAAATATCAACGTTTCTAGCTAAAAAAGGAATTGAAAGATTCTGCAAGCACTCTTAAAAATTTCTGTAAATTTAATGTAAATATTTATCCAAAATTTACAGTTATTCTTAGTTAAAAGTGAATAATCGAGATTCTCAATCTTTATTCTGTATTTCTACCTAATTTTATTATTTAATTTTTTAATTAAAATTAAATATGACTGTTTCTACTTTAGAAAAAGCATTCCAAGTCCGAAATATATTCTCATCAATAATTAATTAAATTAATATTAGTCATTAACATGAATGTATAAAATAAATTTTTTAACATCTCCGTTTATTTTTCTCTGTAATTTTACGTAAGACTTAAGATAATAGATTACACAGAGTTTTTTGTTGAAATTTTTAACAGTGTGTTTATTTATTTTTTTACTTCCATTATTTGTCTACCGTAGATAATGAAGTATATTATTCGGCAAAAAATTTCTATATTGAATTTTCACCTGATTTAAATGTTTCAAGGTCTCCTGGATCAAAAAAAATTGTTTTTTTTTTTTTTTTTTTTTTTTTTTTTTTTTTTTTTTTGAAATTCTAAGTACGCGTGTATACAGGGTGTCCCAAAAAGTTTGAAATGCGCTTTATTTCTTTACCCGTTACAGATAAATGAGCAATGTAAATTGAAAAAACGTCCAAATTAAGATAGGAAAGACGACTACATTAAGAAAAAAACCCTCCCACTAATTTTTAAAAAGTTACAGTTTTTAAATTTTTATACAGTCCCTCTACGCAAATTTTGTCAATTACAAAGATTTTATTTTTCATTCAACAAGACCATTAGAAAAAAAAACCGCATAATTGTATCTTTAAAACCAATCGAATTATGATACAGAAAAAAAAAGTGACTTATGCCATTTTTCCGTATCATTTAAAAGGCTGGCTTTTTGGTGAAAACAGGGGTCATTTACAAATTGATAACGGAAATGTTTAGATCAAAAACAAAATGTGTTGAAAAATTCTCAAATGCGTTCAAATTAATCCTTAGAATTTTATGCAAATGCTCTATAATACATTTTACCTTTTTATAATACATCACAAACTTACATTTCTATTTTGATATATGGTCCCTAAAATCAGAGTTCAGTTTTCAATTAAGTATAATTCATTCAGTTTTAAAGATACAAGAATGCGGTTTTTTGCAATAACGTTGTTGCATTAAAATAAAAACTTTCTAATTAACCAAATTTGTCTAGAGGGGTCATATAAAAATTTTAAAAATGTATTTTTTTGAAAATTAACAGGAAGATATTTTTATTAGCGTAGTTTTGTTTCCCATCTTATATTGTACACTTTTGCAATTTACATTACCCTCTCATCTCTAACAGGTAAAGAATTAATCCGCGTTTTAATCTTTTTTTTTTTTTTTTGACACCCTGTATATGTGTGAAACTTCAGAATTAAAACAAGTCTTGTATGCAGATGATTTTTTTCCAACTTTTAGTAAAAATTGGAATGCCAGAAGTGAGACATCAAAAAGCGGAAGTGGAAACATGGGTCCATAAGTCCTTTCGTACATATTAGTTAGTTACTCCAGGAAAAGTGATACACATCCTGTATAAAAGGTCAATTTTTGATTTCGCAAGTGCGCTTCTTTAAAAACGGCTCTACAGATATTCTTCAAACTTGCCATATCAACTCCTTTCTAGATATCCTTTTGCATGTAACTGCAAATTTCCGGTGAACAGTTGAGTGTTTCAAATTTCAGCAAAAATCGGCAGTGGGACCGAAAGTCGATATGTCAAAAACAGCTCTAACGATTTTCTACAAATTTGCTATATAAACCCCATTTTAGATGTATTTTATTATGTATTACTTGGTTAATCAAGGAAAATAACAGGCGTCCTGTTTAAATAAATAAGTTAAAGATCTCAAAAATGGGTTTTTTAAAAAAAGACTCTACCGATATTTTCAAACCTCGCTATGCAATTTCTCTTTTCTATGTCTTCGCGACGTATACATCATTTTTCTCTTACAGTAAAATTGTTATCTGCCTAACTTGTTCAGTCAATTTTATGTCTCCTGACCACACTGTTTTTCCAAATGGAGTATATGATACGTGTATTGGTAAGTAATGGAAGTCGTGTGGTTATTACACACCAGATTTTTTTAAGTATAATTAAAAATATGTACATAAAATATCATATGAAGCATAAATACATTAAAGTGAACAGATATCTTATATATATATATATATATATATATATATATATTAAAAAATCTTGAAAATTAGTAGAAAAAAAATTTGAAACAGAGTATTTATAAACTAATGTGCAAATGCAGCAAAATAAAGTATAAAACCGAAATAAATAGATAAACTGGTAATAAATGTAAAGTAATTCCAAAACACAGGGGGTCCTATTTCAGGAGAGCCCCCCACCCCGCCCCATGTAGGGAATGGAAAATGAGAAGTTTCTGAAGAAACATGTGATGCTTTTTTGCCAAAAAAAAAAACGTTCCTATCCCCTGACTTCTCATAGATGAAAACAAAAATATATAGCAAACGAATTCAAGATTAGAATTGAATTAATACAAAGCATTCAAACATTATTAATTCAATTCTAATCTTGAATTCGTGTACTGTATATTTTTTCTTTCATCTATGAGAAGTCGGGGGCTAGAAACGTATTTTTTGGCTAAAAAGAACACGTTTCTTTATTCACTACATGGTGGGGGTCCCATGAAGAAGGCCCCCATGTGTTTTGGGGTTACTTTACATTTATTCAGTTTGTTTATATATATATATATATTCATTTATTCAGTTTGTTTATATATATATATATATTCATTATAACTTATGATACGTAAAATTTTAATACAAAACATTAGCTATAATGTTTTACTAATAATTAAAATAAGGGGTAAAAATCATGCCCCTCCCCCCATCCCACCCCTGAACAACGAGCCATTGTTTTTACTATTAAATATTATTCAAGGAATTGTACAGTTTTTCGATTAAGAATTTAACTTTCTTTTTTCTTTTTTTTTTTTTTAAATATCTTACTTGTGTAAAATTTCTCTCTGAAAGCTAATTTCAAATCTCATAGTTAACCTATTTTCCAAAATATCTTGCTTGATTTTAAGATTCAATTAGTGTTCTATTGTTCATTGAAACCCCAAAAATTTATTTTGTCACTAAATAAAGCAAAACATTGATTAAAAAAAAAAAAAAAAAAAAGTAGTAACTGCGAAGTAACTGTTAAAGATGTGAATCGGTGAAATGATGATTCAGTCGCAACGTTCTTGCCTGGTTGCACCTGGTTGATTCAAAACTGATTAAACGGGACTGCTTTATTTAATGCATATGTTTTTTGGATAGTTCACAATTTCCAATACGGTAAATTTCAAGCAAGAAATGTCGGCAGCCATATCGAGCGTATTTTATGCTGCAAAATTATATGAGTAGCTTTATTTACAATAAATTTTGCTGTAAAATCAATAAATTAGACAGAAATTTTAATGTTTGATAATATTTTAATTTATGATATTTGCTTAAAGCATTTTTTTAGTTCTCCATCATACTATAGGTATGGGGAACTTAGGTAATCGTGAAAATTTTCGACCTCGGTTTTTTGACTCTTTTACACGTTTTCAGGTGTGAGGAATCCGAAAATGACAAAATTTGTATGGTGTCTGTTAGTTCGTTAGTCCGTTAGTTTGTTAGTCTGTGTACACGATATCTCAAGAACAAATCGTCGCAGAGAGGTCAAATCAGTTTTGAAATATTACTTTTGACACTGGCAAGAATCCTATTCATTTGCAACACTCGAACTAAAAAACTTCGTAAGTTATTAGAAATTTACGATTTTCTTAACATGGGAGAATAGGACAAAAATTTACTTAAACGTGCATTAAATGGAAACTTTTTACTGTAAAAATGTCAGACCAGTTTTAAAATATCAGTTTTGATGCCGGAATGAACATCAGCAACTAATAATATGCTACTTTGAAAATTTCGCAAGTTATTGGATATTTACGAATATCTTAACATGGCAGAATAGAGCAAAATTTCACATAAACGTCAATCTTGAGAGATATTTTAATCGCAAAGATGTCAAACCACATTCGAAATATTATTTACGATACTGGCATGAACATTATAGACTATGATTTTTCCAATTTAAAAAATTCGGATTTATTTGGAATTTACGATTTACTTAACATGTCAGAATAAGGCAAAATTGAGCATGAACTTCCATTTTGAGGATCATAAATACGTTAGACAACTTCAAAATTACATTTATGATACTTGTTTGAACATGATTGAATACAAATATTCTAATAGGAAAATTTCGTAAATTATTCGTAATTTACGATGCTATCAATATAAGAAAAATTAAAAATTTTCCATATGAATAATGCATTATACGATTGTTGCATTGAAAATAATAGCATAAAAACTAAACTACGAAATTGACCCCAATAAAATGAATTAATAGATTAGAATAAGATAAATATATTGAAGTAAGCGGTGAATAGCCTATTAGGCGGGGAGTTCATTCCATCACTGTGTCAAGCGTTTTTAGGCGCTGTGTGATAGCTTATTAGGCGGGGATTTCTTTCTGTCACTGAGTCAAGCGTTTGGTCAAAATCATTTCTCTTAACATGATAACCATGCTAAGAGAATGTTCTGTACTAGAAATTTATGAAAACATATATATGATGGGGAACTGAGCAGAGTCCACCCAACTAGTTTTTCTTTTAATCACTCATTTTCAACTTAAGTATTCGGTTCATTTTACTTCTGTTTGTATTTAGTTACAAATTCGATTATATTCAACGAAAAATTAATAAAAAATCCACTTTATTTTACTTTTTTATTAATTAATTTATTTATTTATTTATTTATTATTTTATTTTTATTATTTATTAGGACGGAGAACTATTATTCTCAATCTACGGATAAAACGTTGTCGCCAGTTTTACGACGGTTGGACATTTGTCGAAATCGGAAATTTATCGAAAATATTAATGAATAATTTGAAAGCGATGTTATAATTTGAAAAACAAAAACTAATAGTCCTCCGTGCTAAACTAAACTCTGCTTTTGCCAGAATTTCATTGAAATCTTTTTTTTTTAAAGAAAAAGTAAAATAAAGTAAATTAATAATATTCAGTATCAAAAAAGTTAAAGAAGCCCTTTTTTATACAAAAATATATAATTTATCTTAATTTTTAATTGCTGTCAATAAAGGTTACGAGTTGATTTTAAATTTCTTTGAAATGAAAAGAAATTTACGCGTAAATATTAAAAGTTATATAAAACTTATTGATATAAAATTAGACTTGCAGGGTAAGATTGACGTCATTATAGCCCTAAGGGTATATATAAATATATATAAGTTATTGTCGCTTTTCTATTTTATTTTATTTTATTTATTTATTTATTTATTTTTATTTTTCAAAAAAATTAGGGTGAGGCACTTGAAAGAGTTTTTCGAGTGAGTCATATTGCAAAAATTATTTTCATTCATCTGACTAAATAAATTCTAGAATTTGTAACAAGATTTTTGGAAAACTTATCAGCTTAATTTTTACTATTTATTAGAAAATTAATCTCTCTTTACTTTTTTTTTTTTTTTTTTTTTTTTTTTGCTACTTAAGTTTTTAAAGAAAAAAGCATATAAATATATAGTTTGCCTCCAATAAGTCTCAACATTTAGTATTTTCTATGAAACTAAATTCAGCATTTTACTACTAGAATTTCTTTTAGGCATGTGGCAACTTTCTGGGACACTTTTCCGCAAACTCAATTTCTGTATTTTTCATAAAGCACTATAAAATTTATGTAAAGCTTTCAAGAAGATTGTGATTCAAATCGGCGATGGATTTTAGAATAGCCTAAAGATTTATCGAGCAAATACACTTTATTGTTGTGAATAAAGGAGTGCTGGAACGTGATGATAATATTCAAACCCCAATATACTTATTTTTTATTTTATTTTATTCAGAGACTTCGGTATAGTGAAGAATGCAGAGTCAATAGATTATTTGAACTGACTTTTTTTTTTTTTTTTTTTTTTTTTAAGTAAAATTTTTGAACTGGTTTACACAAATGTCTCAAAAAAAAAGTATGACTAATTCTTTAAATATATATATATATATATATACATATTGAAGTACACATACATGAATAAACCGAAATTTATTAATTAACAACATGCAAAACAAACGAAACAATGAACTTACTCAACAAAAATTTAACGGAAAAACACAAACTGAAACGAATTTTATGAAAAAATAATTTAAGAAACTTGAAAAGGAACTTACGAAAAGAAGGAAGGAGGCAGGCGGCAAGACTTGTGGCTTGTCTGTGGGGTTAAACTAGTTTCACGCCGGCAACACTCCCCCAGCCTGCCAAGACCAGAAAAAACAACAAACTACACTGAAATTAAACTTTAAACACCAGTTGCCATTTTGAAACTCAATCTCCACTAGCCTCGTTAACTGACATCACTTCACTTCGATATTATTTATTTTTTATAAAACTAATGAGCAAAAATCTAACAAACTTAACCGGATAACCTTGATCAATAGCTTGCTTATACAGGGTGACAAGAAATAACTTGGACGAAGTTTCAAACCAAATATCTGTAACTACCACTATCGCAAACTCATTTTGGAAAATGTTGTCTTACCTTGGTCGCAAAAGTTCTTTGGAAACAAAAGATGGACCTTCCAACGGGATTCGCACCTGCACACAGAGCTAAAGGCACGCAAGATTGGTGCAAAACAAATTTTCCTGACTTCATTGGAGCTCAAGATAGGCCACCGTATTCCCCAGATTTGAAACCAATAGATTATTTTATTTGATCCATCTTGGAGACAAGGGTGTGTGCTAAACCTCATAAAACTTGGCATCCCTGAAGGAATTCTTATGCAAGGAATGGGATAAAATATCAGTAAGTGAGTTGCGGGCCCATAGCCGAAAATTTTGTGATACGTTTAAAGCTCTGTATTAAGGCTAAAGGTAGCCACTTTGAAAATTTGTAAATATAATAGACAAAATAATGTATTCATATTTATTGAAGTTTGGTCGTAATATTTTCATTAGCATTAAAGTTATAATGTATCATGTGTGTCCAAGTTATTTCTTGTCACCCTGTAAACATGCAAAATATCAGTTATTTTATCGGAAGTTTCAGAACTTAGTCTATGTATTAGTCTAATTCCATTTTAAAAAATATTTCTAAAAATTGATAAATGTAAATTTGAAGAAAAATACATACATATATACACATATATTGAATTATTTAATTATCTGACATTGTAGAGTTTTTGTGTAGGATGCCTTGTAAACATTTTTCGCCCTTTTTGTGATTTTTTTTTTCAGTATAGTTATGTTTAGAAAAAATTCTAGTACTACTAGTTTTCAGTTTACTTTTTAATATTGCATTTTTTACTAAATTTATGGAATTATTTTTAATTATGTGTAGTATATTTCCAGCCTACAGCTAGATTTTAAATGGTGCTTGTAAGGATATATTTTTTCAATGCATTTTTTCTGTTATAATGTAATCAGACTCATTAAAAATAAATAATTTATGTATTATTATTACAGACTAGCAGGCTTTGCCCGCTTCGCTGGTCATTATATTGAAATGAATCCCCAAAACAGCATATCATTGATAATAATAAAATATCTTAAAAAAAAAAAAAAAAACATTGAAATCCGTCAAAATCTAATTTTAAGTTGCCCAATGCCTTCGGCAGTCCCTTACCTGCTTTTTACTCCCCTCCCTCGCGGTTACAGTTGAAAGTTTTACAAAATCTCATCAAAGTGCATATTTCGCACACTTAATTAACATTCACACACCAAAATTCGCCATTCTTAGGTAATTTGGACAGATTTAAGCTTCAAAATGTGGTTTTTGCCCCGCCCGCCCCAAGAGGAAGGAGGGGCGGGGGTAAATTTCCAAAATTACTTTATATTTCATGTTGCATACACATACCTGACCGACACATAAAAAAAAATTGAGATCATGAAATTATTTAAAGCTGAGCTATGCTTTAAAACTTTTTTTTTTTTTTTAATCTCTCCTCCCGTTCTTAGAGGAGGGAAGGAGGAGTGAATTTCGCAAAATCTCTTCATACTATGAGTTAGATACATATAATCGTCCCTTACATAAAAAATGTCCAACCTTAGATAATTTAGTGCAGCGTTACGCATGAATACATGTTTTTGCCCCCCATTCTCCAAAGGGCGGTAGGGTGGAATTTCATAAAATCCCTTTGTAGTGTGTGTTCAGTTCGATTTCCTCGTGTGTTGAGTACCCTTCTTCCAAAATCTTTTCCCTTCCCTCCCCCCTTAAAAATCCAAAATTCCAAAATCGCAGAAAATAATTTTTTTGTACTGAAGTCTGGTCTTTCCATCTGCAATTTCTTCACCGTTAAGTAATTTGGAGCCGAGTTAAGCCTTCTGCCCCCCAAGGAGACGGTGGGGGGGGGGGGGGGGTATTTTGCAAAATTCCGTCTTAGTTGGGGGTCAGGCTCCGAAATCCAACCTGGTCACTAAAATTTGTGACCCTCTTTCCCACAGAATCGTCATGGCAGTGTTGAGTCAGTGAATCATTGAGTTTACTCTTTTATATGTACAGATTTGTTTGTATTTTTTATGGACTACTTGGCTTAATGTTGTTGGCACAAAAATAGAGTCCTTGGCGAAAAATGTCCTATCTACTTCAGTATTAAAATTAAAAATATACCCAGGATTATCAACTAATAAAGCTCTTTAATACAGATCTGAATTAGCTTTCATTTTCTTATTATTTAATTTTGATAATGACGTTATGTTGTCATGTGCCTAAGCAAATTTAATATGTATTATTTTTTTTATTATTATTCGCGTGAAATATTTTTTGGCAACAATTAAAAATTAAAATAAATTATTTTAAAATTTTATTATAGAAGAAATATTTATATTATACAGAAGATTAATTAAAAATTTACATTTTTTCCGGTATAAATAGTAGCCTATGTCTTATTCCAGACTATTACCTATCTCTATACAAAATTTCATCCAGATCTGTTTAGCCGTTGTGGTGTGATTGAGTAACAAACATCCATCCAAACTTTCGCATTTATAATATTAGTATAGATTATAGTTATCGTGTGCATGTGTTAGATTGAGTTATTTTGCTATCAAATTGACAAAATTTTAATTTTAAATTTCAAAACTCTGTCGTTCTTGGCGCTTATTGTATTTGGTGATCAAAAATGTAATACGAAAATATGTATGCCAGATGTATATTTTCGTAATATGCATTGTACGAAATATTGTTTCATATTATTCATTACTCCCTTAATATAAGTTGTTAAAATAACCATGATTTTTGAAAGGAATTAAATTATGTTCGCCAAATAATTTGTCGATATATATATATATTTTTTTTTTTTTGCTAAGGATGACCGATATCAAATCTATTCCGCTGCAATATCGTATCTTATATCAGATACTTTATTTAGACATTTGGAAAGAAATTTGACTTCAAATTATGATAGAATATTTATCATTTTCCTTTTAATTAGTGTATTAGCTGGATATTTATTGTGTAAATATCATCCTTTGAAATGAAATGTTTGTGTTTTCAATCGAATATAGAAGTTTGCCATTTTTTTTCCTAGAGTTTTGATATTAAAAATGCAAATTTTGTCAATTTTACAACAAAAATAACTTAATCTAACGCATGGACATGATAACTAATACATATCTATACCTAAATATGGGGATTAAAATCGGGAAATAATTTTCCTCGATTTTTAATAATTTTTTACAAAAAATCCAATGGGCGTTTAACATAGGACATATTTTTCTTGAATCCACAAACGGCCAGTGACGTCATCACTTCGCTTGCGTATTAGCACTTTATCAATGTGTAAAAGAAATTTTTAATTAAAAATGACGTCAATTTTTGTGAGATGCATAATTTTTTTTTTTTTTTTTATAATTTTTTATCGTTCACTTTTAGATAAATGTATTTATTTTCCTGTTGAAAAAAATAAATTCGTTTTTTTTTTTTTTTTTTTTTTTTTTTTTTGGCAACAATTAAATTATGGATAAATTTAAATGGCTAAATTTTTGCTATTATTAGCTTACAAAATTGCTATTTTATGCATAAAAATCGCAAAAACAAATTTTTTTTTTTTGGAATAAAAGGTAGCCAACTTTTTAAGTTAGGGTATAAGCTATCTCCATTACAAATTTCATCGAAATCCGTCGAACAGTTTTGGCGTGAAACTCAGTCAAATAAATTCACGGACATAACTCTAGAAAACGTTTGTATGGGAAATAGAAAAGGGCTGTTTTTAGGGTTTTCCCGGAAATTATTCGATTTTTTCTCGCCTTTTAAACCTTCCCTAGACCTCCACGAACATTTCAAGACTAAGATAAGATAAATCCGTTCAGCCGTTCTCGAGTTTTAGTGAGACTACGAACAGCAATTCATTTTTATATATATAGATTCAGTAATTTATAATTTATTTATATTTTAAATGGTGCTGTTAGAGTCAAAATTATTATTGTCGTCGATGAACTAAATTCTTTTGTGAAAAAAGTCCGTGCTTTTTCGACGTCAAGTTTCAAAATCGCCAACAGCGTCCCATACAAAAAGTGTTCTCGTTTAATGTTAGGAGACAAAATAAAAATCTCGTTATTTATTTATGTGTGTGAATTAAAAACACAGAAATAAGACTTGTAATCCATTTCTTCTGAAATTACATAAAACAATTCAGATACTTACTCTGTTAAGAATATAAAAACTACAAACTGAAACGAACTTAAATCATTCCTATAGCATAACAATCAATCCTGTGTGTAGTATAATAATATCAAAAATTTCAAATTTAACGTAATTTCCGTAAAATTTATGTGATGGAAATTTAATTAATAATTTCCTTTTGCACCAAAGCAAAAGATATGTAAAAAATAGAAATAAGTAAATAAAGAAATTGAAAAAAGTACAATAAAAAAAAATTAACTAAACTCATTTATTGAAATTAATTAATTTTTTAGCTGTTTCAGTGAATATAAAAATGAGAATAAAGAAGTTATGTCTATTAGAGTATAAAACTGAGTATTGGGTTCTGGAAATAGCGACGTTGAATTTGCTTAAATATAATATAGATTATTGGGCACTAGGAATAAAAAATTTATATCCATAGCTACGAACATCCTAATTAATATTCCGGAGTATTGTTAGTAACCGCTTGTGTTTTCACACCAGTCTTTTTTTAGAGTATTTTTCTTATTATTTCATGGTAAATATATTTGAAAAAAATTACTCTAAAAATTAAGTGGTCAAGGAAAAGGGACGGGTACTAACAAGTCTCCGGATTAGGCTGGCAGCTACGAATATCTGTTAGAATTTAATTGCAATCTATAATAAATTATTTCCTTTCTCCGTACAGTTGGTATCAATTTGTATATCTTGCAGCAATATCGTGTAGAAGAATTTCCGGCTAGTCATAATTACCACATTCTTGCTTGAATACTTTTAACTCCTGCTTAAACATTACTTGATCTTTTCATCAAAAACGTATATGATACTTTTACTTATCCTTCTTTTTAGTAGCTGCTGTTTTATTTTATTTTATTTTTATTTTTTGTATTTTTTAATTTTCAGTTATATTAAAATTGTAGTTTCTGTACAGTGAGCCATTATTCGGCAAGGAAGATGCTTTTTAATTTTGTTAGAAAATCTTACCTGTCCCCCAGTATAGCGGAGAAATAGTCTGTAAAAAATAATTCTAACATTTGCATCAGTGGTTCACCCACGACTCCTCACGCGCATGTTAATTCTACGACTCTATGGATGTTCCAGAGCAGCCTTTTTTCTTCCATCAAATAAATAAATTAATTAAATTTCACTGCAGACATTAAATGAAGTTATTATCTAATATAACCTATTTATTTTGTCTGAATAATTTTTATGGTTAATAAAAGAATTTGAAACAATTTAATTTATTATAACTTCTCTAAAGCTCTCTATATATATAAATAAAAGTAATCAAATAAAATAATAATAATAATAATAAAGTTTTTTTTTTTTTTTTTTTTTTTTTTTTTTTACTGTAATGAGGATATGAGAAGTCTGTTACTTGAAATAAAAGTAAAACATACAAAATTTAAATAAATAAAACTTAAAACTTCAACCAAAAAAAAAAAAAAAAAAAAAAAACTTCAATATTTTTTTGTTTGTTTCCTTAAACCTTTAAAACCGTTTATTTTATTAACTTTTTTAACTTTCCAAGTTTTTAAATTTTTGTTGAAGTAAACTCTATTATACGTCTTTTTCCTTGAGGTAAAATATCTAATGAAAATTTTGATGCTGCTTAGAATGTTTAGGAGTTAGAACCTTTATTGAATTAACGGCGATTCTTTTTAAAAGAACATGTCTAACTACATCAGAAATCTTATTCATGTTTAAATTTAACAGGGGGAACTTCATCTTTTGTGATGCAGATTTCCTCGTGAAACAGATTTAAAATATTCTTTGAGACCATCGCTTTGAATACGCGTTCTAAGAAAATTACTTTAATACAGTTTCAGGCTATTTTGTTGGTTGGAATATTTAACTCTTTGTTGTTTTCTGTGTATGCTGATATTTTACTTAGATTAGAAGCTTCTTTAATGGGATGATAAATCTATTTAAAGGATATTAATACAAATTTAAAACACTAATTAATGATAATGGGATATAATAATAATTGATTAATTGCATTTATTTCCATCATAAGAATTGCAATGTTGTTCTTATTCAAATTTTTAGTCAGTCTTTAGTCGCCTATCGGTCGATATTATCAAATGAACGTATTTTCGATTTTGCGACATTCACCAATTCAAAAATAGAGTCCAAATATCCTGATAAATAATTCATGATTAAAACTAGTGTGTTGTGGCCATCACAAAATGTTCTTATACATCATTCCATATAAAAGCACTACTTACAGTTGAACAAACATACAAGGTTAAAATAGCTTCTCAAATAAAGATTTTACATATGGCGTTTGTTGTAATCTCAGTCAACAGAATATGACATGATGTAACCATGTGGAATGTCATAGAAGGTCAGTAATAGCAGTACCATTTAGTGATCGATATACATCGAAACTAAATCGTTTTCATAATTATTTTTTTCACGTACCGAATTTAGTGTATTTATATGGCATAGAAGTTGAGATTTAGTCTTTCTCTTCAAGGAGTAAATAGTAGCACAGCAGTTCCACATCGCACCCAAATTGAATCAGCATTGTGTTTCATAATGGTTTTTAAATGCACCAACTTTCGTGCATTTATATACAATAGAATCTAATAAATAGCCTTCTTATTCACGGGGTAATTTGTAGCATAGCAGCGCCACCTATTAGCCTATATGCATCCAAATTGAATCGGCGTAATGTTTCATAATGTCCATCTCACAGATTACGTTTTGTTCGGTTATACGCAATAGAACCTGAAATACAGTCTTCCCTTAAATAGGAAAAAAAAAATCACAGTATAGCAGCACCAACTATTGAATAATTTGCAATGAAAATTGGTAGGCGTTAACACATGTCATGGTGCAACTACACATAATTTCATATGTAATTCTGGGCATTGGTTCTTGAGATACAGTTGTAACAAAATTTTTGTCACATGCACATAAACACACAGGCAAACATTTTCTAAAAATGTTAAATTTCAGAGATTTTTTTTTTTCTTTTTTTTTTTTTTTGATAATTACTCGTTTAATGTCAAATTTTTAACGATTCATTTTTTGCGTGTGTCTGATATCTGGTTAATAAAAACATATGATTGTAGGCGATTCAAATGTTGTGTTTTGAAGTTAATATGAAGTTGCTACTTCAAAAGTTTGATCATAGCTTTCTAAACTGGATGCGTGGCTAGGAAACTTGGCGGCAGTTCAAGTGCTAGACAGTGCCACCTGGTACAGATTGCGTGACTTTTTTATTCAAATGTCACCTATAATTTTAAGAAGTGATATATGATATATATATATATATATATTCGACGTTTCTTCGATTCTGTTTGCCTTTTAAGTATATCAAATCCCACTTTTAAAAATTTTTGGTGGCTGTTGAATAAAAAAAGTTGCGCAATCTGTACTAGGAGGCGCTGTCTACCGCCAAGTTTCCGAGCCACTCGGAAGACATCTAGTTTAGGAGATTATGGTTTGATCAAGACTGATTAGTTTCAAAGAGTTGTGCGAGTGAAAGTTATCTGAATAATTAGGAATACACTTTTAAATAAAATAATGGCCTTGGGTTCTATATAAATGTAGGTACTACACTCCTGCTCGAAGGTTTAGCAAGATTTGCAAATTATTTTTATTTTTATTTTTATTTTTTAATTTAAAAACTTATCTCTCGATGAAATGTTTTCAAACATTGAATATTTAAAGAACTGGGTCTTCCTCAAGTTTTTCAGGGAAGACTGGTTTAAGACAACATTTAAGGGGCCGGTAACAAATTGAGCAAAATCAATAATGTTCGCGATCACTCTGTATCGTTGAACGTAGGAAATGATCTGTAAATTCAGTACACCCAGTTTAATTTGTGGAGGAATTTGTATGATGATTACGGAGATAGAAGCATTTATTTTAAAACTCTAAAAAAAAAAAAAAAAATTGCAGGTTTTTTATTTATAATATACAGAGTTTTTAACGAAAACTGTTAACACTTTCAGATAAGTTGGAAAGACACTTAAAAAACAATATACTGCTATCGGAATACAAATATCTCAGGAAATATGAACATTTGTATGAAAAAAGTTTTTGTTGTGCATCTGCAAAAGATTAAAAAAAATAAATAAATAAAATAAAAATTAAGTAAATTATCCGAAAAGAACCAGCTAGATTTAAGATATTTTCCAAGAGTTGAAATTTCTTAAGGGTTTTTTCACATGCCGCGTAATTTACTTGAAGATACAATAAGTTGCCGATATATCTAGCTTTCAACCTATGCAATACTTTTTTTTTTTTTTTTTTTTTTTTTTTTTTTTTTTATCTTTCGCACATGCGCAGTGAAAGCGTTTTTCCATAAAAATTCTTATATTTCATGAAATGTTTAGATACTTATATTCCAATTGCAGTAATTGCAGTATATTGTTTCAAAAGTGTTTTTCCAACTGATTTGAAAATGTGAACAGTTTTCGTTAACAACCCTGTATATTATAAATAAAAAACATGCTTCTTTTTTTTTTTAAGTTTTAAAATAAGTGCTTATATCTACGTTATTTAATATGCTATAGCCACACAAATTCATCTACAAATCGAACTGGGTCTATATTAACATATTCCAAAGTTTCATAATATTTCGTTTTCTCAACGATACAGGGTGATTACAAATATTATTGATTTTGCTGAATTTCTTACGGCCCCCTAAATGTTGTCTTAAACCAATCTTCACTGAAAAACTTGAAGAAGACCCAGTTCTTTAAATACCCAATGTTATAAAACATTTCATCCAGGGATAAGTTTTTAAATTGAAAAAAAACTCATAATTTGCTACTCTTGTTAAACTTTTGAGCAGGAGTGCTTATTCAAACTGGTGTTTGGGAGGAACGGTAGCCCCTTCACACAAAATTATTTATCAGAAAAATCTGTTGGTAAATCTGGTTTGAATTATTTTCATTGTAGGTTTATATACAGTACTTATTATCTTATTTTTTAATCTACAACCTGTCATTATAATATCAAATTACATGATAAGAGAAAATCCTGTGAAGATACCAGTTGTCACCAGATTTTATTTATTTATTTATTCATGTTGTTTTAGTTTTCCCTAGAATTGAACAGGAATTAAAAATTTAATTCACTATATATAAAGCTAATTTACCATCAAAGGAATTTGGAAACGCCGGCATTTAATATCTCAGTAAATAGGAGATATTTTGATCTGATGTTTTCGGAACAATATTTTATCTTCTGCCTGATGCTATCCTGAAAGTTTCACACTTCAACATTCTACATATTTTGAGACCTGGAATTGCAATTTAAGACTTCAAAGAAAAAGTTGTAATGGTGTGAGTTTTGTCTCTCGAAAACGGCTCGGACAAATTTTATGAAATTGATATATGATATTAATTTCTTTCGTCTGAGAAGCATGACGTACCCCGTTTTTCCCAAAAAACACTTGTTTTTTGAATAATTTAGCTTAAAAATCGAACTATTTTTTATTCCGCCATACATGCATTTCTTCTGCATATTCTCAGAATTCAGAATAGGTGTTATTCGGTTTTCTTAGGCTGGGGTTGGTTGGTTCAATCTGAATGCAGTCAATAAAATATTTAGATATTTTTATTAAATGCAAAAAAGAAACTTCATCGTTTGTTTTAAATATTTATTTTATAGATACTAAATTAAATTTTACTTAAATATTTTTTTTTTCTTTTTTGTTATGAAGGAAATTATTAGATTTTAAAATATCACATTTTGCCAAAATACTATTTAGATAATATTTCAAATAAGGAAATATCTTGTAATTATACGTATTCTATTTAATAATTATTCATACAAAAATTATAATTTTTTAAAGAGAAAATATTTCACATTTTCTTCCGATTAATTTTTAATCATTCATCATTCATGTATTCATTCGCCGCCTTGGCGAACACATGCGCTAGCATCATAGTCTTTGATTGGTGTTAACTTCCTGCGCTCTCTGATTAGCTGAGACTGTTGTGGTTTTACTGTGCTCTGTCGGAAAATTCCGAAATTTTAATTTTGTTTATTTTTTAATAGTTCGATACTGTATGCTTTATTATTTAAAGTTATACTTTTTATTAAAAGAATCAAAATAACACTATACTCAAAGTTTCGTCAAATATTCGTAAATAGCACTGACAATTTTCTTCCTACACATTACTTTTATTTAAACCTACATACGCCTTTGTTTTGCGATTTGTTAATTAAAAATAAAAAGTTTTCACTGCAGTTATAATACATACAGTAATAACATTGTAAGTAATTAGTACAAAACTTTGAATAAACACTTTCTTATAATAATATAATAACACGGCTCAAAATTAAGAGAAGTTTGTTGATCCAGAACCACAAAAACATTCAATGGATCAGCAAATTATAAATTATAGTGGTCCACCGGACCAGTAAGTCTTTTCAGTTTATTTTATTTTATCCGAAAATTGCCAATGAATTTTTTACAGAATATATTTTATTTCGTGTTTTTACTAACCTCCGCAGTTATAACCCATTCTTACTTGTAAGAACGCGAAATTACGGATGCTGGTAGAAACCTCGTGTTCTTACTAGTAACTACGCGTACTAACGAATTTCCTCTATTTACTGTAACTTATATATATTTGTAACTTTTGGTTCACTTGGTGTACAACCTGCAATATTTTTATACAGTTACATATAGGAGAGGGAAAGGAACGTAAATCTGAAATCTGTTATGTAACTTTTGGAAATAAAATTCACAGCATATATTTCTTAATTTATGTATGTAGAAAATTTCTCGCAAATAAAAGAGGTACACACTAGAGATGAGATGGGCTCAGCCCAAGCCCGTAAGTCCGAGCCCGATCGGGATCAAATCTTACGCAAGTCTTCGGGCTCCCGGCGGGTTCGGATTCAAGCTAAAAGTTCCGTTTATTTTATTCTTCACTAACTGGAAAATGTAAAAGAAAAGAAAAAAAAATATTCATTTTGAGAGCATCTTTAGTAATGCCATAATAGTCATGATAGGTTATAAATCACAAAATAATCTTGCAAACCTTAGTAGCTTTGACTTTTCTTTTTCTAAATAGAACTTTTTTTTTCAACGGGATGAGTATCATGGCATAGTGTTATACAGTAATAATTCCTCCTTCGTTATATTGGGCCTCATTATATCACGCATTCGGATAATTTTTTTGTGCCCCGATAGGCGCGTTTTAAGCAATGGGCTGCACTATAAATACATATTATATAAATATATACATGTATACAGAGACACAGACATTATAAATTGCTATAATAACATTTATAGTGAGGATAATTGAGGATTAATTATTAGAAAATTAATTTGAAAATGAAAACGGTATTTAATTTTACTTTTGTGTATGCGTTGCATAGCGTACCACTTTCAATATCGGGCTCGGGCTCTGATCGCACAAAATTTTTCGGGCTCAGGCGAGCTCAGTTCAAAAATGTTTCGGGCCCGGGCGGGCTCGGATTGCCAATATAGAGTCCAAAATCAACTCTAGTACACACCGAGCTCCTCCTATCATTAGAGACTTATTTTATTAGACACTGCATAAAGAGAGTGTATAGGACTACATATTCAAATACATTGTTTTCTACTGAATGCAATTGGTAAAAAGGAATTTAAAATTATAAGTATCATTAGAAAGAAGCTTACAATTCGCTGTCTTAGCATAAAAATGCATAGTGTAGCATTTCTGCAACTTGTAAAAAAATAATAATTGGTAGTTTGTAGAAAATATTTTATTGTTTAATCTATGTATAACATGTAAATTAGCACATTACACAAAAATTAATTTTTTTTTTTTCTTTCGTTGCGTTTCCTGCTTAACAAAACTTTCTTGCGGTTAAATTCTTTTTTTTTTTTTTTTTTTTTTTTTTTTTTTTCGGGATGGTGGTGAGGGATTAATGCATTTAAGGGTTAAATACACAATGTTTTATTAACCTGTACTTAAAATAGGATTCAAATTTACTCTATTGCAAAATAAAAATGAAAATAAAGAAAATTAAATCCTGTTCAGTAAAATTAATTTGATACGGCCCAGAAAGCTTGCATATTAATAATATGGAAAAGAACGAACAGTTCACAACATATAATTATAATCAATTAATTAATTTTATTATATTTCAATACAATAAAGCTATGTAATAATATGTTCATGTAAGATATGTAATTAGAGAAAAAATTGTGGCTTAAATGTTGGCCATATTCGAAAACAAACTGAAAAATATTTAGTGCTGCCATCTGCAGGTGAAATTTAAAAGTTAAATTGATTTAACTTTCAATCTTTCACTGCTCATGTAACATATTTTCTTCCCGAGATATCTTTAAAATATGCTTTCGAGGATAAGACATCCTCAATCCATCCTGAAGATATCATGAGGATATGATGAGCATTGTGTTAAAAGATCGCATCGCTAATCATTATCGAGAGATATACCCTGTATTATTCTGCGGAAAACGTTGTTATCAGACTTACTCATTACCCTTTTTACTTTCTCTTACCCATAGGGTCGAGAAAGTATTGTTTTAGGATCAAATTTTCGAACGTGAGTTTTTGTTATATTTACATGTTCCGTGGTCTCCTGAATACGAAAATCATGTTTTTAAAGAATGGTCTGTTTGGCCGTCTGTGTGGATGTCTGTGTGAATGTCTGTGTGTCTGTTATCAGCATATCTCAAAAACAAATAGTAGCAGAAATTCCAAACACGGTATTCTAAATGTGTATCATATCAGTTCAAAGAACCCTTAACGGCTTAAAAGTTTGTGACGCCGCTACTTTATGGCTATAAGAATTTGAAATATGAGTCTTAAAAATAATGATATCAAATTTTAAGTGACGCTTTGCAATTAGTTAAAGTATACATAGATTTTCATATTTGATCATTTACTTTTATCTTTTATTTATATTTATAATGCAAACGTAATATTTTTAACTTCAAGATCAGACAGATATATAAAATACACTCACTAGATGCTTTTTCATTCGTATTTAAAATTCAAAATAACAGTTTTAAAAGGAATTATATAAAAATTCCAGTGGCGCCTCGGTGTTATTTTAAAAGATATGGTTTTAGATTCCATTAAAATTACTTTTGTTTTGTCTAATAAAGTATATTTACACATTTAAACAGTGCTTTTAATTTTCAAATATACTGTCAAATAATTATACTTTCACCGAGTTTGCATTATAAAGTAAAATTATTTATTTCAATAAATTGATTTATCTTTTGCATCACGCTATCCAAAACATAGTATCATAGTATCCAACTAAGTGAAAATTTGCTCAAAGAGGTAGTGTGACGTAAAGAAAACATTTACACAAATTTTACTTGCAGTTTTGGATAGCGTGACGCAAAAGATAAATCAATTTATTGAAATAAATAATTTTACTTTATAATGCAAACTCGGTGAAAGTATAATTATTTGACAGTATATTTGAAAATTAAAAGCACTGTTTAAATGTGTAAATATACTTTATTAGACAAAACAAAAGTAATTTTAATGGAATCTAAAAACATATCTTTTAAAATAACACCGAGGCGCCACTGGAATTTTTATATAATTCCTTTTAAAACTGTTATTTTGAATTTTAAATACGAATGAAAAAGCATCTAGTGAGTGTATTTTATATATCTGTCTGATCTTGAAGTTAAAAATATTACGTTTGCATTATAAATATAAATAAAAGATAAAAGTAAATGATCAAATATGAAAATCTATGTATACTTTAACTAATTGCAAAGCGTCACTTAAAATTTGATATCATTATTTTTAAGACTCATATTTCAAATTCTTATAGCCATAAAGTAGCGGCGTCACAAACTTTTAAGCCGTTAAGGGTTTTTTGAACTGATATCATTACTTTTTAGTGTTTTTTGATCAAGAAATTAAAATAAGTCCTTCTGGCTCCTAGGAAGGGTAAACTAATTTATCTTTTCTTATGAAGTTGCCACCATTTTTTTTACAAAATGGCAGCTACAATTTATTAATGGACTTAGTGGATTTATTAATGAAGGTTTGTATATATGGAGTTTTAAGCAAATCGGTTCATAAAACCTTTCTAATGTAAATTTGAAATTTTCAGTGTGCTAGCACAGGGAAACAAGAGGGTAGATTAAGTTGGCAAATGAACATATCAAATACATTTCTAAGATAAATCTACACTACAAATTTAGTGTGAATTAATTCAGTATTTCAAACGTTATCATACTGACAAATTTTCAAGTAGCCTGCCGCTTGGAAACAAAATGGAGAAGCTTCGCACTAGAAAAATTTATTGACTGAGATTCTCAAACTTTAAAAAAATAAATAAATAAATAAAAAAATAAGAAAGAAAGAAAAATAAGTGGATAATTTCAAATTTAAGTTAGAATTACGTAATTTACAGTTTACAAGTTTCTTTTTAGAGAATTACAAATTAAACAATTACAAAAAAAAAAAAAAAAAAAAAAGTAAATATTAAAAATGGAAATTTGTATATTTTGTTTCCCCTTTTGAGGCTAAGTTGCCTCCAATATTCACAGTTTAAATTTTCATCAAAATTGCAGGTAAAAATTACTTTATGTATATTTTCATATAAAACGTTTGGAGGAAAAAATAGCCAAAATATAAATTAAGCTTTACATTTCTATAATTTTAAAAATAAGATAAAATCACCTGGAGAAAAATTTTATGGAAAATATAAGTTAAGCTTTAAAAAAAAAAAAAAAAAAAAAAAAAAATGAAATTTCTGCGTAAAAAATCTATTTCATAAATATATTTACAAGTACAATATACAAAAAACCCTCCTTTAATTTTAAATAATTATTTCTACATGTTTCGAAGCAATTAAAAGTTTTTTCTTTCTTTCTTTTTTTTTAAGAAAAATAAATAAATGTAGTGGCGCCATCTAGTAGTTTAAAGTCATATACATATATATTTAACTTTTATTATTATTTTTTTTTTCCCCCTTTAAAAAAAAAAAAAAAAAAAAAAAAAAACTTGTTTAGAAACAGGTAGAAATAGTTATTTAAAATTAAAGGAGGATTTTTTGTTTATTGTAATTGTAAATATATTTATGAAATAGAATTTTTCATGCAGAAATTAATTAATTAAAAAAATAAAAGAAAGAATAATATTTTTTTAAAATACATTAGGGTTTCAAAGTAAAGATGTTATTTATTTATTTTGACGTGTTTTTTAATAATTGCTATTTGACATATTTTTCATGAATTTTAATAAAATTCATGAAATAGTGTTATTTCTAATAAACACTGTTTCATCCCCTAGTCATTATTGCTTTAAATAATAATAATAAAAAAAAATTGATTATGTTAATACTTAAAATATGTATCATTTTAAAGTCTGAAAAATAAATAAATGAATAAACTCTAACTGTATTTTCAAAAGAGATTTTTAATTTTTAAAAAGAAAATACATATATATATGTATTTACGGAAGTGTATATTTTAAATAAAAAACGGTAGATGGCGCCAAAACTCTATTTGCTGTTTTTTCCCATTCCCGACGCGGAATGATACATGAATATGAATCGTAAATCATAGAGCTATTATAAAATCGATGTTCATGAATGATTAAAATTTTTTTCGCTTTAAAAAATTGTAAATTCATCATTATTATGATAAAATGGAATATCTAAAATTACAAAATACTTCCTTATTTAAAATATTATCTAAATATTTTTTTGACTAAATATGAAATTTTGAAATCAAAAATATTTTTTTCATAACAGAAGAGAAAATATATTTAAGTGAATTTGACTTTGTATATATACAATAAATATTTTAAACATGTAATAAAGTACTTTTGCGTTAAAAAAAAATCTAAATAATTCATTGGCTGCATTGAAGTCGGACAATCAACCAGCCCACATACCTCACAAGAAAGAACCGCATAACAGCGTTTTCACCCGGAGAAACACATGTAATTGGCGGAGTAATATAGTTCCATATTTAAAGCGATTTATATAAAAAACAAGAGTTTTCCTGAAAAAAACGAAAACGTTACTAGATTCAGAAAGATCTTATTAACAAAATATATTAATTATATGAAAATCCTTCTAGCCGTTTTAGAGATATTTTTTCAGAATTTGAGTCCATTACAACCTTACACCTTACATTTTTCCTTTTTGGCTTTAAATTGAGATTCACATCTCAAAACATATTACATGTAGAAATGTAAAATTTTCAGGATAGATTAAGACCGAAGATAAAAGATTATTTTGAAAAAATCAGAACAAAATATGGCATATTTGCTGAGATATTAAGTGTCGGCTTTTACAAATCTCTTTGATGTCAAACTAGCCGTATATATGAGTTCGCAGCGTCCCGTTTGTCCCTTCGCTTGCGTCACTCAAAAAACTGTCGTTTTTCATGATAGGGATGCTACAGTAAGCTTTCCGTGGAGATGAAGCAAATGGTTCGTGTACAGGGCCACTCAAAAGTATTCAAATACATTATGTCTATGGGGGAAATTGCAGGTAAGTAGAGTTTAACATCTATAGACTGCACTAAACCAAATGAAACGAATATATATTTTTTGTAATAGAGATAGTCAACTGGGTAAAAAGTTTTGTGTATGTACGAGCCTCGCCCCTAGTAAATTTTCATGATGGGTATCTTTCAAAAGAGCTCGCCAATACCTTAAAACGAATGGTTGAACCATCCATCTGCAATAATTTAAAATAAAGTTATCGATATTTTTCATTTTTAGCACAAAAAAAATATATATACATATATATATATATATATATATATATATATTTTAATGTAATATTGAGAATAAATTCAACTTTTATATATATATATATATATATATTTAGTGTTATACTACTTCTCTAATAGGGAAATCGTCTATAAAAGATAATTTTTTTAAATAATAATTTTAATAAATTATTTTTTAAAAACAGAATTATTTTTTAATAACCGAATCAAATTCTATATAAATGTAGGTGCTTTAATGAAACGGGGGGTTGAGGGGGGCGGTAGCCCCCTCACACAGAACTAATTATCATAAAAAACTCTCCGGAAGCCTAATTTGAATTGTTTAACACAGGTTTACATAACAGTACTCGTTATCTTACATCTTAATCTGCAATCTGTATTTATAGTATTAAATTTCAGAGTAAGAGAAAGTCGTGTGAGTGACACACCAGATTATTTATTTTATATTACTTTTTCATATTGGCTCATCAG
Organism: Salticus scenicus; assembly: GCA_963930645.1. Classification (NCBI taxonomy): domain Eukaryota; kingdom Metazoa; phylum Arthropoda; class Arachnida; order Araneae; family Salticidae; genus Salticus; species Salticus scenicus. The sequence goes on from OZ005659.1 coordinate 68,739,165, forward strand.
TATCAGTAGCCGGGAGGTTCTGAAGCTGGTAGACGCGAAATGTCGGCTTCGATCCTAGGTCGCGCTCGTCGGCCTAGCAGTTCGAAATTTTTTGTGTTTTTCTCCGAAACTTGCATAATATGGTCTAAATATGATAGAAAGAATCTCACGGAGGTCATTCCCACTAAAGCCTAGAGTTACCATGCCATACCATATTCATATTTTTAAAGTTTACAGGAGTTATATTATTATACAACAGTTTTGGAAAACGAATACAAAATTAATTGTTGTTATTTTATGCAATGTTTAAAATAGAAATTTTTTTATTTTATTTTCCCATTCTAAAAAATATAACGTTAGAAGTACATTAGATAATTAGTAATCCTGATAACAAATTTCACCATAGAATAACACAAGATTTGGCTGCCAGCAACCAATGAATTTTAGAAGATGTACAGAAGCTTTAAACATAATTCCTCTTCAAAAATGAAAACTATTGAAATACTTAAAATACTTCAAAGATCATAATGCAAAATTATAAAAGCGTTTTTTTTTTTTTTTTTTCCCCCGCATACTAAGATTAAAAAAAAAAAAAAAAAAATTTAAAATCTATAATAAGTGAAATTTTCTGAAATGTCATACGGAGTTTAAATCAGCTCATCTATTTTAAGCCTTTAAAATTTAAGACAAAAAAAAATCTAAAATTACTAAATGTCAGCTGCATTTAATTCAGCAGTGCCGTAGCCCACAGTGATGCGGCTTGGGTCTTGAGACGCTAGTCGCATCACCGTAGGCTACGGCAGTACCTACCAAAAATGCATGGATAAAAAGTTTCTAACAAAACTTGCCATCTTCCGAGAGGACAAATACATTATTACATGCACAAAAGAAAAAATAAATACACTGTGAGGGTGAAGTATTAATGTGATTTTCATGGAAATTGTTAAAAATCGTAAAATGAATTTAAAAAAGGGCGATAGGTGGCAGCACTACGCAACTAAATTTGAAAATGTACTAAAATCTGATGAAGGATTAACTACAATAAAAGAATTCTATCATTTGTTTGGAAATGATGACAATAATAATAATAATAATAATAATAAATTATATGAAATTAAAAAGAAATTGGAAACAAAAGTACTCTTAGAAATCTAGATATTTTAATACTTTCGCACGCAATGGCTATTAATTTCCATGAAAACGGGAAAGTACCAGCATTTAACGGAACAATAAAATCAAAACTTGAAATTTTCCGCAAGTAAAGAATGTCAATAACAGTATTATGGAAGTTATTACTTCATGCTATATTAAATAGAAAAAAGTATTAATTTCATCAAAATTTCTGACTTCCAGTTTTCAATGGATTTACATGTTTTGAAAGATCTAGAACATGATTTACCATTTTTGGAAAGTTTCTGTCTGCCTGTGTACGTATGTGAAGAAAAAAAAAAATATATAGATCTGAGAAACTACTGCACAGAATTTCATACAAATTTGCCCCTTAACATAAATTATTGTCTATCAACTTTTGGTGAAAGTCGCACTTCAAGTAACGTTACCAACTTTTATTCTAAATTTTAAATATGGCAGTATAGGATAAAATTTCTATAACGTACACAAACATCAAACCGTCTCAATTTTATATATATTAAAAACAAAAACTATTTTATTTACGAGACAAAACTTTAGTTAAATATATTTAAAAACAAAATACAAATTTAAAAATTTAAAATTTAGACGTTTCGAAACCCGTCCAGGTTTTCTTATCAGTATCACTACAACATGATTTGCAAGCATTACATGAATACACAAGGAATTTATAGAAGTGCAGAATATTAAGGAGCTAGGGCGCATGCTTCATTCATAGTATAGAGATGGCTGGCAGTGTGCCAACTCTCAAGGAAAATACATGATTTATAATTATCACAGGCAGAATTTAGAACTTTTATATTTTCGAATTCAGGAATGTGATCGGTTTCTACCGAATGGATTATAAATCACGTATTTTCCTTGAAAGTTGGCACACTGCCAGTCATCTCTACACTATCAATGAAACATGCGTACTGGCTCTTCAATATTCTGTACTTCTATAAATTCATTGTGTATTCATGTAATGCTTGCAAGTTATGTTGTAGAGATACTGGTGAGGAAACCTGGACGGGTTTCGAAACGTCTAAATTGTAAATGTATAGATTTTAAATGTTTTTAAATGTATATTTTGATTTTAAATGTGTTTTAACTGTTAGGTATTGGATATAAATTTGCCTCACTAGAGGGCGCAGAGGTCCCGTTGAGATAGAAATCCTTCAGTAAACTGAAGGATTTCTACGTTGAGATGAGATTCGAAGAACATTCTTGTTTATTCTCCCGGGACTTATAGTTTAGTTTTGTTTTAGAATGGAGAGCAACAAGTCATGAAATAGTAGTTTGCTCTCGGGGCTTTTTTGGCCTAATTTTGTTATTCATGGAGCTACAGTTTAAGAATTAGAAAAAGTAGCTGATAGATTAGCATTAGTTTTATTATAAATCCATTTCTAGTATTTGAAGTATAATAGCAGAAACAGTATTGTTAAGAAATAGAATGAAATGGATGTTCGATGACCACGAAATGGATATATTTTGTAAATAGTGTTTTTTCTTGATTTAAATATTTTATTTAATAAACTGTGTATATTTTCTTGTCTTAAAGAAGAAGCTGTTTTTTTTTTTTTTTTTTTCTAGAGAAACAAAAGAATATGAATTAGAGTCTTCCTTTTTACCACCGAAGAATTTTACAGGTAAGAAGAATATTAATATATCAGTTTGAAGATTATTACTTTGAAATTAAAATGATTTGAAAATATTAAATAATTATTCTGGTTAAATGAAAGAGCCTGCAATCCATATTTTACAAAGAATCGGGAAGACTCGCTTGAAGCCGTTCAGAAGAATGGCGTTTTATAACATTAACTAAAGTTTTAGGATAAAATTTTGTTTGTACAGTGACAATTATCTTTGAGAAATCATTAGAAAATTAATCAGAATTATTTTTAATAGTAATAATCAACAAAGAAGATAGTTTTGAATATTTGGATCTTTGTTTCTCTTCCACCCCCCCTATCCCCTTCCTGTAGGATGCACCACAAGTGGTGCTTAAATTTTCAACATGAGTATTCTGTCACAAGGAATCGTCAGTACCTTTAACAAAGTAGTTAAGCCATAAATATTTAATACTTTAGAACAAAGTGATCGATTTTTTTTTTTTTTTTTTTTTTTTTTATGGGAAAAAAAAAAAAAAAAAAAAAAAAAACCATTTTTAAGTTGTTTTAACGGCATTTAACGGAACCATAAAATCAAAAACTTGAAATTTTCCGCAAGTAAAGAATGTCAATAACACTGTAGAGAATTAAATTAACTCTTTTTGGAAATTTAGTTTTGCACTTCTCTGCAATGAAAATCATGCACTCTTCGGGAAAAACAATTTTTCAGATTTCTAAATTCTATAAAGGAAGAATAACATAATAATTATAGAATAAGATAATTTTGATTGTAGAATAACTGTATTTTCGACTATTCAGGATCATCAATATACACTCCTGCTTAAAAGTATATCAAGATTTGTAAACGATCAATTTTTCTCAATTTAAAAACTTATCTCTCGATGAAATGTTTTCAAACATTGCGTCTTCCTCATGTTTTTCAGAAAAGATTGGTTTAAAACAAAATTTAGGGAGCCGGTAACAAATTGAGCAAAAACAATAATGCTTGTGATCACCCTGTATCGTTAAGTGAACGGAATGATCTGTAACTTCAGGATATGTTAATATAGGCACAGTTCAATTTGTGAATGAATTTGTGTGACGATAGCCCGTTAAATAACGGAAATATAAGCAACGAAAATTATTCCCACTGAATAGATTAAAAGTTAAGCAAATTGTCGGCAAAAGAATGAGCTAGATTTCAGGTATTTTCCAAGAATTGAATTTCATAAGGGGATTTTTACATGATGCATAAATTATTTGAAGACCTACCAGATGTATGCACAAGTTTTTTCCGGTTTTTGGTAAACAAAACACGAAATTTTTAAGGGGATTTTTTTTTTTTTTTTTTTTTTTTTTTGAGTACTGGCTATCGCCTTCTACACATTTCGCACATGTTTCAGGTAATTGATGAATATCATGCCACAAAATCTGCTTGTCTTTCGTGGAAAACCATTCGTCGAGCAATTTTCCGACTTCCTTGAAATTGCTGAAGTTCTGCTCTGGGAGCGCGTTCCCCGTTGATGCAAAAAAGTGATTGTCAGATGGCGTCAGGTCTGGAGAGTACTGCGGGTGCGTAAAAAATGTCCCATCCAAGCTATTTCAAGGTGTCTTTCACCGGTTTTCCTATGTGAGACGGCGCATTGTCGTGTAACAAAATCACTTTTCCATGTTTTCTGGGCCATTCCGGTCATCTTTCGATTAATGCGTGGTTTAAATTAATCATTTGTTGGCGATAGCGTTATGCATTAAGGGTTTCGACGGGCTTCAAAAGTTCATAATATGCAATACTGGTCTGGTCCCACCAGACTCAGATCAGTGTGTTCTTGCCGAAGTGATTTGGCCTTGGTGTTGAAGGACCGGCTTCGCCAGGTAAAAGCCATGATTTTTTCCGCTTCTGGTTTTGAAAATAAATCCATTTTTCGTCATCCGTCAGAATTCGATGCAAAAATGATTTCTCTTTCGTGGCATTGAAGCAGCATTTCACATGTGACTTCTTTTTGACGTTCATTCAGATCATGTGGGACCCATTTACCGAGTTTAAATGTCTTCCCTATTGTTCGTAAACTCTGATGATTGTTTTTGGTGACACATATAATGCTTCTGCTAATTGCTGTTGAGTTTGAGTTGAATCATCATCCAATAACACCTGCAATTGCTCGTCTTCGCATTTTGTTGTCTACCAGAGTGCCCATTGTCTTTAACACTGAAATCACCACTTTCAAATTGTCGAAACCATGTTTCACAAATTCTAATCGATGGAACGTGTTCACTAGGGCTCGATTATTTATCAATATATGCCCAAGTATCGATATTTTTTTTAATATCGCGATAACAATATTTAAGATCTTGCTCTGCCGATATATCTCTTTAACGATATTACCTAGTGCGCACTGCACCATCGATCGATATGCTGATAAATAACGTTGAACGCCAATCTTACAATATCCTCTTTAAAATTCTGCTTCCCAGGTAGCACGCGTCACGTGCCCCAGGTCCGAATCTCTCTTGAGTTCTTACAAGGTTGATAGTCAATAAACAAGTATCCTCCAAAACTTGAGCAAAAATGACAATGCATTTAGCGTTATAATAGACGCCAAGTTCAAAGTTTAAGATAGAGAATGGTTTCGGTTACGTTAGGAATATTCATATGTATATTTTTAAAAGGCAACCAGTCCTTCAATGGCCGTTATTAGAGAATGTTGGCATGATTTCACCAAATACTTTAGTTCCTGGGAAACCACCAGCTAAGCAAATGTTTTATCTAGCTGATGATGTTAATTAAGCGACAAGAGGGCGCATGAGTTATACTTCGATGTAAGTTACAGAAACCGAATTAATTATTTTCTGGTTTCACAAAACAAAATGATAGAAATATGTAAAAACATTATCATTTACAGCGCGAAAAGAATTTTCAATACGTTAAGATTGCTAAGTGGATACTGGGGATTGACCAAAGAACTTGTTTCAGTTACATTGAAAAAATTATGAAAGGGAAGATATAAAAACTAGAAAGCGTATATTGTAAATTTATTATTTATAGGATAAAAATAGTTATGTCGTTATATTTTAAGTAGCTATTTAAGATTAAAGAATTTAATTTATCATTTAATTTATTTATAGAAATTAACTATCTTTTTGAAAAAAAAAAATTTTTATAATATGTGCAGAGCTGCCAACCTAATCCGGCAAATTGTTAACGCCTACTGAAAAACGCCCCTTTTTCTACACCACTTAATTTTTAGAGTATTTTTCTACTTAATTCATCATAGATATATTTGAAGAGAATTGCTCTAAAAATTAAGTGGTGTAGAAAAAGGGGCGTTTTTCAGTAGGCGTTAACAATTTGCCGGATTAGGTTGGCAGCTCTGTATGTGATAATCTACATCACAATCATTATGATCAATGGGCTCATATTATTTGAAGTGCAATAGCGTAGATTTAAACAATGGAAAAAAATACTCAAACATTCCATTATAATTTTCACTTTTGTTTATTTAACTGCATGTCTTCATTAAATTTATTCATGCAACCGTTAATTTCTTGATGATCGGAAAATCCAGTGGAGTCACTCCAGATTTTTTAAGAAAGGTATCAAATCTTCTGAAAAAAGTAAGAGTGTGAAATAAAAATGTAACGGAAGGATAAAAATGCATAGATAATTTAAATGACTCCTGTGTTTGGAGGAATTTTCATGGATTTCTCATTAAAATAAAAATAAGTACACCCCTAGCTCCGCCTGCTTACTTTTCTGAAATTCATATATATTTGGAATTCAAATAATTGAGAAGTTGATGTTAGCAGTTTTGGTTATAATTTCGTCAAAACTATTTTAAGTTTTAAAACCAATTATAAAATGATCTATTTATTTAGTTAGTTATTAGAATATAGAAGTATCTATGCCAACTATGTTAAAATATTCCGGAAAATTGTTGTGTCCCCCCCACCCCCTTTCCTGTTTTTTTTTTTTTTTTTTTTATGTACTGTAATCTTTATGGAAAAGTATAATCAATCACGATTAAACGTGAAAAAAAAATAATAATAATAAAAATACTCTAAGAAGATATACGATGTGAAAAAGGGGCAGGAATAACAACATTCAGGAATAAAAACTTGTCATCTCTTTTTTATATATAAATACATACTTGCCAACATACTAATTAATATTCCGTAGTCTTGTTAGCCCCACCTTCATTTTCACACCAGTATCTTTTTAGAGTATTTTTTGTCAGATTTAATCGCAATTGCATATGAAGAAAACTACTCTAAAAACTTATTTGTGTAAAAAAAAGGGGGGGCGGGACGAGCAACACTACGGAATATTAATTACAATGTTGGCAAGTATAAAATGTACAAAAGCAACTTTTTTTTTTTTTTTTTAAATAAACAACCTATGTGTTGATAAGAAAGAATCGATTTCTTGTTTAAGTCCAAGAAATTTAGATAGTAATAATAAAAATAATATGATTCTAAAATAAAGTATATTTTGAAATGTATATACGTTTTCCTATTTTTTATAATTGCTGTTTTACATACAGGGATGGAACACGGGCGCAGAATTCATACCACTATCAATGTAAGAAAATTTTCTACCTCTTAAATCGACGATATTATAGGTACAGAAATTTCTTAAACACATTTCGGTATGAATTCTGCGCCCGTGTTCCATCCCTGTACATAGCATATATCACATTCATAGAAAGAACTTTCGTTGATTTTGCTAATTTTAGCACAAAAAGTATTATTTGCCTGTTAAAGTTTGCCCCGGACTTGGGGCAATTTATAACAGATACGAAGGGACTAACAATAAAAACGACAATATCTCACGATGTTTTTTGTTATCAAACATTTTTATTTAATGAAAAAAGGCAATTAAAACTAATATTAAATTATAACCTTCTTGGTACAGTAACAATGAATTATATCAAATGGATTATAGTAAAATAACGCGAAAATTAAATATAAAATCAGCATAGAAGTCAATCTTATTCAGAGTTGAAATTAATTCAATCAAATGATATTTTGTTCGCTCATACATTTTTAGCGAAAATCATACTTTGCCCCTATGTTATTAATGCGCATTAAAATTAATTTTTTTGTTTTCTGATGAATAAATAGTAAGCCTGATTATTTAGAACTCATTTTATCGCTTTACAGCCTTTCGATATCATGATTTGTTAATTTCTTATAAGCAATGATGAAACTCAAGGGAAATTTTCCATTTTTTAGTTTAAAAATAAAATATTAAATATAAATAATAATAATAATTTTTTGAAAGCGGTAAAAAATTTACAAGCTGTAAATTTTCTGTAATATAAAATATGTAAAGTAAAATATGTAATAGTTATCAGTGTTATAGAGAATCTTTTAAAAGTAACTCGCACTCGCAGTATCGAACTTACAAATGTTTTCGACAAGACGACGAGCGCCACCATAAGGCAGAATTCGCCGTGCAATATATGATTTTCCTTTTACATCATTCTACAATATCGTTGCATTGCTATAAATATATAGAAAAATATTTCTGCATGAAATTAGTGGTGGCAATAACATAGATGTCAGTAGTTTATTTTATTTTGCAACATTTTTTATCCACGCCTTTTTTTTTTTTTCATACCATTTATTTTTTAAGGAAAAGTTTTTCTAATTTATCGAAGAAAAGGATTCGAGAAAAATTTTTCTTTAAATAAAGTGGTACGAAATAAAGGGGGGGGGGGGTGGGGGCTAAAAATACTCCGGAATAAATTAAAATGTCGGTATCTCCGATATTATTAATTTATACAACAAGAGCTGAAATTTCTTATCTTTCAGAAAGTGTTGGGAAAAAGGCAGAGAGTATGACCCTTGGGTAACACTGCTGAAATGCCACATCTCTCCACAGTATAGAAAAGTTGAGTTTTAAGCTGTTAAAACAAAGTACTTAGTATTACAGTATTAAAGGGAACGTACTCTCCGCCCTTTTTTCAGGACATTCTTTCAAATGAGAAATTTTTAAATTTATTGCTACCACTTTTTTAAAAAAATAATCTCTGCCCTGTTTTACCATGGCACAGTACAACAAATGTACCAAAAGTATTTCTGTAAGAAAATTGTGATGGCAGAAATTTCTTATCTGTAAGACTGTTCTGAAAAAAGGGCGGAGAGTACGACCCCTGATATTATAATTTAGAGTTTTTTATTTCAAAATTATCACTGGGAAATTAAATTTAAGGAATTTTTACTTTCCGAAAATACATATTTACGGAAAGTATTGTAATCATGTCAAAAATCCGACTTTGAGATTTCAGTGTTTTTATATGTTTTGAAATCCCCCGAGTTCATTTTTACAATGATGTGTGTGCGTATGTAAGAGTGTGAATAAGCACGATAGCTCATAATGAGCTGAAAGTTGATACGTATGTTATAGGTCATCATAGCACAAACCCTATTGATTTTGATAAACCTAGCACTTATAGTTTTTGTATGCAGACACAGTAAAAATTCTTTATTATTATAATCTATGGGCTCAAATTATTGAAAGGGTGATAGTGTATCTTCGCCTTATTCAAATAAACTGAAAATTTATACACATGTTGTAGTTCACAGTCGCACGAACTGTATAGATTTTGCTGAAAATAACTTATAATTTTATTATAATTTTTTTACAAGAAAACAAAAAAATATTCTTTATCATTATGGCTTGTTAGCCCAAATTTTTAAAAGTGTAATAGCGTCTAAACGCCTTATTCGATGGAGCTGAAAATGTAAACTACTGTTATAAACTACTGTCACACAAAATGTATAGATTTTGGTGAATCTAGCACTTGTAAGTTTTTTACAGGGACACAAAGATTTTTTTTTTTTTTTTTTTTTTAATCATTATGGTCTACGGGTCCAAGTTTTTTAAGGTGCGATAGCGTCTAAAAGTCTCATTTGATCGAGCTGAAAATTTATACACATATTATAGGTCACAGCAGCACAAACTGTATAAATTTTTGTGAATCTGGCTCTTACTTTTTTTTTTTTTACAGGGATATAAAAGAATTATTCTTATTTTTGTAGCCTTGGGCCCAAATTTTTTTAAAGTGAGATAGCGTTACGCCTTATTCAGCTGAACTGAAAATTTAATCACATGTTACAGATCACAATCGGATGAATTACAGAGATTTTGGTGGACCATTACAAACTTTTACAGGGATACAAAGAAAAATTCTTTATCATTATGTTCTATGAGCTCATATTATTTGTAGTGCAATAGCGTAAATTTAAACAATGGAAAAAAATACTCAAACATTCCATTATAATTTTCACTTTTGTTTATTTAACTACTTGTCTTCATTTAATTTATTCATGCAATCGTTCATTCCTTAATGAACGGAAAATCCAGTGGAGTTACTCCAGATTTTTTAAGAAACGTATAAAATCTCCCAAAAAAAGTAAGTGTGTAAAATGAAAATTTTAACGAAAGGAAAAAAATGCATAGATAATTTAAATGACTCATGTTGTAAGGTTGAGACTATGGAAGGTCACCACAGTTTTAAATTGTGCTGGATCCAGCGACTCCTGGTGACAATAGTGGGAGAGTAGGATGATTCGACGCCAACAGTCGGCGAAATTTCAGATTATGTTAGAATAGTTTTGCGTCAGCATAGAGCTGCAACGGAGGAAGAAAGCTGCAGAGTGTAAGTAAATACGAAGAGGCTTTAAAGTTTTGTTCAGTGAAGAGATTGAAGCCGAATGAGTTAAGGATAAATATGAAGGTATCTGTGGTTTTTAGTGTGGTGTGTTGATGAGTGTTGAGCTTATGATAGCGCTAGGTGATAGTACAGATTTGTAGTGTTGTAGAATCGAGCAAAGGTTGTGTGAAGAATTCGTCGTACCGAGGAAATTCCGCGGACAATTCTTGTTAGCATCGTTCAGTGATCGACAGGTAGCATTTTTCACCAAGTTCCCACTATTCCTGCAGGGTGAGAATTAATTTTCTACGTGTGTTTCTTTAAATTGAACATTTATTTAATTAATTTGAGTTCATGGGCCAGATTTACCCCCCCCCCCCCCCAACATTTAAGTCTTAAATAAAAGTCTTATTTTTATTTTAATTGAGTCTCGTGCTAATTATTACGTACTTAGTTAATTAAAATTTACTCACAGTTGCGCCCTAATTTGCTCGATTACCCCCCCCCCCCCTTCCGCTCGAGTATATTTCACAGGATCAAACAATGTAAATTAATTTTTTAGTGAAATCAAGGAATATTTTGAATTGTCTAAAATTGAAGATTCAGATAAATATAACTTACTAAAATTCTCCTTACAGGTAGATGCTAAATTGTGGTTTGGCAGTGTTGCCTCTCGCGCTGTAGGCGAATATCCTTCATATGCTGATTTAAAACTCAAAATCAAAAATTCATTTCCTTCAGTTACTGATGCAGCTAAATTGCGCCAAGAACTTTACACGACAAAAATGTCATTTTATGATAAGCTCACTACTGTTCTATTACGTAACCTGGATATCATCAAGCAGCTGGACTTAACCTTATCTTTTTCTGCAGTACTTGAAATTATCACCCCGCTATTTACTATTCCTATCCAGGATTACTTAAATATTAAACCTGTCAATTCATGTGACAGTCTATATCAAACCTTGGCAAAGTACCAAGAATGCCACCCTCCAAAGCCTGAAAATAATTTGAATAGCCAGCGGGACAAAACGCAAAGTGTAAATATTACGCCCCCTCCTCAAAATCAAAATTTCAATCGCCCGCAGCAAGATACATTGCCACAACCAAGGCGCAATACTAACTTTCAGCATTCTCGAAACGGCCGTTTCAATCAAAACCAGCCTCAAAACTTTACTGGAAATAATACAAACGACAGAAACTTTCGTAATTCTCGCAATAACGTAAGTCGTTAATTAAACTAGTATGTGGCTCTTCTGACTCGGTCACCTCCGCTTGTCTAGAAACTATTTGTATCAGTCCAGTGGACTTACTTAATTTAAACATAATTTTGCATGATGTGGTCACCCCGGCATTTTGGGATACTGGAACTGAACGTTCCTTTTTAGCCTACGAAGCGTACGTTAAATATTTTTCTTTCAAGCCTTTAAAACGTACTAACTTAAATATTACAACGGCTCAAGGCCAGGGCTGTATTAATAGGGGCGAAGTACTCTTGAATGTTACAATCCATAACTTAAGTGTCATTTGGCCATTCTATGTTATAGACAATCTTCAACATACCTGCATTATTGGGTCAGACTTCATGAAGGTAAATAGCGTCGAACTAAATTTCGCTACTAAATCCTTATATATTGATGATTCCAAATTAAGTTCTAAACCTGTCGAGCCGACAGAATTAATTATTAACCACGAGGAAAGTGCCCTCAATGATGTCGAAAAAGCTCATTTTGTTACTTTCCTTAATCAGTTTAAATCTTTATTTTCGGATACGCCTGGTTTAATGCATGTTGTCTGTCATGAAATTGACAAACTAGTCTTTAATAAACCTTATAGATATGATCAGGCAAAGCAAGAAATTATCGATTGGCATATTGATAAAATGCTGCAAAAAGTTATTATAATGCCAGTAACTTCTCCTTATGCCTCTCCTATTCTCTTATGTCGTAAGAAAAATGGTAAGGCCAATACTGATCCTGAGGGATAGCGTTTTGCAGTTGACTACCGAAAGCTTAACTCGATAACACAGTATTCTCAGTATCCTTTGTCTATAATCGATGATCTTCTAGCGCATATCACTACTAGGAGTGGGCGATGCCACTATTTCAATATCACGATATATTGTCAATTCAAAATCGCGATATCACGATATATCACGATATTGGACTCCAATATTTTTTAATCCCTTCCATAATGCTAATTTAAATGTCAATTCTAGATATTGTGATAACCCCCCCTTCCTCCACCGAGTCTTGTTGGAGTTCCCATGAACGTGATTGACGGCCGAGACGGAAAGTCTGGACTTTTGAAAAGAGTGTTGACTAGCATGACTTTTTAAATTTTTCCGACACCATTCATCCTGATTTCACGCTTTCCTTTGACTTTCCGACGACTCTAGCACATCCCATGGGTGTGGTAGACAGGACGGCGCCACGCTAACTGTCAAGCGACTGGCCGGCAAGTGTCCTAGGAGTGGTCTAGAGTCCGGAGGAGCCTATCGGGGGCCGGATTGCATCAGGGGGCTGATCCCCTCTCTCAAGTCCCGGAGACGGCAGACGAGGAAAGAGGATAGAGAGGAGCTTGAGAATTAAGAAGGGTAAGATTGATCTTGGAGATCTGAGTGGAGGCAGGAGCCTGATATGGTCTAGAAAAAATTTTTATTAGGCATGAGGCCTATCGATTATAGATTCTGTTTTCTTTTAATTGTAAATATTGTAAAATTGTGTAAATATTACTTCATTAAACCAGATAATAATCTGAATGGCTTTTCATTCCTGCCCCATCTTTGTTATTTTTTTAATTGATCTTAGCTGTATTATTGGCAACGCTACCACAGCTAAGATAATTGGTGGCAGCGGTGGGATCCATTTGAACTACTGTTAAAGTTCATGATCCAATGCCACTCTTCGACATTGACAGTAAAAATTTTTATACGTGTGTGCAGTTTGGATGAAACATCGCTCCTGTTGATGACGTACAGCCGAGAAGGACAAGTGACGACTCATTGTTCCAGTTCTCCGAGATGTCAACAAAAACAGGTGAGTCCCATTCTCTTTACTACGGAGAGGTCATTTAATTAATCGTTTTATTTTAATTTAAAAGTGTCGTAGGTTTTAAAAGTTGGGAAATTTTTTATCTATGTCAAATTTTATGAAGTATTTAGATACGTCAATGTTGTAGAGTAGGGTAACATTTATTTAAATTGCATTGATTTTTTGTATTTTTTAATTATGTTTAAATTGTTTTTAAAATATATTTTGAAATCAACTTACTAGTTTTGATGTATAAGAATTAATCGCGATACTCAGTTGTAAACAGAAAAATTATATTCTGATTTTAGAGACAATATTAGTTGTTATTTTGTTTTTAAAATTGACTTAAAAATAGAGTTTAATGCTATCGAAATTTTTAATAATTTCTGAATTTTGAACTTATGTGTCAAAAGGAAACTAGGTAAATTGATATCGAGGAAAAGTATGAGAATTTTATTTAACTTTAGCGGAAATTGCTAAAGTTGGAAAATATTTGCACTGTTAAAATTATCGGATATAAAAATAAATTAAATTAGCACTGAAATTAACGGGATTTGTTAATTGGGAAATCAGTCATAATTTATTTTTCTTGCTATTAATGTGAGTGGGTTTTATTATATCTGGGATAATTGAAAAAATTGTGCTGAAAGTTGATATTTCTCTTTTCTATGTATTTATTGTATTGTATGATATTTGGTGTGTAATTTTAAATTCAAGTACAGAATTAGAAAATTTTTAAATTTAGGAGCTAGTTTAATTTTATTATTTCGGGCAAAATGTCTAATTTTGAAGATGTCCTTAGCGGTCAAAATCGCACTGTTTTATTAGCGTTAGCTAGAGAATTTGACACAAATGTGTCAGAAAAAGATCGGATCAAGGTGATGAGACAAGCTATATTAAAAGCGCCGGATAACACCGAAAAAGAAGCTAAAATCTTCCTGGAAAATATTCTTCGACAGGAAGAAGAACGGATAGAACGTGAAAAACAGGAAAGATTAGAACAAAAAGAAAACCGGGAATTTGAGCTAGAAAAATTACGATTACAGGGCGCTGTAGAAAACGTTAGTATAAATTCGGGAGGCTCCGGTTTAGATTGCACGCCTGTAAATAAAGTGAATTTAAAAGATGTTGTACCTAAATTTGATCCAAAAGTTATGGGTATAACTCTTTTCCTAATGATTTTCGAGCGTCAGGCTCAGAGAGAAAATTTAGATGAAAGCAAATGGGTTTCTCAGTTGTTCACTCTGGTTCCAACTGAAATCGCAGAGTTATTAATAAAGGAACCAGCTGAAAAAGCCGATGATTTCCAACATATAAAAAAATTATTGTTAAAAAGATATAGGCTAGGTGCAAATGCATTAAAGAAAAAATTCGAAGAACATACCCGTAAGCCCTTTGCTTTGTGGTCGGACCTTGTTTACGAATTAAGGGGTTATATGGAAAACTGGTTAGAGACCGTAGCCGTAAAAGACTACGATTCGCTTAAAGAACTTATTCTTACAGAACAGTTGAAAAAAAGGGTTCCCTTAGAAATCCGCGATAAATACCTAGATGAATGGGATAATTTTAAATCAGCGAGTGAACTAGCCGAAAAATGTGATATGTACGAAAGTATACGTTCTGAACACATTAGAAGTGGATCAAAAATTCATGAGAGACGTCAGTTCGGAATTAATAAATTCACGGGAGGCAAATCATATAGGGAGCAGAAGGCACCTGAGGGGAATTCAAAAAAAGAAAACCTATCTAAAAATTATGGGAAAAAGGAGATTGATCGTGAGAGAAATCGCGATCCAAATTTTGATAAGAAAAGAGAAGTTATTTGCTATTACTGTAAACAGAGCAGTCACATAAGACCTCAGTGTTTAGAACTAAAAAAGAAAAACGCTAGCGAAGTTATAAATCATGTAGGTGCAAGTGTAGAATTAGCTGAGTGTTTTAGGCCCTATATGGATAAAGCTATAATTAATGGGGTCGAACGCACTTTCCTCAGAGACACAGGTGCCGGAATAGATGTCTGCGATCGAAGCTGGGTAAAAAACGAGGACTTTTTAGGCGAAGTGACGTGGCTGCGGTCACCAATCGACGAAGCTTGTAAATGTTTCCCCTTGGCTCGCGTAACTCTGGAAGGAAAATTTGGTCGAATAGTGACGAAAGCAGCCGTTAGACCCAAAAATTTAGCGCAAAATTATTATTTATTGGGAAATAAAACTGCAGAGCTTTTAAATCAACCCCAAGAAAATCTAGAAGTTGTAAATGCTGTTATTACGCGAAGTCAGGCTGAACAAAGCAGAGTACGAGAAGTCGAGATTGAAAGGGGCTCAGATTTACCCCCTCCCAATGAAAGAGAAATGGGGAGTTCGATGATTGACACACCGATAAAGGAATTGGAGGAGGACTTAATAATACCTCCCCTTCCTGCAGGCGAAAGTTTTGAGTTAGAAAAAGTAACAGCTGACCAGTTCTGCGAAGAGCAAAAGAAATGTGAGTCGCTTAAATCTATTTGGGAAAGGGCAAGGAGTCCAAATGATAAAGAATTTGAAATCAGAAAAGGCAGACTAGTAAGGATTTCGGCATCGAAACGCGGAGATGTTAGAACTCAGCTGTGTGTTCCAAAAGTGTTTAGAGAAAGGATTATGACATTATGTCACGACGAAGTGTCGGGTCATCTGGGGGCTACAAAAACAAAAAATCGGGTTCTGAAATGTTATTTTTGGCCTAACTGTTATCAAGATATTGAGAAGTATGTACAGAGTTGCGATACTTGCCAGCGGGTAGGAAACAATCGTGATAAAAAAAAAACATCCGATGCAATGTGTGCCTATTATTTCAGAAGTTTTCTCAAAATTAAATATAGATGCGGTGGGTCCTTTACCTGTTAGTGTTAAAAATAATAGATATTTAATTACGGCGATATGTGTAGCTTCTAAATACCCGGATGCGATACCCGTTGAAAATATTACATCGACATCCGTGATTGATGCGTTATTACACATTTTTGCTAAGACAGGATACCCAAAGGAAATTCAAAGCGATTTAGGAAAATCTTTCACGAGCGAGTTAACCACGGAATTTTTTAATCGGTTCGGGATTAAAGTTAGGCACAGTTCTATTTGCCATCCGGAAAGCAATGTCGTTGAACGACTTCACTCGACGTTGAAAAGAGTTCTAAAGGCGTTATGCTTAGAGAACGGAAGGGATTGGGAGGCAAATTTGCCGATGGCTTTATTCGCGTTGAGAACGGTGCAACACGAAAGTACGGGATTTAGTCCTGCGGAACTAGTGTTTGGAAAGGATCTGAGGATGCCGTTAAATATAGTTTATGATAATTGGCTAGATCCTGGGGGCACGGATCAAAACGTAGTGGCTTACATCTTAAATTTAGTAAACCGTTTGAAACATTGTCAAGAATTGGCTGTGAAAAGAATGGGCGAACAACAATCGAAAAGAAAAGCATGGTATGACAAAAATGCAGTTTCGAGAAAGTTCAGAGTGGGAGATAAGGTGCTAGTGTTAGCTACATCTAAACCCAATAAAATGGCGGTGAATTGGATAGGCCCGGGTACAATAACAGGCGTAATATCGGAAACAAATTATACTGTTGACCTACCAGATAGGAGAGACAAGTCCACAATTTATCATGTAAATCTCATTAAACCTTATTTCAGTAGACCCGAATTTGTTAACGTTATAATCCAAGAATCGGAGGAACTAGTGGAAAACGAGTCCGAAATTCCTTATCCGTTAGCAGAACCGACTCAGATAGACTTTGATGAAATTGTTAATGGAAATGAAATACAGTGTCGGGCGAGTCCGGCTCAAATAGAAAAATTTCGGAGGGTGATTGAGAAACATAAAAGAGTGTTTTCTACTGACCCAGGGAAAACGCATTTAATAGAAATGGATATTGTGCTGAACGATGACATTCCGGTAAGAGCTAAGCCCTATCGCATGTCTCCAAGACAAACGGCCATTTTAAAAGAAGAAATTCAAAGACTGCTTGAGTTGGGAGTGATTGAAGTCGGGCAATCTGATTATACGTCCCCTATGATTCTCGTAGAGGTCCCAGGAAAGGATGTGCGTCCGTGCGTCGATTATAGAAGATTAAATTGTAAGACTAGAACAGAGTTTTTTCCACTCCCAAATGTTGAGGAAACGGTCGAGAAAGTATGTGCGGCAAATTTCATCACCGTGATGGATTTAACGAAGGGCTATTTTCAAATACCGTTAACTGAGAGAGCGCGACGATACGCCGCGTTTGTCACACCATTTGGCGTGTATATCCCTAAAGTAATGATGTTTGGGCTTGTGAATGCCCCTTTTTATTTTTGCAAACTAATATCGCAAGTTTTGGGAGGGCTGGAAACTTTCGTGAGGCCGTATATTGATGATATAGCGATATTTTCACCGGATTGGGAAACACATATGAAGAATTTAGATGAGGTATTACAGAGACTAAGTGACGCTAATCTTACAGTGAAGCCCTCTAAATGTCATTTCGCTCAAAAACACGTTAAATTTCTTGGACACGAGGTGGGGTCTCAAAAACGATCGCCCAGTGAATTGAAAATAAAAGCGGTCAGAGAGTTTCCTACTCCGAGTACGAAAACGCAGATAAGGGCGTTTTTAGGAACAGCGGGGTATTATGCCCGTTACATAAAAGATTACGCGGTGAAGGCTGCCCCTTTGACAAATGCTCTGAAAGGAAGGGTCAGAAAAGAGAAGGTGGAGTGGACAGCTGAGTGTCAAACGGCATTTGACGAGCTGAAATCTGACTTGACACGGAGTCCCGTTCTTTATTCCCCAGATTTTACTAAGCCGTTCATTGTGCAGACGGACGCGAGTTTGTTAGGCGCCGGCATAGTCTTATCACAAATTCAAAACGGAGAAGAGCACCCCATTCTCTATCTGAGTAAAAAGTTCTCAAAAGCTGAACAAAATTACAGCACTATCGAAAGAGAACTCGCAGCTATTGTTTATGGCCTAAAAAAACTGAATCATTATTTGGATGGGCAGCAATTTGTGATTCAGACAGATCACAATCCGCTTACGTACTTAAAAAAGATGATGGGATCAAATTCACGTCTTACTCGTTGGGCGTTGTGTTTACAACAATACAATTTCTCGATAGAACACAAGCCTGGGAAAAAGCATTCTAATGCAGATGGGTTGAGCAGACTGCATCTGATTGAAAATATAAATCAATAAAGAGAAAGAGAAATCTTGTGTAAATAAATTTAAGGATTAATAGTAACAATTTTTTTTTTCTCTTTTATATTGTTATAATTTTTAATTGGAATAAATGTACCTAATTTTTATAAATGGATTCATTGAATATGGTTTAGAGAAAAATAAATTATTTTTTTTTTCTTATTTTACATGTTTTTATTTTATTTTAGTTTAAGTGAATGTAATGTTAATTTGAATCTCGTGAGAATTTTAATAGTGTGTTCTGGTTTTGTCTCATAGAGTATAATTTTTCACTTAAAACTGAGTATATGGGTCAAATTTTTGTTTTATTTTTAAGTTTATGAAAAATTTTGGGGCTTCGACCTCTCCATGGTAAGTGTAATTGGGGCCCTGTTTTCAGGATGTAATTTCCTTTGTATTAAGGAAATTCTTTTAGGGGGGAAGAGTTGTGATAACCCCCCCCCCCCCTTCCTCCACCGAGTCTTGTTGGAGTTCCCATGAACGTGATTGACGGCCGAGACGGAAAGTCTGGACTTTTGAAAAGAGTGTTGACTAGCATGACTTTTTGAATTTTTCCGACACCATTCATCCTGATTTCACGCTTTCCTTTGACTTTCCGACGACTCTAGCACATCCCATGGGTGTGGTAGACAGGACGGCGCCACGCTAACTGTCAAGCGACTGGCCGGCAAGTGTCCTAGGAGTGGTCTAGAGTCCGGAGGAGCCTATCGGGGGCCGGATTGCATCAGGGGGCTGATCCCCTCTCTCAAGTCCCGGAGACGGCAGACGAGGAAAGAGGATAGAGAGGAGCTTGAGAATTAAGAAGGGTGAGATTGATCTTGGAGATCTGAGTGGAGGCAGGAGCCTGATATGGTCTAGAAAAAATTTTTATTAGGCATGAGGCCTATCGATTATAGATTCTGTTTTCTTTTAATTGTAAATATTGTAAAATTGTGTAAATATTACTTCATTAAACCAGATAATAATCTGAATGGCTTTTCATTCCTGCCCCATCTTTGTTATTTTTTTAATTGATCTTAGCTGTATTATTGGCAACGCTACCACAATATATATATATATAAAAAAAAAAGCTCGAATTGAATGTGACAATCTCATTATATCATAAAATATATAGAATACACTAACTTCTTTTATATGTACAACTTCCTATTAATGCAACACCAAATCAACATCAATATAGAAAAACAAATAATGGAAATACATTTATGCACAAATTTAATTCATACATTACTGTGTTGTCATGTAGTAGCATTATGACATTTAAACACGTTCAACAGTCTCAGAATTTCACTAAAAAATGTTTCTAAAATACATAATTAAAGCAATAAACTTTTGCAAAATCTTCTTAATAAAAAAAAAAGCCCAAATTTGCCCGAGATAATACTGAAACTAATGTCATAGCTACAAAAATAAAGATTTTTTTTTTTTTTCGTGGTTTGGAGGATGAATAAAATAACTGAAGAAGGAATTCAACAGAAAACAATTGACGTCGCAATTGCAACAATGTATTGAGAAAAATAAATTTTACCTGCGATATGAAACAAATAAATCAAGAATGAAAGACAATTAAAATGAATAGATGTAATTCTATGTAAGGACCATCAATTAATGATATACCGATTTTCTTTCTCGGCCACCATTATAAAATGCCAAATTGACATAGCATAGTTTTTCAAAATATCCATTTTACATTCTAAGTTTGCTGCATTTATATATAATAGAAGTTAATATATTGCATTCCCGTAAACAGGGTTACATTGTATCATAACAGCATTATTTCTCAGCAAATATGCACACTAATTGAATAAGCATAGGTTTTCGTCACGACTCTCATTCCTATCAAGTTTCGTGCATTGATGCGCTATAGAAACTGCGATATAGCCTTATCTTACATGGTGGAAATTGTATACCGGTGCTATCGCACGACACGTGTTTTCTAAAAATGGCCGAATCCTGTGTTAAGACACCTGAAAATAAATAAATATTCATTGAAAACTGGTAATTAAAAATTCTCATGAACTCCAACATTTTCGTCTTTTGTAAACAGAAGACATTAATAAAAACATGAAACCTAAATTCAAACACACGCAAAATAAGTAAATAAGTGAATGATCATATATAAAAATAACGATATAAGTTCTTTTATTATAGACTAGCAGGCTTTGCCCGCTTCGCTGGTCATTATATTGAAATGAATTTTTAAAATACCATATAATTAATAATAATAAAAAAAAATTATTGAAATCAGAACAAAATATCTTAGACAAAATCTTAACTTAAATTACTTAAATAACTTAACTAACTTAGACAAAATCTAAGTTAAATTTTTCGCTACATTCGGTAGTGGTTTTCCTACTCGCCACACTTCACAAAATCCCTTTATTGCGCATGTTGCATACACATACCTATCCGATACATTAGGAAATCGGGATCCTCAGTTTATTTGAAGCAGAGTGATGTTTTAAAACGTGTTTTTTAGTCCCCCCCCCACCCCGCACTTAAAGGTAAGAAGGAGGAGGGAATTTCGCAAAATATCTTTATATTATAATTTAGATACATGTAACTGACACACATCGAAAATCTCTTTCCTAAGGTAATTTACTGCAGAGTTACGCATAAATACATGTTTACCCCCCTCCTCCGCCTTCTAAGGGGCGGTAGGGTGGAATTTCACAAAATCACTTTGTAGTGTGTGTTGAATACGCATAAGAAGTCCACTCATCAAAAATTGCCATTCTAATATAATTTGGAACAGAGTTACGCATGGAAACGTCCCCCCAAGGGGGGGGGGAAATCACAGAATTTAAAATAATCACTTTGTAGCTGGTGTGTGTTGAGTACGCATAACCAATGAACATGTCAAAATAATGCTTTCCTGAGATAATTTGGAGCAGAGTTACTCGTTAAAACGTGTTTTTGTCCCCCCCCCCATCTTGCCCTCAAAATGGTGAAAAGGGAAAATTTCCCAAAATCCCTTTATAACGCGTGTTCGGAACTCATAAATAACCCACACGTAAAAATTATTCTTACTGAGATAATTTGAAGCAAAATTATATGTACTTGGAAACAAGTTTTTTGCCCCCCAACCCCACCCCCAAGGAGAGGATAGGACGAAATCTTACAACATCCCTTTGTAGTATGCGACATGCGTCTTGAGTACCAATCGACATATAAAAAAATCACTATCCTGAGTTAATTTGGAGCAGAGTTGCACTTATAAGCGTGTTTTTGCTTCCCCCCGCCCTTAAAGGGGGCCAGTGAAAAATTTCGTAAAATCATTTTACAGTGCGTGTTGGGAAGGCATAAACAACCTACACATAAAAATAAATCTTGCTGAGATAATTTGAAGCGAAGTTATATTTGGACACGGGTTTATTCCCCCCCCCCCCCCCACTCTCACGGTATATAGAAAAAACTGCTTAGAAAGATCTCCACGAAGGGTACTTCACTAGGACTTAAGCCAATCGCGTTGTAGTCGGCTTTAAAATGTACAACACAACACAGCGCAGCACATAAATTTAGAGTCTTTAGTAGACACTGCCATAAGACTGTTAAATGTTTTGACACATTTTTGTGCATTATGGGCGTCCTGAAATTTAGTTATGGTGAAATTTTTCATCTTGATATAGTTGCAACTGATGAAGTTTCCAAATTTCATACTATCTGGCAGCAGATTTTCAGCAGCATATAATGAAAAATAACAGGAGTTTTAATACTTGCTGTAACCATAGATATAGTAATTTATATAGATCTATCATCCCATTGTTATCATGCAAAAATGTTTGATGCTGAAAAATTTTTATGGCATCAGCCATATAGTGGCATAGAAACCATTGAAATTCGGCAATAGTAATAGAATAGAATAGAATGTCGATGAATTTTCAAAATGTTGAAACATTGCGTCTTTTAATTCTTCAAATAAATTTATCAAAGGAAATGGATAAGTTATTATAAAAGTAAAATATATTTGACTAAATTATGAAAAATATAAATTTTATAATCAGTTGCCTTGATATAATTATGAAATAAAAACTGGTTTGATTTTTAATGGAATACGTTTTTAAAAGTTTGATATTTTTTAAGATTTTACATTAGTAAGTAATATAGAATTTTCAAAATTCTTTTAAATATAGTTAGCAGCGGCGGAAGTTTAGTTTTAGCATTTAAAAGAGTTTAAATATTAACTAAATTAATAAATATATAAAAGAAAAAAAGAAAGAAAGAAAGAAAAAGAAAAATTAAGTTTTAATTGTATCTGCAGTTTTTCATTCATCTTTAGTACATAAATTATTCATAAATTTTATTTTCGAAATTATCTGTGTGTATTCACTCGGCGAAAGACGGCCATATTGTGGACTTTTCTCCGAGTAAAAAAGAATCAGTTTTTCCCTCCCAATGATCAATCTATGTCTTATTATTATATCTATAGCTGCAACCCAGTTTATAGAATAATTTCTCTATTTGATATGCTATCATTTCCTGTTAACTTTATCGTTATATTAATGACATATTTTAATTTGATCGAAATTTTCACATGACATGGAATACAAAATTAATTTTCATGTTATACGAATTTTTGCCATCATTTGTTTTTTAAACAATGTATCCAATATTTTAGTTCAACAATTGAATGAACAATTGCAACAACTATTTAATAAAAAATAATTATTTGATAAACAACAATGTTTATATATATATATTTTTACAACAATGAAAAGTTTCTTTTTTTAACAATTTTCTTCAGTCTAATTACTGACCCTTATCTGAGAATGATGTATCTTTCGTTCTTAGGTGTTCTCTTCGTGAGTTACTTTTTAAAAAAGTTCCTCATGTGGTTTATTTTTAAACTTTTCGAGCATCATCCTATGGAGGATGCTCGGGAAAGGTATGCGTGTCCAGTGACTTCCATCTTTGCTGGACGTTATTTGTCAATGAATAATGATTGTCAAAAATTTTATAACCCAGCTTTATATAAAGCTCGTGTTTGCAAGCATCCAAAGTTGGTTATAAAAAAACTGCCAAAAGTTGGTAATATTATTTCACTGCCTGATACTGTTACTGATGAACCTCCGTTCCAAACCGAAGTGGACTCAGTTCAGTCTCAGGTAGTGAACGCACTCGATGGAAAAGAAACAGTTTCTACTGCACTGCCTGATAATTCTACTGACGAACCTCCGTTTATCGAAGTGGAATCAGTTCATTCTCAGACAGTGGAAACGGTTATTGAAAATCAACCAGTTTCTGTTTCTCAACAACATCATAAAAAAAAGAAATTCCGGAAATTGAGGAATTTTATGAAAATATGTTGTTGTTGTTGCATTCGAAGTGTAAAAGAATAAATTACCTCGGGATGCTTGCTGGCAGTAGGCTATGGGACCTGCCTTATCAAAACTCCCCATGAGAAACGATGCATGCGACCTCCACGTGGTGTTTCTCGGGTAACGCTAACAGCCATGCGCATTTAATTTAGATAAAGTTGTTATTATAAGGTTTCGTTTGCGCGTATGCGTGTGTGTTATGATTATTGTTATAACACATACCCAGTTTTTTCTATAATGAATATCCGCTATTTAAATTACAAATTTCGGAAATTTCCATTTTTCGTATATTTATAACCTACTTGAAACTCGATATTATTAATTTTAAAGTAAAATTAAACTGACGCATTAGAATTTTACATGGAAAAAATATCATTTATTCAGATAAAACTACATCAAAATTTATTTTTTGAGCATTCTTAAGCTGAATTGTTCACGTCAAAAAAGTTCAAAACTTTAAAATATCTTATATCAACCAAAGTCTATAAAAGTAGTACCTGTAAAAAATAACAAAATCGTATTATAGTTTAATATCAGGGAATACTTTTAATTTAGGATTTATTTTCTAATTTTCTGAGAATTATTAGATTAATTTTCGTTCAAGTCGGCAGTGTAAACAAACAAGATAGAAGTACCATTTTATCCATTAAAACTAACCACGAGAGAGTTTAGAGAACCAACGATAAACAAATTAAGAAAATAATTATTTGTAGTCACTCACTTTCATAAAAAAAAAAAAAAAAAAAAAAAATGGGAATGATTTGTATTAATGTGATGTTATGTGCAAGGAAGTAAGCAAAGGGACGGTCCACTCCCCCTCCCACAGAAATAAATGATGAATGGTTGTTTTCGTGTAGTCTCAAGTATAAAGCAAACATTGCTGCCTAAAAAGATGTTTAAAAAATACTAACCCACATACAAATATTTTTTTAAAACTCACAAATTCAGTTTAAGAGATTTTCCCGTTATGTCCTTTTTTTTCTATATTTAAACTCTAGAGCGTCTTAAAACCCATTCTCCCTTAATCTTGCTATATTTTTTCGCTTAATTTCATCCACCTTCGTACTATAGCTATAATATATTATCCTGCATCATGAATTCAATCTTTTTACTTTCTTCCGTACTCAACAGAAGAAAGCATTGGATTCATAAAAAATTTCAACTTCCAGTTTTCGATGGATTTACATGTTTTGCGATATCTAGAACATGATTGACCATTTTTAGAAAATTTTAGAAAATGCCTATCTGTGTGTGAGCAAAATTTTGTTCCAATTGTATCTCAGGAACTATTACACTGCACAGAATTGCATGTAAACTTATATGCAATTGCACCATGACATAGAATAGTTCTTATTGCTTTTTGGTGATAATCGTCCATCAGGTGGCGTTCCAATCCGGATTTTTCTAAGTTCTTAACTTGGTGGTATAGACCGAAATTTCTTATAAACGTACACAATGAAAATTATTTTTAACGAATCATTATGAAATTAAAAAGATTTGTTTATAATAGTAATAATCAAGTAGAAAAAAAAAAAAGAAATTGGACATACAGGAGCGACGCTTTTCTCCTGGGGATAAGTCCCCTCCGAGAGGGCAAATTTTCGATATGGGCACCTTTTAAAAAATTTCGTCAATATCTTTAAAACGAATAATTGAACTATTGATCTGTGATACTTTAAATAAAAGTTTTTTTTTTTTTTTTTTTAATTTTAATAAAGTTATTTATTTTGAGTGAATTTGTATAAAAAAAATATAGAAGAAAAATTTGCGTGCAAGAGCCGATTAACAAGAGGCATTCGGGGCATGTGACCTGAGTAGCCGAAGGCCATAAAACTGGCCCTGAAAATACCATTTTGCCTTTTACGACTAAAGATGAAAAAAAATGGTGTCATAATGCAATTTCTGCCATATTAGTCCTATAAACAGATATATCTATATATGTGCTGATTGGTGCACAGAGCAAGAGGGAGACGGGCCCACGAAAATATGTGTTCCTCGGGGCCTATCATGAAGTTAATCAAGGTCCGTTTGTGTATGCGTATGGGCTTTTCTTTGTGTGTGCGTGTCTATATTATTATATCATTCTCTTTCGGTAACCTCCCTCTGCAATTTATTCACCGTGAAGCTATTTGGAGCCGAGTTATGCTTATAAAGGTGATTTACCTTCTGCCCCGCCCCGGGGGAAACGGGGGAGGGGAGGTATTTCACAAAATCCCATCTTGTGTCCCGTCAGGGTCCTAAAACCAACTTGCTCACAAAATTTTTTATCTTTATCTCCCATAGAATAGCCACGGCTATGTTGAGTCAGTGATCAGTAAATCTATGAATTTACTCTTTTTTATCTATAGATTATACTATAGAATATTAAGATTTCTAAAATAAAGGCGCTTCCTTCCTGCTGTCTCTGAAATTAGATTCACAGTGGAAAACAATCAGTATCCTGAGTAAAGAATTTGCTTTGGTTTGTTTATTAAAATAAAAATATAAATATAAATAACACCAAATTTTCGCTATATTGATCAGATATAATAAAATATTTGAAAGAAATGAAATAATTGTTAAAATATTAAAACCAAATTCAGTATAAATTGATGACATAGCTTTTAAAAATTTATTTAAATCAAAACAGTTAAAATCTTTAATATATATATATATATATTAAAACTTTTTTTAAAAACAAATATGGACGCAAATAAATGACGAAATTATTCAGTTGTTTCTTAATAAAATTAATGACATCAACTAATATTAATTGTATTTATAGGCAATAATAGTTTTGTATCAATATTGTAATGGCGACAATGAATATTCATATCGTAGCAGCGAATAAAGATATGGGATGACGATCACGCAGTGTCTCAGTCATATCAGAGTCTCATATCACGCATGCGTTATTGCTTAGCTGTTAATCGATTCCCGATAAAGCAAGATCATGATCAGAAAAGGCGATAACGAATATTCAGATCGCAGCTGTGAGTAGCGATTTCAGATTAAATCAATGTCTAGCATCACGCATGCGTTATACATGTATCATCCACTCTCCTTCGTATCAGCGATTACCGGCTTTCACGGAGTGAAACGTTGGGCTCACGGAAACTGATATGGTCGCTCGCAGTACGTTCGCAGCTGAGTTCCTGATAATCGTGGTGCTTGCGATATATCGCCAACAGAAAGATTTCGTTATCGGTTTCAAATTCCATGGTTCTAAATCGATGTTTCGCGATGTATCGATGTATCGCCCAGTCCTAATCACTACCACTGACTTTATGTCAACGCTAGACCATACGTGGGTTATTTCCAAATTGCAATGAAGCCCGATAAGATAATTAAGTCTGCATTTATCACTAAGCATGGCACGTTTGGTTTTAAACGAATGCCTTTTGGATGTTCATGAGCCATCTCAACTTTTCAGAGGGCTATAGAGGCTATACTAAACCAGTTTTAAATAAATTCATCCACGTCTATCTTTATGATATAATTATGACTTCTTCTTCTTACAATGACCATTTGGAGCATTTAACAACGGTTTTTTCCTTACTGCAAAGTGCAGGATTAACTTTAAATTTTTCTAAGTGCCATTTTGCACATCAAGAAATTAAATATCCAGGCGTCAGAATAACGCCTGCTGGAATTTCTATAGATAATAAAAAAGTTCAGCCAGTTTTAAACATGCCCCCTCCCACGACTTCAAAGCAAGTTTCTAGATTCTTAGGCATGTATGCCTGGTATGGCAAATTTATACCTAACTTTGCTCACATATGCGTGCCTCTCTTTAAGTTGAAAAGGAAAAGAATTAAATTTAATTGGTCAAACGAAGCACAAGAGGCTTACGATAAGTTAAAAGAAATCCTTAGCGCCCCTCCAGTACTAGCTCATCCTAACTATGATATACCGCTTCAAATTGCTACAGATGCTTCATCCTATGGCATTCGTGCCGTTTTAAGTCAAGAAGGACGTCCTATAGCATTTGCGTCTCGCACGCTTAATACTGCTGACAGAAACTATCGCGTAACTGAGCGCGAATGTGTAGCAGTGCTCTGGGGATTCCAAAAATTTCGATTATATTTCACGCAGTTCCCAATGGACAATATTCCTGTGACGTCACAGTAGGTAAAATCGCCGAACACGTGGCCGATATTTTGTAAACAAATTAGATTCAGGATGCCATTTTATTGTTACGCATAACATTTTCCTAAATATTTCTCCAGTGAAACTTAATCAGATATCTGTTCAAACAAGAACAAAAGAGAAATGTAAACAACTGAATCGAATGATAAAGTTAAGACTATTCCATATTGTAAAATTGCAGAACATTTTATGTATACACACACACACATATATATATAAGTAGGGAAAGAAGGAGAGTTTTAACACAGGAGGCGGGTGCGTTGGTGCGCAGGCAAGCCGTGCGGGTGTCGCACCACCCCCTGAGGGGCGTGGGTGAGTTGGTATTGACCTTGAGACTTCCTCTAACTTAATCGTAAAAGATGACGAGGGTATTAATGAGGAAATTTAATTAAAAAAATAGTGATTTTTTGTAAAAGGTGACGATGGTTTTAAAGCGATGTTTTGTGGTAGAAGGTAAAAAGCAGGATATTGTTTGTGAGTCATTAGGAAAATAATTAGGGAGTTAATTAAGAAATTAATTAGGAAATTAATTAAGAAATTAATTAAAAATTTGAAAATTGTGAAATAAAAAAGGAGTTGATGAAATATATGAATTAAGGATGCGAATAGACTATGAAAGAAGTAGAGAGGTTTGACTAGGGTTCGAACCCGGTACCTTGCAGTAAAAATATTTCCATAAGACAGTAGTTTTCGAGCGCGAAACCACGGACCTATGGAAATATAGCCTGATGACTGTATCTTAGATATAAATATGTATTTTTCGATTGAATATCATTTAGTGTTCATGATGTTACCGTCCCGAGAGGAAGGGATTTTCGTGTTCTGCATTTATTTTGTGATGTGTGTTGTCTTTTCGATTCTTTATATTTTTTCTGAAGGTGGGAAGTTTAACGTTGATTTTATTTTAAATTTAAACGATACGGGGAATTTATCCTTTTCAATGTAATGTCTTCACATGCGTGCTGTCATGGAGGAAACTTATCGAGACCCGAAAGCGGTTGCAAGTTTTGGAGGTGTAGATGCCTTACACCGTGCTGTCCGCGGCAAGTTATCAAAGAAAAAAATTCGAGAATGGTTGCAAGGAATAGATGCATATTCACTTCACAAACCGATTCGAAAAAAATTCCCCACGAACCGTGTCATAGTATCCAGAATTGATCAACAGTGGCAAGCAGATTTAGCCGATCTGACGTCTCTTCAAAAGTTTAACGATGGTTTTCGCTACATTTTAACTTGTATAGACATCCTCTCAAAACGAGCGTGGGCGGTTCCTCTGAAATCTAAAAAAGGTGAAGAGATTGTGAAAGCTTTTAAAAAAATTTTCTCTGAACGAAAACCCAACTGTTTGAATACGGATGCAGGAAGGGAGTTTTTGAATAACGAGTTTCAAAATTTTCTCAAAGAGGAAGGTGTGAAATTTTTCATTTAACAACACGAAAGCGTCCGTAGTAGAACGATTTAACCGTACTTTAAAAACTAAAATGTGGAAATATTTTACCAGTCGTCGTACTTACCGCTACATAGACGTGTTAGATCAATTACTTTATAGTTATAACCATACTTATCATTCGAGTATTAAAAGGGCGCCCGCTGAAGTAACCCAGGAAAATGAAAGCGAGGTGTGGTTTACTCTGTACGGGGATATGGGGAATGAAAAGAGAAAGCCTTGCGTGTTTAAACCGGGAGATACGGTTCGAGTATCCAAACAAAAATTAACCTTTGAAAAAGGATACGAAACTAATTGGACGGAAGAACTCTTCGTCGTGACCGAGTGCGTGTCAGGGGAACCGCCCGTCTACCGGATCAAGGATTTAATGAACGAACCTATCTTAGGGACATTTTACGCAGAACTTCAAAAAGTTCAACCTAAAGAGAACTTTGCTATCGAAAAAATCTTAAAAAAGCGAATGAGAAAAGGGCGATTAGAGTATAAAGTGAAATATAAAGGTTATCCTTCTAAATTCGACCAATGGATACTGGCTTCTAATTTATTTCATTTATAAATTGAAACGACATTTCTTTTGACAGTCATTCACCAACATGTCTTTCTACGTGACGCTACCTTCAGACAGTTCTTTGAAATTTTACCCAGAAAATAAAATTTCACATTTTATTACGAGATTACCTTCCCCTCTTGATCTGAAAGGTGAATGGGAGGTCGGACTTGTGGAATTGATTTATCCACATATGTGGAGTAATATATTTGACGGTGGAAATGAATATGAATACGATGCAGGTATTGGAACGATGAAAAGAACTAAAATCCCCTTTGGATTTTTTGAAAGCCCTTCAGACATTATAAAATGGATGAACTATCAAGACTTCAACGGTTTAATTCAGATAAGCTACAACAAACATACTAGAAAAGTGAAAATTGGATTAAAACCAACAGCTAGAATAAAGTTATTACCAGGGCTCGCCGAAACTTTAGGCTTTTATCCGATCGAATTGGCTAACAATGAGGATCCTATACGCGATAGCCCTTTTAAATACTTTGAAGGGATTAAAGAGGCTGACCCCGAATTTCGATTTAAAATTACTTTACATATATTCGGATATAGCAGAACCTCAGATCGTTGGTCATATAGTATCTCCTTTGCTTAGAGTAATTACTGTGAAAGGTAAAGATGGTGATATGATTCACGAAATGTTTGACAGACCACACTATGTCCCTCTTTCAAGGAAAAACTTTCAAACAATTGAAACTGTTATAAGGACACACACAGGACGATTGGTGTCATTCGAGCGTGGACAGTTGATCGTGAAACTTCATTTTAGACAAAAGTACCTCTCATAATGTTTGTTCCTTACAAGTGTTGTGCGAAATCTTTTGAAGATTATTACATTCACCAGTCAGGTAGTGGTTTGAACGACTACCAAGGTTCTACATTACAGAAAGGATATGGATTAGGTGGACTGTTTCGATCTCTTTTTCGAGCTGCAGTACCCCTTTTTAAATCAGGTGCGAAAGCGGTTGGTAAACAATTGTTTCACACGGGTGTAGATGTGTTGAATGACCTGTCACGAGGTGAAGATATAAAAAATGTTGCTAAACGTCGGTTGAAAGAAGCTGGAAAAAATTTAACCGACAAAGCTGCTACAAAAATGAAAACAATGATTGGTTCAGGACAACGCTATAAAAAGAGAAAGCGATCTAATAAAACCATCATTCGTCCCAAAGTGAAGAGAGCGAAGACACACGATATTTTTGCTTAATCATATCGGGTCTCATTCATAAAGATTCACCTGCCTGTGTCAAATCTGAACTGGACTTGTTTTTGATACCACCTACCCAGACGGCTATTGAAAAAGGACATTTCGTCGAATTTCACCCTCTCGCGAATATTCGCGATGGGGGACCTGTGGAATTTAACATCACGGGTAATGGCGAAGAATACATAGATTTATCCTCCTCGCACATGTACCTAAAAGTGAAAATTGTGAATGCTGACGGAACCGCTCTGGCTGATAAAGAACCTGTTGCACCTGTTAATTTATTTTTTCACGCCTTGTTTTCTCAAATCGACGTGAGTCTGAACGAAAGATTAATATCTTCTTCGAGTAACACCTATCCATACCGTGCCAACATTGAAACTTTGTTGAATTTCGGTGAAGATGCTAAAAAAAGTTTACTAACCTGTGAATGTTTTTACAAAGATGAAAATTTAACTGTATCCGATCCCACACAAGCTACCCCCCAAAACCCTGGATTGGTAAAAAGACATGAACTCACCAAGACGAGTAAAATTTTAGATATGATCGGTCCTTTACACTGTGACATTTTTCAACAGAATCGACTTTTACTGAATATGGTGGATTTGAAAATTAAAATGATTCGAAGCACTCCCCAGTTTTGTTTAATGGCAAAGCAAGTGACTGGTCAGGAAAAGAAATATAACGTCGTGTTAGAACATGCCTCGCTGTTTATTCGAAAAGTGAAAGTGAACCCCGGAGTTTTATTAGGGCATGCTAAAGCTTTGGAAAAATTTCTGCAAAATACCCCATCGATCGAGTTTTATGCAAGACTTATACAATACCTGCTGGAAGTATGTCTTTCATGCAAGATAATGTACTTTTGGGTGCTATGCCAAAACGTGTCATAATTGGATTGTTAGATAATGCCGCCATGAGTGGTAAATATGACTTAAACCCTTTTTACTTTCATCACTACAATGTTAACTTTTTAAGTGTGTATATGGACGGTCAGCCTGTTCCTAGCAAACCTTTGGAATTGAATTTCGAGGATAAAAACTATATAAGAGCTTATCATCGATTATTCTCTGGTTTCAATCGTGATGCTGGAAATTATATTTCACGGGAAGATTTCGTGAATGGTCATACTTTCTATGCTTTCGATCTAAGTCCTGACTTGTGTGACGGTCCCCACCTCAACTTACAACAACAAGGAAATTTTAGAATTGAGATAAAATTCTCCACAGCTTTACAATCCACCATTTCTGTGTTTGTGTATGCAGAATTTGAAAACATTATTGAAATTACCAAGTCCCGACACGTTTTATGTGACTTTGCCAATTAATGAAAATGGATTCTCTGCAAATCAAGAATATTTTATCCAGTGATACAATTACGAAAAAATATTTTTTAGATGTTTTCCCAAGTGATCATCTACCCGAGGTGGTCGTGCGTTATCCAGCTTGCCTCATATGTAACACAGATGACTCGTCTGAACCCGGAACCCACTGGTTAGCCTTTTTCATACAATCTGATGATGAAGTGGAATTCTTTGATTCGTATGGAAACGACCCCGGTTATTTTAAAGGACCTATCTTGAACTTTGCATCTCGATTTTCACATGTGAACTATAATCCTCTGATGCTTCAGAGTGCTATAACCGCCGTTTGTGGCCAATTTTGTGTTTATTATCTATATTGTAGATGTAGGGGAAAAACCCTGAAAGAATTTTTGTCTATGTTTGTAACCAAGAATATCTGTAACGACCATCGAGTCTATAATTTTGTTGCCAAAAGATTTCGTGTGTATGCTAATTTTTATCAATAAACACTTATTTAAACTGTATACATTTTGTGTCTGTGTTCATTTATCATGGAGTTTCCACATCTACAACATCCTTTCACTATGATTCTTGCCGGTCCTACGGGATGTGGCAAGTCTTTTTTTATGAGAGATTTGTTACATTTTAAAGAACAAATGTTTCATCCTACCATCGACAAAGTGGTTTGGTTTTATGGTATTTATCAAACTTTATACGATGAAATACCTGATGTTACTTTTGTAGAAGGTTTCCCATCAAATTATAAAGATTATTTGAATGGTAATACTTTGTTTGTGATAGATGATTTAATGGCCGAATGCAGTAACGATAAACGTTTGACTTCGTTATTCACGAAAGGTAGTCACCATTTAAATCTAAGTGTTGTTTTTTTAACCCAAAATTTTTTTCAAAAAGGGAGTGAAATTAGAACAGTGTCTTTAAATGCTCAGTACATTTTTCTGTTTAAAAATCGTCGCGAC
Organism: Salticus scenicus; assembly: GCA_963930645.1. Lineage (NCBI taxonomy): Eukaryota > Metazoa > Arthropoda > Arachnida > Araneae > Salticidae > Salticus > Salticus scenicus. Next base: position 68,772,719 of record OZ005659.1, read on the forward strand.
ATGAGCCAAATTATGCATTTGGGTAGGCAGTTGTACCCTAAAAAATCTAAATTTTTTCAAGAAGTGTATGAAGATGCTACAAAGAAACCCTTCTCATACTTGTTTATCGATTTAAAAAATGAAACGGATGAAGATATGAGATTGCGAACACAAATTCTACCCAATCAAATTCAGTTTTTATACAAGTATAAATAAAGTAATAGTGTGTGTGAAGAGTTAGTTGCTAACATGACTTTGTCAAGAGAACAACTTAGAGACCTGGAATTGATTCGCTCATGTCCCAATAAATTACGTAAACATTTTCTTAAAAAATTACCTAATCGTACTGTTAAAGCTATCTGCGAGTGTACGTTGAATGTTTTAAAAGGAAACGTGCCTCTTTCTACTACTCAGAAACGATCGTTGGCAAAATATAAATCGACTCTTCGAAAGATTGGAACGAAAAAAGGATCCTTATTCACTAAAAAGAAACTGATTGTTCAACAAGGTGGATTTTTAAATATTTTAATCCCCGCTGCCATATCAGCCATCAGCACACTCTTCCATGGAATTCGCTAAAAAATTTGCTTTGGTGCCTGAAGAGGTGTTGAACAAACACACACCTTCTCAAAAACAGCTAAGTGAATTGGATAAAGCTTTGCTAAAAATATTAAACAGTTCCTTACCAGATTATGAAAAAGTGCAACGCTATTATGAATTATTGCAAAGAAAAATGAATTTACAAGAAAACAATCTACCGTGGATTCAACGTTCTGATGAAGAAGTTGAGCAACAACCTGCAAAACCCGAACAAGATTCTGTGAAACAAGAACCCACAACAACAACAACACAAGAGACTGTGAATCCTGAACATATCAAACAAGAAATTGATTATAACCAACTTCCTTTAACTTTAGTACCTTCAAGAATGAAAAAACAAGCTTTGAAATTACTAGAATTTCTTAAGACGAGCCCCCACAAACTAGAGTGGAATGAAAAAGGAATAGTGTCTTTTAAAAATAAAAAAATACTGAACTCTAATATTGCAGACTTTTTTCATTTAATTTTTTCTACAAACAAAAAAGTACCTATTAACGCACAGGGTGAATTGTTACAAGTTCTCAAAGAAATGCACGTACCTCAAAGTTTCATTAAAAATAAAAATTTGTTATCACGTCCTATGTCAACGCCTAAAGTTCGAAAACAATCCCATGTAAACCCATTTTGGATTAGTCTTAAATAAAATTATTTTTTTATTATTTTCTGTCTCCTCATTCTTTCATTAAAATATGTAGACACGTGCAAGTTTGGACAAGACCTGAGAGGGGTCAGGTGGTGGGGATGAAGACATTCCTTGAATAGCTTCAGGGTATGTGGTAACAATTGGGTTCCCACAGTTGACCACACAGGTTGGTTGGAAGGTACCAGGTTCAGGTAGACGACATTCCTTAAACAGCCTAAAGGTGTGTGGCAACTTTTAATTTCCCGCGTTTGACGTCACAGGTTGGTCATTGGTTATTTTTGAACAATTGCGGGCGTGGGTTTGACGTCACGAGTTCAGGGGGTAACATTCATTCTGCCTCCTGTTCTCGCTTTTGTAAGTTGTATTTTTTCATCGTGCTAAACTTTATTTCAAAATGAGTATCCACTTTTATGAAAACGGTCTTAATGTTAGTTATTATCCTAACTTTATCGAGAAAGAAAAAGCTGATGGCTATTTTAACGAGTTGAAAACTTTACCGTTTTACACTCCCACCTTCAACATTTGGGGAAAAGATGTTATGCCGAAACGTCAGGTGTTAGCATTTGGCGACGAGGGCCTGGTGTATGCATTCAGCGGTGCTCAAATTGCTGCCCAACCTTGGATCCCAATCATGATGGAACTTAGAAATATCGTCGAAAAGCATGTTGGATGTGCCTACAAATATGTTTTATTAAATCTGTATCCGAACGGACAAAGTTACATTTCCCAACATAAAGATAACGAATTCAGTCTGGATGATACTTTCCCTATCGCAGTCCTCAGTTTTGGTGTACCAAGGAAAATTGAATTTAAAAAGCCAAACACACCTTCTACAGTGATTGAATTAGACAATGGGTCTTTATACACTATGGCTAAACCTACGAATGAACTTTTCACTCACGGTATTGCTGTAGATCCTTCGATAAAGAATGCAAGAATAAGTCTTACTTTTCGTCATATTATTACTGTTTCTCGAGCTTTGAAAAGACCTAGATTGGACTTAGAACAATCATCTCCTAATAATGGTGGACAGTCTTCTAGTGAAAAAAACGAACAATCGCCCTCTAATAATATTGGACAATCATCCTCTATTGAACTATTAGCTTCAAAATGTGATAACGAACTTTCTTGTGTTAAAAATGAACAATCTACTAGTGGTGAACTGTCTTGCGAAATTCCAAATAATGACTGGTTGGATAAATTTTTTCCACATAGACAGAAATCAAATCCTATTCTGGGGGAATGGGATTTAGGTTGGTGTACATTTTTGCAAATCATTTTGGAAAATGAAAAAAATTTACGAGTGCACACTCGTAATTTTTCAGAAAATAGTACTGGTGATCGTTTTCCTACAAAATTGGGCGTTATATTAACACCAATAACGTGGTTGGATTTCCAAAAAAATATATCTTCGTTTAAATTCAATTCTGTGAAGGATAGTTTTATATCAAACAACCAACTGTTAACAGCGTTTGTGAATGAAGACATGTGTTTGTTGCAACAAATGTTTTACACAAAGAATGCCGGCTTTTATCTCAAGCCGAATGGTTTAAAATTGTTCAAAGATCAAATGAACAGATTGGTCGAATTGAAAAGTCAGATTTCACATTGCCTTATGGAAAGTGTTCTCTTGAAACAAATCCCAACTTTGATTTCAAACAAGAGAATTGAATGTGAGGAACATATGATTTTCGATGAAGCGCAAAACCATTATCTAACATCAATTTGTAGTGAAATTCAATCAAATATTAATACATTTTTCGAATGTAACGGGTGTGATTTGAATATAGATTGCCAGTTCGATCACGATTGTTTAATGTTAAACACTTATGACAAATATATCTTTTCTCAAGAAACAGTTTTGCTACATTTGAACACTTTTAAAATTGTTCAAAACATTATTTCAAAACATTGTTTGTGTAATTTCAATGAATCCTTTTTTAATAAGTTGACAATGCAATATTTCCATACTTATTTTGAAAAATATGTCTCAAATAATGTATAAATGGTTTGAATAAATCACTTTTTGTTTCAATATAAAATCTGTCTATGTTTTTTTTTTTTTTTAATCTTATTTAGATTCTTTATGTATTTTATTTTCTAGGTGAAAAACTTATTTTAGAAAAGAAGAAAAAATAAAAAAGAAATAAAACCTTATTTGATAAAAAGAATATATTTAATCGGAAGAAAAAAATTACTTGAAAAACATTAATTTATAAAAATATTTATTTTTATATTTATAAGAAAGAAAAAATAATGAGGAATATATTAATTTTTAAAAAAATAATTCATTTATAATAATTGTTCAATGAGAAATCTTTTTCTATAAAGTGAAACTTGAGGAAAATCTTACTTAAGAATTAAAAATTGTTTGAAAGAACATATTAATTTACATGAAGTAATTTATTTGAGGGATAAAAAGAAAATATTAATTTGTTTTAGAATTATTAAAAAATTAAATTCCCTTTAAATAAAAATATTTATTTCGCTTTGAAGCGAAATGTTTACGATAGTAACTTCTTTTTCAAAAATATCTGACAAGAATTTCACATTTTCTGTTAAGTGAAAAGTATTTCCCACACTAACAAGATCTAAGCCGTATCAAATTTTATACTATTCAAACAAGTCACGTCTACAAGGGGGGGAAATGTCCACTCCTAAAATTTTATAATGCTAGAGACTACATTCTAGCGACTGCACCCTGTTACACTCTCTAGGATGCATGAGGGGTTCATCCCCCCCATCCCCTCTACAACCTACCAAAGGGTATTAGATATGGATTGGGTAACCTCTTTTCCCCTTTCAACGCACCCCTCTCATTCATCCGAGATGGGATGCAGAGGGTCCTTCATTCTGTATTTAGAATTCGTGCTGAGAACAACCTTCTCTTGCTATCTCTCTATTTTTACTTATCACTTTTTCTACTTGAATATTATTTTGCAATGGACTTCTTCTGGGATTCTGAATTTAACGATTTTCCAGTACGTATAAAAAACATTTATTTTAAATTTATATATTAAAAGTTACACTTTTTTATAAAAATTTTCGATAAAATATGTAAAAAACATATTTTTTTTCTCTCTTTTAAGGTTGATTTCAGCTTCGGGTTGACACCGACACAAGTGGAAGACCTCTACTCAGTCAATGAAATTAACTGGAACGAGGAGTTTACAGATAGCGATATGGAGGTAAAAAAATTTCTTTAAAAACTTGTAGAATATTATAAAATATATTTTTTATACTCAAAATATTCTTTTTTTCTAATTTCAGATTGAGACCACCGTTGAATCAACCATCAAAGTACCCCCTGGATTTAACAATATTCGTTTGACTGAGCGTCGCTCGAACCAGGAACTTGCTAACCGTTCGCTTCTTCGAAAATCTGTAAGAAAAATATATTTTTTTATTTTTCTAGGAAAATTTCAGCATACGATTTGGACTTAAAATATTTTTATGCTTTTTTCTTAGGCACCTGCATTAAACAACGAGCCTGGCCCTTCACATCTGAGTGAAGCACCTGTAGAGCCAACACTACGCTGTGCGGTTTGTGGAGGTGCTTTTTTCAATACGAGGGAGCTTAGTGCTCATCTGAAAAGTCATATGTTACGTATTATTTCACTTTTTCTGTTTAACTGTTTGAATAATATACAATATTTTAAAAAATATGTTTTCTTTTCTTTTTTGCAGAATGTTATTCAGACTGGTGCTGGATATAGGGAAGAACATGTGGATTCAAGATCAGCTTCTTCAGAACCTCAAGTATGTTAGTTTCAAAAATTTTTGTGTTTAAGTTGAGTTTTCAGAATTCATTTCTGCTAAAAATTTAATTCTCTCTTTAAAGTAATTTAAAAAACTTGATTAGATAAACTTAAAATAAATTTTTACTTAGAATAAAAATTAAATTCACTCTTAAAAGTAATTAAAAAAACTTGATTAGATAAACTTAAAATAAATTTTCACTTAGAATAAAAATTAAATTCACTCTTAAAAGTAATTCAAAAATCTTGATTAGATAAACTTAAAATAAATTTTTACTTAGAATAAAAATTAAATTCACTCTTAAAAGTAATTAAAAAAACTTGATTAGATAAACTTAAAATAAATTTTTACTTAGAATAAAAATTTAATTCACTCTAAAAAGTAATATTAAAAGTTTTGTTTAGACAAAAGTTTCACTTAAAATAAAATTAAAAAGTTATAATAAAAGTTTTGTTTACACAAAATAATTAAAACATGTTTTCTTTTCTTTTTGTTATTTTTTAGAATTCTAATCAAGTAGCTTCTGGAGGTGAGCAGTTGACTGGTGAGAGTAGCTGCAGCGACACCACACCTATGCCTACCGATGATGTAATGAATGCCGATAGTTCGGATGATGACATGGAAGAGACAACTGCAAAATCAAAGGTAAAAACTCCTCGCGGCTTTTAAGAGTTTGCCCTTTTTCATGGGTTTTGAAGTCTGGCACGACCTGAAATTCAGGCGCATACCGCTATAAAACCCGCCGCGGTTAGACGCAAACTCTATCTTTCCTATCTTCTAGAAAAAAATGTTAGGTTTCCAAAAACTAATTTCTCTTGAAGTTTTAAAATGTTAGGTGAATAAAAAAACTAATTTCTCTTTAAGTTAGAAAATATTTCTAAATAGTAAGTTAGAAAAAATCTTGTTAGGTTTCCTCTAAGTTAGAAATAAATTCCCTCTAAAAGTAGGTTAGAAAAAAATCTTGCTAGATTAAAAACACTTGTTAGTAAAAAAATAATTAAAATTTTAAAAAATAATTAAAATTCTAAAATAGAGTTTTTTGTCTATTTCAGACATGTTCCATCTGCGGGAAAACCTTTTCGAGAAATTATGACCTTTCAAGACATCAAAGAACCCACAACACTGAAAAACCCTTCGAATGCGAAGTTTGCAGGAAAGGTTACAAACATAAACACCATTTGGGAAGGCATATGAAGGTACATGAAGGGCAAAAAATATTTAATTGCGAAGAATGTAATAAAAAATTTGGCCGAAAAGATGACTTGGGACGTCATCTAAAAACCCATCTGCGACAAAATTCTTTTCAATGCAATGAATGCGAGCAAAAATTTTCTCGTAAGGATCATTTGAGAAGACACCAAAAAATGCATGAAAAGACCCTGACACACCCTTGTCTGGAATGCAGTGGTTTTCAACTAAATATAATCTTATGCGACATCAAAGATCCTTCCACTGTAAAAATAACCCTCAGCCTTTGAAAAAAATTAAAATTAGTAAAAATATAAAACCGAATAAAAATTCATTAAATGTTTTTTGCACACACCTAATTCACCCGACTGAAGGAACCTTGAAAGACTTAGATGTTTTTTTCGAAGATAACCACCAAAAAATCTGCGAAATTTTGGAAGAGGAGGTTTCTATAAAAAATGCCATAAAGTGGCACAGTGTTTTTAAAGCCGAATTTTCCTAAGTTTTAGAAAATAAGGAAAAAGAAATAGCTACATTTTATTTCACCTCTCAAGTTTTTATTGAATTCACCTCACATGAGTTAAGCACCCACACTTATGAAATGGCTGCAAAAATTAAACAGAAGGTGGAAGATTTTGTAAATTTAGGGTCGGGGTGGGTATTGGAAAAAATAATAAATTTAGAAATTAAATGTGCTAAATACCATCCCTTACGTGGCGGGAAATTCATCCCCACCCCCACAAGTTTAAAAGGAAAGCACGCCTTAATAAATATCCAAAATAATGACAATAAATGTTTAATTTGGGCTCTATTAGCTCACAAATTAAAATTCAATACAAATCCTGATAGAGTTAATAAATATTATACATATGAAAATCAAATAATTCTAGGTGACATTACCTGCCCCGTTCCTTTCACAAAAATCCCTGAAATAGAAAGATTAAACCATTTAAGAATTAACGTCTTCATATATGATCAAGATAATGAAATTTGTCCTCTCTATATTTCCTCACGAGAAGATGAAGACGTGATAAATTTGCTTCTTTTAGAAGATGTGGAAGGCAATCAACACTATGTATATATTAAACACTTTTCAAAATTATTAGGGCATAAAACAAACCATAACGGTGTAAGATTTTATTGTTTCCGCTGCTTACACAGATTTTCCAGAGAAGATCTTTTAAAAGACCATCAAAAATATTGCAAGAACCATCCGATTCAAAATATAAAAATGCCTAATCACACCAATAATAAATTATCGTTTACTTCAATCCATATGCAACACCCTAAATCCTATATCATATATGCAGACTTCGAAAGTCTAATAAGTCCCATCTCCACTGCTAATCCTAATGATAATACCTCCTTCACCATAAAAACAGCTCAACACATACCTTGTGGATATGCCTACCTCATCGTGGGTCCCGATGGGGATTCATATAAACCCATTCAAGTGTTCAGGGGTGATAATGCCGCTGAACACTTCATTCAAGCTATCCTACAAGAAAAAGACGAAATAGCCCAAAAACTCAAGTACATCACACCCATGCAGTTGACACCGGATGAAGAAATTTCATTCCAACAAGCCACCACCTGTTGTATCTGTGGAAACACCTTATTACAACAACGAGTAAGAGACCACGACCATCTTAGCGGTAAATATAGAGGTGCTGCTCATGTGGGGTGTAATTTAAATTTGAAACAACCGAAAAGTATCCCCGTCATCTTCCATAATCTCAAGAACTATGATGCACACATAATAATTTCAGAATTAGGCAGTTTAGAAAATTATTCCATAGAAATTATCCCTAACACAATGGAAAAATACACAGCATTTAAATTAGTAAAAAAAAATTGTCCTGTTCATCTCATATTCCTCGATTCTCTGCAGTTTTTACCTTCCTCTTTGGAGAAACTCGTGGAGAATTTACAACAAGATGAATTCCACCTCCTAAAACAAAACTTCAATCCAGAAACAGATTTCTCTCTACTTTTAAGAAAGGGTGTATACCCATATTCACATATGAAAAGTTTTTTTAATTTTGAAGAAAGCCAGCTTCCTCCTCCCAGCGCTTTCTACAACGAATTAATAGATGAGGACATTTCTTCTGAAGACTACAACCATGCTCAAAAAATTTGGAGCACCTTTAACATGGAAGATCTTGGTGAATACCACGATTTATACGTCAAGGTCGATGTGCTGTTGTTGGCAGATGTTTTCCAAAGTTTTAGGAAACTCTGTCAACAATATTATGAGTTGGACCCCACTCATTGCTTTACAGCACCTGGTCTTTCATGGCAAGCGTGTCTGAAAATGACATCTGTTGAGCTTGAGTTGTTTTCTGATGTGGATATGCTTCTCTTCATCGAGCAGGGTGTGAGAGGAGGAATCTCCCAAATATCACAGAGATATGCCAAATCTAATATTCCCGGGACTGCAGAGTATGATCCAACATCCCCATCTCAATACATTATGTACTGGGATAGTAACAATTTGTACGGGTGGTCCTGCTGCCAGCATCTTCCAGTTGGTAGCTTCGAGTGGGTAGACCCACTGAACTTTTCATCACAATCCATTCTGAATTTACAAGCGGATGCACCCGTCGGATTTATTTTCGAGGTGGATTTAGACTATCCCCAACATCTACACGACACTCATTCAGAATATCCACTAGCACCTGAACATATCGCAATTCAAGAAAATATGCTATCCCCTTATGCTAAAGAAATCCTCAACAATAGACCCTTCACTTCCTCTAAGAAACTCATAACGAATCTCCAACATAAGAAACACTATGTCACCCATTACAGAATTCTACAGTTTATCTTCAGCAAGGTTTAATTCTCTCTAAAATCCATAAAGTCCTACAGTTCAGGCAAGCACCTTGGCTCAAACCGTACATCTCTTTTAACACCGAAAAACGCAAGCAGTCTAAGTCCACCTTCGAAAAAAATTTCTTCAAGTTACTCAACAATGCAGTCTTCGGGAAAACAATCGAGAATCTTCGAAAACGAAGAAATATTGAGCTCTGCAATACTCAAATAAGAGCTGAGAAAATCGTCGCCTCCCCATACTATAAAAATTTTAAAATATTTAATCAAAACTTAGCAGCAGTGGAGAGGGTGAAGAGTTCGATACTAATGAATCGTCCTGTGTACGTTGGATTCACCATCCTTGAACTTTCTAAACTTCTAATGTACGACTTCCACTACAATTTTATCAAGAAAACATATCAAGATAAAGCAAAGTTACTTTTCACAGACACAGACTCATTCACATACCACATCACAACTCCAGACATCTATGAAGACATCAAACAACACCTGCATCTTTTCGACACTTCAGAATATCCTACAGATCATCCACTTCATTCACAAGAAAACAAAAAAGTTGTTGGGAAGTTCAAGGATGAACTAAATGGAAAATTTATCTACGAGTTCATAGGATTAAAATCCAAGATGTACAGTATAAAGTCTGAAGACGGGGAGAAAAAGACGGCAAAGGGTGTGTCAAAGGCCTATATCAGAAAAAAATTAAAACATCAAAATTATAAAAATTGCCTACAGGAGCGGAGAATTAGCATGGCCCACCAAATAAAAATTGGCCAAGAGAGTCACAAACTTTATACGATACATATAAATAAAGTGTCACTCTCACCATTTGACGACAAGAGATATTTGTTGAATGATGGGATACACTCCTTGGCCTATGGTCACTATCAAATAAAATAAAAAATGAAAAAAAATTGAAAAATAAGAAAAATGAAAAAAATTGAAAAATGAAAAAAATCGAAAAAATGAAGAAAAAATTAGAAAAAAATTTGGGGCGTCGCACACATGCGGCGGGTGGACGGTGGGTCCCCTAAAAAAGAAATAAAAAAAACTTAAGATTTGAAAATAAGAAGATCTGAAACATGCAAGAATGAAAATTAGAAAACCTGAAAATTTGAAGACCTGGAACATAGAAGATTGAAAATGAAGTTGCAAGATCCTAGAAAAGTTAGAAGATCAGAAAAAATTGGGGCGTCGCACACATGCGGCGGGTGGATGGTGGGTCCCCTAAAAAGAAATAAAGATAAAACTTAAGATTTGAAAATAAGAAGATCTGAAACATGCAAAAATGAAAATTAGAAAACCTGAAAATTTGAAGACCTGGAACATAGAAGATTGAAAATGAAGTTGCTAGATCCTAGAAAAGTTAGAAGATCAGAAAATGATGATTCAAGTTCATAAAAAATTGGGGCGTCGCACGCATGCGGCGGGTGGATGGCGGGACCCCTTTAAAACATCAAAGAAAAATAAAAATAAAATTAATAAAAAAATAAGAAATCCTCTTTTAAGGATTTCAAAGAAAAAGGAACTCTTCAAATGAGTTTCCATAAAATATATGTTTGTACAGTTTAAAAAAGAACTGTGCAGACATATAATAGAAAAATCACATACACTCACACACATTCATACCTAAAATAGACTCATCAGGCTATATTTCTATAGGTCCGTGGTTTCGCGCTCGAAAACTACTGTCTTATGGAAATATTTTTACTGCAAGGTACCGGGTTCGAACCCTAGTCAAACCTCTCTACTTCTTTCATAGTCTATTCACATCCTTAAATTCATATATTTCATCGACTCCTTTTTTATTTCACAATTTTCAAATTTTTAATTAATTTCTTAATTAATTTCCTAATTAATTTCTTAATTAACTCCCTAATTATTTTCCTAATGACTCACAAACAATATCCTGCTTTTTACCTTCTACCACAAAACATCGCTTTAAAACCATCGTCACCTTTTACAAAAAATCACTCATTAAATTTTTTAATTAAATTTCCTCATTAATACCCTCGTCATCTTTTACGATTAAGTTAGAGGAAGTCTCAAGGTCAATACCAACTCACCCACGCCTCTCAGGGGGTGGTGCGACACCCGCACGGCTTGCCTGCGCACCAACGCACCCGCCTCCTGTGTTAAAACTCTCCTTATTTCCCTACTTATATATATAATGAATAAAAGATTAATAAGAACATTTTATACACACACACACATATATATGGACATCAAAGCTTAAATAATTAGAATTTCAATCACTTTAATAAAGTAATTTATTAAATGGAACATCCATTTAAATTTGTTAACATCGCCACAGTTCACATGGCAACTTTTAATATTACATATGTTGATTAATATTAAAGTATATTACTAAAACTGGATTAAAAACAAAACAAAGGTATCACAATATCACTCTTACTTCAATTTCATATAATCTGTAACTCTTATAAATAATATTGCAGGATAAAAATTTGCAAGCCACAATGCTTTGCTATGGTAGAGTTGAGGATTGTTTGCCTAACCAGCTGATATTCTTGTAGCCTCGAACCCAAAGTGGGAATATGGTCCATAACAATCATTATAGATCATGCGGCCTTAAGTCGTTTAACAACTGGAAAAAACCTTCCCCCTCGTATGATTCGATGAGCTCTAAAATTATCTAACTTTAATATGGAAATTGAGCACCGCCCAGGATCTGAAAACATTGTAGCGGATGTTCTTTCAAGGACCACTCCTAATAAAGAAAATAAGATTGAATTTAATTGTGCTAATTAATCCTTTTCTATTGACGGGGCGGGGCTAATATGCAAAATCGACCAAACGAAATTTCTATTCATTTAATTGAAAATAATGCTACATCATATTTAAATGTTGAATCTGTTAAACCAACTAGGTTACCTATTTTAAATGAAAGTAATGAATCTCAGAATGAAATGTTAAATAACTGTGTTTCTGAAAATCCGATTGCTAACTTGAACGAGAAAGAAGTAAATGAAAGTGAAATGTTAAACCGCTCTGCTTCTACAAATTTCGTAGCTAATGCAGTATGTGATAATGAAAATATCGTTTTAGCGCTCATGCCAGCGTCTGTTTTAAATTCAAAAGAACATTTAATTCAGGAGCATAAAAATGAACCCGAATTATATTAATACTATATAAGTAATTAGAAGATCCAGAATCAGTTTCAATAACTGAATCAGCCATTGCAATAAACTGATCCCAATCCTTTTCTTTAATTGATAGCTTGCTCTTTTATTCCAAATTTTTATCATCTAATGGGGAATTGCGAGTTGTTATTCCTCAATCGCTCAAGCAAGCCATACTGTTTGAGTTTTCATGACTCTCTAATCTCGGGCACCTTACAATTATGAAAAGCTCAAAGATGCCTGTTACTTCCCTAAAATGAGGAAGTCTATAACTTCGTATGTTTCCAGTTGTAGCTTGTTCCAGCAATATAATTATAAAAATATAAATCCGGCCGGTAAATTAATTCCCATTAAAGTAGAGTTTCAAATCAAATTCTTGGACTTAATTAGTCCTTATCCCTTATCTAAATCCAATACATTTCGATATGTTTTAGTTATGGTGGATTATTTCAGTAAGTGAGTTGAATTCGTGCCTTTACGCAAAGCTTCGGCACAAGCATTGGCCACTGCATTCTTTAATAACTATATCTCTCGTTACAGCCCTCCCCCCCCCCTCCAAATTGTGACGGACGATGGTCCTCAATTTATAAGCAACGTTTTTGCTGCACTCTACGATAAACGCGAAATAAAGCATGTTTTTACGGTTCCATATCAGCCTCAAGCCAATCAGGCTGAGCGTGTTAATAGAACATTAATTCAGATGATTTCCGCTTATATTGGTCAAAATCATGAAAATTGGGATAAATTTCTTTATCATTTTCGCTATGCAATCCGTACTGCAGTCAATGATGCAACGGGTAAAACTCCTGCTGAACTATTTTTGGGGAGAAAAATTCTGACCCCTTTTCAGAAACTCGTTTTAGTACAGCAAAATGCATCACAGTTTATCACGCAGAATATAGAAGCGTTCATACCAGAAGTTAAGAAAAATTTACAAAAAGCACAGAAACAACAAGCACACTACGACGAAGAATTTACGACGCAGAATGTTAGAAATAAAAATGGGTGATCAAATACTTTTGGCATCGCATTTTCTAAGCTCAAAAAAGATGCAAAAGTCGCTAAATTTCGGCCAACATTCATCGGGCCATTTAGAGTGTTAAATTTTAAAAACAAGAACCTACTTATCGATTTTAATGGCACGCTAACAACCATAAATATTGATCAGATAAAAATCTTTAAAGAGAATGCTGAAACTCTTGATAGCGATAGCGATAGTGCACCGGGTTCAAACTCATCTGAGGAACATTCGGGGTCTACGCTCAACCTCAATCACCAGCCTAGTGCTCCTGATTTCTTTGAAGACAATACTGTACCTACTCCAACACTACCCGCACAGTCTGTGCAGAGCACTACATCTACTCAATCAAGTGTTACTAGACCCATTATCCAAAAGCATGCTCACGCTGATTCACCAGACTTTTCTCAATATAAATATCAAAAACAAACTGGTCGCAAACGCGACTATTCTTTTTCTAAGCAATCTTTTATACCACCACAGCTTAAAAAAAGAAGGGCTGGAACCCTTTCCTGAAACGACCACAATCCTGATCATCACATACTTCTAGCAACAATCCACCCCACAAGGCACAGGCAGCTCCTGACTCTGTGCATATTAGTACTTTCTGGCCTACCAGAAAGCTAAGGGCACCGAAAAGGCATCCGCTCTCTTCATCTGCTAGCGGACGTCACATAGATAAAGCCATGGCAGCTCCGGACTCAGTGGACACTGATGACTACCGTCCGGACCATCACTACAACACCCGGCGCCAAGCTCGACTAATGCAACAACAGGCTTCACCCTATACCTCACCTGCAGAACAAGCGTTTGTGCGTGTTTTTTGGGATAGCCAAAGATCCCGGTCTGAAAGCCTCCAGCTCTGTGGTCTACCCGACGAGAGCAACGACGAGCTTTACTAAGATGCCTGATCTTCTCTGATGTTACAGATGCAACCATAAATCAGGTTATCTCGTTCTATATTTTTCTTTCAACAAGTGTATTATTTATGTCGGAGCCGCACCAAAATGTTAGATATAGCTAAAGACTTTTGGGCATTACTTTTAGAAGCACGGACTTTCTTTAAAAAAAAAAAAAAAAAAAAAAAAAAAAAAAAATTTAAATTGTGCATGAACTTTCGAACTCTGAAATTCATGTTAAGCTCCTATGTCACCATTTTTGTTCTGTATAGGTACTACTAGTAATAATATGATTAGAAAATAAAATATATTTTGAAATGTATTTACGTTTTCCTGTTTATAATTGCTGTTTTACATAGCATACATCATATTCATGGAAAGAACTTTCGTTGATTTTGCTAATTTTAGCCCAAAAGATATTTTTTCAAAATTATTTGCCTATTACAATTTGTCTCGCATTTGGGGCAAATTACAACAGATCCGAAGACAGCACTAACAATAAAAACGACAATATTTCACGATGTTTTTTGTTATCAATCATTTATTAATTTAATAAAAAAGTTGTTAGGTTTTAAGGCCCGATAAGTCGATTACGGATATTTTCGAAAGTATTATTATTACGAATTTTCGTTAGCAAACATTTATTTAGTTAATAAAAAAAGGTAATTAAAACTAATATTAAATTATAGCCTTCTTGGTATAGTAACAATGAATTATATGAAATGGATTATAGTAAAATAAAGTGAAAATTAAATATAAAATCAACATAGAAGTTAATCTTAGTCAGAGTTCAAATTAATTTAAACAAATGATATTTTATTCTTTCATACATTTAATGTGTGCTCACATTTTGCAAATTTCGCATTATACCTATTCTTCTACCCCAGAGATTGTTTTAGCAGATCTCGGAATTCTCCACCCTGTTTTCAGGACACTCTCACTGATGAGAAATTTGGGCTTCTCTTTCTACCACTATTTTTATGCAATATTCTCTAATTCGGGATTAAATCGTGATTATAATTCATTATTAAATGACAGCACTATAATATAAAAACACAGAAAATATTTTTGTATAAATATAGTAGTGGCAAAGAAGCCAAAAAATTTTCATTTCTGAAAGTTTTCTGAAAATGGGCGGAGACTTCGAGCTCTGGCTGTAGGCATCTCCACAAGCCACTCCTTTAATCCGGAATGTATATCTATAGACAAAGATATTTTATTTATATTTTTATCCTTTCGTTTATTTATTTGTTTCTTTCTATAATCTTTTCCTTTTTCTTTATGTTTGTATTACTTTTTAATTATCTCTTCAAATTATTTTTCAATTTTTTTTTTTTTTTCGGGTGATGGGTGTCTAATATTTGCATCTTTCTCGAAGATTTCAGCTGTAGCCAAATCGTATATATATTGACACTTTGAAGCTCCTTAAGATTTCTTTTTATAGTTCCTCGTTTAAAAAAAAAAAAAAAAAAAAAATGCATACAATAAATAATTTGCTTGTTAACATTTAAAGTAGAATGTCTTATTACACGAATCCCAATACAAAGGGAAATTGCAACATGTTACTACTTGCTCCAAAATTTTGTTTCAACTTGCCCCATTGTAGAATTTTGCACATTTTATTTATTTATAAATATATATACATATATAACTATTTAAGCAAAACATTAAACATGCATTTTATAAATCAGCACACAGACTAAATAAATAGCAGAGGTGCAATAGTTACCATCTTAAGACGGATACCTTACACCAGCACATTTTTATCAACAATTTATATTATATACACACTGGCCAATGAATTAGAAACCTGTTTCTTCAAACAGTTTCTGCAAATACTCGCTGGCGGCGAAGGTATGCAAAATCTGTTACAAACCTTTGGGGAATGGATGTGATCCCCTGGTGTTACTTGAGGATAATCAAACAGTCATGCAGCACCTGAACATATTGATAGATTAAGTGCATCCCTTAATGTTACATTTTTACTCCGAAGTTAACGGATACTTCACTATATGGTTGCTCGATAATGCAACCATACATTGTGGCAGAATCATTCGAGATTGATTCAGTGAACACACACTTGCATACTTGCCAACCATCATTATGAACCGTACAATTTTTAGTACCCGCCTTTTTTTTCACACCAATAATTTTTTAGAGTAATTTTAGTCTTATTTAATCGCAACGACATTTGGAGAGAATTACTCTGAAAATATAGTGGTGTGAGAAAAGGGGCGTTTTTTCAGGGGGCGTTAACAATTGTACGGTTATTAATGAGATGGTTGGCAAGTATGTACTTGCCAACATACTAATTAATATTCCGTAATAGTGTTATACCCGCCTTCTTTTTCCCACCAGTATTTTTTTAGAATATTTTTCTTCTTATTTAATAGTGATTGCATTTGAAGAATATTAATCTAAAAATTTACTGGTGTGAGAAAAAGGGCGGGACTAATAACACTGACTACGGAATATTAATTAGAATGCTGGCAAGTATGATGAACATCAATCTGACTTCTAACAGTTTCCCTAGATGTCACAAAGCCCGGATCTTAATCCAATTGAAAGTGTTCGGGACATGTGGGAAAGGAGTATCCGTCACTAATCTTCTCTTCCATCCAATTAACATGATCTTAAAGTCTGTGTAGCCAATGTATGGTAAACTCTGGACATATATGCACCCCAGAAGCTTGTAGAATCGCTGTCCTCGCGAATACTGGCTGTTATTCAAGCAAAAGAAGACCCAACGGGCAAAAGAAGATCCCATAAAATATCAATTTAAAAGTTTCTGATTGATTGGCCAGTATGTGTATTTTAACAGCAGTTTATTGTGATTGTTGATAATAGAAATTATTGATAAAGAGTGCTGATGGGAGTCTTTTATTTTGAGATTGAAATTCTTTTACCCTTGATATATAGCTATAAACACTTCTTTAAAATACAAATTAACATAACTTTAGTCAAAATTTACGAAATACATTTTTTTTCTACTAACTAGATAAAATGAAGCACATGTACAGAATCTCTCAGTAACCATTTTTGTAAAACACAAATTGTGCGTCATTAGAATTATGTTTATCGAAATATCTAATAAAAAATGTTACAAAATATTTCGTAAATTGCGTGTTATTTCCTATCCCTGTTACAACTAGCCCCACGCTTCCCTACTGATAAAATTCTGTTCGTAAATACATTATAACCAATATAAATGTGTATTTCATTTTGTATTATGCCAGAATGCGTGTTTGTTTGTCTTCCTTTCTCAAGAATAATCTGTTTAATTCTCTTCTATATGTTCACACCACCCATTTGGTGCAGTCACGCTCTCGAAGGAGCCGCACCTATCAAGTTGTGATTCGCTGGTTTAACACTGATTGTATATATGGTCAAATTAAATTTATTTGCTAAGTGTGACGTGAAAAGAAGTCGAAGGAGATTGGTTGGTTTAATTTAATATAATACGAAGCTAGCAGTTCTAAATTTGAACAAATCATAGAATATTTTATTTACTGTCTACAAGGGTCGTTACTCCTCGCCCGTTTTTTTCAAGACACTTTCAAAAATCAAAGCTTTCCACTTTTATTGCTAGCACTATTTTATACAGAAATATTTATCACTTTGATAGTAAAATGTCGTAGTTCAACAGGATAGGGATTATTGTACAAAAAATCAGAACAGTTAAAAGTTTGTGACGCAGCATTTTATTTCGATATGAATTGGTAATATGGGTCTTAAAAATAATGATATCAAATTTTGAGTGACGCTTTGCTATTAATTGAAATATACTACATAAATCGTCTTATTTCATCATTTGCTTTTTCTTCTATTTACATCATAGTGTATATATAATATTTTCTACTTCAGCACGAAAAAATATATAGAATTTACTCTCTGATGCTTTTTCATCTGCAACTCGTGAATTCAAAATATGAATTTTAAAAGAAATGATATAATTTCTGTGATGCCTCAGTGTTACTTTAAAAGATTTACTTTTAGATTTCATTACAAATAATTTTGTTTTGTTGATTAACTTTTGAGCAGTTTCAGTATTTTATTTTATTTTATTTTTATAAAGCTATATAGAAAAGAATTTCCTTTAAATTTAGTGACCAGCGAAGCGGGCAAAGCCTGCTAGTTATAAATAAAATAAAAAATAATATATAAGCAATATAAGCACACGGACTCAGTTCAGTGAACTAATAATAAAGAAAAAAAAGAAAAGAAAAAAAAAAACTTTAGTTTTAAAAATAAAATATTAATCTTTTCAGAACAACACATATATTAGCATTGTGAACTACATTAGCACTTTATCAATGTGTAGAAAATTCTTAAAATTATAATGACATCAATTTTTGTCAGATGCCTAATTTAACCTTTTGTAATTTTTTAATGTTCACGTTTAATTAAATGTATTTATTTTTATGTCGAAAGAAAATGAACTCGGTAATTTATTTATTTATTTATTTTTTTTTTTTTTTTGCAACAATTAAATTATAGCTAATATTTAAATGGCATATTTAAAGCTATCTTTGTTATATAATAAACAAATAATTTGCAATAAAAACATATTGAGACTATAAATTGAAATAAATCTATCCATCTCTCAAGTTAGACCAAACTGCACACAGCGTACAAATTACATTAAAATCGGTTCATTAGTTTAGGAGTTCATCGTGGACAAACATCGTGACACGAATTTTATATATATAAAGATTTTATGCTATACTTGGGTTAAAATGTCTGTTGCTAAATTAAAGTTCTTGGCAAAAAATGTTCAGTGTACTTCAGCGCCAAAATTTAAAAAATCGCCCATGACATCGCTCCGATAAAATTAAAAATGATTTATGATCATGGAGCTTAGAGTAAGAAAAAAACGCTATGAGCAGTTTCATTTATTTATTTAACAACTACTTCGCAGTAAAAATATAAAAAATTGTAGTTTTAAAAATAAGAAATATTTTTAGAACGACATATATTATCATCATAAACTGTATTAGCACTTTATCAATATGTAAAAATTTTTTTTAATGATAATGACATTAATTTTTTGAGATACATAATTTAATATTTTATAATTTTTTATTGCTCACGTTTATTAAAATGTATTTATTTTTATGTCAGAAAAAAAAAAAAAAAAAAAAAAAAAAAGATGAATTCGTAAAATTTTTTTAGCAACAATTAAATTATAACTAAAGTTTAAATGGCTAATTTTAAAGCTATTATGAGGTTGTTATTTTCACATTTTGATTAATTAAAAGAAAACTAATAAAAAATTCAAAAATCGGGCTTCGAGTTGCACAAGGACCCCTCGGGCACCTTCACCTTACGCGACTGTTTGAGCTACCGTCTTTGCGCGACGCTGTCCACACCATACACAAATATTGCCTTTTGTATAGATCAATATAGTTCGAAAATGTCGGATATTTCTGGATCCATCCAAAAAAGAAAAATATTCTATTTGTTAGTTTATTTAATAAAAATCATTTTATGTGTATTTATATTTTGATTAATCACTTATTGTGGTTTAAAAAATACATAAATAAATAAATAGTTTTCGATGGATTTACACGTTTTCGGAGATATAGAACACGACTTTTTGGAAATTCTGTCTATACGTGTGCAGGGATACAGCACGGGCGCAGAACTCATACCGATTTATTTAAGAAATTTTTCTACCTATTATATCGTTGATTTAACAAGTAGAAAATTTTGTTACATTGATAGTGATATGAATTCTGTCCCATCCCCAGAGCCTGATTAAGGGGGAAGCACACATTATCTCCGCTCTCACCGGAATATTTTTACAATTATTTTTTACTTCATGTCATAGAAATTCCAAGCTTTGACGAGGAAATATTTTTATATAAAATGAACGGTGTAAAACAATCCAATTTACTCACCGTTATTAGACACCAGAATTCTTTTAAAATAATTTTTAATGAGAATTTTCTGTTTATTATAGGAGGAAAGTATTTGTTAAAAAATAGCGGTGTAAGTATAAATAATGTGTGCTTCCCCCTTAATCAGGCTCTGCCCATCCCTGGTGTGTGTGACAAAATTTTGTGGCAACTGTACCGCAGGAACTACTGTACAGAATTTCATAAAAATTGATATGTAGTTGCACCTTGATATAAATTAGCGCCTATCAATTTTTGGTAAAAATTACCGAAAAGAGGGCATTGCTATCTCTCTTTTTCTAAATTTTTAACATGGTGGCATATGACACAATTTCGTATACCAAAATGTACATAAAGAGATTATTATTTTTTTTAATCATCAGGAAATTAAAAAGAATTACTATTTATAAAAGTGATAGTCAATTGGGTAAAAATATCAGTATATGTAGGGGCATCGTTTTTCCCCTGCGGGGGGGGGGGGGGGGGGGGGGGGGGGGGGTAAGGGGGCAAATTTTCATTATGGGTATCTTTCAAAAGAGTTCGTCAATGCCTGTAAAACGAATGATTGAATCATCGATCAATGATAATTTAAAATAAAGTTCTTTTTTTTTTTTAATGGAAAAAAAAAAAAAAACTTCATTTTTTAAGATGTCAGATACACTGAGAAAAAATATATACCGCCTTCATCTAGAATGATTAAATGGTCATTTTCTAATTCTTTAAACTAGAAATACAGATTTCCGAGCTATGCGCATAAGGCACGCCAATAAACTGAATAGACGAAATGGTCGAGAGTTTCTAATCTACACATTTCTAGATGGTCAAACAGTATTCTAAATATTCTGAATGTTTTGTATTACGAGAAATTCTCGCTTGATTTTCTAGAATTGGATCATAAACCAAGATTATAGCTGCTGAAGCCCGCTTCATGTATTTACATTTATTTGGAGATATTTCCAAATATGTTTGTCCTCGATAGTATAGGCAAACGCTCAAGAATTCTAATAGAGGTCTCTAGAATTTGCTTTCGAATGGGACTAGAAAAATTTTTGTAAGAAATTTATAAGGATGGCATGGAACTATTTTTTTCTAGAGTCACAATATAGATTCTAGATGTCAGTTATAGAATATTTTCTCAGTGTATTGGCATGCCTTGTACTCATAAATCGGAAATGTATATTTCTAGTTTGGGGATTTAGAAAAGGACCACCTATTCGTTCTAGATGAAATCGGTATAGTTTTTTTTTTTTTTCTCAGTGTAGCGAATAAAATTGACTTTCTTTGGATATATAGTGTTACTTTACTCTAGAATGAAAATCGTCTGCATTCATCATGGAAGATAATTTTAATAAATAATAAGTTAAATAAAACATTTGTACTGAGTGAATTTGTATAAGAAAATACAGAAGAAAGTCATGTGGTGGCCAAAACATACTAGTTTCAAAAAGGATTCAGGCAGAACGTAACACTCCTTAGTTTTATTACATGAGTATTTTTATTACCAGGAATTGACACTCAAATAAGAATTCAATATGGTGAAAGTCATTCTTATCGTGCTATTAATGAGAACTGGGCAAAACCACTGATCACTTGACAATAATTTATTATTTCCAGAAACGTCCCTCTCGAGGATTTACAATTAATATTTTAGGCATTAACTGGAAAATTCTAAAATGATTTCAAAAGTCCATGAAATCACGTTGCCAAAAGATTTATAAAATCAAGCTCAGAGAGTTGCAATAGATCTTAGTTCTATTGGAAACTACAGAAATTTAAAATTGCTGCTTGACAATTAATAATATTAGCTGCTTTATTATTCATTTTAAAAAAATTCCTGTGCTTTTAAAAAGTATGAATGGCTGAAAAAATTGTTTATAAAAAGTAGTATTAGAAATTTTTAGAAAATCATCTTCTCTTTCTTTAACTTTTGCTTCAACTATTTCTCAATGAATACATCTGATCATTATTCTTAAATACGTTAGTGAATTTAAATTAAATATTACATACATAAACTTCAGTTAAATTTCACAGAGGAAATAAATAAAAACAATAAATTTACTAATTTATTTATTAAATTACTAAAATGGGACACATTTATTTTACATTTGTGGCATTCTTTTACAAATAATGAAAATAATTTCAAATGAAAACGACGAATATTTTCTATGAATATTAATTACCATTTTGCAGACTATTACTTTACTTCTTGTTTTCAATTAAAAGAAGAAAAATCCTTCTTTGATAAAGCAAATTCTTGTATTAATTGAAAATTAAAAGAATTCTTGATTCTATTAGTTCCATCAGTAAAAGTAGAATGTATTAGCCCGATTCAAATGACAGTCTACTCACTACGTTACCGTCTTCATTTTTCTGATATTGGTCATCACTAAATTTCATAAGGAATACCATGCCTGTAGTAAAAAAGAATTAAATAATCATTAGTACGAGAAAAAAAAATGTAAAGAAATACAAGAAGAAAAGAAAAGTAAGATTAATTTATTTGTATAAGTACTTTATAATAAATTATTTCCATATTGCACAAATTTGTACTATCACAAATTTTGTTACAAATTGCAAGGATAGTTTATATTAAATATATTTTTACAATATTGTATTATTATAAAAATAACACTTTTTTTTTTTTTTTGCTTCTTTGTTATATCATGTATATTTACTCTCCCAATTTTCACAAGAGACTACAGTCATTTACAGAAGTTCAAGAACAGTAGCCGATTTTCAGTATTTTAACACATTGCATTATTTGCGCATATTATTGTGTCATCTCACGTGCTGATGCCATCAGACGCATTCTGCTGCTATAAATAAAGGTACCCGGCACGTTTATCGAGTTGTTTATTGGATTTATATTCACCCTGCATAAAATTGGATTTTCTGAACGTCAAATGAGTTTGAGGGTAAATGTGGGCAAGACAGCTGTGCATCAAGCTATTAGTAAATTTAAAATTTCGGGAAAAATTGTGGACTTTAAAAGAAGTAGTCTCCCTAGAAAAACGAGTGCACGTGATGATCATGTGATAAGGATAGTCGTACCAGATCCAATAACCTGCTGCAATACGATTAGACATTCTCTGGCTGAAAAAAGCATCAACGTCAGTTTGCACTGTTAAAAATTTCAACAGAAAACTCTGTGTAATGTATTATCTTAAGTCTTACGTAAAAATATAGAGAAAAATAAACGGAGATGTTAAAAAACTTATTGTATACATTCATTTTAATAACTAATATTAATTTAATTAATTATTGGTGAGAATATATTTCGGACTTAGAATGCTTTTTCTAAAGAAGAAACAGTCATTTTCAATTTTAATTAAAAAATTAAATAATAAAATTAGGTAAAAATACAGAATAAAGATCGAGAATCTCGATTATTCACTTTTAACTAAGAGTTACTGTAAATTTACAGAGACTGGATAAATATTTACACTAAATTTACAGAAATTTTTAACAGTGTGAATACTATTTCAAGATGTTTGGCCAAAGAGTTTGGTTTATCATCCCATAAACCTGCAAGGAAACCTCGAATTACTCCAAGTATGAAAAAGAAACGACTCTTAAGGTCCACAAAATTTCCCGAAATTTTAAATTTACTAATAGCTTCATGCAAAACTGTCTCGCTTACATTTACCCTCGAATTTATTTGACATTCGGAAAATCCAATTTTATGCAGGGTCAATATTTCTGACCTTTTTGTAACAGTAAGTGAAGGTTTTTTTACCCATTACAATAATTACACAACAGCACTGTCTACGACAAAATCCAATAAACAACTGGCAAAAAACGTACGGGGCAACTTTATTTATAGCAGTAGAATGCGTCTGCTGCAGTCAGCGCATGAGATGATGCAATAATCTGCGCAAATGATGCAATGCGTTAAAATACAGAAAATCGGCTATTGGTGTTAAAACTTTTGCAAATGACGAGAAAGTACATACGAAAATACATACGAGAAAGTTTTTATCAATTTTTTTAATGTATTCAATCGTAGAAAATAATGCAAATTCATGAAAAAAAAAAATTCATATGATAAGAGAATATATGATTTATTGCAGGGAGATCCAATCATCTCATTTAAAAAAAAGTTTAGCAATTATATTAAATTTATATTTTTAAGTCTTATTTTATAAATAAGAAAAAGTGAATTCCTAAATTGAAAATAAAATAAATACCTGAAATCAGGTAAATTACCTAAACATAAACATTCTTGTTCTACTTCAAAATAGTGATGATAAATCTGATTTCAAAATTTTAATGGTTGGCAGTTAGAGTCTAAAACTCGGACTTGTTCCACGAATTTAAGAGAGACTTTTAAATTGCTTCTTTAAATAAGTAGAACCTATTTCAGGGATGGAACACGGGCGCAGAATTCATACCGGAATCTGTTTAAGAAATTTCTCTATCTATAATACCGTTGATTTAAGTAGAAAATTTTCTTACATTGATAGTGGTATGAATTCTGCGCCCGTGTTCCATCGCTGCTATTTCAGTATTTTGCCAGGGCCCGCTTTACCATTAGGCGAACCTAAGCGGTCGCCTAGGGCCACCGAAAAAGGAGGGCCGCCAAAAAAATTGAAACACCGGCCAAAATTTAAAGGGAAAAAAAATGGTGAAAGAAACGCGAAAATCATAAATCAATTTTTTTTTTCTCTTTTAAGAAATATGTGTATATTCAATTGTGAATTAAAAGTAACCTTCTTTAAGGATTTTAACTTTGCATAAAAACACCTTAACCCTTTCAGGGGTAAGAAATATCGCACATTTAAAATAAATTACCACCAGAATTTGCGAACAAGTTTAAAATACAAGAAATGAATGAAGAATTTTCTTTACGTTATTAAAGAAAAACTTTGTAAAAATTTCTAAGATGAATTTTTGCAGTTGGGAATAAAAATTAGATGTTCTGGTTAAGGTACTAAAATGTTGATTTTCAATAAACATATTCTTTGATTTGAATGTGATAATGAATGAAAGCTAGATCTTTTCAAATAAGATGGAAAAAATGATGATGAGGAGCTGAATGGTTTGCAATTTCAACCTGAACAATTTGGTTTTAGACCTAAACATTCCACCACCCATCAGAATAACAGAATTTATTCACGATAGTTTTATTAAATCTCAAAAATTCGAGACCCCTTTACTTGACATCACTAACGCGTTTGACACTTTCGCATGGCGGCCTCATTTATAAGCTCATTCAGCTGAAAATTCCAACTCTTTATATCAAATTCATCCATAATCAACTAAACTAAATAATAGAATCAAGAATAAGAAAATAGAAAAAATCACTATTAAATTTATAAGTATCTAATTAAAAAATTCATGTAAATTTTATACATTTGCGAAAAAATAACTTCGTAAACAAGTCAGAAAATAGTTCAGATTTCAGAAAGATCTTAAGAATAAAAAAATACGTAAAATATATAAATTAAGATTAAAAAATAAATAAGAATAAATTTTAATTACATAAGGGCGATCTTTTCTCGTCTATGGTATCTAGAAAACAGTGTTGCCATATCTGGCAGATTTTTTATTCAATAGTCACCAGTAATTGTTTATTGTAATGTTTACCTAATGGCTTCGAAGATTGATAGTCTATTATGTATATCAAATATCACTTCTCAAAATTATTGTGATTATTGAATAAAATATTCCGCCAGATCTGGCAACACTGATAGAAAATCTGTTTCATGAGTTAACTTTAAATAGTCTTTTCTGCAAAAGGCTTTACCTTCATACAGAAAAATTAAACGCTACTTTGATTCGCATCACAGGTCCACCAGTGGTCGAGCGGTTTTGCGCTCAAAGCTGGTAGATAAGAAGTGCCCGGTGTGATATATTGACAATTACATATTCTTTCTCAAAATTTAATTGCATTTAACTTCTTAAAATTATTTATTTTTTCCAAAGGCTTCTTCAAAACGAAAAGAATTAGATTTATTTTCTCCAAAAGCGAATGTTACATTCTTTCAAATATTGCAGATAAAAAAAAAAAAAAAAAAAAGAAAACGAAAGAAAAGAAAAAAAGAAATAGCCTTGAATCATCTCTTCATTCCAACAACAAATAATAATAATAAAAAAAATAAATAATTAAATGAAATATATTTATATATAATAACGGAATGAAAATCATAAGTACCGTTGTATGTTGCGGCTGCTTGTCATTAATTAACGCGTATTAAATAAGTCTAATACTTCTATCAACGGTTAATATACATTTTCAGAAATAGATTTGAAAATGCGAGAAATAAATGTTATTATTATTTTCATAATACTAAATCTGTCAATTCATCTTCGAGACTCAAGGAAATGTGTAATTACATCTGGCGTCAGCATGCATTATTATGTGTAATCTAACTTGATATTCCGTAATTTCAGAATTAAATCGATTTGATTTATCACAATAGCTCAACGAATTTTATGGTTAACATATAATGTATAACGCACTTATGGCGACAAATATCTAAGCCACAATATTTGAAAATAATATATGTAAATTTTCGTACTGACTTAAAAAACTGGTGTTGCTGCGGCGTCCTAATTTGGCGAAAGTTCTTTTTGAAATTAATGTTTTTGCCAAACTTCTAGTTCACTTTTTATCACTTTCGCTTCAGCTTCGGCGTTTAAAGTTAGCTTCGCTGTTTTGTCTGTACTCCCCGTGCCCATATTGCTATCCAAAAAGGTGTATGTTTGAACGTAGATTTTGGTTTCGATTTGCTCCATCCCGCCCGACTTGGCTCTTTGCCAAATGAGAGGTGATTTTTTCTTTCTTTGAGAATGTTACTTTTTTTCTAGTTTAGTTTTCGGCCTGTCTAAAACAGGAAGTATTTTTCTTTTCTCTTGAACATGAAAAGTTATTATTTACATATCTTGATTCTTGGCTCCTTTTATGGAGAAACAATGTTATCCTAAATAATTACTGAATTAATTTATAATTGTGAATTCTTCAAAGTATACTGCAAATAGTGATTTATTGTGTGTTTAATTTCTAATAAAGAACATAAGCTCTCCCAACCGGCGTAAACTTTGTGACTGAAATAGAAAACTTGAATTACAGATTTATTGATATTGAAGTGTTTTTATGATTATATAATTCTGCATTTTTTCATGGTACAAATTCTTTCATGGCGCAGTATATAATATTTTTTTCATGGTGAACGAAACTCGGGATAAGTGAAATCCCTTGAAAGTGAAATTACCTTTAGATATTAATTTATCTGGATTTGGATTTGAAAGCTTGGATAATTTATTGTGAAAACGAAACTGAAAAATAATAATGACTGGAATTCCGGATTCGTTATTGGATAGCTGCCTGGATATGGAACCAGGTAAGCAAAATTTAACTACTATTTATAACATTGATTAAATGAAATTAGAAATTTGAATTATTTGAATTATTTTGTTTGATTATTTGCTCGCTATGAATATTGAAAAGTTAAAAGCTAAGCGTTCTACGGAACGCTCAAATGTAACTAAATTAATAAATAAATTAGAGAATTTATTATTGGATGATCTAGAAAATACAAAATCAGACGAAATCATCGAAATCCAGGAAATGATAGGTGAAAGAGAAATTGCATTAAAAAATTTAAATAATGAAATTGAAAATTTAATAGTAGATATTAAAGAGTATGAAAAAAGATATCGCGACCAGCGATAAATACGGCGAGCAAATAATTTCTGCCAAATGCAAAATCAAACTAAGATTAAAAAGATTATGTAATAATAAAGATGAAAGTAGTTCAAACTGTTCTGTCAGTGAAACCCAAACAAAAACTGGTTCGGCAGTGAGATTGCCGAAAATGTCCTTACCAAAATTTGGTGGACAAATAGAAAAATGGAACGAATTTTTCGATTGTTTCGAAAATTCAATCCATTTAAATGAAAATCTTACAAAGATTGAAAAATTCACTTACTTGAAAACGCTTTTAACTGACAAAGCGTACAATGTTATTGAAGGGTTTTCACTTACGGAACAAAATTATGATAATTGCATAGAAATGTTGAAGTCACGTTTTGGGCAAAAGGATATTATCATTAATGCTCACATGAATAAATTGATAAACTTAGAAGGCGTAAAAAATTCATCAAATATAACTGCTTTGCGAAAGTTTTATGACGCTTGTGAAGTAAATATTCGCAGTTTATCTAATTTAGGGGTGACAAAAGGCCAATATGGTCATTTACTGAATCCAATTTTATTAAAATTATTGCCAAACGATCTAGTAGTTGAATATTACAGGCAAAGTGATAAAAGGAAGGATGAGTCTGATGTGACAGACTTAATTAATTTTCTTAAAATAGAACTTGAATCACGTGAAAAATCACTTAGTATGATTAATTATAAAAATGCTTCGGTAATTGTAAATAAAAATAAAGCCGAAATTAATGACAGAAAATTTTCAAATAAAATGAATTCATTGAATGTAGGTGTAAAAAATGTATGCATATTTTGCAAGAATTATGATCATCATTCTCTTGAATGTACTAATTTAACTGATGTTGAGAAAAGGTTAAAATTAAAGAAGGATGGCAGGTGTTATAAATGTTTTCTAAAATCTCATCTGTCATCACAGTGCAGGGTGAAATCGCAGCCTTGCGAAAAATGTAAAGCAACAGATCATAACAAATTATTTTGTTTTTCAAAAAACTTGAAACCAGAAGTAGTAGAGAACACTATAGTATCGAATTCACATTTGAAAAACAGTAATCAGGCAGCGTTATTGCAAACATGTTGCGTCATAGCACAATCTAATTCTAGATCAAAAACTGTCAGACTCTTATTGGATTCCGGAAGTGAAAAAAGTTTTATTACTAAAGAATTGGCCCACGAATTAAAATTAACCCGTGTAAGAACAGAAAAGCTAACTGTTTTTGCCTTTGGTATAAATAAAGGTAAAGAAGAGGAATTCGAGGTTTTTAATATTGAACTGCGTAGCAAAATAAATCCTCGTCGGCTCATCCATGTTGAAGTATTAGCTACAGACTTAATAACCGCGACTCCCTTGAAAAGCCCAAGGGGCGAACCAGAGATTGAAAGTTATATTAAAAATAAAAACTGGAAATTGGCAGACAATTCATTAAGTGATTCCAAAATTAATATTTTGCTAGGAGCTGATTATTTTTAGAAAATACAGAGAGGTATCATTGAAGAAATCGGTGATAATTTATATGTTGCTAATACTATTTTCGGATATACTGTAGTGGGGAAATTGAATAATAATAGTACAGAAGTAATTAATTCGCATTTTGTATCTGTAAATAAATTTGACAGTTTTGATTTGCAGCGTTTTTGGGATTTAGAATCACTTGGAATATGTGACAGTAAGAATGATTCTATGTCACAGAGAGATATAGAAATTATTAATTCTTTTAATGAAAATTTAAATTTTGTTAAGGGAAGATATGAAATTCAATTTTTGTGGAAGGAAAATAAAAATGAATTAAAATCGAATATAGAAATAGCCAAAAATAGACTTTGGGGTTTGAGAACAAAACTGTCTAAAAATGAATGGCTTAAAAATGAATATGAAAAAATTCTTGAGGAACAAAAGAAAATGGGTATAATAGAGGAGTGTAAAATAAACAAAAATGAAACTGGTGTATATTATATGCCCCACAGACCGATGATAAGAACAGATAAGTCCACTACAAAGGTCAGAATAGTGTTTGATGCTTCTTCCAAAGAAAAGGAAGCAAAATCTTTAAATGAATGTTTATTTGCAGGCCCCAATTTAAATCCTAATATTTTGGATATTATTTTAAAATTCCGCCTTCATAAAATTGCCTTTGTTTGTGACATTGAAAAAGCTTTTCTGCAAATACAGGTTGCAGAAAATGATAGAAACTTTTTGAGATTTCTATGGTTTGAGGATATAAATAGTAAAAATCCTCTATTAAAGGTTTTCCGCATGACTCGTGTAACTTTTGGTGTTACAACATCACCCTTTTTGCTCTCAGCTACCATTAAACATCACATAAAGGGCTATAAGAACTTGTTTGAGAAAGTAGTTAATATGCTTGATACTTCCTTATATGTTGATGTTCCTTATATGATTCCCCTTTCATGGCGCTAATTCTGTAAATGAAGCATTTATTTTATCGTCTGGTGCTGTGAAAATACTTAAAGATGCTAATATGACATTAAGAAAATGTAAAAGTAATTCTTACGAATTAAGCAAATTGTGGGAAAAACATGGAATAAACGTTGATGAAGAAATAAATGAGGGAAATATCTCTAAGGTATTGGGAATAATGTGGTCAACTAATAATGACACGTTAAGAATAGACATTCAATCTCTGTTAGAAGGGTTTGATAATGAAATTATCACTAAGAGAATTGTTTTACAAACTGTAGCAAAGGTGTATGACCCTGTAGGGTTTATTTCCCCTTTTATAATAAGAGTTAAATTTCTAATGCAAGAATTATGGGAGCAGGGTGTTGATTGGGATTCTGCTTTACCTGATGCTTTAACACAAAAATTTAAGAAATGGCATAGTGAAATACAGGATTTAGAAAGTTTTGAAGTGCCTAGAAAATATTTTACGAATTTTGAAAAATTAACTCCTGAAACTATACAAATTTGTGTTTTCTGCGATGCCAGTTTGAAGGGATATGGTACAGTAGCTTATTTTCGTGATCCTTGTTCCCGTGAAACTTCATTTATTATGTCAAAGACAAGAGTAGCTCCTCTCAAAAAACTTACTTTGCCTCGACTTGAATTGATGGGAGCCTTAACAGCTGCTCGATTAGCTCATTATCTTGGGCAGCTATTCTCAATTCCCGTCAAAAACATACTATGCTTCTGTGATTCCCAAATTACCCTTTATTGGGTCAAAGGAAGTGCTAGTAACTGGAAGCCCTTTGTAGAGAACAGAGTGCGTGAAATTCAACGATTAGTAGCCCCATCTCAGTGGAGATTTTGTCCAGGGGTTAAAAATCCCGCTGATGTGCTATCTCGTGGTTGCACAGCAACTGAATTGTTGAAGAATGAAGAATGGTTAAAGGGACCAATCTGGTTGAAAGAAGAGCACTTACCGACACCACTACCGGAAAATGAAGTCCAAATACCTGAAGAAGAGATTTTGAGAGAACAACGGAAAACTACTGTTTGCTCTTTAACTCATGGCAATAATGAATTTGAATTATTATATAAGTTTTCATCTTGGTCTAAATTAAGACGTGTTACAGCCTGGTGTCTTAGATTTATAAAAAATACTAAATGTCGATCTGAGCGAAATACTGGCTTTTTAACTATACAAGAACTTGATGAGGCAACTAAAATTATTGTGAAGTTGGTTCAAAGACATGAATTTGGAGAGGAAATAAAGACTTTAAAATCTGGAAGAAACCTGAATGCTAGTAACAAACTCCTTTCTTTAAACCCTTTTCTAGACAAAAATGAAATTCTTCGTGTTGGTGGAAGATTAAGACACGCAAACCTACCTGAGAGTCAAAAACACCAAATGATACTTCCTAAAACGCATCACATTACAGATTTAATTATAAAGTACTTTCATGAAAAACATCTTCACAGTGGAACTCAGTTAACAATTTCAGTCCTGCGACAACAATATTGGATAATTAATGCAAGAGACGCCGTGAAAAGGAATCTGCGGAACTGTATGAAGTGTTTTAGAACCACATCGAACTTAGCCTCTCAACTGATGGGTGATCTTCCAGCTGCTCGTGTAGTGCCATCGCGAGTGTTTTCGAAAGTCGGGGTTGATCTTGCAGGCCCCTTTCTCATCAAACCTCGTAAGGGCCGAGGTGTTAGATCTTATAAAAGTTATATTTGTTTATATATCTGTTTTTCCACAAAAGCAATTCATTTGGAAATACTCAGTGATCTCACCTCTGAAACATTCCTCGCATCCTTGAAGAGGTTTGTTGCTCGACGAGGAAAACCTGAAGAATTGTTTTCAGACAGAGGAACGAACTTTGTAGGTGCCGACAACGAAATGAAAAAAATGATGTCCTTGATCTCTTCTGACGAAAAGATCCACAGATATTTGTCCGAAGAAACAATCAAATGGAATTTCAATCCCCCATCGGCCCCCCATTTTGGAGGAGTTTGGGAGGCTGGAATAAAACAGATGAAGGGTCATTTAAAAAGAACTATTGGCGAACAAATATTAACTTATGAACAGTTCCTTACTTTAATTACTCAAATTGAATCGTGCTTGAACTCCAGACCTCTTGTTGCGCTCTCGAATGATCCAAGTGACTTAAATGCTCTAACTCCAGGACATTTTATCATAGGCACTGCCTTGACTTCAATACCAGAACCTGACTATTCTTCAGTTAACCTAACCCCGCTAGAAAGATGGAAACTTCTACAAAAAAATTTTCAAAGTTTCTGGAACAGATGGTCTCCAGATTACCTATCAGACTTGCAAAGGCGATCAAAATGGTTAATAAATAAACCAAATTTCAAGAAAGACGATTTGGTTTTAATAAAAGATGATAATCAGCCCCCTTTGAAGTGGAAACTGGGACGCATAATCAAATTATTTCCTGGAGCAGATGGCAAGATTCGTGTTGTTCTACTGAAAACTATTTATGGAGAGTTGAAGCGTCCGATCGCCAAACTATCACCTCTGCCATTTTGAACTTTTTATTTTATTTTTATTTTATTTTATTTTATTTATTATTATTATTATTATTATTTTTTTTATGTTCCTGTTTTTAATCCATTTATGTTAATCATCTAGTTACAATGTTCATTATGTATATTAATCTCTTTTTTTTTTTTCTTATCTATTTGCAGTTGAAGACCAAGAAAATGAAAACCTGTAACAACACTAATGTTGTTATTGTACTTTTTAGGATATTTTTATGAACCTTCGTTCATGGGGGCGGAGCATGTTTGAACGTAGATTTTGGTTTCGATTTGCTCCATCCCGCCCGACTTGGCTCTTTGCCAAATGAGAGGTGATTTTTTCTCTCTTTGAGAATGTTACTTTTTTTCTAGTTTAGTTTTCGGCCTGTCTAAAACAGGAAGTATTTTTCTTTTCTCTTGAACATGAAAAGTTATTATTTACATATCTTGATTCTTGGCTCCTTTTATGGAGAAACAATGTTATCCTAAATAATTACTGAATTAATTTATAATTGTGAATTCTTCAAAGTATACTGCAAATAGTGATTTATTGTGTGTTTAATTTCTAATAAAGAACATAAGCTCTCCCAACCGGCGTAAACTTTGTGACTGAAATAGAAAACTTGAATTACAGATTTATTGATATTGAAGTGTTTTTATGATTATATAATTCTGCATTTTTTCATGGTACAAATTCTTTCATGGCGCAGTATATAATATTTTTTTCAGTGTATCTAGATATATTCATCTGCTAATTTCTTCTGTAAAATTTATTTGGATTAGACAATGTATTTTATTGTTCATGATTGTTCGGACTAATATTGTGGATCAATTTCTCCATCCCAATTAAAAATTATATGTAACAGTTCTTCAATAAATAATCATCTGAGTTTTCGAGCAATCTGGATTGTTATTGGCACATCGCATTTAATCCTTAATTTTTTTTAGACTATCACGGCTATTAAAAGGACATAAATCTATACTACCAACAATCTCTACAACAACCGGTTCAATCCCAGGTCGCGCTCATCAACCTAAACGTTCGGAATTTTCCGTGTTATTTTTTCCGAAACTCGCGTAAATACGGGCTAAGTCTCCTTAGAAAGACTCCCCCCCCCCCTCGGAGGGCATTCTACCAATAGGCCTCGGACCCTGGCGTAGTCAATTGGTTTTAAACCCTAGCAATCAATTCGTATAAGAATATCTAATATTATGTCGCACGTTTATGAATGAAAAGTTTCGTAATTGTGTTTGAAAGTGATTAGTTTGCAATTAATAATAGCCAACACAAAATTTCATCTGATAAATCGATCCACTAAGAAATGAATTAATAAAATTTTTATTTCCCATATACATTAAGGAAATGGTTCAAGCAAAAGTGAAGGGGAAAGCTTTTTTAACATTTTCAATAAAGGTTGAAAATGTTGACGACTTCGGTTTGTCATCATGGCCGTAGCTATTTAAACTGGTAGAAATAGGATAACCAGCTTGTGTACAGGGACACCCAAAAGGGTGACAGTTAATTGCTTTCTATTAGATGTAGTTTTATAAAATCACATTTTAAAAACTTTGTACAGCGAAAATCGTATTAAAATTTAGATTTATTATTCATATGATAAAAAAAAAAAAATTCTATAGAATAGGGTATATTTAGCATTAAGATTTACAGGATCGCACCAAAATATTCAAACACATTATAAGAGCTTAAGAGCTACAATTGGAAATTGTTATAACTGCATGTCAGTTTATGTTAAGGTTTTTTTAACACTTTTCAACAATGTTTTGGAGTGATTATGAATTCAGTTAGTTTGTCTGTCTGCATTTTTTTTCCGTTGTGTGATAACGTAGGCAAAGTACATTAAAAGTTAAACGGGGCAACAAGACATACATTTGGAAAATATTAATAGTTATGCAAACCAAAGGATTTTCCATTCTTGTTTAAAAAATGAAACGAATTTTTGTTAACATCTGGTTTAATGTAAAATTGAAAATTACCATTTATTATGGAAGGATTAAAATTATAATAAAAATAAGTACTAATTAAAAAAAAAAAACTGTAATACTTTAATATTGTTATTATTCACTCTGAAACTTTGCCGGTGGTAAAAATGTAGCAACTTGATAGATTCACTCTGTTTAGTGATGCGATGCCGCAATGTGATAGCTAAGCGATGGTGAGGGAATGACAGATTTCAAATTCCCTTTTCTTCTGTCCATACAAAAATTCTCTTTTTCATTCCATTGTGTTAAGTAAATTATTATTGAATCACAACAAAGGTAAGACTTTAAAGAAAAATGATAAGTTCTTCACTTACCTTGTATTCAGTAGTGCAGTAGGAGCTTCTTTCTCCAGGCATATTTTAATCCAAAAAAAAAAGGCTTTCTTCATAGTTGTTAAGCATTCACTAATAAGCATATATTACAACTAATAATGTAAAAAGATAATTATTTTAATTTGTTTAAATGAATCTGAAAATATTTCTGTGTTGTAATTAGCTTTATTATTGTATATTTTAGGAGTGCATTTTTATGCATCCTTCATGGTTTAGGAAAAGTTACAGACTGCTTGAAGAATTTAAATTACAATTTTTAAGTATATCATTATGGATCATAAATTGTTATATTATATTATATTATGACATTTGAAAGGAAAAAATTAATATCTTATTTTGTTTATACAATTATTAAACTACATCGTTGAAAGAAATAAAACAGTAATTTAGAATAACATGATTTTCCATAAAGTTTGAAATTAATAGTTCTGTAAAATAAATAATGGTTTGAAAATGTTTATTTAGAGAAAAGTAAAAGTCATTATGAGTCTATAAATCTTTCACTCGCGGTGTTCAAGGTCAAATTTAATTATAGTTGATATTACTTTGTTTATAGTTCTGAAATAAATGACAGTAAATAAATGAAAAGTTTATGGAGATGATAATACATCTATTAATTCCCCCTTCAGCTCCATAAATCTTTTAAGTTCCACTAATCAATTTCAATTTCTCTCGGTGTTTTTCGTGAATCTGTCTTGGAAGTGCCTTGGTGAAGATATCACCAGTCATTTTGTCACTTGGACAATATTCGGGTTCTATCACACCTTTTTCTTTTAGATCCTTTAAGTAGTTGAATTGCAAGTCAACGTGTTTCAGTTTTCCAGTAAAACCGATGTCTATCAGTTTTATACACGAAATATTGTCTTGAAAAACTTTGATAGGTAACTCTTGAGGCAAGTGCAAGTCTTTTAATAATTTTAGTATCCACATGATTTCTTTCGCAGCAGTCGTGGCAGATATAAATTCGGCCTCAGCCGACGAAAGAGCGACACAATTTTGCCGTTTTGTGATCCATTGAATAGGATTATCTCCTATCATGAAAACACTGCCTGATGTTGATTTTCTGTTGGACTTGTCTCCTCCCCAGTCCGCATCTGCGTAAACTACCAGTTTAGGTTTTTCATTGGCACTGATAACGAAATTTAGATTTTTTGTGGTATTTAAATACCTGACAACTCTTTTTACTGTTTCCCAGTCCTTTTTTCTTGGACTTTCATTTCTCCTACTTAATATGTTTACGGCAGCTAATATGTCAGGACGGCTAACTGTAGCCAAATATAGCAAACTTCCTATTGTTTGTCGGTATTTAGTGTTGTTTTCTAATGGGTTATCATTATCATCAAATTTTAAGTAATTTGTTTCCATTGGTGTATATGTTGGTTTAGAGATTTCTAAATTTAATTTACGTACTAACTCTTCGATTTTCAGTTTTTGATTTATTTCGAAATCCCCTCTATCATTTCTAGTTATTTTCATGCCCAAATAGAAACTAACCTCTCCTAAATCGTTAACTTCGAATTCTTTGCTTAATTTCCTTATTATTTCATTAATTTGCCCGTTATTTCCGGCAATTAATATGTCATCGACATATACTATAATAAATGAAATGTTGTCTGACGTATTGTTTACATAGAGGCATGAATCAGCTTTGCTCTCGACATAATTTAGGGTTTTTAGGAAACTCCCAATTTTTAAGTACCAAGCTCTAGCAGCTTGTTTAAGCCCATAAATTGATTTGTTCAACCTACACACTTTATTTTCTTCCCCTGGATTAATAAAACCGTCGGGTTGTTGCATATACAGTTCTTCGTTTAAGTCACCGTGTAGGAATGCTGTTTTAATGTCTATGTGTCTTACATTTAATTTGTGGTAAGCTGCAGAGTTTAGGAAAGAACGTATTGTAGTATAGGACACCACCGGTGCAAATGTTTCATCATAATCTTCCCCAAATTTTTGGAGAAATCCCTGAGCTACCAGTCGTGCTTTAAATTTTTGTATTTTCCCGGAGTCATCATATTTTGTTTTAAAGGTCCACTTTGAACCGATAATTTTCTTTCCTTGTGGTGGATCTACTAATGTCCACGTGTTGTGTTCTTTTAACGATGATATTTCATCCTCTGCTGCTTTTATCCAATTATTTTTCTCAACGGGATTTGTGAGATTTTGAACTTCCGCCCAACTTTGCGGTTCATGTATTGGATCATGTTTTACCATGTAAATTAGTCGATCTGGAGGTACACCGATATTAGATCTCGAGGATCTTCTAGGTTCATTGTTTATTTCAAGTGTTTGTTCGGTGTTATTTTCAGGTGTGTCATTAAGTTCTACATTTACAGTTTCCTTTTGACTAATATCATTTTCTGGTTTTTCTTGTGATGAGAGTTTAGAGTTTTGATTTTCTATAAATTTAACCGTTCTTGCGATAATAATACCTTTTCCTCCCGTGTAAATCCTGTATCCCTTTGATCTATAGTCATAACCTACGAAGATTCCCTCTTGCGCTTTATTGTCTAATTTTCTTCTTATTTGTTTATTTATGTACGCAAAAGCTTTACACCCGAATACTCTCAAATGAGATAAATTAGGTTTAATTCCATTCCATAATTCGTAGGGACTTTTATTATTTCCTTTTGTGGGGAGTCTATTAATAATATAGTTTGCTGTGTTGACAGCTTCCCCCCAAAATTGCTTATCTAGATTTGCTTCTGATAGCATACTTCTCACCATTTCTACCAGTGTTCTGTTTTTCCTTTCAGCCACTCCGTTTTGTGCTGGGCAATAAGGAACTGTAAGTTCGTGTTTAATTCCCATTTGATTTAGGTAATTTTCTATTTCACTTCCCACATATTCTCTCCCGTTATCAGATCTGACTCTTTCAGGTAATTTTCCAAACTTATTTTTGACTAATGCTATATATTGTTTGAGCATGGTTAATACCTCGCTTCTATGTTTCAAGAGATAAATCATGCAGAATCTGGTGTAATCATCGATGAACGTTAAAAAATATGTTTTCCCCCCTATGGTGGGTGTTTGAAATGGCCCACAGATGTCTGTATGTATTAATTCAAGTACTCTATTAGTCCTGTATTTAGATTGCTGTGGATATGGTAAATCTGTCAGTTTTTCTTTAATGCATGTTTCGCATGTTTTGTCATGTTTGCAGAAATTTATATTAATTCCCACTGCTAGTTCCTTATCCATAATGTGTTTTATGTCAGCATAATTTCTATGACCGAGCCGCTTGTGCCAAAGCGTGATACAATTCTTATTGTTACATTCGTGAGTTAAATTAATATGTTCATTTGAACTGTTTTGGGGTTGTTTTACTTCATATAAGTTACCCTTTAGTTCCCCCTCAAGGAAGGTTTTTCCGAATTTTTGTAGTATACATTTATCATTTTTGAAAATTAACGTGCAGCCATTTTTGGTGGCTTTACTAACAGAAATTAAATTTGTTTCGAGGTCTGGTACAAAAAGTACGTCGAGTAACTTTATTTTGTTTATTTCCCCCTCAGATGTTTCAGTAGTAATAACTACATCACCTGAGCCCTGTGATGTTAAAATATTTCCGTTTGCTATGACAACATTTGAATTGTCATAATTTTTTATTTCACTAAATAAATTTTTGTTATTTGTGATATGCGAGGAGGAGCCGCTATCTACGATCCAATTGTTTTTGTTTTCTTTACAGGCGATGAATGCTAAATTTTTTAATTTATTTCTTGTATGAGTTTCATCGTCGGATGCATTTGATTCATCCCTGTCATGTTTCATTTTTGGTTCACTATTTTCAAAACATAAAGATGAATTAAAGTTTTTATTTTTATTGTTATAGCCACTTGATGAATAGTTTTGTTTTTTGTTTTTGTCTTTTCTGTACCAACAGTCGTTGGTATTATGATTTTTCATCTTGCAGTATGAGCAGAATTTATTCACTTGTTTTTTCGGAAAGTTTTGTTTGTGTCTTTTAATTTGATAAGCTACGGCATTATCATCAACTTGCAACGCTTTGTTATTACAAGATCTTCTGTTATATTCATCCATCAGCTTACTTTGGATATAACTAGGTGTAAGATCCTCTTCAGATTTTGCTTCTAAAGCAGTAATAAGAGGATCATATGACGGAGGTAGCGAACACAGTAAAAGAGCTGATAGATGAGAATCATTGATATTTTCGCCAATGGCAGTAAGTTTCTCTTTGATTTCTAAAATGTTTGTGATGTGTTTAATCATGTTGCCTCCTTCGGCTAATTTGCAGCTATACAAATTTTTTAGTAAGTATAACTTGCTTGAAAGGTTTGTACGTTCGTGTAAATTTTTTAGTTTAACCCATGTCTCTTTTGACGTGGACAAACCCTTTACATGTACTATCTGATCATCACTAATGAACAGGTTTATCATGGCTTTGGCTTTTTTGGACCAATCTGAAGTGATAGGCTCTGGTGGAGTTTCAGTTATGGCGTCAAAAAGATCTTCTTTTATCAATAACATTTCTAGCTTAAAAGACCAGGTAGCATAATTAGAAGCATTGAGCTTCTCAATAATTGCATTGTCTTTATAAGACGCCATTGTTAATTTTAATTTAATTTACAGTAATAACTTCCACCACTAATAGCCTATGTAATATGAATTTAATTATTGTATGCCAGAGATTTTTAAGTCGGTCTTCATAATCAATGTTAAGTAAATTATTATTGAATCACAACAAAGGTAAGACTTTAAAGAAAAATGATAAGTTCTTCACTTACCTTGTATTCAGTAGTGCAGTAGGAGCTTCTTTCTCCAGGCATATTTTAATCCAAAAAAAAAAGGCTTTCTTCATAGTTGTTAAGCATTCACTAATAAGCATATATTACAACTAATAATGTAAAAAGATAATTATTTTAATTTGTTTAAATGAATCTGAAAATATTTCTGTGTTGTAATTAGCTTTATTATTGTATATTTTAGGAGTGCATTTTTATGCATCCTTCATGGTTTAGGAAAAGTTATAGACTGCTTGAAGAATTTAAATTACAATTTTTAAGTATATCATTATGGATCATAAATTGTTATATTATATTATATTATGACATTTGAAAGGAAAAAATTAATATCTTATTTTGTTTATACAATTATTAAACTACATCGTTGAAAGAAATAAAACAGTAATTTAGAATAACATGATTTTCCATAAAGTTTGAAATTAATAGTTCTGTAAAATAAATAATGGTTTGAAAATGTTTATTTAGAGAAAAGTAAAAGTCATTATGAGTCTATAAATCTTTCACTCGCGGTGTTCAAGGTCAAATTTAATTATAGTTGATATTACTTTGTTTATAGTTCTGAAATAAATGACAGTAAATAAATGAAAAGTTTATGGAGATGATAATACATCTATTACATTGTAATAGATTTTACTCAAATTTTCGGCCAAACAGTTATTGGTGCAAGCTGTATATGGCATATGAGTAACAGGTACAGATATAACAGTATTGATGTACAGTAGTTCCGTTGTACATCAATATGTGCGATGTCATGTAGAGAATGGAGATTAGTATAAACAGAAATTTTAAGGCATTTTTTCAATTGAACGTTTAGCACAATCAAGTAGAAAAACTAAAAGTTTGATTCAACTTGTTTATTTTTTCTTATTGCTAAATATGCCGGATCCAGTTCAATTGTTCCAAAAAAAAAGAGTTATTTAAATTTATATTACTTATAATATTAGAATAAGTTGAATCTTAATATAGTAGTTTCCTCTTTTGTAAGGTAGATGGTGTGGAGGGAGAGGGATCACAGTGAGAAAATTTACCTGAGGTCACATGAAATCTATAAGCTACCCTAACGTAATATTTATTAGAGGGGGCCGCCAAAAATCCATTGCTTAGGGCCGCCAAAATTGTAAAGCGGCCCCTGTATTTTGCTTATGTTTGTCAATCATTTATCAGTTGTTAGTCATCCTATAAATATGCGGCTGCTGCTAATCTATCACTAATAAAGTCTTATTTATAATGGTATGCATAAATTTTGCTTTCAGGATCGTCTGCATATTAAAATTTGCACGAACTTCATTCTCTCAAATAGTAACACTTTTTTTTTTTTTTTTTTTTTTTTTTTTTTGTTGTCGTCGTTTTCGATTATTTCCGTAAACAAATTCGAAATAAAATTTAATAAATTATATATCTTTGTACTGTCAACATTTTTTACTCTTGCATAATTCAAACATTTTATA
Source organism: Salticus scenicus (assembly GCA_963930645.1). Lineage (NCBI taxonomy): Eukaryota > Metazoa > Arthropoda > Arachnida > Araneae > Salticidae > Salticus > Salticus scenicus. Next base: position 68,813,841 of record OZ005659.1, read on the forward strand.
CTGAAACAAATTATAGAGTAGAAAATAGTCCCTATTTCTGATAAAACTCTTTCTAAATAGTAATTATGTATTTAGAAATATTATCATTGCAGTGTAAGGAACATTTGTTCCTCCATATTTTAAAACACTTTATACTGAAACACAGTTACAGGATTCTTATGAATCTCACTTTAGAATATCTAGTATTTAATAGTATTTAATAGTAATCTTTAGTAATATTTTGCAGCAGCTTTCTTCGACTGCATAATACGAGGTTTGATTAAATTTTTTTAATAGTGACTACTATAGGAATCCTGCATTTATTCAATATATATATATATATATAAATTCTAACTTCTAAACTTTTATTACATTATTTATTTTAATTTATAATTGTTGCCAAAAAAATTAAACTCTAAATTTTACATCTACTTTTTATGACAGCATGCAATCATGTTTTATATAAAATTTAAATCATTAAATTCATTTTTTTTTACTTATTGTTATTTCATATTGCTCGCGCACTTTTTATTTCCTGATTCAAAATTATTTTTTAAAAAAACTTTTTCGATATCGTTTGTAACGATACTGTATAAATTTTCCTTTCTTTTTCTTAAAAAAAAAAAAAAAAAAAATGATTTTGATGAAATTCTGGCAAAAACAGAATTTAGTTTAGGACGAAGAACTATTAGTTTTTTTTTTTTTTTTCTTCCCAACTATAACATCGCTTTCATATTATTCAATTATATTTTCGATAAATTTTAGATTTCGATAAATGTCCAACTATCGAAAAATGATTTCGACAAATGTCCAACTATCGAAAACGACAACGCAAAAATCCCAGATCGAGACTAATAGGCCCTCAGTCCTAAAAAAAAGGAAAAAAAAAAGAAAGAAATAGAAATAGAAATAAAAGTTTAGCAATAAAATCGCCAAACTACTGAAAGTAATCATACAAAATTTATCAAATAAATATTACAACTAGCACATACATTAAATAATCAAAGCATTATCTTTACCTCTGATTCACGAGCATTTAAATGTTGTTGTAACTAGGAACTACAAATACCAACGGGGCTTTAACCAAACTTCTAATTTCTGGTTGCTGATAAGGTTGTATGTAGACATGTTGGTTACAGATCTTTTCTTGTGCTGGCTTATCATACTCTTGTTCAATGACAGTTTGCTCTGGTTGCGTACTTTCCTGTTGTATCTGTTCGCAGTTTTGTAAATTTTGTGCAGTTGTTTGTCTTCGTAGCACACACTCTTCGGTTACTTGAGAGGGCACAGATAATACAACTAATGCATTTGCAGCCATATATTCGCTTAGAGGTTCTAAAACAATATGAATTACAACACAATTACAACAATTTTAATTTTTCATTATATTAAAGATAAGATTAATGTATGGAAAATAAATATGAGAATATTTAAGACTTTTACAATTTTTATTATTGTAAATTAGAACAATTCGTTAAATTTACAAAAGAATGAATTCGAATTATGTAGGATAAGAGGATTTCAAAGCTCTGTTACGGAAAATGTAATTAATTTATTCATTCAAAAGATACATACATGTAAAAGTATAATGATCAAATATTGAATATAGAAGAGCTCGAATTCTCTTCCCTTTTTTCAGGACAATTTCAAAAATTAAAAATTTCTGCCTTTTATGCTAAAACTATTTTTACATCATAATCGCTATATTATTTAATCACGAATACATAAAAGATTTCTGTATCATAATAATTATTGGTAGTAAAAAAAATTTGGTAGCGGAAATTTCTCATTCCTTGGCAGTGGGTGTCTTCCCATATGCGTGATTCCCATTTGCGCGAAGTGGTGAAAAATTCCCCTTTGCGCAATTTTTCTTCTCATTTGAGCGAACAAAGTAAAAAAACAAGAATAGTACGAGTTACATGCATTATCATATTCATACACAGCGAGGTAGAGGTGTCCAGTGATTTTTTTTTTTTTTTTTTTTCAATGTGCGCGAAGTGATACTGATAGTTGCGAAAACGAGTTACCAACGTTTTCAGATTGATGCACAGCGTGGAAGGGGTGTATAACAGTTTTTCGGGTCAGGTGCCGAGATAGTGGCAGTACATAGCAGGCAACAACACAAGTCCATGGAATATGCTGGAACTATAAATTGAAAGACATAACAGTCGTCAGCAATCAACTTGTTTTATTTTGGAAATCATAACTTGAAATTATGTCAATTATTTATTAAGTAAATAAATGTTATATGAAAATCGTTGGTAAAATATAGAGATGCATATTACTGATATGAAGAGCTGAGGAAGAGGGTTCTTACGATAATTTTTCGATGTTACTAGATGCGAATCTCGAGATAGAATGATGATCGGGAGCGAGCGAGAATTAATTCCTAAAAATGCCAAAAGATGATGGGAATAGAAATATATAGCGCCAGAGCGCCAAACACATTTTTCTTTGTCTTAATGTTAACTCTATGGGAAATTTTGAATTTTAGAATGACGGTTGTAATATTACAACCCTTAACTTGGCCTACTTTTAGAAGCCAATAAAAACCGTTAACATGTGCAAACGAAAAAATAATTATCTTAGTCATAGCGACACTAAGTCTGGAAATAATAGATTAAGTGCAAATCATCTCAATTGACTGCCATATAAGGCCTATAATAAAAGATAATAGCTTTTTAAAGTAAACAAACAAAATTAAATTACAACGGAAATCGTTTTCTTTTTTTTTTTCTTTTTTTTTTTTTTTTTTTAATAGGGAGAAATATAACTAAAATTATTCAGATAATTGCTTTGGAATATAAACAATCTTTTCTAAATAGCACAACATAAAGAAATGATTCTTTTGGGGAACAGGAAATATTAAATGATGTTTAAGATCCCTCATATATATTGCAATATTTTAAAAAGGAGATCAATGAATTTATTACTGAAGCATTAATGTTAAATAAATATTATTTATTTTAAAATGAATCTAAAGAATGTGTAAGTGACTTGCTCACATATTTTTCCCCAATGCCTGAAAAAAAAAAAAAAAAAGAGCTCCCTCAACTCTTCAGTACAATAAAATAGAACATAAACCATTTATACTATAATGACATTACAATATAAGCAAAATATTATACCACAAAAGTAGTGATAAATAAAAGTACTAAACAAAATTACCATAAAGTCTGCAACATCCAACAAGTAAAAGGTACTGTTATGTGTTACAAAATATTTATATAAAATTAACAAGCTGACATAAGCAATCAAAAAAAAAAAAAAAAAAAAATGTGCATACCATTATTTAATCCTATAAAATGTACTTAAGTAATTTTGAATAAGTAAACAAAATGTGAATGTGTAAATAAAAACAAAACAAACGAGATGGCATTTACTTAAAAAGCTTTGATCAAAATAATTATTGTTTATCTTCAAACATGAAAAAAAAAAAAAAAAAAAAAAAAAAAAAAAAAATTGTTATTTACTAAGCAATGTTACGCTTACACCCACTTTACTAAACAATTGAGCCAGAGAAAAAAATGTGTGTTTCAGTACACATTTGAGATATGGGTTGTGAATCCATTGTCAGTATAACGTGCAAAGAAAATGTGTGAAAGGCAGAAGCAGTGATGCCAGATGGTCGAAAATTATTTCCCCAAACAGGTCTTCAAATTTCCCCAAATCAGGGGGTTTTTTTCGAAAAAATCCCCAACTTGATTTCTACTAAAAAAGAAAAAAAAATTTTTTTAATATGTATATATATATTTCCCCAAATGAAGGCAATTTTTGAAAAAAATCCCCAAATAACAGTAAAGCTATTGAAAGTCTCTAGCCGTAGGGATAAATCATTACGTTGCCAATATTGACAGAAAGTTGACGAACTCCCCAGATTTGTCCCCAAAAATCTTAGAATTCCCCAAAAAAGTCCCCATAAACATTTGATACCCAAAATTGTTCCCAGAAGCCTAAAAAATCCCCAATGTGGCATCATTGAGCAGAAGAGGCTTATAACAAACATTCTGCAACAGACATGCAAACATGTCGTGTATGTGTAAAAAGAAATTATTGAAGAGAAAATTTGCAGTCAGATTGCACTCCCCTTCAACCTATCTGCAATGAAGGTTCTAGCCCAATCAGTAGAATATAAGAGCACACAAGTGTCAAATATAGCAAAAATTAAAAAGAATGGCAAAGATAAAATTTAATTTACTTAAAAATAGTTTATCATTCTAACAAAAATTATGTAAATATTACTGTAATCCAATTCTCAGTATATCTATATGGTGAATTATCACATTGTTTCAGTCGGAAATCTTTTAGATTTGAATGTTTATTTTAAAAAATAAAGGCCATCCCAGTGTCAAACATTTAGTTTCTACAAGCTAAAAAAAAATGCAAAATTTTTAATTAATGTTTTAGAACACACGTTGAAAACATAATCTGTTTCTTTTAATAAACTGTCAAATTATTTTATATCCACTGAGAAAAAGAAAAATTCAATAAACATCGTATGCAATATTAGACCTGCTAACTATGCTAGTTTATCCGTAATAGTGTTAGGTTCCGCCTTTTTTTCACACCGGAATAGTTCTAGAGTAATATTCAGCAATTTGTTCCCATGATTAAATAAGAAGACTATTGCTCTACAAATATTCTGGTATGAAAAAAAGACGGGGCTTAATACCATTACGGATAAACTAGCATAGTTAACAGGTATACAATATTCAACATGTTGTTGTACAAGAAATAGTCTTTTTTTATTTTAAATTAGTGGACCAGCCACAAGACAAGCCAAAGACCAATTCCCGTAGAACAAGCACACGAATGCATAGCTACGTCTAGAATGCAATGCACTCGTGCGGTAAAAACTTTACCCAAAATTTTAGATCTGTATGAATGCTAGTAACAGAAAACCTGAGTGTCAATATAATTATATATGATGAAATAAAAATTAACTTATTTATATTTAAAGAGTTATTTTAGCTTTATTATTATTATTAAAAGTATTACCAATAATTGTATTAAAGCAAATAAATTATTCATAAGAACTCAAGAACTAATTCATTGAAAAGAGAAAAAAATTATTATAGAACAAGATACATAACTGAACAAAAATTAATTATAAATGCTAACAAACAAACAATGTGTTCTAAAAAACACTTGTGTATAAGTATGAATTTTAAATAAATTAAATTAGTATTAAAAAAAAAAAAAAAAAAAAAAAAAAAACATGTATTTTATGTAAGAAAAAAAACCTCTATACATATTTTTTAATGCTGGGAATTGTAAAATTACAAAATCAACTCAATTAAAATTTAAACAATGAGAATACGTTAATGTAAATATTTAGTTTCATTATTTAAACAAATAAAATACTCATGAAATCATAATTGCAGGTGTCAAAAATTTGATCAAAAGCCATTTTTATAGGTCATCACTACAAATGAATGATGAAGAGACACGATTGTAATCTCTCTCTTTTTTTTTTAATATTATTATTATAAGATACTTAAATTATGCAAAAATTTAAATTAAAACTGCTGTGTGTTCCAAGACCAATTTAACCTTGAAAGTTATGATTAATGCTAAAAATCAATGTAATACATAAAACAAGCAGTTTCCCCATTTTTTCTTTTTACCTTAATGGTATACCATAAAATCAAACAAAAAAATAATCAGTGCACAATGATCATAAAAAAAAGTGGTCGACAAAATAAAATCAGTGTATAATAACATTGAAAAGGAGCAAAGAAATTTTTTTTTTAATGTGTTTTCAATGATCATAACATATTTATTTCCAAAAGCTTCAATTATTATCGAAGTCTCAAATATTAAAATATTATGAATCAAATCAGCTGAGCATCAAATGGCCGAAAACTTTACTCAGATAAAATACTGATGCGCATTTAAAATAAATATGCTAGCAAAACTTTATTATTAATGTCTATAATTTTTCTGAAAGCAATACAATATCACTTTCTTTTTCATTATGCCAGCAGACATGAATTAGGAATAGCACAAACATATATACTTATTTATAGCATGATGAATTCAGAAAACAAAATGAAAAATATTTAACAATCACACTCTTTTCTTTGTGTACTATAAATGTGATTTCTCGAATATAATAGCATAGGTCAATAAAATTTATTGAAATGTGTTTATTTATTATTATTATATTATAATAATTATTATTATTTTATAAAAGAATTATAAAAGTATGTGTAAGTGTGAAAAGAAAAATTAAGTCAAATGTCAAATTCACGACCAGGCATGTCTGGATTTTTGTGAGAAAATCCAACACAAGAAATGTAAAAAGTGTAACAAAACTTCTTAAATTCTTGTAAATTCGAGGGTTAAAAAAAAAAAAAAAAAAAAAAAAAAGATAATAATTAAATTATTTGCATTAAAAATTTTACTATAAATGTTAAAATTCATAAGGAAAATAATGTTATTATTCGAGAAATTTTAACTTGGAAAAATTACTCTACAACCAAGAGAAACATTTAAAGTGAAGAACTGATGTTTATGTGTACTCAATAAATATATATAACTTAATTAACTTTCTGCATAAGCCATTATCTATGATATTTTATAATTGTCTAGTATGAATATTAAAACAAAAACACTGAACCTTTTGTTCAAGACTAACTTATTACGTTAGATTCACATGAAAGGCAATGCATTTGAATATTTGCAAAAATTAAAAAAAAAAAAAAAAAGAAAAAAAGAAAAGAAAAGAAAAAAAAAAATGATTGTGTATTATTATGTGGGGCTATTCAAAACTAGAACACAAGTAAATAACTGTACATACAAGCTGGAATTATTTGAACTCGCCTCCAAAAATGTGAAAACACGCGTGTACAAGTGTGAAAATTTCGTATAAGAGAAAAATTTTGCAGGACATGTATTACAGCAGAACTGTTAAGGCCCTACATCAGTGAGCTTCAAGGTCATCCAAATCCCGTATTAATCTATTCTAAAATAATCCCCATTATTACTCATTACGTACATATTTTTAAATTCTGTTTTCACATTCGGAAAATTCACGACCTTATTAAATGTTGCCTCTTTTTTCAAAAATTGATTTTTAAAAATTAAAAAAATTGCTTTTAAGCTGTAAAAGACGAATTTTTACTCGATTTTTTTTATCGTTCTCAAATAATAAACAAATTGTAATATCAAAAATCTGAAAAAAACTGTAATTTTCTGTTGCCTTTTGTTTTTTGGTTGGTGGTCCATGTCTGCTTGTATTATCTATGATCTGCTTAGTAACTACAGGATTAACAGACATGGTTTGAGCACATTTTTGCTTTTTCAGATCTTTAGCAATAGGTAGCTTTGTCAATTTGAGTAGCTCTTCCATTTCAGGTTATCAGCTATTTCAATTTCAGGATCTTTTTTCTGCTCTTGCAGATTTTGAGCAACAGATAACTTATTAAAGCTACCACCCACAACCTTTGAGAATATAATTTTGGTATGTTTCTGCATTTGTTTCTTTGCAATTCTTGCACAGATTTTTTTTTTTTTTTTTTTTTTTTGCTGCAATTCTGAATAGAATTTTTTCTTTATTTTCTGAATGCTCCTTAATTCTGCTTTCTTTAAATGCTTTGTCTTGAAGTTTTTCTTCTGAATATTTTTTATATGCAGTTTTCATGTTTTTGCTTAGTCTGGAATCAACAGAATCTTTTAAAAACCCTTTTTTTTTTTTTTAAGAGCAACTGCAGATTTATTTTCTGCAGATAATTCATATTTTACTGTTTGAATGGCATTAAATGTAGAAACATTCATTCTGCTGCTCTCGGGAGTTAAAATGTTATTCATGACACTAAAACTTGATTCAACTTTGGGCCCATGGAAACATGTGAGGAGCGCTAATGCCATTCGGGAAAGTAAAGGATACTTTCTAGATTTTTTTATTTCACCCCACCAAGTGTAGAGATGCGAAGTTTCAACAAGAGCTTTCAGTAATCAGAGTTATTTATTTATGAAGCGTGAACCGCCCCACGAAATAATTTTTACGCACAAACTCACATATAACAACAAACTGCACAGTTTATTTATTTATTTTATTTTATTTTATTTATTTATTTATTTATTTAATTTTTTTTTTTTTTTTTTTTGGGGGGGGGGGTGTTACAAAAATTTATTTTATTTATTATTATTTTTCAACAGTCACTTTTTTATGGACAACTGTTTTATGGCATTAAATACTAAAACATTGCTCTTTTCTTTATGCATCTTGCATATTTTTTGTTTGATGATACAGTATTTATTTTAAATTTATTAAGAAAAAACAAATAATTCATCAAGTTCAGTCATAAAGCCTAAAAATTATTGTATATGTGAGAAATATTGAGCACTTCTATCACTTTTTTGTTTCTAGAAGTACGCCTTGGTCACTAGCTGGGAAGGGGGAGGGGCAGTCAAAATATAAATAATTAGAGGAATTAGAAATGAAACAATTCTACTTTTTTATAGGTTCTAGAATCTAATAAAGCAAGTTTAAAATGAATATTGACATTTATGTTGCTGATGGAAAAAGATTGGGGAACTAAAGGCTACTGCAGAGCTTTTAATTGTCGATGGCTAGTTGAAGATAAGAATAGAGTTTGAGGGGTTAAAAAAAAACATCAGCGATAAATATTGTATAATTCTATTTCTTTACAGTTTCTAGAATCTGATAAAGCAAGTTCAAAATGAATATTGACATTTATGTTGTGTATGGAGAAAGATTGAGTACTGGAAAGCTTCCGTTGTGTGTTTTATTGTCGATCGTTAGTGGGGATTCTTTTTTTTTTTAACGATCGATATCCGCGATTTTTTAAAAAGCTGATCCGTAATTTGTATATGTTGTCCGTAATGCCGTAATTATTGCCGTAAATCCGTAATAATTACGGACAAATCGTAATAATTGGCACCTCTACAAGTGTCAATGTTTTCTTCTTTTTCAGGCTGACGGTGAGAATCAACTTGCGTGAACTTCTAAATTATAAGCTTCTCTTTCTTCTTTACTAATTACATTTAAAGCATGGTCTGGTAATTCTTTCATATATGCTAAAGAAAGAGCATGTTGTCTAGTCCAAGGATCAAGGTTGGAAACTACTTTTAAAAACGATTTGTTAACGGCATTTTGCTTTGCAAAGTTTTAGCACAAGCAACATAAGCTTGTATTGTGTTTGATTGGTAAATTTATTTATCACATCTGATTTTGATTTAGAGGATAATGTTATCAATCTTTTGGCAGGCTCTCCAATAAAAAAGTATTTTTTTGGTAAATTATTTTTCTTCTCTGCAACATTTAATCGTGAAAGTTTTTTTGAAGAATCGCCAACTGGCAATCCGCGATTGTAATGAAATGCTCGCCCTCTGGTGGACTAAGGTGAAATTACAATTAACATGCTTTAATTCGGCTTTCATCAAGCCGCCATTGCTTGCCGATGTTTAGTTTCACATATATTTATTGAATAAAAATGAATAAATCCGGTAAAAAAAGATAACACATACTGTTGTGTGCTACAGTGTAACTCCAAAGCTTCAAGAAATCCAGAATTAAGCTTCCATTTATTTCCAAATGACAAATTTAAAATTTCAGTTGCTTCGGCTAATGGAAGTAAAGAATTAATCAGATGATTTGAAACTAATATTTGTTCAACTTCAGTTTTAATCTACTTCCGATCGAACTTTGAATTAACTGAATTTTTTTTTTTTTTTTTTTTTTTTTCAAAAGCAATCAATTTTCCATGATGTAATGGCGGAGAAATTATAGTACGAATATTAAGTAGAATAACAAAAAGAACAATAATAAATACACGTGGCTATTATATTTACTAACAACAAAAGCTGAAAAAGCGCCATCTATCGATCATTACAAACGCGGATAGAACTTCAGGTCTTATGAAGCAAGACAAAAAATTCTTTAACAAATTTCTTTGCTTTTCATGAGCCAAGTGTATTATGGGAGAATTAGTTTGGAACAATTTTACATACTGTTGTAAAAGTGGCAACACTCATAGAAAGATAGATAAGTTTAACTTTGTCTCAAAATTGTTTTCAAATATTTTTTTGACAATCCTTTGTTTGCGCTCTTTCCCAGCCCCAGTCAGAATTTTTTTTTTTTTTTTTTTTTTGAAGGGATGATTGAAAACTCCTGATTTTGTTTTTTCCTTCCTCGCTTATTTTAAAATATTTGAAAATCTTTATAACTAAATGCAAATGTTCAGTTCTTTTTGGAGAGTTTAGAAAAGAAAAATAAAACAGAACTAATGCATCAAAGTCTCGAAAAATCTTGTGCAGCATCATAAATTGACAGCCACCTGAAGCTAATAAAATTTTGTGGCATTGTATCAATACCTTATACTTGACGTTCAAAATCTCACAAATCAGTGATAATGCAGAATGGAAGTCAGGGGACCATTTGAAATCATTGTGAATGTCTACAATTAAACATTCCAAGTAATTCGAAAAAGGTTTGCAAAACTGCTTTGCTGCATTGTGGGCGTGGTGACAAGCGTCACCATCTATATCCAGGCAGTAGCGTAGCTAAGATGTCCTGCGCAGCGCCCCCCCCCCCCCCGGCAATCTAAATCATGCGCCCCTTTCCTATCATCCTATAAAGATACTTCTTTTTACTTAAAGTTAAAATAAATATTTGCTTGGAGACAAATATTACGTATCAATAGGAGACACTTCAATTTATCAATATTTTTATTTGAAAAGAAATCGTTACTCTATTCTAACTGTACTTCTAGTTACTGTACTTCTAACATTCATTTATAAAATAGAATTTATTGAAAGTTATTAAAAATATTATATTTCATATTAAAAATGCATAACATCTTTAAACTTATATTGACAGAATAAAAAAGATTAAATAAATAAAAAAAATTGAAATAAATATAACTTTAAAAGACATGAAAACTAAAACACATGCAGATTAAAAAAGATTAAATAAAAAAAAAAAAAAATTGAAATAAATATAACTTTAAAAGACATGAAAACTAAAACACATGCAGATTAAAATAAGTAAAGAAAAGAAAAGAAAATTAATCTTTTTTTTTTTTTTCTCGAATGACGACAAAAAAAAAAAAAAAAAAAATACAGCACAGCGTGCTCTAAAATTACAACACCAGAGATCTTATTTTCACTTTAACGAGTGCCTAGCAGGTAATGTGCAGATTATCTAGGTAATTTCAGAAATGAAACAATTTTTCTCACTTTAACGGATTACCGTAGTTAATGCGCAGATTACCTAGCTTATCTGCAGATTAACTGATTTTTGCACTTTATCGGTAACAGTATTACGCTTAATTTATTTTATTTTAAATTTAATTGGAATTGATTTTTAAATTTTTATTGATTTTATTAAGTTGTTATATAAGTTGGACATAAACCTCATCTAAACTAAGGACAAAATTTAAAAGATTAAAAACAAAAAAGTTCAAAAGAATATACTTACCGAATATCTGTGTTTACAATCGTTCAACTAAGATCTTAATTAAATTTGTTTTACAAATTATAACAGTGGTTTAAATTACAATTATATAATATAACGCTTATTTATAGGCAGAGGCTGAGCAATAAAATATAAGTATACTACTATTACAAATTCGCAATGATAAACAGTAACTAACGTATAAACATTTGGTAAAAAGAAAAAGAAAGCAGCTGAAAACGATGTCAGGGGGCAGTATTTTTGTGAAATTTGGTTGACCTTGGAGAAAAGACTTTTCTAATTGGATCACAGTCACACGTCATAGGAGGGTCCGTGTGTAATATAATGTATTGGTAATATTATCGTCTGCAGTATCAAGATTTGTTGATCGTCTACCCCAAAGAAACAGTATTGGCGGGTTTAGTTTTCTTGGAATATACTAGAAGAATAACCTGATTTCTTTATCACTACTTTTTCCACTATGCGTACTGTGTATAGAGACAATGGGGGAAGAGGAATGAAAAAAAAACGTTTTGAGAACTATCCGCGTTAAAAAAAAAAAAAAAAAATTCAAAAGAAAACAATTTGAATAAATACAATAAATTTAAATCGGATTATGAGTATTGAGACTATTTTGATGTATCACTAACAATGAGCAGTAGATTCAGGGTCCCCCAAATTTTTTCTAGAGCCCAAGATTGTCCTAATAGCGTCTTGTGTTTTTGTATTTTTTTTCCATTTATCAGCATTAGATCATTATGAAATCCTTAAAATAGAAAGTAAAATAACTCAACATTATAGCTACTATGTCTATAAATCAATGGTATAAAAACTCATAAGCAGCAAAAGAGTACCAGGAGAAGAGGGCCATGACAAAAAAACGCACTTACCTTTTGAGCGTAACTATTTTTGCGATTAATTAGAAAATCAATTTTTTTAGAGGGAGGGGAAGAAAAAAGGGGTTTCAAAAGGGTCTATATTTCTATTTCAATTAACGATTAACAAGAACATTTCTTTTTTGGGATGCTTCTTAAATTTCGCCACTTTTCTCTCTCAACTGCTTCCTTTTTTTTTTTTTTTTTTTCCATGGTAATTTTTAGGGAAGTCTTTAATATTTTAAGTGCGCCCCCCCCCGCACTGCGGGGGTGCAATCTACGCCACTGTATCCATGCATGAGAGTGCAAAAAATTAAAAAAAGAGGAAACACGCGTGTTCATAAAATTAATTTCAAATGAAAAATAACGCGTGCGGGAAAACTATACAAATGTGTTTATAAAATTTATTTCAAATGAAAAAATAATGCTCACATGAAAAAACTATACAAAATATTTTAAAAGTGACAAATTAAACTAAAAGAATAACACATCAACACTTTAAAACATGTGTTTAAAAAAAACAGCTAGCAATCAACTTTTAATAACATTGACTGGTGGTGGGAAAATGGGAAAGGGGGGGGGGGGGGGGGGGGGGTAAAAAAGTAGTTCATGAGTGAGAAATATTAAATACAATTCTACTTCTTTGTGGGTTCTAAAATATCATAAAGTAAATTTAAAATTAAATTGACATTTTTGTTGTGGATGGATAAATATTCAAAAATAAAAGGCTTCCCGCAGAATGTTTAATCGGCGATGGTTAAAGATGAAAAGGGGGGGGGGGGGGAGGACAAAAAAAACTTACATGAGTGAGACATATTCAATAATTCTGTTCTTTTACATGTTATAGAATCTGATAAAGCACGTTTAAAATGATTATTGACATTTATATTTTGGATGGAAAAAGATTGAGAATCTAAAGTTTTTCGTGGAGCGTTTGAACACTGATCATTATTGGAGTTTGATTTTAACAAAATAAAAAACCGCGAAATTAACGAAAATCACAAAAAAGCGGAAAATCGCGGATCCGCGGAAATTTCTCATGCCTGTATATCTAAAAGGTGAGGACACTGCTCATGCATTCTAATTTCTAGCCTATTTTTTACCTCTCATTACATTTACATTACATGAGTCAAATCCAGCAAGCTTGTTTTCTACAGTCTGAGAGATAAGGAACTAAGTTAAAAATGAATAATAAAAAAACTGAATTTTCAATTCCAAATTCTAATGTTTGGATTTAATTATGTCAAATTTTTCCACTTCTGAATTTGCAGAAAATAGGGGCGATATTTACAACATAACACACAGAATGTTTGGTGGCGCCATCTATCAAACAAATGTAGTATTAAAGTATATTTTCAACGTTTTATATAAAATACATTCGACGAATTCAAAAAGAAAAAGTCTTTGTCTTTTTAAAAATCAATTTTTATAGAATTTTTTTTTTTTTTTTCTGTTTTTCTAATTATTAAATATAATAATGACAAATTAAAGTGTATTGTTTTTGGAGGATTATCATTAATCAATAATACCCTAACTGAAAATTTAAATGTTAAAATATAAAATAATTCAATATTTTTTTTTTTTTTGTAGTCTTCACTTTAAAATTAAACTTAATAATATTAAAAAAATATATTTAATAAAAAATATTTCATAAATTTACAATTATTTAATAAATAAAAATACTTCAGATGAAGGTAAATTAAGTATTTTGTACTTTGGGAATAAGACATTTGACTAAGTAACTATACGAGGGTCCTACGGCCGTGGAGGAGGTCTTTCTAAGGGGTCCTAGCCCGTATTCACACGAATTTTGAAGAAAAACACGGAAGACACCGAATGGCTAGGTCATAAGCCCGTATTTACGAGTTTCGGAGAAAACCATGGGAAACTTCGAACGGCCAGGCCGCCAAGTACGATCTGGGATCGAACACAGCACCTCACGTCTACAAACTTTGAGAGCAGAATCCTTTAAAATACTTTCAGAAAATTATTTTAATTTTAATATCGTTTTAATTTTTGAATTTTAATTAAAAAAGTAATAATTTGAGAGTAGAATCCTTTAAAATATATAACAATTTAAATATATATATTTAACTAGTTACGCATTTAATTAAAAATATTTTATAAATTGACAATTATTTAATAATTAAAAATATTTCTGATGAAGTTAAATTAAGTGTTTGGTACTCTGGGAATAAGGCGATTGACTATACGAAGGTCCTAGACCCGTGGGGGAGGTCTTTCTAAGGGGTCCTAGCCCGTATTTACGTGAATCTGGAGAAAAACACGGAAAACTCCAAACGGCTAGACCGCCAGATTGTATTTGCGAGCGTTTCATAGAAAACCATGGAAAACTCCGAACGACCAGGCCGGCAAGCGCGATTTGGGATCGAACCCAGCACCTCACGTTTACCAGCTTTGAAAGCAGAATCTCGCTTCACTGGTTAGAAACAGCAATGCTAATTAACGTTTGGTGGGATTTTTTTTTTTTTTTTTTGGTTTTTCTAGAACAGCTTAATTTTTTCCTCTTTCTTTACGTTCTAGACAAATGAAAAGAGGAAAATTTTTTTTAAATCACCTGATTTTGTTTTATGATAAAAAATATTAAGGATTTCTTTCGTGAAAAACGGAAACAGGCAAATATGTTCATGGAAACAAAAATTCTTAATTAAAATTTACTAAAATGTAAATAAATAAAGATGCATTTGCTTACCAGGCAAAACAAACTGATTCTTCTTTAACTCCAAAGCAGTTTTATGCTTTCCAGACTTTACGTGGTCGGTGAGTGTAGAGGATCCGCGTGATTTATAATAAAGTTCCTGTGAACATAAAATGCAGTATGCAGTCCCAGGAGCCTCTAATTTTCGAATGCATTCACGCAGAAATGTATTATCTACTTGTTTTTCGAGCCATTCCCATCGCCACGGATTTTTGATGTTATTATCTACATCAATTTTTCTAACATCAATATGTCTTTTACGAGAAATAATATCCTTCCGTAAAGAAGACATTTTATCCTAAAAAAAAATTCGGTCCATAGAACGTTACTGTTGCTTTTAATGTTTTATAAATATGCATTCAATTCAAAATAATGAATGAGCGGAGGGATATGAGGAAAAGAAATAAAGTATCTCAACATCAAATTTCACAATATTTTTTGTCTACTTGGCGGACATTTTTTGTACGAACCGAAGCGATAGACTAATAATCATATTCATTATACATCTATGATGATGAAACCACAAAATGAATCACAGACGAAGGCTAAGGCTCCTATATAAACGAGCTGGCGCATCAGGCATTTTGTTGCCTTAGGGTTGCCACATGTACCCACCACGTTTCTCTGAGAAACAAACGACAACCTTTTTTTTTTATCGTTTTACGTTACTTTAGAGTAACTTGTTTTATTATATTTCATAATTATAGCTAAGTAAACTATGATATGGAAGTTTGTTTAGCGTTAAACTGCTCTAATCATTCAAGAAGAGAATATAAAGTGTTCACAGACCTTCTATTACTGTGTATTTGAGTTTTGGCGACATTTTGTAAAAGAAACAGAAACCGCCCTAACAACACATCTTACACCAGTACATCAATAGGATATCCTCAGAATAAAATGACATCCTGAGAATGAACTGTGAAAAAAAATGTGTTTTTAGGAATATTATTGTTGCTTATTGCTCTTATCTTGACCGGATTAGCTTCAGATCAAGATTTCTTAAATTCAATAGGGAAGCGATAAGGACGCCAAGCGGGAATGCTGTCCTTTTCGGAGGCAAAAAAATGGCGGTGATGCGCCGGCCTATTATTTTATTTAGGGGCTCTAACAAAGGCAGCGAGCGTGTGTGATGTCACTGTAGTTCGCCTGACGATTTGTGCGCGATGCTGCGCATGCCAATATCCGATAAGCACGGGATTTTCGTCTGCCCGCCGTCCGAAGCTCCTGGCGTACGGGGAGAACTTTGGAATTTTGGGTTGGGTCGGCACTGAAATGATTTCGCGAAATTAAAAAATAAGCATATAGAAAATGAAAAAAAATACATAAAATCGTTGGGGAAAAAAAAAACAAAAAAAACGGGAACAATAAAAAACGCGGAAATAACGGAAAATAACAAAAAGCGGAAAATCGCGGATCCGCGGAAAATTCTCATGCCTGTTAAATTAAAAACGTATAGAAAAAAAAAAAAAAATTGAAAAACTTACAAAACGGCCTTGCGCGACTCGATCCCAGGACATCCGTATCCGAAGTCAAGCACGCTAGCAATGCACCATGCACCATCCATTCACACAACGATGTGTGTTTTGTTGGCTTTTATAGAAATAGCTAAAACTAATAGAGGGCATATCTCACCCCCATGGGAGTTGTTGCAGCAAATTTGTACGGCACCCAATGTTTTCGAGCAATTTAAGCTTGGTTTGGTTTCAATAGCGATTTTTCTGATTCATACTTCCCTTGTTAGTGTTAATTTTCTTCAAGATTAAAATCATTTGCATTCATCATGTTTGGTAATTATAATAAATAATAGTTTTTATAATTTTTTTGCACTTAGTGAATTTGTATAGGAATATGTATAAGAAAGTCTTGTGGTGGCTATAACATTCTAGCTATGTATGTGAATGGAATCCAGTTGTATAAAAACTAAATGCTCTTTAAACCAACCTGTTTTACTTTCTTCTATATTCAATAGAAGAAAGTACTGGATTCGTACAAATTTTCAACTTCTGGTTTTCGACGGATTCACACGCTTTGAGAGGTCTAGAACACGATTTGACCATTTTAAGAAAATGTTCGTCTGTGTGTTCTGAGTCTGACAAAAGTTTTGTGGCGACTTTTTCCCTGGAATTACTGCTGAGAATTCTGTATAAATTTATATTTTGATGCACTTTGATCTAAATTAGTGCCTAGCAACTTTTGATGTGAACCGCTCAACAGGTGGCGCTGCTATATAGCGATTTCGCAATTTAAAAGGCTATATCACAGGTTCTATTGTGTATAATCAAACAAAACTTGACGTGTGAGAAGGTCATTATGCTGATTCAATTTGAATGCTTATCGGCCAACAGGGGACATTGCTATACATTGATTTCAACAGTTTAAGGGAAGGCTATATCTCGGGAACTACTGCACAGAATTGCATATAAATTTATATGTAGATGCACCTTGACATAAATTAATATCTGTCAAATTTGGTGTTATTCGCCCAACAGGTGGCACTGCTATACTGCAAGTTTCCTCGATAATGGGAAGGTTGTATGTCAACTTCTATGGCATTTAACTGTATAAAACCTGATATGTGAGATAACCATTATAAAAACACATTTTTTAAGATGCTATTTATAGATCTTTGGATATTTAGTGTTAGTTTTCTCTAAGATGAATTAAATTTGATTAATCCTATTAGATTTTAAATAATAGTCGTTTTAATAAATTATTTGCACTTAATGAATTAATATAGGAAAATATAGAAGAAAGTCTTGGGGTGGCCACAACATACTAGTTTAATTATTGTGTGCCCTTAAAAAATTGAAAATTTCATGTGTATGTTGGGAATGGGGAGTGCCGGATATCCGGATCCGGCAAAGCAAAGTAATATCAGGAATGCCGGATATCCGTGTCCGGTCCATCCCTATTAAAAGATAATATGTTACAATGTAAAGAAAATGTAAACAAATCAAGAATTGAATGTGTGTGTATTAATTTTTAAATATAATTGCCAAAAGAAACAGATTAACTCATTACATATGGGATCCAACAAATATCCTGTACAGTTACATGACCAGGCACATCAATCACAATGATTGACTAAAACACCACAACAATGTAAGGTAAAATGTGTAATATGCGAATACAATGGGAAAATATATATATATATATATGAAAGGGGACAATGAAAGTGTGTATATCTTTGAAAAGCCATGGTCTGTAACTAGGGATGAAACGGATAGTGATTTTGCCGGATACCGGATATCGGATATCCGGAGCTCTCCTGCCTGCCGGATACGGATATCCGGACCGGATATCCGTCGGATATCCGGCATTAGTTTTGTTTTTTGTTGTGTTGTATATTTCTTTTCTTTTTCTTTATTTTAAAACAATAAAATATAAACATATTTCATATACTATTCTTTTAAAAACATTTTTAATATAATTTATTAAACATATTTATTTAATATTCTATTTATTTGTGCAATATTGCCATGAAGAATAAAATTTTAAGCCTAACATACTCATTCCTACACTTGCAGTTTTTGGTGAAAAGCACTATCACAAAAAGATAGGTTTTGTTCAGAATTATAAAACTAAAACTTATTATTTACATATTTTTTACAATACTAGTATTAAAAAAATGAAATAAAATATTTTACTAATATAATCACAGTTGAAGTTTATTTTCACATGAAACTAATATGTTGTGGCCATCACAAAACTTTCTTCTACATAATTCTATATAACAGCGCCACTTACGGTTTAAATCATATAAAAGTTTAACCATAGCTTCTCACAATAAATATTTAACAAAAGGAGTTTATGCAGTTTTAATCAACAGATGCTGAGATATATGCTTGTGAAAAATCATAACACAAGCTCCACCTGTCAGCTGATATACACATAAATAAGGTCAACATTTGTTTTCATAATGGTTGTCTTATATATCAAGTTTCATGCACATATGTCATAGAAGTTGGGATTAACTTAGCCTATTCATTGGGCAAATTGTAGTGCAGTATTGCCACCTGTTGGCCGATATACACCTAAATAAATCTCAATAGTGTTTCACAATGGCTGGTTCTCTCACATACCAAGTTCTATGCCATTATACACAATAGAATAAGAGATATAGCCTTCCCCTTTTGGGGGGAAATTTCTGTATTGCAGAGCCACCTACTGGCCAACATGTACCCAAACTGAACCAGCCTAATTTCTCATAATGCCTTTCCAACATGAAGTTTTGTGTAGTTACAATGTTACATGAAATAGAACCTAAAATATAGCCTTCCCTAAATTGTAGAAAGCACTGTATAACAGCACCACCTGTAGAGCAATTGGCACCAAAATTTGATAGGCACTAATATATGCCAAGTTACATGTAAATATATATTTATATGAAATTCTATGCAGTAGTTTCTGAGATATAGCCTTCTTCCTCTAAGTTGCAGAAATTGCAGTATGGCACTATGGCAGCACCACCTGTTGAGCCATTTGCATCAAAAGTTGGTAGGCACTGATTTATGTCATGGTGCAACTACACATAAATTTATTTATAATTGTAGTACGCAGTAGTTCCGTAGGTACCGCTGAACAGAATTTTTGTCACACACACACAGACATTTTTTCAAAAATTGGTCAAACCAGGTTCTGGACTTCTTAAAATGTGTAAATCCATCAAAAACCAGAAGTTGAAAATTTTTATGAATCCAGTACTTTCTTTTGACACATTTATAAGAAAACATAAAAGAAAGAAGAAAAAAAAATAAATAAACTAAAAGCTTCAAACTAGTATGTTATGGCCATCACAAAACTTTCTTCTATATCTCTCTATATAACAACGCTACATGCTGTTTAACATGCAGAAGAAACATAATCATAGCTGCTTACAATAAAGATTTTAGATATTGAGTTTTGTGCAATTTTAATCAAAAAATTTTGAGATGTAGCCATGTGGAGAATCGCAGAAGGTGAGGAACAGCTGTGCCACCTGTTGGTCGATATACACCCAAATTAAGCCAACTTTTATTCTTATATTATTTTTATCTTGTTTATATCTTAAATTTTATAGATGTTGAGATTCCGCCTTCCTATTCACAGAGTAAATTGCAACATAATATAGCCACCTATCGACCAACATGCACCAAAATTGAATCAACATGATGTTTTATAAAAATGACCCTTTCCCATACTAAATTTCTAGCAATTATACACGAATGAATCTGAGATATAACTTCCCCATTCACAGGAAAATTGCTGCTTAGCAGCATCACCTATTGGCCGTTATGCACAGAAATTGAATGAAGATGTTTCATAATAGCCCTCCCTGTGACACACTTAATTTATTTTTTTAATTATACACAGTATAAGCTGATATATAGTCTTCCTTTAAATGGGAGAAATCACTGTATAGCAGCGCCATCTGTTGAGTGATTTGCACCAAAAGTTGATGGGCACTTTTTTTTTTTGGTAAGATGCAACTATGTATACATTTATATGAAATTCTGTGCATTAACTCTTGAACTGCACAAAATTTTTGTCAGATAGACATTTTCCAAAAATGGTCAAATTGTGTTTTGGTTTCCTCAAAATGCATAAATCCACCGAAAACTGGAAGTTGAAAATTTTCACGAATCCAATACTTCCTTCTATTTAATATAGAAGAAAGTAATAATTCAAAATGAATTTATACTTTTTACTTATCTTATATTTTTATATTCTGTACAGATAAGAAAGAAAATTTTACATTAATTATTAAAATTCTTTAAGTAAGTGAAGTTTTTCTGCAGTACAAAATCAAAAACTTTAAATGACTGATTTTTTTTTTTCTTATGAACAATATGAAAGTGAAAGTACAGACTTTCTGAAAATTTAAATATGTACTTTTATTTGAAGTAATTTTAATTTTTTGGGATATATCTAAGCAACGCAACAGGGAATTCTAAATTCAGGTGCTTTAGTAAGATATTCCATTAAAAATGCAAATTTATATAAATTGGAGGGTTTTTTAAAAAATCCAAATCGAATAGATAGTGCAAGTAATGCCAGGTTTCTGCTAGTATAAATATATGGTCACAAAAACAACAGCTTTATTGTGTATGGAAAACTGGATTGTATATAAACAGGTTCTAGTCAATAAATGCACATTATTTGACTCATTCTCGAAACAATCTAACAACTTTAACATCCAAGACTAACAATATTACTAAACAATTTAACAACATATTAGCAAAAGACTTGAAAACAGAGTTATATATACCCAGCAACTGCAGAGAATAAATATCATTTGTTCAGGAACAACAATGAACAGCTCTTTCTATTGTTATGGGGGAGATTAGGGGGAATGTTATAGATCACTCTGGGAAAAAAAAACCTAGCTAACTCTGTACAAAATTAAAATAGGGCTTCTATATTTCTTAGACCTGAAGCTACTTTTGGCTAAATTTGTTTGCTAATGAGTCCAAAATCGATTTTTCGCAGAAGCCAACTTAAAAAAAAAAAAAAAAAAAAATCCATTACAAGCTACAACTGATCTAAAAAAAAATTTAAAAATTGTCGCAAAATTTTCATCTGATGGGAGTTTAAGCTTGAATTTTCTCCTTCGGATATCCGTCGGATATCCGGCTTGAAATTGCCGGATATCCGTATCCGGTGTGCTGATATCCGGTACTCCGCCGGATATTTAAAACTCAGCCGGATAGGCCGGATACCGGATAGTTACCGGATATCCGTTTCATCCCTATCTGTAACCCAGAACATATCATAAAGACATCCCATCCAATAATTAATCTGTGCATCAATTTGTAAAATCTCATGAAAACAAGATATGTACTAGAGAAAAAAAAGTGTGGATAATTTAAAATAGGGATAAATAACGAAGAAGAAGAAAAAAATACCTAACAGAAATATATCAAATGCTATTTATATCTCAATGAATAAATCACTTTCAGAAAAAAAAAAAAAAAAATATATATATATATATATATAGTGTGTGAAAATGTTTCATGTGTGTGAATGGAGTATGTGTATGAATGTAACATATTTAGGAGACTAAAAATTATCATGTAAACAAACTACTAATTACGATTTTGCAAAAATGAACTGTTAAAAGATTTCCTTTTATTTTCAATATGCCTTTTTTTTTTTTTTTACTCTGTGCATATTATTTTAATTGTTTTATAAAAATATATTTCCAATGCCTATCTTAATTTTCGAATATAAAATAAATCACTATTACTAATAACTGCATAAAAGAAAATATAAATACTTTAAAAGTATAAAAGAGTAAATTATATACAAATACCATGTAATAGGACACTTAGAAAAACTTATAAAAAAATTTCAATAAGTTAAAGAAAGAAGCAAGTAAATAAACACAGTGCACCATGTATAATAAAATAATAAGTCAAAATTACTTACTTTCTGAACACAAAATTAAATAAAAACTTCAAAAATATATGATCGGGAGCGAGCGAGAATTAATTCCTAAAAATGCCAAAAGATGATGGGATATGGGAATAGAAATATATAGCGCCAGAGCGCCAAACACATTTCTCTTTGTCTTAATGTTAACTCTATGGGAAAATTTGAATTTTGGAATGACGGTTGAAATATTACAACCCTTAATTTGGCCTAATTTTAGAAGCCAATAAAAACCGTTATCATCTGCAAACGAAAAAGTAATTATATTAGTCATATCGACACTAAGTCTGGCAATAATAGATTAAGTGTAAATCTAAATCTCAATTGACTTACATATAAGGCCTGTAATAAAAGATAATAGCTTTTTAAAGTAAACAAACAAAATTAAATTACAAAGGAAATCGTTTTTTTTTTTTTTTTTTTTTTTTAGGGAGAAATATAACTAAAATTATTCAGATAATTGCTTTGAAATATAAACAACCTTTTCTAAATTGCACAACATAAAGAAATGATTCTTTTGGGGAACGGGAAAAATTAAATGACGTTTAAGATCCCTCATATATATATTGAATAATTTAAAAAGGAGATCAACGAATTTATTACTGAAGCATTAATGTTAAATAAATATTATTTATTTTAATTTATAGTTAGATATTTTTGTAATGAATTAGATGAATCTAAAGAATATGTGAGTGACTTGCTCACAGGGTGTCCAGTGATTTTTTTTTTTTTTTTTTTTTTTTTTTTTTTTACGTCCGTGGTAGTGATTGCCGAGGAACCGAGTTACTGGTGTTCTCAGATTATCAAGTCAAAATGGAAGAAATCACGTGCAAGCCCGTTCCTGCAATTTCTGGTAGTGCAAATGAGAATTTTTCACCCCGTAGCACTGATGCCAGATGGTTGAAAATTATTTCCCCAAACAGGTCTTCAAATTTCCCCAAATCAGGGGGTTTTTTCGAAAAAATCCCCAACTTGATTCTCTAAAAAGGAAAAATAAAAAAATTTTAAAAAGAAAATATCAAGCAGATTTATGCTCAGATTTTTCCCCAAATGAAGGCAATTTTTGAAAAAAATCCCCAAATACAAAAATGTATTATAATCCCCTCTAATCAGTTGGTGCTGTTGGCAACACACGGAAAGGGAGGGCATAAGTGCAAAATTATAGAGAAATTGTAATATGTAATTTTGACATAATTTTTAATAAAGCTCAAAATTTTGCGATGTTCCGCTCAAAACTCGAAATGTCCCTACACTGACGATAAAAATCCCTTCTTTAGTGAATAAACATGAAAAAATTAGAAACAACATAATCCATGCGTAATTCCTTGAAATTTCTTTGACAGAAAGTTGAACTCCCCAGATTTATCCCCAAAAATTTTAGAATTCCCCAAAAAAGTCCCCACAAATATTTGGTCCCCGAAATTGTCCCCAGAAGCCTCAAAAATCCCCCAAAATAGGGACAAAATCCCCAATCTGGAATCACTGCCCCGTAGAGCAAGTGGGATTAATTCGAGCAGTGTTACTAGAAACTAGATTTGGCGGATTTTTTATTCAATAATCACCAATAATTTTTAATTGTAACGTTTGGCTAATTACTTAGACAATCAATCGTTAATCGTCTGTTATGTATATAAAATATCACTTTTTATATACATCATCATGTCTATAATGAAATTCTTGATTTTGACTTCATATTTGAATTTCTGGAATCTTGGTAGTCAAATATGTAGTATACAGTTTCTACAATCTCATTAAGTGTTCATTGAAATGCAAGCATTTAAAATTTTTTAAGATGTTAATGGGAAATGCATGCCACAAAGTTTTGTTTATATCTCCACATATATATATATATATATATATATATATATACATATACATACATATACATATAATGGTTTTTCAAATTTAAAAATACTATTTAATAACAGTTATTCAAAGTAGAAAACTGAATTTTCGAAGATAATAAAGCACGTAATTACACACAGTTGCCAAATTTTTAAATAATAGTATTTTGAATACAAGTCTTTTAAGATAGTTTTCTTTATTTTGTTTAATTGAAGAAATTTAAGCATTAAATAAAGAAAAATTTATCTATAAAAATAGTGGTATTTAAAATGCGTATAAGTTGGGAGCTATGCTTCTATATGGACCTTTTTTTTTTAAAAAAAAGAACTAGTAAAGTAATTTGTTTCGCCCTCCGTAGCACGAACTCTTATTACGGGGACTTTTCTTGGCATCTTAAATTTTTTTATAAATCAGTTAATTTTTTACTTTCTTCTGTATTTAATAAAAAAAGTATTGGATTTGTAAAAGTTTTAGGTGGATTTACACGTTTTGAAAATTCTAGAATGCGATTTGACTCTTTTTAGAAACTGTCTGTCTGCTTGTTTCAGCGCGTGTGTGTGTGAGACAAAAATTTTGGGCGACTTTATCTCAGGAAGTACTGCACAGAATTGCATATAAATTTATGTGTAGACTCACCTTGGCTTAAATTAGTGCCTTTCAAATTTTTATGTCCATAGCTCAACAGGTGGCGCTACAATACAGTGATTTCCGCAATTTGAACGAACGCTATATCTCAGGAACTACTGCACAGAAAGTTATATAAATTTAGATATAGATACAACCTGACATAAATTTCTGCTTACAGCTTTTGGTACCAATCGTTCAACAAGTGCGCTGCTCTACAGTGAATTCTGCATTTTAATAGAACATTCTAATTGGTTATTATTACATGTATATTAAATACTAATGCTTCAATAAAAAATAAATAACAACAAAAAAAAAAATCTTTTATACATATATTTGAAAATAAAAGTGTTAAAACCGGTTTTAACATTCTATTACTCTTTTATTTTTTAAAATTTTGCCTTTTCGACACTTTGCAACAAAATTGAAAAGTGTTCCTAACTTCAGTTTGTCTGTTTACGTCTGCTTGTTTGCTCTTTTATTTCTATAAATATTTTCAGAATTTTTTTAAACTCATATATGTTATTCAAGTTTACTATGGTATGTTTCCTGTTGAAAATGGTATATGTAGCACAACTTGTTTGTGTACAAAGATACCCAAAAGAATTTAAACGCATTGCGCTCTACGAGAAGAAATTTTATAAATAATATTTAAATATCTCTGCACAGCATAAATCTCAATGAAATGGACATTTATTATGACAAAATTACATTATGCATAGAAATAAAATAGCATTTAGGTTGCCTGGACCACAAAAAAATATACGGATAAATTAAGGGTTGTAATAAGAAATTATTGGAACTGCATTTTGTGTTGTGTTAAGCATTTTTAACGATTTTCAACAATGTTTAAGAGTAATTATGACATTAATTAGTTTATCTGTCTTTTAGTGTGTCGGTGTTTCTGTCCGTGCTCTAATTTCCTCAAATATTTTCAGAATTCTTCAAACTGATAATATGTTATTCAATGTGGTATGTTCTCTATTGAAAATGGTATATGTAGCATGATAAGTTTGTGTACAGGGACACTCAAAATAATTCCAATAAATTGCGTTCTTGAGAATTCCTGCAAGCATTTCCGATTATTTTAACACCAGTATTCCCAAATAAATATTTTTGTTTTATTGAAGCACTTAAATTTGACAGTTAAATTAGGAAAAAGTTACTCTTAAAAAAAAAAAAAAAAAGTGGTGTTTAAAAATTGGTATATTTGACATCTCATACTACTGGCAAATATAGTCCCAACTTAGATTGATTTATTTACTTTTAGTGGTTGGAAGTGGGGGGGGGGAGGCTTAAGTTTAAAAAGAAAATATGCGCCATAAACATGTAGAAAATTACAGTCGGCTGCAAAATTATTCGAGCACTAGCAATAATCCCTGTCTAAAAAAGTACACTTAATACTGCTTTATTAAATATATCCTTATCGAGTCATGTTCTTGGTCAGTCTAAGAACATGATTCGACAAGGATTTATTTAACAAAACAGTCTTAAGTGTACTTTTTTAATATAGGAATTATTGGCTAGTGCTCGAAACATTATGCTGCCGACTGTAATAGAAAACAGGATGAACACAGTGGATATGTGAATAGTACAGTTTTATAGAAATTCATATTCATTCAGATAGGTGACCACCTGACGATTAGAATAAATAATTATATACTTACGACTGTCAATGCTAGTCTCTAAGTTTTCATTTTCATTTTCGTCTGTTTCACTATTTTCCACCGGGCTGATATTTTCTTTTTCTTCTGATTCATATTCAGCTATGGAATACTCTTCTTCTTTTCTTTCTGTTGCATTATTAAATTTTTCATAACTTAATTTATATTCCCTGAAGCCAGCAACTACACTTTTTCGTTCTATCACACCTAATTTATGCAGCGCCGATCTAAACCTCTGCTTAGATTTCATAAAATATTTCACATCAGAAATCTCAAATCTTCCTTTCAATCTGTCCCAATCCTAAAAAAGAAAAAATATATTTGTAACTCTTTAAATGCAGATTTCTATAATGAGAAAAATAAATTTTTAACGCACTGTCGTCGACTTATTTTGCTATTTTGGACAGTGAACCTTTCCTCTTGATGTTTCTTTTAAAGGTTACGTTATTTAATAAAATGATTTTATAATACAGTTCCCGCCGCTTATTAAAATCACATTCGTTCTGAGCCAAAGGGATTTTATTAAGCGGCTGATTTTTATATCCGGCGAACGTTCCTGCCCTTAAGTAAAATGTATTACTTCCCTGAAGTCGAAAGAAACTTCAAAAGTTAACGAATAATGGAATTAGTAAACAATATTAATTAATTTCTGGTACATAATTAACTGTTTCTTCGATATAAGTAAATTAAACGCTTTTTAAGTTCCCGTGCACTTTCGTTAGAGGAAAATCATCATTACTTTACCAAAAGTTCACGCTGTTCTTATAAATTTTAAACCTTTCCGTTTGAACCTCATGAATTATAGTAATTTCAAAATAAGAACTAGAAATTGCCTTTTAATAATTAGAAATTAAAAAAGAAAAAAAATCACTTCAAATCAAATTTCTATGTTATTACTATGCTTTGAAGAATATGTTCCTTGAAATTATTACGGAGATAAGTAATGGGGTGTGATTAATTTGTATTGTAACTGTGCCGCATGTGTAAAACCTCCAACAATGAGCGATAACGGATGGTTTTACTGTGATTTAATTTCTTTTTCTATTTAAAAAATAAATAAATAAATAAAAAATCACAATGTAAATAAAAAAAAAATTTGTTAGTGTGCATAAATGATATTTTTGGCTGCTGGGGAGATATTTTTGAGTTTATTAACCGGCGATGCTGATTTTATTAAGCGGCGGCTTTAAAAGCAGTTTGTATTGATTTGATTTCGGTCCTGGCAATTTGATCAGATTAAGCGGCTGATTTTATTAACCAGTGATTTTATTAAGCGGCGGTTACTGTATTTCTCATTTGATCGGTCAAATTTTATCTGTCAAATTTAATTTATCTGTCAAATTTTTATCGGTCAAATTTAATCGATGCGGTAAATGCCACCACATATACATATATATATATATAATTTGAATAATTTAATACCTTTGTACAGTCAGTAACAAAAGTATCCGAACACTAGCAAAAGTTCCTATATAAAAAAAATAGAGTTAATACTGTTTTGTTAAATAAATCCTTGTCAAATCATGTTCTTATTCAATCTAAGAACATGATTCGACAAGGATTTATTTAACAAAAACAGTATTAACTCTACTTTTTTTACATAGGAATTTTTGCTAGTGTTCGAATACTTTTTTTTACCGACTGTAACACTCAGCAAACAAAAGACAGATGAAAATACTAACATAAAATTAAATTTTAATTGAGATTTATTTCGAATAAAATTATTGTCACGGTGTATTATTATACTTCTTTTAGATAAAAATCGTCTGCATTCATCATGAAAAATAATTTTAATAAATTATAATTTAATAAATTATTTGTATGGCGTAAATTTGTATAGGATTATATATGGAAGAAAATCTTGTGGTGGTCACAACATACTCGTTATATATTAAAACCTCCGCGACTACTAACTATATTTAAAAGAATTTTGAGCATTCCGTATTACTTACTAAGATAAAATTTTAAAATATATTAAAATTTTAAAAAAGTATTCCATTAAATATGAAGACAGTAATTATTTCGTAATAATAACAAAGCAACTGATTATAAAAATTATATTTTACATAAATTACTTGAATATAATTTATGCAAACTTATCCCATTGCTTTTCGTATATTTATTAAAACACTTAAAAGCCGCGCAATATTTCGGCATTTTCAAAATTCATTACCATTCTATTAAATTATTATTTTCAAGTTTTAACTCTCTATAGGCTGATGCCAAAAAACTTTTTCGTATCAAAAATCTTTGCTCGTTAACATGGGGATAATAGATCTGTATAAATTACTATATCTATGAAAAACAGTCAACATTTTATAGAAAAGAGAAAAGTATAAAATTACCAAAGAGATCCGATAAAAGAAAAAAAAAAAAAAAAAAAAAGAGAAATATACTATATATATATATATAACGGAGGTACAAAAAGTGTTTAACGAAAATATTCAGAACCCTTTTAAGAGTAACGTATTGTTCTAGCTAGATAAATGCCCCAAGACGGGATCCATTGTACTAAAAAAAAAAAAACGCACTTTTACGCGACCGCTAGTACTTTTACATACATCTACGTGACCGTCTTCAAAAAAAAAAAACTGAAAACTTTTTCGGTAAGTCGTTTCTTAAAGTATAAAATATTTAGTTTGAAGATTATTTTCAATTAAACGACAGTAAGGGCGCAACTATTTTGGATGAGGGGCAAGAAGGGTTCTAGTTTTTCAGTCATAGGGCAGGCAGGGCGCAGCGCCCTCCTGAAACTGTCTGGGGGAAACTCTGCACCCTGGTATATGATAGTCTAATATATAATCAATATTTACGGAATTAAAGCAGATATCAAGTTCTTTTAAACATTCTATCTATACTATTTGTTAATACTCGAATATTTGTTTAAAATTGTTACAAGTTTTCACGTCCCTGCTTTTTTTTTTTTAAGAATTCTTCCGTTCTTCGCTGTGTTATTATAACTAAACAATACACCTTTCTGAGTTTTTACAAGTATAATAATAAGAAAAATTCAGCCGTATTATGCATACTGCTCAAGGGTGAAAGAGCTTCTCTCTCAAAACGGAACTCTCACTTCACTATTTTTTATCAGTAATCTATCATATCATCATTTTTATCAGTAATCTATCTATCATATTCAATCCTAAAAAATCACTGCAGGATTATAATTATCACTGTGTGAAAAGAATGGTAGCAAAAAATGCAAACACTTTCACTCCTGATACTGAGAAAAGTAATCTGATATTATAATATTAAATATTTTATATATGAAAACTAAATACAGGGTGATCCCGAGAACATGGGACAAATTTGGAGGGGAGATAGAGAACATCCCAAGGATTCAGAATTGTACAGGAACCCATGTCCCGAAACATCATTTGTATTACTGTGTACTACTAATTTCGCCTACTGCGTAAATTTTAAAGTCTTGCATGCTTCATTTTTTTACAAAAACATACACAATGTTCGTATTATTACAATCATTGCATCGATACAAATAGAATTTATGTATTTATGTAACCATTAGCAAGTAAAAACTCTTTTGTAAAAAAAAAAATGCAACATTGGAGAGCCACGCCCATGTCCACGCAAAATCACCTCTTTCTTAAAGAGTTAAAATGACGTTTGGGACACGGATTCCCATACAGTTCTGAATCATTGTTGTTTTCTACCTCACCACCAAGTTTGTCACATGACCTTCGAATCACCCTGCATATCTATTATCATAGCCTCGTAAACTAGATGCCTTCCGCGTGGCTGCCTTCCGTGTAGCTCGGAAGCTTGGCAACAGTTAATGCGGTAGACAGCGCCACTTGGTACAGATTGAATGACTTTTTTATTCAAATGATATATATATAATCGGTGTTTCTTCGATTCTATTCGCCTTTTATGTATATCAAATTCCATTTTTAAAAATTTTTGGTGGCTGTTGAATAAAAAAGTCGCGCAATCTGTACAAGGTGGCGCTGTCTACCGCTTGTATTGCTGCCACGTTTCCGAGCCATGTGGAAGGCATCTAGTTTAGGAGGCTATGCTATTATAAATCGTTTAAATGGTCTTTTACATCAATTCATTTACATCAATGATTGAGCGAAATCTTGTAGACACTATAACATAAATAAGTTTAAAATATTCAACAAGTGGATGCACAGTATGGCACTTACCGTAAATACTACAGCTTCATCAGCACTCCAATGCATAGAATTTTTATGCCGCCATTTAACCCGAAAAATCCCCTTTTCACGATCTGCCCAATATAAATAACTTCCATATGTATTTTCATCCAGTGCTGGAATTAAGAAGTCTTCGATAAGTTTAGGGGTATATTTTGGCATCTGAAAAGAAAGAATATTTAAAGAAACTTCATTGAAAAATTTTTAAAGAATAATTAGTTTTAAAAATCAGAAATCAGTAGTATAAATATATATATCGAAGTTTTTCATTTAAAACGAATAAATTATATTATATAAAACTTTCAATACTTCGAACATTGAATATATGATAAATATATGTAAACCCTTATTTGCTACAACTTATTATATGATTTGAAAACCCCCGAATTTTTCAGAGCACTGATTGCTGTTAAACTAAAAGTTTTGTTCTGTATATTTATTTCTTATTATTTATTTCAAAACTATCTGTATATTGTATCAGAAGAGAAAGTCAAATTTTTGTTTTTATAGTAAAATAAGGCTTGCTAGGGGGTATAATTATTAAAAAACTCATAACTTGTTTTAAGCTTTTCGCCTTTAAATGACATTTCGCGATCATCATATATTTATAGTTTTCACCCCAGTACTTCTGTTGACAGTTTTCCTGTGATATAGCCATTAAAAGTAACGCTCGTGTACTGTAAAAGCACTTGTTTTCGCGAGGCTTTAATTTTTGCGATTTTCGCGAGCCCATTGTAATCGCGAAAATTCAAGCCTCGCGAAATACTTTTTTTTTTTTCAAGTTATTTTAGAAAAGCGATTTTTTATATGTAGGTCAGTTATACGTATCCAACACGTAGTATAAAGAAATTTTCCAAAATTCCTCCTCTTGGATCGGCCGGGAGTCTGTGTAAAAACACGTTTTCAGCATAACTCTGCTCCAAATTATCTGAGGAAGACGATTTTTTGATGTATCGGTTGGTTGTGTGTATGCAACACGCACTCTAAAGGGATTTTGAGAAATTCCTCCCCTTGGGGTGAGCGGGGCAATGAATTTTTTGTTTCTTCTTCGCCTCAAATAATAATAAAAAAGCAGAAATTTTTCACTTACCAAAATTTAATGATTTATTGCACAGTTACAAACTCATTTATGACAACTTTCTTTCTTACAACTATTTCTTGAATATAAAACAATAATACAACTAATAGAATGCAGCTCATTCACTTACAATATTTATACCAGCTCCTTTGAAGCCATTCAAAATTATTCCAAGGACAAAGTTTATGTATAAACACCTTTGTAATCACAAGTTGTTTTTAGAGCGATGGGGAGGGGGTAAACTTTTCGGACAAAAGGAAGTTTCTTAAAATGCCTTGTGCGGAAAGGGTTCTATATTTAGGGACTTTCGGGATTTTTCAATTTTCGGTTCTGTCCATATAAAATTCGCGAAATCACCTATATCTGCATTTTCGCGAAAAATTCGGCTCGCGAAAATAAGTGATTTTACAGTATATAAAATCTATAGATTTGACCGCGCCCCTTGTTTCTTCTTTTCTTAACATTTTAGAGAACATCAGTAAGTATTTAAAATGTATTTAAAAATATCAGGTGAATGAAAATGCTATCATTCGTAAGCTTATTTTAACACAAGTGTCTTCAATTTAATAAAAAGTGGAACCATTGTCTTTAAACAATTTTAAAAGGGTTTTCTTTATCTCGTTAGGATTGCATTTCCGCATTGCTATGTGATTCCAAATCGTCGTTGTGCCCCCTACATTTCATGAAAGTTTGTCGCACCGGTAGCGAATCACCCTGTATTACCAAGCATTAGAATGTCCTTTAACAAAACTGCCAAGGGTGGATCCAGGTTTTAATTTTTGGGGCTCATTTTTGGAAAAAGCAAATTATTTGAAACTTTTATTTATTTTTTTTTTGAAAATTTATTTATTTTTGTGAAAAAAAGAACTGTCGCTAGAAACCTTTCATTTTAGCAGTTACTCTATCTAATGTTTAATATTAAGTTAATAGCATTTTGTTAAACAAGTATAGACACTTATTAAAAATAATACTGGAAAATAAAAAAACAAAATTCTGTGAAAGGGCTGTTTTTATAAATTTGAATTTTATGAAGGAACCCCTTTTCTGAATTTGAATTTTGTGAAGGGACCCATTTTATGGATTTGAATTTTGTGAAGGGACCCATTTTAGAGATTTGAATTTTGGGAAGGGGCAGGAAAAGGGCCCCAATTTTTGCCTGGATCAACCCCTGACTACTGATCTTTTATAAGACAATTACATATAAGCAAGATTTCATTGTTACAGATATACAGAAGGCTCAAAGACAGATAGAAAGTCAAATCGAAAATATTTATATTTATCAAACAATAAAGAAACGTATTAAAAATGGTTAATACTGCAGAAAATCCACTTTCATCCATTTCCACTTATATACTATAATGTATCCGAATCCTTTAATGTGATCCAGTAAACAAAATTTTAATGCTAATCTATCCATTTTCAATGGAAATGATGCTAATTTCATCCAGTGCCCTGAAAATAGCGGAAGAGTTAAAACGGAAGGATTTTTATATCCTTGATAACACCTAGGCTCTACAGACCATAGGATATAAATCCTCATACACAGTAAGGTATCTAATTTCTTTTGTTTATGTATGTGCACAAAATAGTAGTGACATGCATGCATACTATTTGAATAGGAAACCTGCTAATGTTACTTAAAATAAAATTAATTAATTTCGAGATATGCTAAAAATATTTGCGGAAAAACAGATCGTGATCAGACACGTTGACAGACAATTAAGTTGAAGTTACAAACTTTTTTAACAAAACAAAATTTTATGTGAAATACTAGCCTATAGAATTATGT
Organism: Salticus scenicus; assembly: GCA_963930645.1. Lineage (NCBI taxonomy): Eukaryota > Metazoa > Arthropoda > Arachnida > Araneae > Salticidae > Salticus > Salticus scenicus. Next base: position 68,847,418 of record OZ005659.1, read on the forward strand.
AAAATAAATGACTGAAGAAATATTTTATCATTTATCTTCTTCGTTAAATAACGAGGAAAGTAGAAAAAAATCCGGTCCGACACGGCCCGGAAAACATTTAATCCAGACCCTCCCGGCCCAAGCATATACAAAAAAATTGAGTCAGAACCCGGCTTGGTCATAGAGCAAATTAAAATATTCAGCCCGAACCTGGCCCGAGGGCCGGACCGGGTTCTGACATCAAGCCTGGGCCCGCGCAGACTTCTAAACAATTACATCGATCATCAATAAACGTAATTAAACTTAGGCAGTCAAAAATATATAATTTTATACCATAAAAATAACTAACTAAAGATACACATTTCGGGGCAAAGATGTCTTTGAAAGAAAGAAAAAAAAAAAAAAAAAAAAAAAATACATTCCTTTACCATTACTGATGATGATAAAAAAGCAATATTGGCAAGAAAAAAAAAAAGTTGTATGGAAAGCTTTTATGTAAAAATTTTCGAAAATTAAAACAGAATAAAGGCAATTAGATCAAAATTTCCCAAATTTAAAACATATTAAGCTTATGTAAAGAACATATAAAAGGGAAAATTTTAAACTATAGTAAATATATACATATACATTATTATGAAAAATAAAATTTACACTTGTAATTTTCGCTGAGATATGAGTATTTGTAGTAAATATTTCTTTTACTGCAAGTGCATGTTAGTTTATTATTATTATTATTATTATTATTATCATTTTTTTTTTTTAAGCATTGGTTGAAAGCTAGATATATTAGCCAATTTTTGTCAAAAGTTCATATGAATAGAGTAAAAAATATCCAAATGATCGACAAAAGAATTAGCAAGATTTGAGACGTTTTCAGAGTTGAAATTTCATAAGGGGTTTTTCACATGCCACGCATTTAATTTAGAGATCCAATTATTCCACCTATATATCAAACTTCTTTTTTTTTAAAAAGAACAAAAAAAAAAAAAAAAAAAAAAAAAAGCTTATTGATTTGTGACTCTAGCATAATTTTATTTATTTGCTACGATTTGGGAATATCTCATATATATGTCAATAATGTTCATTTATTTTTATGATATCATCTGCTAGGGTACATGACACTTTGGTCCCGCTGTTTTAGTCCTGCCGTTTTGGTCCCGGCATTTTGGTCCTGATAACAGGAATAATCAAAGTATTACAGAAAAAAAGCGAAATTTTTTTTTCATATTTTGAATTCTCGTCATTTGACTAGAAAACATGGAGATAGGAAAAGTCAAAATTATTATTATTATTATGCAACAGAAAGTTGTAGTAACAAATAAAACTGAAAAATAAAAGTCTAAAATTTTGAGATTTAGATTTTTTCTTTGTACGATAGAGGAAAAAGGACAGCAAATACATGAGGGAACTTCGGTCAAAAGAGAACTTAGACGAATTACATTTGGAAAGTTAAATATCTACAATCCTTTGTTAAAAATGATGTAACTATAGATAGGATACATGGAGCAGAAAATTTATTATTTCGGGTTGAATTTTGAATGATAAAGGGTATTAGTTATCAGCGAAGATTTAAGCATTGTTAATTTATCTAAGTCCCCAAAATTTCACTTTAAATAAAATACAAGGTTTTTAATACAAAACACCGTAATGCAGCTCTTAAATATCACTTTCAAATTTAGAGTGTTGGAATATAAAATTTATAGGAAATCGATGCTTTATCCAAGCATTCTCTAAATGTTGGAGTTTAATAATAAAAGAAGATACGAGGAACCTAAATAATGATCTCGGGATTTAATTTGTACAGACTTGCTAAACTTGAGTCATTTTCTTCTCTGTCAATCCAGATACATTTATCAAACACAGAAAATAGTTGTATATCACACAGAATTGGAAAAGCATTTTTCGTCCCTTATAATCCCTTACAATATTGTTCAAGAAAATTTTGATTGAAAGCTCCCCTGCTTCCCCCCCCCCTCCTTTTTTTTTTTTCAAATGCGCTGAAACAAAACAGTGAAATTCCTTTTTACTGTCTGTGGGAGAAACAGGTGCGAAACGAATATCACGGTGCTACAGAGATTTCAATTTGGGCATTGTTTTTAGTTATAGACACATATCAGATAGATAGATTTATTTATTTATTAAACATAAGATTAAACTAAAAAGATTTTTAAAAAAATTGTTCATCAACATTTTCCAAACCTTGATGTTTGCAATGCGCACAGTTGATTAAATATTGGACTACTTACATTTCTTCATTTTTAAAATAAAATCATTGTAATTGAAAGAAAAGTAATTTATATACATAATACAGGGTTAACATAATTAAATATCACGGACAAACAAACATGCATTTTATTATTATTATAAAACAGATACTGAAATAAATTCCTGTTAGATTAATGATAAAAATTAAATCACGATGAAATCGAATGAAACGTCTCTGTCTCTCTCTCCCTCTCTCTCTCACACACACATATATATATGAATAAAGTCATATATAAATTCAAAAACTTCATAAATGATCACAAGCTTATGCTTATGAAGAAGAGTCTATGATGGGAGCAGGTAACTAATTAGTTCTTTGAAAGAAATAGCATTCTGTCACTAAAAGCAAATTATATTTAATATCCTAAGGATTTTTTTCTTTCTCCCCCCCCCCCTCCCCTTTTTTTAACAAAATTTTTCTGTATTTTATTATTTTTAAATTAATTCAGACTTTATCAATAAATATATTCAAACGGGGATTCTTTTTTAATAAGAAGGTACTGTTGTTATTGTTAACAATACTTCTAAAATCACAAAATTTTGTCTCTAATAGTAAATTAAAAATAAAATTACAATTAAAGTAAGTTAAATCGAAATCAAATGAAAAAAAATCTCAATTTAAAAAAATAAAAGTAAAAGAAAGGCAATTGTACTAAAAAAAGGTTTAAACATATTAAATGTTCGTAAAAAATCAGAACAAAATTCTCCGAATCTCAATGGCTGGGGAGCAATCGTAATGTCGAAAATTTATGTATTTACCCATAAGATATTCTTTAATTAAAGATATTCTAAGAGCACTTCAATTTTCCCATATCAACAAATAGGCTATCATATTTTTTAAAAAATGATATATATTTAAAAGATAGCAAAAAGTTAGCGGGACCAAAATTTCCTCGGGACCAAAGTGTCCTGCTTCGCGTCTGCTATAATGAATCTAAAAATGAAAAACTGCTGTTGTATATTCACAAATAATTTCATGTATTTTGGTTTTTGTTGGAAGGATTACAGAATCCACTCTAAAAAAAGATAAAGGGGAAAGCAAATCTCCTTAAACTGACTGGATATGTCAATTTTGAAAACCTTTTGTGTTTAGTTCTAACAAATGAAGACTATTAGTAATGGAATGAGACTATATTCATGGTTAATCTCCTGGGTTAATCTCCTTTCAACAATGGGGTACGCAAAATGACGAGTGTAAACTATTTGACTGACAGGAGTTTGACTTTACTTGACTGTGCATAGAAATTTATAACAAAACATTCGAACTTAGTCATAAGTATCTCCCTGTCAAACAGATGTTCTTCAAAGAGCATGAAAATGCATGAAAACATTTTTAAAAGGGAAGAATTGTTGGCGTTGATAAAATGCAGTCCCTTAGCAATCATACTAGTTTTCTCGATTACGTCTAATCCCTTTCATAAATTAACTTTTAAATACTTCAGTTACAGAAAGGTTTAATAAGTTCAATCAGTTGGTACAAACTAAATTACTGCCCACCCTTTCTCTCACCTACCAATATGAGTTCTTAGGGATGCATGGAATTATAATCCTCAATATATTAAACTATTAAGATCTTTAAATTAATTGTAAAATACTAAATAAATGCTAATATTTATTTGGGAAAGGATTAAAAAAAAAAAAAAAAAGAAGAAGAAGAAGAAGAAAGAAAGGCATAAATTAGTGAACATTTAAATACTTGAACACGTATGATATATCAAAATATTGGTATTGAATAAAAAATTTATAAGCTAACGGCAAATTGTACAAACCAGGGAAGAGAAATTTCCGCCTTTTTTGCTACCAGTAATTTCATACAGAAATCTTTATCTTTTTTTTTTTTACTAATGGGAGTGATTAAATAGGATAAAGATGTAATAGTACAAAAATTGTGGTAGCAAAATACGTAGAAATTTTTTTGAAACACGTTAGAGCAACAAATTAAGAATCTGATATCCAAAGTCAAAATTTTATGTTTTACAAATTTTTAATTGCACTGCTACTTTCACTAAAAAGATATTTTCAAAAGAACTAAAAGACAGTGAAAGAACAAAAATATTAAAAAGTACTATGTTGTGAACATCTTAAAACTTTCTTCTAAATTTTCTTAAATAAATTGATGAAGTTCAAATTATTTATAAAAATTATTTTCCACAGTTAGTGCAGATGATTTTCAAATCACAAAAATATAAACCGAAAATTGAAGGACAGCCATTTATGCTCCATAGACAAGATATTTAAGAGATGCATTTCTTTTGTTACTTTTATTTTGCTGGAAAATGAAAAAAAAATATTCAACAATTTGTTTTAGTTTCTAACCTACAATTTTCTTTTTCTTAATCTAAAAGAAAAAAAAAAAAAAAAAAAATCCAAAATGATTAATTCTATGTGATTGTCTTGTCTTATCTTTCGAAAATCAAAATAAATATTAAAATTTTAAACATAAAGCTTATTGTATGAAAATTTTTGTTTGAAATCGGTTTGAAATTGCTTATTTAAACGTATTATGAATATATATATATATATATATATATATATATATATATATATATATATATATATATGCATGAATTTAAATGGAGACAACACAGAATAGAAGATTAAATGCAACAGGTCTGTGGCATAAATAAATGAGTTTTGTTAATAATTTTCGAAAATAATAAGCGAATACAAACTGTGTACAATTGAATATTCATTTAGCATTACTTTAAAACAATTTTAAAATTTATATTTTTTTAATCAACCTAAAAATTTAAATTTAATAAAAAGTGTTTGATTGTAATGATGAGTAAAACTTTAAAATAAACCTCTTTTTATTAAGTACAAAACTTTGGATAAATACCGTAAAATACAAGAAACTCGCTACAGTTGTTTCGGGTTGAAAGAAAACACGACCCTTCGTCAGGTGAACAAAGTAAGCACGAGTGCTGCAATCAAAGTGGCAACGCACAAATTTTTATAAAAATTGTTTAAAATAACTGTTAAAATAATAATAGTAATAATAATAAAAATAGTAGCAATAATAATAATAATAGTCTATATAATATTTCTTTAGCGTGGTCCAGTTACGATTACATGCTGTAGAACCGATACGATAGCGACAATAAAATACGCGAGGATTAAAAAAAAAAATCTGGAGTGACTCCACTCGACTTTCCGAACATTGAGTAATTAACAGTTTTGTAGATAAAGTAAAGAAAGAGGAGTTGTTAAACAAACAAAAGAGAGAAAACCATAATAGAGTGTTTGAGTATTTTTCTCCATCTATTACACGATGTTTTATTTAACGCTACTGAACTTTGAGCCCATAGATCATAATGATAAAGAAATTTTCGTTGTGTCCCTGTAAAAACCTATAAATGCTAGATTCACCAAAATGCTTATAGTTAGTGCAACAGTGATTTATAATACTCATATAAATTTTCAGCTCAATTCAATAAGGCGTTTAGATGCTATCGTACTTTTAAAAATTTAGTCCCATAGGCCATAATGATAAAGAATTTTTCTTTGTGTCCCTGTAAAAAAACTGTAAATGCTAGATTCACCAAAATCTATACAGTTAGTTCAACTATGATCTATAACATGTGTACAAATTTTTTGCTCGGATTAATAAGGCGTTTAGACGCTATCACACTTTTAAAAATTTGGCCCCATAGGCATAATGATAAAGAATTTTTCTTTGTGTCCCTGTAAAAAAACTATAAGTGCTATATTCTCCAAAATCTATACAGATTGAGTATTTGTGATCTATAATATGTGTATAAAATTTTTTCTCAATTGAATAAGGCGTTCAGATGCTATCGCACTTTTAAGATTTTGCTCCCATAGGCCATAATGATAAAGAATTTTTCTTTGTGTCCCTGTAAAAAAACTATAAGTGCTAGATTCACCAAAATCTATAGGGTTCGTACTATGGTGACTTACAATATGCGTACCAACTTTCAGGTTAATCGAACAAAGCGTTTAGACGCTAGCGTGTTCACTCACAGACATACACACATACACACATACATACACACATACACACACACATACATACATCATCGTAAAAATAGTGAAAACGGACTCAGGGGACCTCAAAACGTATAGAAACATCAAAATCTCTAATTCGGACTTTTGACATGATTACAATACTTTCCTCACTATAGTGTTCGGAAAGTAAAAATAGTACTTAAGCACATGGACTCAGTTTAGTGATCTAATAAGTTTTTAAATAATAATAATAATAATAAATAAAAATAAGAAGAAGAACGACATTTAGCTAATGAGATCATTTTATAGAAAAATTTATTTTTAAAAGTTGTATCTTTAAAATCTTAGCAATTGTTACTTTAAACCTAGCAATACTTAAAGATATAAACAAAATACGAACTTTTGTCGTAAATTAACTAAATAACACAATAATAAAAGTACAGTAGAACTTGGATAATTCGAAGCTGAAGGGACCAGAGAAAAATTCAAAATATGCAAAAATTTGAATTACATATACTATTTTGTCAAAAAGAAGAGATAAATTAAAAAATTAAAACTCTTCAATCAAAGATTTAACACTAAACTTTATATCTAAGAATACTGCTACTGCTACTCCCCCCCCCCCCCCAATTAAGTCAATATTTTTTACGAGCTTCAACACTTTTAAAACACACTCAACACTTTCAACATATGCAAACATTTCAACACTTTTTAAAAAATAGTCAGATATTTTTTATTGCTTCTTTAAGTACAATTTTTGTGTCATAGCAACTATCAATTGATAGAATCATCTACATAAGACATCATTTCCAATTAAAAAAACTTCGAAGTTCTTGCATACGCACTATATCTTTCTCTTGTATTTCCTTATCCTTCTTTTGAAAGACTGTTAAAATAAATAATACACTTTAGCTAAGAAAAATCACAGTGAGCAAATTTTACTGTAATATTTTAAAGGTAATCGTATGAAAAATTCGAATTATTCAAAATAGAATTCGAATTATCCACGATTTTTTAACATTATGTTAATACAAAATTCAAGGGACCGAATAAAAAATTCGAATTATCCAGAATTTCGAATTAAACAAGTTCGAATTATTCAAGTTTCACTGTATAATCAAAATAGGTACTTTTTTTTTTTTTTTACTTGTGCCAAAATGAATTTAAAAATAAATAAATAAATAAATAAAAGGCATCACGAGGTTGGCGGCAAAAATTTAAAATTCGTTGTAGGGGGTATATACTAAAGCTGTCCTGCCTGGAGAAGTGTGAAAACTGGATCGTCAAATATGTATTTTATTTTGGAACTTTGTTTTGAATGATTTTGTGTTAATTATCATTAGCGTTTCATCCCACAAAAATTAATAATAATTTGGTTTCTGATGAAATAAAATGTATATCGTGTGATGAAATCTGTTTATGATTTTATAAGTTTCAATTTTTAAAAGTAAATAAAAAAAATAAAAAGAAGAAGAAATGCGAAAATTTCGCACAGATTTACCAGTAATAATAAAACCACTTTCCCTTTTTTTTTGTGTGTGTGTGGGGGGGGGGGGGTGTCTTTTGTCTATTTATTTAGGTATTTGTCCGCTTTTGTTTGGTTGTTGCATGCAGCTGTTCTACTAGATGATTATGCTGCTTCCTCCCCGTTTTACGTTTTGTTATTGCCTACATGAGCTTGTTGCACCTGAAGAAAGGTCACGTTCTTTCTAAACCGCTAGTGCTGAAGAAATTTTTATGTTTCAATATTTATAGGTACACCAACTTCTTATAAATACATTAAGATTTCTTAGTCGAATTTGATTATGATTCAATAATTTTCTAACAAATTTATACGTTTGGAAAGTAAAATTCCCATTTTAATAAAATGCAAAATAAATTACATTTAAAGGAAAACAAACAAATGAATAAAAAAAAAAAAAAAAAAAAAATTGATATATATATATTTTTTTAACTTTTTCTTTTAATTTAATGATTGCATTTTTTAAATTAAATACAGTATGATGCCAATTATTTCTAATCAATTATGAATGAAATACACTACTATTAGATTAATACTGTAAGGAAGCAAATTTTTAAATGAAGAAATTCTTATTTAGTACCAATGTACTATTCATAAAATTATTTTTCGAAGCGCTAAAAAAATAAATTTAATTTTTTTTTCATTTAGTATTTTTTTTTTTTTTATATATATATATATACATATATATTTTTATATATTTATATATATATATATATATATATATATATATATATATATATATATATATATATATATATATATACGTATTTTATATATATATATATATATATATACGTATTATATATATATATATATATATATATACGTATATCATTTTTTTCACAATTATACTTCTATTGGTCTATTCTATATAATGTCAATCTGATACTAAGAAATTGTCTACAACAATTAAAATAATCTACTAATAGTTAAAATAACTAAAATATAGAGTGTGGTACGGTCTTAGAATATATTATATTGTACATTAAAAAATAAACTTAAAATAATGTCAAAACTAAATTATAAAATGTTTGCAAATATTATTCTTTTTACTATAATTCTTTTAAAATTGTAAGAATTTTAAAACCAAAGTTTTCAACTTATAAGAATGAAAACGCTGTTACAATTTCCATCATAAATTCAATCCTAGACCTAAATTTATATTTCTTTACAAATATAGTTACTTAAATATTTTTTTAAAGTTTTTTAAAAAAGGGCTATTAAACATATGGGACAAATATGTTATTAAATTTCCAACCCAATTGTCTCTTTTTTAACATAGTTATTTTTTTTACCTGCAAATTAAATGTTATTGGAAAGAATTTTAAAAAAGCATTAATATTTTTTTTTTCTTGTATATCCGTTAAATACTAAAAAACATTAATTATTAGAGTAATTATTTATACTGAGGACTATTAATAATAGCAGTGAAAAAATTAAAAGTACTTTGAAATTTTTCCCAACACTTTCAAAATTCAAAAACTGATGAATGTGCTATTCAAAGGTATAACTGTGATAATTTCTCATTTTTGTTTCTATTTTTATGTTAACTACTTAAAAAAATCATTTAGTAATGCTTTGAAAATATATATATGTACCGCCTTCATCTAGAATGAATAAATAATAATTTTCTGAATCCCTATGTGAGGAAGTTACTCACATATTACTTAATTACAGCTAATTTTATTTTGAATTTATTAGGCATCAAATTATCAAGTAAATAATTAAATTAATTAATTTAATTTAAGCCTAATTCGCAATTAAGTTACCTAAAGTATTCGAAATTATCTGAGAAGCCCCTTTTTTATTTATATCTGTTCTTTCAATTCATTTAAAGAAATAATACAAATTTTCTTTTAATATGATAAAATGACTTAATGAAAGATCACAGTTTATATGTTTTCCGTTACACAATGCTCCTGAATGCTCAAATAATTAAGAGTAGATTTATTGCTTTGTTTGTTGAATAAGTATGCGATAACTGATGCAATTTAAATCCTTTCTGCTTAGTAAATAACTCTTTGTTTACCCATCTGAATTCAACAAAATTGACAGTTCAAAGTATAATTTATTAAATAAATTACTCTTTTATAAAAATCAACGTCAAACAATATTATATCAGCACAAGTTTATTTCATTATAGCTAAATTTAGAAATTCCTGTGAGTTAAATCATTAAGAAATAATTTACTTTCTAAATTACAGCTATAGTCCAATCGTAAGATGTAACGAATTTTAATTTGAATGATTTATTTTATTGACGAAATAATCGGCTATAACTTTCATTAACGAACTTTCGAATTCAAAATACTTATATCATTTCTTACTATTTAGACTAATGCTAAGAAAGAATGGTGTATTATAATAAAAATAAAATGCGAAAAATTTTCCTAAAAGCATTACTAATTATCAGTTAAAACTAAATCAGGAAAATTGAACTTTAACCGGTTGTACAGTTGTATTTAGAGATTAAGTTGCTGTATTCATACTTTATTTTTTATTTTATTTATTTATTTATTTATTTTATTTTATTTTATTTTCAAAATTTATGGGATTTGCTTACTAAGTTTTATTATATAGCAATCAATATCAACTTTTTTGTGTATATTACTGCACAGAATACATATGTTTCTTAGTTTAACATTTTTTCATTTACATTTTCTACATTTTAAAAGAATCAGCTTCTAGAATTTTCAATGATATTAATTAGATCAATAAAAAATTATTTCCCCTCTGCTTATTCCAGTAAAAATACACTGGCGTACAAATTTAAATCAACAGCTTGTCTTATTCTTTTGAACATAAATTTTAAATTAATCAACATCGAAACGTGAAATTTGGGTGGTGTGTTTGCTATAAAATTACTCATCCAATTTCATATAGCTTTAACATAAGTAATGATATTTAAATTGATATTTATTCAATTTTTCTCAAAAATAAGCTATGTATAAAGTACAAACAATATTAGAAAAAAATAAAAATAAAAAAATAAATATATATATATATATATTCTTATTATGCATGCATTAGAAATAGGTAACGGCAAAAATTCCTCTAAATATCAAATTTAACCCAGATTTTTTTTCTTTCATTCTTTTATTTATTTATTTATTCTTTTTGTAGATGTACTTTTAAAAAATATACATGTACAAAGAAAAAGTAAATGATATATTCATTATAACATTATATATTGATATTTTTATTATTTTCGTTATGATCTTAACTTACAAACCTAATAACCCTACAAACTTATTATTACTATCTTAAAAAAAAAATCCGTTATGACAGAAAATGTTAAGTGAATAAAAATTTAATTTCTAAAATTGTTTCATTTTTCATTTCTTCCAAAACTTGGGAATAATTAAACTAATACCAATTTAAAAGTTATTGATTTTGTTAAAGCTACAAAAAATTTCAAATTGTCAAAACTGGACTAAAAATCAGTTATTTCAATTTTACTAAATTAAGAAACTACATAACAGCAGCAATGTGTGAGAAAAAGAAAAAAGAAAAAAATCCCATTATTATAAACTGAGTTTATAATTGTAAACAAATACTGAATCTGTTATACAATGAAAAATTTCAACATCATTTTCTCGAAACTATTTTTTATGAATTTACATCAACTTTAAAATGTTCCTTGCGTCTTATATTTTGTTGAATATCCTTATATCCTAGCATGAAGCTTATTTATAATTTTTGAATTGCTGTCTTTTAAAATTTCAAAGTTTTCAAAATAAATAAATAAATAAACTTTTTTTTGTTGTTGTTATGATTGTAAAGAAAAAATAAAATAACTTTTTTTTTTTTAACGTCTAAAGATACCTTTGAAATTTTTAGAAGTTTAAATCAGGAACTTTACGAAATTTAATAATTAATGTGGTAATTATAATATGAATATTAATTTTTATATCATATTTCTGATTTCTCTTCTACGAATAATACTATACGAAACTGTAACTATTTGCAGTAATATAATTATAATTGTGGATTTTTATTTATCTATTTATTTATTTATGTTTTGAAGTTTATCGTCGTCTTAAAATTGTAAGGCATTCGATTTGTGATTCGAGAAAGAACATGGTTTCTAAATTTTATGTTCATATTTTGGTTTGTTTTAAAATTATGCTCTAAAGTAAAAAACGAGAAAACAGTTTATTGCTTTAAATTTGTATTTAGAAACATACATTATTAATCCCATTTTAAGAAAGGTTTAGTTAATAATTTTAACTTACTTTTATAAAGAAATATTTTATACAAGAATTTAAAATTAAATAAACAAAAAAAAAAAAAAAAAAAGAAGAAGAAAAAAAGAATGATTAAATAAATATTAATCACATACAGCGTTCTAAAAAATCTCTAATTTAAAAGTAATAAATAACTAAACACAGTCGGCAGCAAAATTATTCGAGCACTAGCTATAATTCCTATGTAAAAAAAAGTACAGTTAATACTGTTTTGTTAACATAAAAATCCTTGTCGAATCAAGTTCTTATAGTGACAAAGAGTATGAATCGACAAGGATTTGTCTAACAAAGCAGTATAAAGTGTACCTTTTTTATATATAGGAATTATTGCTAGCGCTCGAATAATTTTGCTGCCGACTGTAACACAACAGATAATTGCATACAAAATATAAAATGAAAAATCTCAGAATAATAAAAAACATTCATTCAAATTGTAAATTTTGAGCATATTTAATTTGTCTTACCTCGGACACAAAAACAAATGATATCCAATTAAATAAAATTATCCAAATATTCTTCGGAATCCCAAAACCAAAAGTGTCAACTCATAAGAAACAAAATCAGCAATCTAAACTTTTTTAAAACGTACTCTATAACTAATACTTGATTATAGGTAGAATGTGTTTCTATGCTAAATACCACTTGAATAACCTGTCAAAATAGTGACATGTACTCAGGTCGCATTGTTAAGTTATTGTCTAAAGGGGCGTAGAGAAATGCAGGAGAAAAGGGGAGCCGAGCAACCCCTCACCTGTAGAAATTCGAGATCATTATTTAAACCCATATTTTATTTTCAGTTTTAGGAAGCGGGGAGAATGGGAGAACTGTATTTTTAACTTGTAAAACTCAAGGGTTCAAAAAGCAAAGCAATTGATCATTTTGTCATAATATTTCAGTGTTTTTGTTTATCTGCCTTATATAATTATTGACATTATTTTTTTATTTGAAGATTTAATTATAGTTACAATTTGATTTTCTAAAGTTATTTAAAATATTACATGTATTAAAAATAATGTAAAAACAAAATTTTTTTTGATGAGTAAGTTCTATGTTTTGAATATCAGATCCTGAATTTAAAATAATATTTGTCCCACTGCACTGTATATTTTAAATTTAAAAAAAAATGAAATATTAATAATAAAAAAAAAATCTTAAAAAATATAATTTGAGATTAAAAAAAAAAAAAAAAAAAAAAGAAAAGAAAAGAAAAAAAAAAATTGAAAAATTGTTTTCCATTATGGTCTGTGGATCTAAATTTTTGTAGCGCACTAGCATATAAACTCTGCATTAATATAAAAATAAAATTAGATAGGCCTGTAAGAACCACATAAATTTTTATGGGTGTCGGATTTTTATTTTATTTTTTATTCTTACGGGGATACGAAAAAAAAAAAAAAAATCTAATATGTTGTAGTCTAAAGACTAAAATTAATTGAATTTAGTTTTAATACTGTTAATTATAATTACTTAAAATACTGAAATAAGAACAAATGTATGTTATATTACTTTGTAAATGTATTTACATTATAGAAAATAATGTAAGTATTACTTATAGTTCGTGGACAGAGAAGTATAAAGTAATTTACTTATATCACGTTATACTAACCCATATCACATTGTGCTGTATCATATTCGGACTAATTATATGAAATTCATTAAATTATTGAAAAAAGACTAAAACTGATACATATATTTTATAATTTTGCTACACAATGGTCGTTATTAGAAATCCTATTAAAATTTATACTAAAAATTTATATTCTTTACTATAACGTTTAAAAGATTTTTTCTTTTTTCACATTACCGTCCATTAAACAAATATCCGTGCATAAAAAATATCAAAGTACTCTATTGTATTTTTCACTTCTGATTAGTTCCTGAATTATTGAGTGATTCAAATTTGTTTGAACGCCTGATAAGTACTAAATGTTCGGAAAGCTAGTTCAGTAGGTTTTATGACAAATGCTAAAATTTTGTTTATGACCTTATTAGAAAATGAGGAACATTTGCGCACTAAAAAATTTTTAGTACGTTCTCGTATAAATTTAAGGGGACAGACAATTTTAAAAATAAGAAAATGAAAAAAAATTCGATCAGCTTTTAGAAATTTTTAAAAAAGATCAATGCATGTACAAACATTTTTTTTTTTTTTTTTTTTAACTAGTATGACATTACTCTATTGAATAAAAATACTATTTTAGTTTACTTAAAATAGAAAAAAATTAAATATTATTTTATTGCTGATTATTTTCAAGGTTGCTTTCTCACTACGCGCAAGTTATCTCAATTACAATTTCCTTTATTACATTAAATGAAACAAGATTCAGATTGAGAATCTGAACTAAAAGGTTTTAATTATTTTAATAATATGGAATTTAATTAACAATTAAATTTGAAATATGAAATTACCATTACAATTTTTATATTTCCACAATAATATATGTATACACAAATATCGAACCGAACTTCTTATTTTCAGTTCATTTTATTCATTATGTCAAAATGTATGGTTGAGAAAAATTTTAAGTTCATATATTAAATACTTTTTAAATATCATGCGCGCAAAATTCTGAATGTTGATTGAAAATTTTTTCTCCTTCTCATTTTTGTAAGTAGTCTATCCCCTTAATGTTGTCATTCTTCGAACTGAATATGCCGCAATTTTTTTTATAGATTTTATAAAATTCTGTACTCTTTTTTTTTTCTCTCTCTCTTTACACACCTTTTTAGCTTGTAAGGCATGTAAAACGAATAATTAAGAAATTAAAGGCAGGTTCAAAAGAATTTTTAAACACCTTGTGTATGTTTAAATAATCGTGCTGATGTTGCCAGGCTCCTAAGTTCCTTATCTTGGTTCATAACAATTCAGTAGTTTATTTCCAGTTTTTGATTTACAATCCATGTAAAAAAAAAATGTAGATTACGAATTAAGGGGTTAGGTAACAAGTTTTGTTGTATAAACATATATTAGAAGCAATTGTAAATAGTTTAGGAACATTTTTATTTGACAAATAATCCTGTGCGAGAAGTGTGAAAACTTCCGTTTGAATATTGTACCTACATTAATATAGAATTCAAAGCTTTCATTAAATTTAAAAGTTTATTCTAAATTATTCTGACGATTTTCACCCGCATCACTCCTGGAAACTTAACAATATTGATCAAACTTTTCAAGTATCAAACTCATATAAACTTCAAAAATACAATATTTGAGTTGCCTGCAGTTTTTTTTTTTTTTTTTTTTTTTTTTTTTTTAATTTCGGCTGATAACAGACGTACACAAAAACCAACCGTTAAAACCTTAACTTAAAGAAATACTTTATTTAAAGCATGGGTATGAGAAATTAATTTTCATTCCTGAACATTTCTTCTGGACATGGTAAAATATAGTAAAGCATTGCCACAAATTAAATTCAGTACAAATAATCGTTTTCGTTTAGTTATTGATAACCCTCTATGTCTTCTATAAATTATGTAGACACCATATTGTGTACTTATATATATTACATCACTAGACACAGCACAGCCAGAAATGCACTTACAGCAATTTCCATGCATAGTTCCATTATATTCTACTTCTTTTGGGCAGTCCTGTAAGCAAAGGGTGCGGGATTTTCATACCATCATCTTCTACACGAAACATGTTTTTATGCATATAAAAATATATCTTCATTTCCTTTGTTATAGTGCAGCCTAGAGATTTTTTTAATTACCAGCAATTTTGTCCATGGACATAATGTAGTTGCATTGTCTTAAATTTCCCTGTACACGAACCATTTGCTTGATCTCGGCGGAAAACACATCTCTACATGATAAATAAATGGATATGGCCCTATATGATAAATAAATGGATCCCTATATGATAAGAAATTCTAACGCGGCAGATTTAGAATGCCGCGTTTGAATTTATTGCTACTATTTGTTCATCAGACATACTAATAATATACACAAACGCAGGTGAACATACACACAGCCACACGCATACAAAACAACAACTAAAAAACTGTGTCTAAAATTCAGGAGACCTGAAAACGTGTAAATATAATAAGAACTCAATTTCGGAAATTTGTCCCGAAAAACAATACTTTACTACAATACATATAGGTAACAGAAAATAAAAAATCCCCTTTGTTCATATTTTCCGACCCTTTTTCAAAGTTGTGTAGCCAAATCATCAATTTCAATAAAATTTATCTCTCCTCTGCAGGCAAACAATAATAAAAAATAAACTGGAGGAAACATTTAAGGAGAAGCTTCATGAAATACATAAGGTATATATGGTGTGACTTGATAGATCACATTATTTGTTTAATCTGCTCTTCTCCCCCCCCCCCTCCCCTCCCACACACACACTCCAACCCTAAGGATACGAAAGTTTCTTTCACTAAAAATGTAAATATGGTTGTTCGTATAGTTCAACTTTCACGAGTTGGCACTTCGTTACTCCTTCTTTTCGAAGAGTTTATTTTAAGGTAGGGGTGCACAAAGTGAAAAGAATGAATGGGTGGGGAAAAAAGAAGGTT